>OY288270.1:101774379-102974379 GCA_958450335.1 Hibiscus tridactylites | reverse complement strand
TAGAAAAGAAAGACGGCCTGCAAATTCCAAGTTAAAATATAACACAAAAGTAAAATATGAGGGGAAGGGGCTGGAATGAAAACCATGGTTGAGGTCGGAAACATGAACAAAGAAACTCTTTCTCCACTCATCTAGGAAATAGAGTGCAACGTCTGGAAGGGAATTTAACCATGTTACATCCATTTTTAATATAAGCCCACAAGAAACCTAATATTTAGGAGATGTGGATTAGCACCACTCGATACTCCCCCTCAATTGTAACTCGCAGACATGGACAACCTCATCAAGGGTCGTCAACCTCACCTGTGGTTTGCAGGAAGAACAACATAAAACCTAGATTCTGATATCATGTTAAGTATTTGACCTAAAACTAATCTGTAGTAGGTGAAGGGGCATAACTTTTAGGAAACATGACAAACCAGGAAAAAAATTCACATAAACCATTATAAAAAATGAAACAGGTACATCCATGGCAGCAGAAGAATTTACATTCGCAATCAAGTAAACTGACATGCCACCACCAACACTTCCTCCAACATACATGCGTGCACTAAGGGTGGCAAAACATGTAGAACAATCATACGCATAAAAGAAGAGGCATTCTGCAGACCCGTACTACTAATACAGCACACAAATAGAGGGTAGGAAAGGAAAATGAGATTAAGATAACAACTCTCTCTCTTATTTCATCAATCTTGTAAACCATTCTGATTGGGGAACATGGATTGAGAAAAAAGATCATAAGATAATAAATAAGTGCATAAAAGGAGAACTTTGCATGCATGGACATTCAAGTGCTAAAAACTTAAGTACCGACATTAAAAATGAATAGGCTCACCTGCTGCACCGGAAGGAGAAGCATCTGCGCAGAACCGTCCAGTAAGAAGACAGGGGTGGTAGAGTAGGTGAAGGCAATCTCCAATTTCTGCATCTAATAAACAACTTTCCCATGCCATTCTCTGAACATGATCATTTGTGGCTAACCAAGGAAGCCCTGCACCATTACCGAAAGAAGGCAGCATATCCCCTCCCCTAGAAGCTATACGTGCCATTCTTTCTGGTCCAATTGGTTCCTTAAAG
Organism: Hibiscus tridactylites; assembly: GCA_958450335.1. Classification (NCBI taxonomy): domain Eukaryota; kingdom Viridiplantae; phylum Streptophyta; class Magnoliopsida; order Malvales; family Malvaceae; genus Hibiscus; species Hibiscus tridactylites. Next base: position 102,973,299 of record OY288270.1, on the reverse strand, counting down.
ATATATATTGGGCCCATTTCAGCAAATAAAGGGCATTGACGACGACGGCGCTGTAAGCCAGCCATTGTAGGAGGGGGGCTTGTCCCAATGCAACTAAAAGCTAGAGGCTTGGAAATGCGAGGAAATTCAAAAGGATAACTTTCATACAAAGATCCATCAATATATAATCTCAATTCACTGCCTGCTTTCCCAATAAGTCCTTGCCTGCATGCATGTTCCAATCCAATAAAATACCAACATTGAGGTTTGAATGCATGAGTAAAATGTAAAGAAACTTTCTTTCCTTTTACTCTGCCACTTTCAACCACTAAAAATTGTGCATGAAAATATGCCTCTATTCCCTTATTATCAGCAGATAGGAAACTAAATAAGCAAGGCATGTGCGCTGTGCCTTGACCAGCAAGCGCACTTGCTGCAGCAGCAGCAGCAGACATAGCCGACGATTGTCCTGACTTGGCTGCTGCAGCAGCAGCAATTGCAGCTGCAGCAGTTGCTGTGTTCAATGTATCTGCAAAGCATTCAATGTAGATCCACGTTGCAAAGGCAAATCCATTAGTAAATGGCCAACGACTTTCCCCAGGACCAAGCAAACCAGAGCTTTCACCATCAAATTCAAAGGTGCATGCTGGCCCCCTAGATTCTCTCCCACTCACAGCCTTTTCTAATGAAAGCATTAAGCGAGGTGCCCAAATGGTAGTTAGTGTTCTTGTAATGACCAGGAACCATCTATGCAAATCAATAACACTAAGTGAATGCCCCGCTAAATGTTGGATGCAATAGCATAAGGGACTCCCATCCCATTTTATATGCAATTTTGAGTCAACGTCCTGAGCAAAAATATTCTCAGCTGACCTCAAAAGCACTTGCAATAAACCAGCCATAGAGCACATAGCCCTGTTTCGTGTGCATGCCCGCAAAATAACAAGCAAGCCTCTAACCATCCGTGTCCTGGAAGACATGACAATGTCACTATCTCCTTGCCAAGGAAGCCAAGGAATTAGCTCGCCTGCCACTATTGCAGCCCTAGAATTTAGCATCACACTAGGAGGATTGCTGTCATCATCCTCTTCAAAACTTTCAACTCCACCCATTGTGGCAATAAGTGAATCAACAACCAAAAAGGGAATGCTTTCCATATCTTCCTCACTTCCAAAAGTCTCAGCCCCAGCTACAATGTTCTTCAGCTTATTCAAGCTTTCAGGTTTGCCCATAATGGCAGAATCCACTAAATGCAAAAGCTCAGGAGACACATTTGGCATGGCAGCTTTTGGCTTCGGCTTTCTTGGTGAATCATTGGGTGAGCATCCAGAATCCTCATAAAAGACATAATCAAGACAAGTTGCCGAGCTTGACTGCTTAATGGAAAAATGTGTCTGTCTTGCAGGTCCAGGGCTTGAATTAGAACGATCATGCAACGGTATTGGTAAAGAATCATGCCCCACGCAATACATTCTTGTTAGATGTTGAGAGTATTCATCAAACCTGTCAGATGAGCATCTATCATAGTCTAAATCTGCAGATTGATTCGAATCCGCCCTTTCATCATGATACTCCCCGGCAGCTATAGCTTGATTTTCCAGAGATACAGGGTCTGATTTGTCATGATCCCCAATCATGGGTGCAGAATGAAACCCTTGTGAAACTGCATTATCATTTCTCAATACAGATTCTTCGCGAGTTGTATAATTAACATTATCCTGATGAGAGACTCCTATCCTATCTGACCATGCAGAAGTTTCACCAAACTTATTTTCTTCCTCTTCTTCCATTGTATTATTACTTTTAAGTCCTAGCAGATATTCATTTCAATTGTGTACAATTAATTTTATCTGCAAAATAAATAGAAAAATCAGAGTGAGAACTGCTACTCCAGTCAATTCTTAACACTCTAAAATATGCAAAACCATCGACCACATGAAACTACTCTTTTACTAAAAAAAAGAATAAATATGAAGCTCCTCTAAACCAAACAGAACCCTTTGAAACTGAAGAAAATCAATATAGAACATAAATCTATTTCCATGCCGACTAAAATTTAACACAGTCCCCGCTGAATCCAACTGACTCGAATTCGCACAGACTAAAGCAAGTAATTCAAATTTGAATCAAATAGTTATATATAACAAATAGCAGATCCAACTCACGAAGCACGTAAATATTCAAAAAAAATATAAATATCTCCCCGAATTGTTGAAGAAGAAAAATGATCTCATTCTCGCATTGGCGAATTGACAAATTACCACTGAATTTAACAATGCCGGATGTGAACAAACAAGAAAAAAATCGATCCAACCTAATGGAAATATAAATGATCGCGATATGCAGAGATCACAGTTTAAAGGTCGTTAATTTGAACAGTTCCACAATATATATATATATATATGATGTGACCTGTGATGGAGAAACTGATGGACTTACCTCAGAAGGATCAGTTCGGTTCAAAAAGGAAAAAAAAAAACAACGAATTTTTTCCAGAAATGAGGAACAGAGAATCGAAGAAGACGAGAGAAAGATGAAAAGAGCGCGAAATTGGCGCGAAAGAAGGTGGATTTTGCAAGTAATTAGCAAACAAATGACCATAAATTGGCTTAGGCCTTATTGCCATTTTTTGGGCTTTGGCCTGGGGAGGGGGAATTTGTATTTTAGTTTAATGAAGAAAAAAAACTGCAAAATCCAAATTTGAGAATTGCAAAGGTTAATTAAAAAAAAAGGTGATTTTCTCGATTCAACTTATTTTATTTTTAATCACAATTTGAACTTTGAACTCTATTTGTCTGGTTCTTCTATATTAATCGGTAGTTTGATTTTTTATGTACTTAGTTTTTTTAACATACATTTTCGAGTTTTATTTTGATGCACAAGCTGTGTAAATTTTTTTTACACAATCCTTTTATAAAATTTAAAATCTAAATCACAAACCCTAGCAACCTAAAACCTAAACCCTAAGCCCTAAACTCTAAACTCTAAATTCTAACCATAAACCTTAAATTATATACCTTACATACTAGACCCCTAAACCCTAACCTGAAATCCTAAACCCTAAACCCTAAAATTAAAGTTCTTGTGTAAACTAAAGTTTACACAAGCTTGTGCATCAAAGTATTTTCCTACATTTTCAATACAATGTTTATATTATTTATACCGATTATGAGGATAATAAAGGCTTAAACATACTTCAATACTTAAAATAAAAATTTTGCTTTTTAGTCTAAATTGCTATTTATCATAAATGATTTATTTGAACAAATTAGAACCACGAAACTAAAATTATATATCAATTTGAATCTAAAAGTCAAATTCATGTACCAAATTGCATCTTTGAGAACAAAAAAAATAGATACTAAATTGTAACTTGAAATTAAGTTTAAGTACAGTTTTTTTAAAAGTTAAATTGATTACAATTAGTATCTGTTTTGAATATATTCTTAATCATTTGACTATGCATACTTAATTATCTTGCTGCAGTTGCTGGTGCTCGAACCCGTGACCTCTAAAAACAACAACTGTTCCATTAAACATTACCTTAAAATTAAGTTCAAGTACAAAATTATACATTGACTCTTGTGTACAAAACAAACTGAGCCGAGTGTCACCTTATAACATATTTTTATTATACTAAATTTGATTCAATCGGTGAATTACAAGTTTTTTTATAGAGATAGTGTTGTTGAATTTTCATTTGAGAATGTTTTTAAATTAAATCGTGAAATGGAAATATATTTTTAGAAATTGTCGTAAAATTCTTTTTCTCTCGTAAATACATGTATTTAGTGACTGTGTCAAAAAATACACTGAAAATATAATAAAATTTGACAACTTTATTTTTATTTCCTCGTGAAAAAAAAATCACATATCATTATTTTTTTTGTTCGAACACATATAATTATGAGGATAAAAAAAACCCATGAATTACTAGATAATTATAAAAAAAAATAAAGGGATACAACGTATATATATGAGTGCAAAATCAACTTTTGTGGAACTCACGCCACGTAAACTACTTTTTTAAAAAATATATATTTATTTTATATCCAACTGAAACAAAATACCGACAGACGTGTAATTGAAAAAAGAGAAAAAATGAATTCTGTAGATTTTAAGGCAAAGAAGAAGAATATCTCTCTTGTCTCGTCTTCCTCCAATCCTCAATCCTGCTTTATCTAGCTTTACTCTGCTTCTTTTTACTTTACTTGAATGCTTCTTTTCCATTGTTTTCTCTCCAGTTTCAGTTCCCACTTTCCAGCTCTCTTTGTAGAGACGTTTCGTTTTGGAGCTTAAATCACTGAAATTACTTGGATTGAAAGAGCAGAAGAGAAACCAAATTGTTCCAAACGTAATCTCTTTTAAAGATCCCAGTGTTTGATTTCGCCTCAACTCTTTTCTTTCTTTGTTTATCTTCTCATGCATCCATCCTACTAATTTATCTGTTCATACTTCTTTGGGTTCGTTTCTCTTTTTTCTTTCCCTTTTGTTCAAGATATCTCTGTTTGGATTCCAGGAAAATGGGGTTGACTTCTGGGATTTTTATGGGGATGGTTTTTGGGATTTCTTTGATGGCTGGTTGGCGTCGTATGATTAAGCACCGAAGCAGTAAGAGAATCGCAAAGGTATCGTTTTTTCACTGTTTTTATTTTTTTAAGTTTTTAAGCTGTTTAGATTTCCTTGATTATTTGATCAAATTTCCTTAAACTTTGCTAGTTCTACTGATTTATGATATGAATTAAAGAGAATTCTGAACTTGTAGTTGTGTCAGTGTGAGTAAATTCATTGGAATATTCCTTGTATGAATTAAGTGTTTTATTTAGTGGGATGGTTATAAGAAATTAATTGAGCATTTTGGGGTGTGTTGATGTTCGGTTGGAGTCAGGATGGACCGAAGGGTTCGCCCCTAAAAATTTGAAATTTCTATATTACTTAAAAAAAGATTAGAATTTTTTTTTTTATGAATTTTCTATTGAAAATCTACTTTCGCTCCCCTAATTTTTTATAAGTTCGCCCCTAAAAATTTTCGCCCCCTAATTGGTGAAGGTGGTCGAGTTCCTGTAGAGGAGGAGAAGAAGGTCAGATAGCACCGCCGGAGTTATTTCTCCGGGATGTGTTCCAATGCTTAAGTCAACGAGGGTAGTGCGAGAAAGGAAAGGAATGGCATAAGGTGAGGAGAGAAAGTATACCTCTAGCTCTGGTTAGCCAAAATGAGCTACTTATACTCGTTTGTAAGACTTGCTGAGCGTCACGCGTCTCTCTTTTGTTGAGAGCCGGTGGACACTTAATTATAGGTATGGGGTGATCCATCCTAGCGGTGGAGTTTCCCGTGGTCCTAGATGCACTAAGCGAGTTGACCTCTGGGGGTGGGAACTAATAGATCATCACCTGACCTCCTAGAACATGGTCATGAAGTTGCTTGGCCAGTGGACAATCTAGGCCCAATGGATCCAACAAGTTCGTTTTACCGTATATTTTTCTTTGCTTATTGTACTATGTTTTCATGTACTATGTCTCACTGTCATGTCTTTTAGTTTGATGCAAAAATGTTCGAGGAGGATATGTTCCTCGCATTGTTAGTCAGTTAATGGATCTACGTTCTGGTTCGTCTTTTCAGCATGTTCACTAGGGAAATCTGATGTTATGACTTTAGTCAGCTTCTAAGTTTTAGATGAATGAATTTTATGAATGCTTATTAATCATGTTATTTGTCTTATTTGACAGGCAGCCGATATAAAAGTTCTCGGGGCTCTCACTAGAGATGATTTGAAGAAAATTTGTGGTGATAATTATCCTGAGTGGATATCTTTTCCTGTTTATGAGCAGGTTGGTTTAATGGTGTCAAATTGTTTACAATTCTTGGAAATCTTCTTTTAGGCTACTGTGATTCGACTTGATTCACTGTTAAAAGTGAAAACTCTTCTACGTGTGTTTTAGAGAGTTGGGTATAGAATACAGGTGCTTTCAATTTGCAATCAAGATTTTATGCAGTATAGTTGCTTACAATTATACTATGGTTGCCTCTTTTAGGTGAAATGGTTGAACAAGCAATTGAGCAAATTATGGCCTTTTGTTGCGGAGGTAAGCTACTTGTTCTTTTTATACTTGCATTTGCAACCGACAGAGATTATGCTAGTAAGAGCTAAAGAAACTTAGCAGTGCGGCTTTTGTGTAACTGAGGTTTTCCGCTAGAAAATTTTCTTTTTATGCAGCTTACTCGGCTGTTTTGATGCTTCTGTGAAGTGAAAATAATTGATGTTCTTTTACATGCAATTTTGAGCCAAAGGTTGTTTAATGTGATATTTTCAGGCAACATCGGCGGTGATCAAAGAGTCGGTTGAACCACTCTTGGAAGAATACCGGCCTACTGGTATTACTTCACTGAAGTTCAGTAAATTGTCTCTCGGTACTGTGGCTCCCAAGATCGAAGGTATGACTTGACGAGGATTGTGACTCGTTTTACTTCTTGTTACTTGGTATACAATTGTATCTTTTAGCAAGGAGATCTAATTACCCTTGTTATGGACTTCTTTTCGCTAGCAATTTTCTCATGCTTTTTAATTTGCATAAATTTTCTAATGCAAGTGTTAAAAATGTGTACCCTGAACCGAGATTCGCATACTATATTTTATCCCAAAAAATAATTAATGAAAAATTATACTAAAATATAAAACTAACTTAACTAACTAATAAGCTAAATCAATTTATAACAAGGTTTTGTGTTGAGATGAGACCTATAAACAGCTTCATTTCATACCTTAAGAACCTAGTAATCCCTTCCTCATTAGTGGATTTAAAAGTTGATCTAGGGTTCTGGTGTAATTTATATGCATGTTTCGAGTTGCGTATAAACCTATTTTACAAACTCAACTCGTTGTGACTATGGGAACTAACGATGCAGCCTCGACTCATATGCAATGCAGGTATTCGTGTTCAGAACCTTAAGAAAGGCCAAATCACAATGGATATTGATCTTCGGTGGGGCGGTGATCCAAGTATAATTTTAGCTGTTGAAGCTGCACTTGTTGCTTCAATACCAATTCAGGTCAGTGCATCGGCAACCTTTCAAACCTTTTCATCTATGTTAAATGCAACTGTAATTATGTCTCAACACTGTAATTGTGTTGCTTCATGATGCAGTTGAAAAATCTTCAAGTTTTCACCGTCGTCCGTGTCATCTTCCAACTTGCTGAAGAGATACCTTGTATTTCTGCCGTAGTCGTTGCTCTCCTTGCTGAGGTATCATTAGAGTAATTTGTAGATTGCTGCAAATGCAATGGGGTTTGTATAGGTTGTTCAATGCCCCTTCTGTGCTCTCACATTTAAAAATCTTATATATATATATTAATATCTTATACACTGGCGGTGGAAACCGAAAGTTTCCACAAGCGCCTTAGTTTTAGGGTATAGGGAGTTAATTTAGGGTATAGCGTTTAGGTGTAGGGGTTTAGAATTTAGGGATAGTTGTTTCAATTTAAGGTTTAGGGCTATAATTTAGGCTTTATAGGATTATAGCCCTAAACCTTAAATTGAAACAACTATCCCTAAATTCTAACCCCTACACCTAAACACTATACCCTAAACTAACTCCCTATACCCTAAAACTAAGGCGTTTGTAGAAACTTTCAGCAATACCCTAAACTAACTCCATATACCTTAAAACTAAGGTGTTTGTGGAAACTTTCAGTTTCCACCGTCTATGTATAGAATATTTATCTTTTATATATATATATATATATATATATATATATATATATATATATATATATATATATATATTATTCTTTCAACTTTTGCTATGGAATGCTATTTATGATTATGAATTCCTTTAATCTAAATTCCGAAGAACGTGAAGTAGTAAGTCGTTTATAGTTAAATCTACCCTTCTCTAATTGTTTTGAAATCACTGATTCCTTTTCTAAATTCAATCAGCCAAAGCCTAGAATTGATTACACTCTGAAGGCTGTTGGTGGAAGCTTAACAGGGGTCCCCGGACTTTCGGATATGATTGATGTAAGTTTTATTGGTTTATATTCACATGTTTCGAGTGACTTTATGTTCATAGATACACCTAATTAAGATGGTAGATTGTTCCAATTTTATCATATTCTGTAGGATACTGTGAATTCAATTGTCACAGACATGCTTCAGTGGCCGCACAGAATTGTTGTACCGATTGGTGGTATACCAGTCGATACAAGGTAAATCCGAAACGTTGCTATTTCTCCATTTGGAATGGTAAACTGCAAAAAGAAAAAATTTGAGTTTCCGGAATATCTCGGAATGTTGCATGAATCACTTTTTTTAGTTATGCAGTGAACTAGAGCTTAAACCGGAGGGAAAGCTGTCAGTTACAATAGTCAAAGCTAATGATTTAAAGAACAAGGAAATGATAGGAAAATCCGATCCGTATGTTGTTGTGCACATTCGACCTCTCTTCAAGGTTAAAACGAAAGTCATCGAGAACAGCCTGCATCCTGTTTGGAACGAAACATTTGAGTTGATTGTGGAAGATAGAGAGACACAGGAACTCACTGTAGAGGTTTGGAACCGATTTTTCGAGTCCTCTTTGCGGTTTACACTATCCTATTTTCCTTCTAAAACCCTCGTGTCCGATCCGTATTTGGAACAACTTAGAAAAAGTCTAAGTAACATAGATGTACATACTCATTACATTTGGTTTATGCGGTATTCAATTTGGGTTCAAACAGGTTTTCGACCAGGACATCGGGCAAGACAAGAGATTGGGAATTGCAAAGATCCGTTTGATCGAACTGGAACCAGAGACGGCAAAGGAGGTTAACCTGAACCTTCTGTCCTCACTCGATACACTTAAAGTAAAAGATAAAAAGGACAGGGGAAGTTGTACCATTAAGGTAGACATTTTGTTCTATAATTACCTATCTTGCTCCGATTTTTTTTTTCTTGAAATATCCGTGTCAGACACATATTTGGACCTGAAACATACTTGTATCTGACACTCACATCTGAGTTCGAGTAACATGGTTTAAATCTATTTGTATCCTCCTTTTGTTTGTATTTTTATCGATTGGTGTGCGTTTTTCCGCATTAATGTAGTCTCGACTTTATTATACTTTCAGCTATTGTACCATTTATTTAGCAAGGAGGAACAGTTGGCTGCTTTGGAAGAAGAGAAAAGGATCCTAGAAGAAAGAAAGAGGCTAAAAGAAGCCGGAGTTATTGGCAGCACAATGGATGCACTCGACGGAGCGGTTTCGCTGGTCGGATCCGGTGTTGGTATGGTGGGTACCGGTATCGGAACTGGAGTTGGTGCCGGAGTTGGGATTGTCGGGAGTGGCCTTGGAGCTGTAGGCAGTGGACTGAGCAAAGCAGGAAAGTTCATGGGGAAAACCATAACAGGAGGTTCCAGCAAAACAAGTGAAACCACCGCTCCGGTCGATAGCATCGAAGAAAAAGATGGTACTAAGCCACATTAAACTCATAGGCTAAGAACACCGAGATCGGCCCCTTTCTTTCCAGGTTGCCGGTCGAGCCGGTTTCAACAAGTTTGTAGCAATATAGTAATCAAACACAACAGGTTCTGCTTGTTTTTTGGTCTGTTTTCTGTTCTGGTAGTATGGAGTTTGTTTCGACGAACTGTTTATTGCAGATGCTGAAATTCGAATCTCGAATCGTTTACCGGCTTTAAGTATTGGGTTTATTTTCATGCTATGTTATATTTAAAAGCTAAATGATGCTGAAAATGTATTATATTGAGAAAGGTGGTGATAATGATGTTGAGGAAACACACGGTCCACCATTGAAGCAATCAATTATAGAGGAAGAATTCAAATCAATCACATAAACAATACAAAATTTTTGGTGAAAGGGAAAGTCAATTAATTAATCATACTATCATAGACTCTATCCAAGTGTAAAGTTTGGAGGAAATTAGAAACTAGTCTATTTATTTTAATTTATTATCATGGTACTTTACGAAAACTGAGAAGTTATTTCGGTGAAAACTGAGAAGTTATTTATTAGTTAGGTATTGTGAAGGTTAATTACGACAGTAAGTCACAAAGTCATAATTTAAATCTATGACATAGGAGCTGAATTATTCTTGTTAGTTTATATGGTACGGATAACAAATTTCAAGTTTGAATTTTAATATTTAAAAATATTATTATTTTATATCCGAATTTTCTTTGGAATCACAAAGAAATACATAATGATTAAAAGAAAAAGGCAAGTATTATCCGTCAATCAAAGTAAAACATCTTCTAATCAAATGTACTTTGCATACAAAAAAGGAGAATCACATGAGCAAGCAAAGCCATATTCATACATATAAAAATGGTATTTGTAAAAAAATACATATAAAAATTGGTATTTATAAAAAAAAAATACATATAAAAATGGTATTTTATATAACAAATAACAATAACCAATCATTCTTCTCAAGCACATATATATGAAACAATCAGAATCCATATTTTTGAATTAGATTTGAGTATTAATTTTTTTTGAATAATTCGAGTCAGATATGAGTCAATAATCTTTTTTTTGGTTAAAATTCTAAATAAAATCAAGATTAAAATACAATCTAGACAAAATATATATATATTGTTGTGAATAAAATAAAGAAGAACAAGAAGAACAAAGAGATGAGAGGAAGAGGGAGATTTGTATTATTCTCAAAATATAGAATTGTATACAATGCCTTCAATGAATCATCTATTTATAGGCATAAGAAGTACATAATACATTAAACTCTAATTCATAGAGATAATATTCCTAATAATAAATAAATTAAACTCCTTTGATAAAGTTCTAATCATGATAGACATCCACATAGATAAATATTCATAACACTCCCCCTTGGATGTTTATGAAGATAATGTGTCTCGTTAAAACCTTACTAAGATAAAAACCCAGTGGGAAAAAAAATTCTTTAGTGAAGGAAAAAGAGTACACACATCTTTGATACGCATAACTTGTTGCCTCATTAAAAACCTTACTAGGAAAACTCATTGGGACAAAACCTCGATTAAGGGGAAAAGAGTGCAACGCGTATTTACTCCCCCTCATGAAAACATCATAGAAGATCTTTGAATCTTCATAATTTAATCTTGAATATAATTTTTCTAAAGATCGCGAGGGATGAAACTTTGGAGTAATATATTTCATGATGTATCAACTTTCAAACTGAGATATACATCTTGCTTTATCTTCATACAAGATAGCTTTTATCATATCTTGTAAAAGTAAATCCACATATCTTTTGGATATGTTGGGTCAATAATCTTAGCCAAACACATTTTTTTGGCTTGCCTCGTGCATAACAATTATTTCTACGACATTTGAGGAGGCATCAACGAATGTTTGAAGATCTAAATGTAATGATCTTTGTATATTCATAGATATTTCTTGACCAACTAATATATAGTGCTTCAAGACCAAGAAAAGATATAATTATCTTTATTCACATCCAACAATCTTACAACTATTGGGATACTCAATAGATATGCTCTATTCATATTGAATCTTCTTTAAGATTCTTTCAGCTTATGTCTATTCATAGACAAAAGAAATATATAAAAATGCTCGATCTTTGGGTCGAGATAAACTTGATGTCAAGATTCAAGTACTTGTATTGAAAGTACTTCATGAGTTTCCAATTTGAAGCTCTTTAGGAGTTCTAAAATTATAATAATGGATCTTGATCCAAACTCCTTTATAAAATACATAAGAAAATCTGATCATTCTTATAGTATTTTCTCAATTAGTATTCACTAAGGCGATTATACCAAATGCGCCAAAAATATTCGTGAGACATATCTAAATAAATTTCCTCAGAAATTTCCAAATGCTTATAGCATTTTAGATCCTTCAAGGATAAATATGGATCCACAAATAATTAGACGCATGTAAAATTTTCAAAACTGCCAAAGTAATTGCATCCACCATGAAGTAATTAAAACTTTTCATAAATCACAGTTCAAGTCATATTTACGACTACTTATTTGTACCTCACTTGCATTACACCTTTAGGTGTTTGGACTGGAGGTCCAAATACTTCTATTTTAGAAGTTCAAAGCGTCTTTCAACATTGGCCAATTCAATATCTATACTTCTGGATAGATTTTATACAAGATCCTCAATTTCTTTCTTTACTTCTATAGAAGTATTTATGTAAAATTGCTTGTAAAATCGTTGTCGACAACTTACCAATTTTTCTAGTTCCATTCTCGTAATGACATAACTCATCGAGATCTCTTCAAGATTTCAATCTTTATTCCAGGTACCTGAAACTCTTCAAGAGTTTTATTATTTGTTATGTCTTGGGTCTCTTCAGGAGCACCCGCCTCCAATATATGACCATCTCATATTACTTTCTATGTAACCCCCGTAGCCCGGCCTGGACGGTTGACCCGAACTACGAAGATTACACGGGGAAAACCAAAGTCAACCCGAAAGTCAACCTTGATTAACGACCCCTTTTTTTTTCTTTTTAATCTTATCTAGATGCACATTAACCTTAGATGTGATCACACAAACACCATGCTCAAAGATCACAAACATCAGAGATCAAACAGGGACCCAATTGAACAAATTACAACTTTAGGGACCAAATTGTAATTTCTGAAAACTTTAAGGACTTAACCAGATTTTAAGTTACCAACTTGAAATTAATCATGTTTCATGCTTCTCTGCCAAATTTCAGCTCAAACGGACATCTCGAACTCAAACAATTGCACAAACAAGATTCAGGACCAAAATGCAAACATTTTGAAACATTTAACCGCCCATGTCAGCCCCCAACGGTCACCCGTTCCGAAACAGGCCAAGGCCGTTCCGAAACACGGGCCGTTCCGCAACGCGTTCCGCAACGGGGGTCTGGCAGAATGCCTTCCGTTTCGGAACGGTGACACCCGTTTCGGACGCCTGGGTTTATGCAGGGCACCCGTTCCGAAACGGTGTTGCCTGTTCCGAAACACCTAGCCCAGAATGTTGCATTTTGCTCACTCAAACACACAATTGATCATTCAAACATGCTCCAAAAGCCACCAAACTTTGCCAACATGCAATTCAACATAAAAGAGACATACTTGCATCAACAATTCAACATATGATCAACACATATGAAAAGCCCCAATTCTATAGGCATGCTTCCTACTCGAGCAACCACTTAAGCACAAACCTTTCAATTCAAACACAATCAAACCAATTCATGATTCAACATCATTAACAACAGTACTTAAACATTCCTGATCAACACATACGATCACAATAACAACAATCCGAGAGATTCTACCTCATTGCCCTTATTAACTATAGCTATTCACCGAGACATACATCTCCATTGGAGTCCACCTTGAATCCCTTGCTCCTTGCTGCCCAACACTTCAAGAATCTGCATTGATGGACAAAAAGGAGCGTAAGCACATAATGCTTAGTGAGGAATGCTCAAAACCAAAACACCATCAATGCAGCGGGTCTTTAAAACACTTTAAAACCAACCCGATTTGCTTTCCAAAACCATGTTTGAAAACTCTTTCAACATCAAGCTCAAATCATGCATAAACACCATATGCAAAGCTTAGAATAAAACCATGGAAACACGTCCTTTCCACAACATACCTTTCCTTAACTTGGAAACCACATCAAGCAAGAAACCATTGAAAACCATAATTCAATTAAACCATTTCATGCATTTAACCAAGGCATCATAAACCATAACATCATATTCACATGCCTTAACAACAAGTCATACATGACTCCAATGCAACATAGGTAATTCATGCTCACATGCATCATTTATCAAATGATAACCAACACTTGTTCAACATACAAGTAACATGCTTCCACTAGCATTATACACATCTCATGCAACAATGCATCTTACCAAGCATCTCATGCTTCTCATGCAAACATGCATCAATTCAAGCATCTCATGCTTCACATGCAACCATGCATCATTTCAAGCAATCCCATGCTTCACATGCAACTATGCATCATTTCAAGCAATCCCATGCTCAACATGATCAAGAACATTATATTGGCTTCCAAGAGATCAACCATAATCACTTTCCACTTTTCAACCCGATCGGATACGCGGATTACAAGCGTGTCCCAACGCTTCCTACACCCTACCCAATCCAAGGTCTTCCAAATGGGCATCAACCTCCATTTGACCTTAACAACCTAAGGTTCCCATGCATGGACTTTTAAACACCATACAACCTTAGCTTTTCCTCAAGGTTACCATGTATGGACTTCCAACCGCCATACACCCTTGACATGCACAAGGTCTTTTCCGTATGGACTTTCAACCACCATACAACCTTTGCATAACCGATTGGTAGTTGTAGACATCATCTAACGAGGAACGGGACATCACACACAAGATCCACACATGGACTTAACCATAGCCATTGTGATCTTAACAAGTACAAGGTTCTCACATAAGGACTTTTAACCACCTTATAACCTTTACTTAACCAAGGTCCTCGAATGGGCAACAACCTCCATTATGACCTTAACAACTTAGGTCCTCGAGTGGGCAACAACCTCCACTATGACCTCTTCTCGTTAGGAATACTTGAGGGGAGTCTAACCGGTCCACACTTGACCACTCCGCCTTCAAGGCGACTTTATTCACGGTGCACCCAATCCTATAGCCGGCTAATTATACCCGATCAACGAACCAAGAACCATTCACATCTCTTGCCAACATAACCATCTTACCATAATATCCAATGTTCCACATGCATAAACACAATGCAAGGTCATCACATCATTAGCTCAATGATTCACATGCATACACATAATGCAAAACCACCACATCATTAGCTCAATGATTCACATGCATAAACAATATGCAAAAGGTACAATTATCATCATTAATCATCATCAACTCACTGTTTTTAAGCATCATACAAAGCCAATGAACAACATGCATCACTATGCATCAAAATCACAATTTCCATAAACATAACCAAGGATCTCTTACCTTGAGCACCCTTTTCAATTGACTTTCAAAACCAGCATTAAACCATGCTAAAACATGCTTACAAAACAGAATTAAACCATGCAATAACACATGCACATCAATCATCAACCACAATTGATTTTAAAACCAAATCATACACAATCCAAAAGCAAAAACCTCTTCACTTACTCTTGAGCTTAGCAAAGTTGTTTAGACTTAAACTAAGCTCCCAAAAACCTTCAAACCATGTTTCAAAAGCTGAAATCCCAACTTCACTCACCGATTACCAAACAAGCCTAGCCAACAAGCTTTCCAAGCTTCCGAAACCTTCCGAAAACACCTCCAAAGCTCAAGGATCAACCTCCCCTGTTTCAAGCACATAAAAACAGAACATTAATGCATCCTTATGCATTAAAACACCAGCAACATCAACACAACTCGCTGCTCATCACAAATCTAACAATTTGGCTACCAAACACAACCGAAATCATCTCCAAACACTTCCAAAACTTAACCCAGCCAAGATCCATCACTTCTAACCATTTTTATACATCAAATAACATGCAAAATGATCACAACCACGTCCTTATACCTCCAGGTATAACAGATCACCAAAAACACTCCAAAAACAACCAAAAACTCAAGCCAAACTTAGGAAATTCAACCTATCCGGGATTGCATTGATTAAACCTCAACTTCTAATCATTTTAGCATTCATTTAACATCATTTTAACACCTCAAAACCCTGCTTAAACAGATCACACGAAATTTTCACCAAAATCACCAAATCTTGCATTTTAGCCAAAAATCAAGATCTCAATTGAAAAGCCTTTAATAAAACATGAATCAAGGATTGAGAACTTAGGAATTTCAGTAAAGAACTGATAGTTTAGAGGAGAAGGACGTTCTTACCTCCAAACTTGAATTTCTCTATTTTAGAGCCAAAATGCTTGATGAAACAATTTGCAAATTGAGAGGTTTTGATGATGAGATGATTAGGAATCAAATGAGAGTTGAAATGAGAGATGTAGATGTCAAAATCAGAGAAAGAAATCTGGAGAATCTTGTTTGGGTAGAGAGAAAATGAGAGAAAAGAGAATTTGAGAGAAAATAGAAAATTAGTTGGAAATTGGTTAAAATGATTTCCCTCTCTTTTCTTAATCTTTAAAATCAGATTTTAGACTTAAAATATCTTAGAAAAATCTGGAGAAATCCTTTTTGGAATAATAGCTCCTTAAAGATTCAAAGTTTCAATCCTTTATAAAACTGCCCCGCAACTTCCAAAAATTACATTTTGGTCACTAGCCAAAATGTCAACCTTCCGAACCTCATTTTCCAAAATTGATTTCACAGTTCACTTATATATATTAAAAGATGATTTTAGAATATTTTTCCATATTTTTAATG
This sequence comes from Hibiscus tridactylites, assembly GCA_958450335.1. Classification (NCBI taxonomy): domain Eukaryota; kingdom Viridiplantae; phylum Streptophyta; class Magnoliopsida; order Malvales; family Malvaceae; genus Hibiscus; species Hibiscus tridactylites. The sequence continues at coordinate 102,956,954 of OY288270.1, read as the reverse complement.
CAACCCGAACTAGGCTTTCCTAAATTCACTCTTATATACTCGATCAGCACTTTGACCGAACCGGTCAACGCCAAAACTTCTGAGCCCAAAACCGGGGCGTTACATTCTATTTACGAGAATTTTGATCATTGGAACCATTTCAACTATCATGCTTCAGGCATGATTTACATTCTCTCGCTCTAACATGTAATTTAAACTTAGAGCATTTCAGCTGGTATATGAGACTTAATTACTCTCATTGGGTCAGTAAATATGTCTGGCAGTTGACATGTAATAACATGAATTATCTTATGAACTTCTAGTTCATATACGAGGATCTAGATAATGATAATTCATTTTCCTCTATCCAGCTGATTATTATCTCCCCCTGATGTTGAGAAAAATCATGTCATAAATGATTTTCCAATTAATGTTTAAGAATTTAAACATAAAAGGAGACTCGTACTCAATATATATTCTCAACCCTTTTTATTTACCCATTTTGTGCGTTGTGGTGGAGCAATTCATATCGCACATTCAAAATCATAAAATGGGAAATGTATGGTTTCTGACCAAAAATCAATCATAACGGGGAGTTTATTATAACTCGTTGGCTTGATGCGTATAAGTGTTGCTATATGGAAACACCATATAAATAATAACTCTTTTGTTATCATAGTTTAGCTATTAAATAGGAGGCATCCAATTGAAATTTTGCTAAACTATATTTTTCATAATCAATAGGCTTTGTAACAACTGATATAGCCTAAAATATAAATCCACTAGCTTTTCAAAACGAATAGTCTAACTGCATAATCTGAATATTTTTAGAATCAATCTCACAAACTTCTGGTTGTAAGTCGATAAAACAATGTAGATGCATCTACTAAAATCATATAAAACTTTCCACATTTGTGGATATATGGGCCCATATTTCGTTCAGATATGCAAGACATACAGTCTCAACTTCAATACAAGAACTTTAAGTTCTAATTCTTTTGGTAAGTGGGATCATCTATATCCTTTGAGAACAAACAACACAAGAACTTTAGGTTCTTTTAGTAAGTGGAATTTAATCAATTCCTTTAAGCAACACAAGAACTTCACGTTCTTTAATAAGTGGAATTTAATCCATTCCTTTGAGAATAAGCACCACAAGAACTACAAGTTCTTTTAATACATGTGCATGTAAATCTCAATAATTTCTGCACCATTGATCAGGATGGTCTAACCGATCATGCCAACTATATATATGTGTATATATCTCTGAATTTGTAAACTCCTTGTTTACCATAACATGTAATTCAATCTCACTCGTACATGTCTAGTACGGCCATCAAAATTGTTCCTTTAAATAGGAATATATTTAGCTCTTTTGGAGCTTTCAATTGAAATTATCTTTTGGTAGTAATATATAGCTCTTCTAGAGCTTTCAACTGACTTTTTGGCTACCAAAACTTATATCAATATTGGCTTATTTCAAATGCCAATTGATAACATATGTTATCTATAATTCCCAAAGGGATAGTTTGCGAACTCATATTGCTCTCTTTATGACTTTGACGAGTATAACGCACTGTGAATATGGAATAAAGTTCCATTTGACAATAACATATTTGCTCAACTAGAGCCTTTTGTGATATTAGTACTTTCGGATATATACTCACATTATTCCCTTGCATTTTAATCGAGAAATGCATAATTGTGCACCTTTCAAAATGTGCTTTGTTTCATTTACTTCAGGTAATGAAAATATGTACTTTGTATCATTCACTTCGAGGAATGAAAAATATAAAATATAGCACATCATATCAAGTCGATTATCTATCAGAGATAAACTTTCAAGTGCTCTTCCGGAGTATTGATATTTTAGTACTTTGAGAAATACTACTCATATTTCCCCTTGCATTTAAATGGGAAAAATATTTCTTATGCTTAAGTACAATATGAGTACTTGCATTATCTGCTAGGCATAAATAGCCACAATTCTAGGCATAAATAGCCACAATTCATTGTATATTTTATTCCGGAAGTAATCATATTCTTCAAATAATAAATTAACATAAAACGTAAATAAATAACATGTGAAATAAATAAAGATAAAGCAAACTAACATAAATAAATAATAAATAAAACGAATAAAAAATAAAATAAATAAATAAAAACAATTATTCCTGTTAGAGGTTATAAGGGAAATAAAATAAATGGTAAATTATTCCCTTCAAGGGTTATGAGAAAATTAACAATATCCAATTGAGTTGGACCAATAACGCCATAATTATTTTCGCCATAAACAAATTTTGTTTATATTTTATTTCATTTATCATTCATGATTATGGATAAAGTCCATAATACTTTGGCGTTTGACAAATACGAAACCAATGGTTTATAACATCACATTAGTAAAAGGATGTCACTTCCTTAGAATGATCTTTATCACTCTTGTCATCCTTATAACTTCGCTACCAGCGGGTAGAAGTATTCTTAAAATGACTATATTTTTCATGTGTATATTCATAGCCTCGACCACGACCACAACTTTTAATGTGATATTTTTTTATTCCTTCCATAATATAATCTCACATTCACTTTAGGGAATGGAGTAGAGCCAGTGGGCCTTTAAAACATTTTTCACATATCCTTATCACAGAGAACAAAGATTTAATCCTCGTACGCGGCATTGTTAAACCTGTCCACAAGGTCCTTTAAAAACCTCCTTTGAGACCAGTAGCCTCGCAGAACGGGATGTCCAGCCAATTATACTTGGATTATATCGAAATTATGTCTCTAATTGAATAATGATTTACCATGTTTGCATTCACTTCAGGGAATGAAACAGATCCAATAATTGCATGGAATAAACATCATGCTTGCATTCACTTTAGGGAATGCCCCATCATTGATAATTGCATAGAATAAACATCATGCTTGCATTCACTTCAGGGAATGCCCCATCATTGATAATCGCATGGAATAAACATCATACTTTGCATTCACTTCAAGGAATGCCTCCCATAAAACTTTTTGGATCAAGACGAATTTTCGTAACTTGAAATTGGGAGAAGTCTATGGTCGAGTTTTTCGACGAATAAGAAATATTGCTTTCAAGCAAATATAGACTTTATAATAATCTTCTTGTAAATCCAAAATCATCATAATTTACCGCACTTTAAAATTGTATTTTAAAAGATAAAAATAAAATAGAGTTTACCGATATTGAATTTCGTCTCAAAGACAATGATGACGTAGCAAATGAACCAAGGCATCTTCTCATAATCTTTTTTACACCATGTCTCTTTCCAACTCATTTGAATACATGTAAAACTCAAAACACGGTTAAAAGCATCGAATTTTATCAATAGAATAAAAAAAAATTATTTGAGACTAGATCAAAAAGTATAAAAGTAGTCATAGATCAAGTTGAATAAACATAACTATAATTGATGAGATCAAATTATAAACAACCATAGTTAAAATCAAGCGACATTTTGATGAATATATAAACACATCAAAGTAACGTATTCCTTTTGCCTTTGATTCACATACAAAGTAATTGATACAAATAATAAAGTTGTTTTATATCTCGAATTTATTCATATAAATTACCATAATAATAATAATAATGATAAAACAAATATATAACAATCACATGACAACACAATCCTTGAATTGAATCAATTATAAATTAGAATGAAATAATAAAAACTTTGAATAAAACTAATATATTGTGTAATAAAATGTTCCAACTTGTGCGCCCAATAGCATTTAGCCGAAATCCTTGAGGGCTTTAATTTGGTTTGCTTTATCAATCCATCTAATGAAGTACGACGATAATTTTAATTTTCGTTAATTCAAGAGTTACTTCAAGTATGAATAAAATAATAATAAATTAAAATAATAACCAAATAATAGATATGAATATACTAACTTTTAGAGAATGATAAATCAATCATTATATTAGTATATAAATAAGTAAAACATACCATACTTTCCAAGGTAAGCTGAATATACGATAGATGTAGTCACCAATATCAAATTGAAATTCTTTTCGAGAACCACCAACAATAATCACAGTAATTTAGCGAGCGAGATCGTGCTGATAACGTGTTGTGAATAAAATAAAGAAGAACAAGAAGAACAAAGAGATGAGAGGAAGAGGGAGATTTGTATTATTCTCAAAATATAGAATTGTATACAATGCCTTCAATGAATCATCTATTTATAGGCATAAGAAGTACATAATACATTAAACTCTAATTCATAGAGATAATATTCCTAATAATAAATAAATTAAACTCTTTTGATAAAGTTCTAATCATGATAGATATCCACATAGATAAATATTCATAACATATATATATATATATATATATATATATATATATAACCTTGCTCGTTATTATCCCTAGTCTTTTGAAGTAACAAACTAACTTAAAACCGTTATTTGTACATTTTGTTTTGTCTAGAGAAACGAAAATGGTTAGACCAGGGGATTGATTAATCTACACCCTATAAATATTTAGATTAAAGAACATCGATAATCATTAAACTATAAAAAATAATTGTTTGATTATTAATTTTTAAAAAATATATAAAATGGTCAATATGGCAATAAAACTGTTATAAAATGATCATTGAACGTTATAAAATAGGATAACAAATTATTTAATTTAATTACTATCATTTTATAACAAATGAATAAAATTTAATGATTATTTGTAACAATTTAATAAATTTAATTATTATTTTGTAATAATATGATGGAAAATTCTACAACGTGCGACGAACACCGATGAACACCACTAATGATGAACATCATTAAATTAATTAATAAAGATGTAAAATTTCAAGGACCCATCATACAATTAATAATTATTTTAAAAAATTCAATTAAATTATTTTTTATATATATTAAAATTTTATTTTTTAATAAGGGTAAACTATATATTTAGTACCTCATTTATTTCCATATTTCTATTGAACCCTCATTATTTAAATATTATTTTAATTTGACCCTATTCTTTATAAAAATAATTTAACCCTCAACCTAAAACCCTAAACTATTAAACCTTAAACCTTTAAACCTATACCCTAAACCATATACCATTAAAAATAATTTCACCATCATCGATTCAATTCAATGAATTGTTGAATTCTCCTAAAAAATTCAATATTTTTTTCTTCAAATTGTTAATTATTGAATTTTTTAGAGAATTCAACAATTCTCCTAACTAAAATTGAGGCGATGGAAAACTGAAAATGGTTTGAATTTTTCTTTGCACTAAAATAAGGTTTTACATTCGATGCGGAGCAGTTTTATTATTTGTGGTCAATGTTTATTGATATATGAATTAACATAACATGAATTATTAGACATTGAAGTCGTCTTAATAGATATATAAGTGAGGCGAAGTTGACTAATGCTATTAAATACAATCAGCAATATAATAAAAATAAATATATAATTTAAGATTTAGTTATTGATTAAAGGGGTCTTTATTGTACACTTTTCAGCGAGAAAACTGAAAATGGTTTGAATTTTTCTTTTTAAGGTTTTTGATTAAAGGGTATTTAACGTTTGTACCAAGAACAGCCTAACTGCGTCTGCAATTGGACCGAATAATTTCACCATTTTTTTTTCTTCAAATAATTGATTATTGATTTTTTTAAGGAGAATTCAACAATTCATTGAATTGAATCGATGATAGTGAAATTATTTTTAATGGTATATGGTTTATGGTATATGTTTAAGAGTTTAAGGGTTTAAGGTTTAATAGTTTAGGGTTTTAGGTTGAGGGTTAAAGGTTAAATTAATTTTATAAAGAATAGGGTCAAATTGAAATAATATTTAAATAATGAGGGTTCAATAGAAATACGGAAATAGGTGAGGTACTAAATATATAGTTTACCCTTATTAAAAAAATAAATTTTAATATATATAAAAAAATAATTTAATTAAAATTTTTAAAATAATTATTAATTGTATGATGGGTCCTTGAAATTTTACATCTTTATTAATTAATTTAATGGTGTTCATCTGTGTTCATCATTAGTGGTGTTCATCGGTGTTCGTCGCACGTGGTATACTCATCCTAATATGATAAACTTAATCATTATTTTAGTATTTAAAAAATCAATAGTCAAAACAATCATTTTGTTATAATTTAGTGACTACCAATATATTTTACCATATATATCAAGTCTTATAATTGAACCTTAGACCAGGCCTTATCCAAAAGCAGCAAACACTAAGATTTTCTCCTTTTTTTTAAAGGAAGAAAAATTCAATGCAACATATCATGAGATTCCCTACCTAGGAAATAAAGGATTTTCAGAGTTAAGGTAATAAAGAGTTCAATATTTTTTAATAAAAAAAGATATCAAATTTTATGAATAGAAAAATAACATTAAAAAACTTATAAAATATCTAAGCCTCGAAGACGTTGAGGTCCAACGTTCTAATTTTTTAAATAGTTTAAAAGTGATTACAAGATAACATTGTTCATATTTATTTTTAACCCAACAAAGCACATATTTTGTAGACTTTGTAATTGAATTTGAATCTTTTAAATAAACATCATCCGTTTTTCTTTCGTTTAGACCACTTATTAGGTTCTCGTCCTTCTGGTTTTTAATGACTTAGCTAACTCGAATCTTATCTCACTAGTCCGAATTATTGATTTCAAATTCAACAAATATAAGGTGAATATAATGCATATCGTTTGGCAAAATTAAACGTCTTAACTAACGCTTCTTTGGTGAACACAGGGGCGGAACATAGGGGGTTTAAGGGGTAGGGTCTCCCCCTATTTTTTTCATTAGGAATAAGATAGAATTTTTTTTAGAAAAAGAGTAAAATTACCTCTATAATCCCTTTAAAATTTGTAAAATTTTAGTTTGGCCCCCTCAAAATTTTTAATTTCATTTTAGCCCCTTTATAAATTTTTAATTTCGCCCCTGGGTCAACACGAAACAACTATTTAGTGTATCTTTAAAAGAGATTTTTTTCGCATTCTCGTGTAATGTAATAGTAGTAATTTTCATTCCCTTAAAGGCTTTCACTTATCTTTTGAATCGGAATCTAATTCAAATCGATTTTATACTTAAATTAAACTTAATGTGATTATCAAACATCAAAATTTAAAAAAAAAAAAGTATTACAAAGTGGGTCCTTTGAATTTGATTCCAAAGATTAAACGACAAGAACGAAACCAATTTGTCTTGTTGTTTTGAGCCCCATCTTCTCCATCCAAAACGATATACTTCCATGTGGTAGCTTTTATTTTCTGATTAGAATCCGAACCCTTCTTTTCCCCAGTTGTTTCCCTCCAGACATGCTTTTTCCCGGAAAATCCTGATCTGGGTATTTCTTACCTTTTTCTCTTTACTCACACACAACACACAAAACAAATTCCGACACAATTAGAACAACAACAAAAAAACATGTTTGGTGGTTCGGGCATGAATCTGATCACAACCGTGATTGGTTTCGGAATGAGCGCCACTTTCATCGTGTTCGTTTGTTCGAGGATGATTTGCCGGAGGATCAGAACTTCCCGAACCAGACGTCTCATGTTCCAGGCTGAGTCCAGGATTGATCTCGAACAGGTTTTATTTCATTATTATTTTCCCCGAATAATTAGATAACATCGTGTTGCGGTCGTTATTTAAATACTCTACGAACTCGTGTATTCGGATATCGGTTTTTCGATTTCGAGGTTTGGGATTTTTACTATTTGTTGTATGGTAACAGCCGGAGCCAGAAATCAGAGGAGTTGAGCCGGTTGTGGTTGCTGCAATACCTACCGTGAAGTTCAGTCCCGAGGCCTTCGGTTCCATGGAAGATGCGCAGTAAGTTGTGGCTCAGCCTTTCATTTTATTTTATAAAGTATACAAGTAGCTAAAGGAGTTCATTTAGTTGCTACCGAATCGAATTAACTAAATAAAAATTAACCGCTCTCATTAAATTCGGTCTGTTTTCGAATTAATTTATTATCTTTATTATAGGTTTTAGGGTCTCTGTTTTTTTCTTAAATTATACTAGATTAATTTGAGTTTTTTTTGGGTTAAAAATTGGTTGGCTCTTGAGCTTTTAATGGGTTTAAGATTAAAAATTAATTGGGTGCATTTAGGGACGGAATTAAGATCAAACATTGGGAGGGGTAAAGGTCTATTAAGCCTTTAAATCTAAAAATTGAGAGGGGCAAAATATTTTATTTAACTACTATTTAAAGTAAAAAGAACCTCAAATAATATTATATCAAAAAAATTGAGAGAGGCTTGCCCCTCCCAAATTATACATACATCCGTCTCTGGGTGCATTGACATTTTAATGTGTCTAGGTTTAATATATATATAATATAAATTATTAAAAATTTAATATTTTCAGTTAATTCAATTAAATAACATGTTTCAAACTGAATTAACTGATAACCAAAATTTGAAAAAAAAATCTTTAACTCTAAACTGATCGAACACTTAATTAACCAAAATAAATATTTTTTTGAAAGAGATTTTAGATATTATTAATAGCTCCTTTGTCCGATGTCTTATTAAAAAACCTCCCTAACCTAGATTGGAGGAAAAAGAGTGCAAACCAAAATAAATATTGAATCGTTAATTCGATTTTATTTGAGTAATGAAGAAAAAATAGTCATTAAATTAATCAAATTGTTACAATATTTTACAACGTTCATTGACCATTTTGTAACAGTTCGATAAATTTAATGGCTATTTTATAAATTTTGAAAAGTCTATGTCTAAAACAATATTTTTTTCATAATTTAATGACTATTAGTGTAATTTGACCTTTCTATTTTTTCCATTTGAAATTTTGGTCTGACATCTATTCGATTACAAATATGAATATGATTTTTTAGACATGATTTTACCTCTGATCTAGCCAACGTAAATCTTATAGATCTGATTACGTTTTTGGTTCTTGTACTATTCTGAGAAAATTGAAAATTAACCATTTTAGTATAATTAATCATTCTATTTTATTCATATCTTAGATAAGATTAAGAATTTGAATATTGACATTATGGATAGAGTAAATTAAGTTGAGAAGATCGTCTTCGTGTGAGTTTATACAATACTCTATTTAAATTAATCAGTCAATAGACTGGATACCGATAGTTATAAAAATATATATATAACTTGTGTATTCACTAACATTATTAGTAGGATCAAATTGATAATATCATTAGTTGTTGTCTGAATAATGTTATATGTATATTGCATAACCACAAGTATTGCATAGCTTGATTATGGGACGAACTTCTCAACTCAATTTACTTCATTCACGACGTCGTGATTTGAACTCATTACTTTGCTTAAGAGGTCAAATATTTCGTCTCACTAGACCAACTAATTCTCTAATCACATAAGAATTTATGTCAACTATTCTCAATCAATAATAAATTCATATATCAGCCGAATGTTTAAAGTTATTTGAAAAACTACATTATCGTCAACACAACTTGGAGCAGAGAGCTATTATGAATTCCCATTTCCCCACATCTAAACATTTATAGTTTGCTCCTAACATCAAATCCTGACTCCTGTCGACATCCAATCCCTTCCCCTAGGTCTTAGGTTCTAGTCTCAGTAGGGTCAAATGCCCCTTCCCCTTGGTTAGAAGTTTTTTAAAAAAATTACATAATCACTTTAACGACAACAACTAACATTATTATTGATTCAGCTCAACCAGTAACAAAAATAGAAGAACCAGATAATATTAAAGTGAAATTAATAGATTAAGTCCCGAAGTTCAATATTCTAGAAGGACTAAAACCAAATTATTCCAAAATTCTATTATAATGTAGCAATTTCTTTCGGTACATGTAACATATATATATAGTTCATTGATTTTCATCTTTTCTTATGCACAGATGCTCTATATGCCTAGGCGAGTATGAAGAGAAAGAAATACTGAGAATCATGCCCAAGTGTGGCCATAACTTCCACCTTACTTGCATCGATGTCTGGCTGAGAAAACAGTCGACGTGCCCCGTTTGCCGTTTACCGTTACATAGCTCTTCGGAATTTAACACCGGACAATCGGACACGTGACATCAAATTAAGTTACTCAGACTTTTTATTTCTTTAAAAGTTTTAATGTCAATACTTGTGTCCGGCACTTTTTAGGTGTAAATATAAAATATAATTTTTCGAATATCTGAGAAAATTTGAATATATTCAGGTCCAGGAAAGAAATGATGTGTTCATTCCATTTGTTCGTAAATTACTAAATGTAAAGTTTGTGGTATGTGGTAAATTGGATTAACTTAGAAGTTGAAATTCATTTGACATAACATGATACACTCTTGTTTTGTTTTCAACATTTTTGTTGAAAGTAAAAAAAAAATGAATATTGTTTATGTCGTGATTCGAGTATTTTTAATTTGAACTCTCGATTGATCAAGATGCGCTCTTTTGATTATCATGTTGATCGCTCTGTTATGGACATTCGAACTGAATTTAGATACAAAGTCACATTCAATGTTCTTGTTCGCGATTAAGTTGCGTTAATGACCGTGTTGTGAACATGATCTTGTTTATGTTTGTATATGTTTTATTTCGAGCCTTTGAGTTAGAGTTTTTTTATTATCTTTTCTAGGTTAAGTCTTGTTTATGATCTAGAGATGTTAGTTTTCGTGTTATTAGGAATATATCCACTGTTCGAGTCAAGTTTGTTTGCCTTAATTATAAACTCTCATTGTATTTTTGAATTTTTACTATTTTAATAAAACTAACCCATTCATATTAAAAAAACGATTGTGTAAACCAAATTAAATCTGGAATAATACTATAATTTTATATAAAAAAATTGTCGTAGTTTAAAAATAATAATACTTAGATTTCAACTTTAAATTTATCAAATTAAAGTTTACAAACACATACAACAATTTGAATAGTTAACAATTTTTTTATTTAAATATTAAATAAATTAAGTATTGTCTCCCAAAATTTAAGTTTAAATACTTAATAATTTTTTATATTTTTAAAATTAAATATTTTAACTCTCCCAATATTCAATCATGAATCTTTATGACTCTATCCAATATTATTATATATGGAAAGGTCGAGTTGAATTTTACAAATTTTGGGTCAGTGCAGGGACAGAGCCAGAATTTGAAATTGTGGGGCAAAACATAAATTTTGAAAGGTGAGAGGCAAATTCACAATTATCCCAATTTTTTTAAAAGTAATATAAAGAATCAAAGGATAAAAAAAATTCCCCCTATCGGGAGGGGCCACAACCCCTCTCATTGAAGCTGTAACTTAGTCCCTGGGTCAGTGGCAGATCTAAATATATTGCAAGGCACTAAGGTAGATACATATTCATTTTGAATTTTTAAATTTTACGCATTTAATTTTAATATTTCTATTTTTTATGAATTGAAACTTTTAGTTGTCTCTACCCTAAAATTATAATATTTTATGTGTGTTTAACTTTAAAAATATTTTTAAATCCCATACTGAGTTGAGCGAAGTAATGCGTCCCCGACCGACGGCTTTCCACGGAACAATACAATTAAAAAGTAAAAATATGGTTTTCAAAGGTCAACTATAGAAGTTGAATTGAATGACAGCTACATTTTCCACCGCGTACGCCTCGCCACCGCCCACATGCTCCCCCCGAAAGAGATCTTTTAGTTTAGATCCGCCGACTTCAATGAAAAACTGGCTTAATATACAAATTCATCCTTTAACTTTATACTTTTGATCACATTGGTCCTTGACCCCCTTCAAATTAGCCTTTAATGTTTTGAACCGTGACACAACTCACAAGTTCGTTTTTAGGAGTAACATTGTTGAAGTTAATTCCAAATATCAAATTAAACTTTGAAAATCAAGTTAAAGTATTTAGATAAAATTCGTTCATATATTAAATTGAATACTGAAATTAATTCTAAGGCTCCATTTTAAACCAAATATAAAGAATTTTTCAAACGTACTCTTTGTGCACTTCTCAACTAGGGGTGGGCAAGATCGGGTATCCGGCCAATTTATTTAAAATTGATCCCGGTTCCAATAATCAATGGTTCTTAAAAATTAGAACTAGTTTCAGTCCCGATTAGACCGAGTCTAAGATTTCAGGAACCGATCTCGGTACTAGTGGGAACTGGTACTAATACCAGGTACCGATTCATTAGTCTATTATTAATAAACTTTGATCAGTAGGGGAAAAATTTCAACCATCAATAATAATATTAAATAACAAATTTAGAATATTATAGGCTTGAAGGTTAAAATCTTAAAACGAGTCATACTTATAATATTCATACATAAAGAGAAAAAAGGAGTGCCTTCAGTTATTTTCAACATCTTCAACGCCATTCGGTACCAGACCAGTACCGAGTACTTTGTAGTGGTCTCGGTCCTGATTGCAACTGTGACTTAATTTTTAGATCCAGTCTTGGTCCCATCATAACCAATTCTGAGTAAAAATCTACCAGGTCCGACCGGGTCTGGGACCGGGACCAGATAATCGGGTTTTTTGCCCACCCTTAGTACCGAATTGAACCTAGCGTAAAATTTAGATACAAATCGTATAATTTGCCCTGTTTTTCTAATCCTTTGATTATTTTTTTTTTTTTGACAAATCTAATCCTTTAATTATACCGTGAAGAAAAGGGACAGGAAAACAAATGACCGGATTTTTAGGTGCGATCTATGAAAATCCCATCTTTCTACTTCCCCAGATTCTCTGATTCTCAAACTCACTTCCAACACTTCCATTCCCCTTCTGCAAATCTTCAATGAACCATTGAAATTCAATCTCATAGATCCAACAAACAATGGGCCACTTGAATCTACCGCCGTCCAAGCGAAACCCCCGCCAGTGGAAGCTTCTGGACTTCGTCACCGCCCTCTTCTTCGCCTTGGTACTCCTCTTCTTCTTGTTAGTCTTCACCCCTCTCGGCGATTCCATGGCCGCCTCCGGAAGACAAACTCTCTTGCTTTCCACATCGGATCCGAAGCAACGGCACCGTTTGGTGGCGCTGTTGGAGCAAGGGCGCCACCTTCAGCCCATCGAAGCTTGCCCTGCTGATTCCGTCGATCATATGCCGTGTGAGGATCCCAGGCGGAACAGTCAGCTGAGCAGGGAGATGAATTTTTATAGAGAAAGGCATTGCCCTTTGCCTGATGAAATGCCTCTTTGCTTGATCCCGCCTCCGCTTGGGTATAAGATTCCTGTTCAGTGGCCTGAAAGCTTGCACAAGGTATTTATTTATTTATTTTTTCATTTCAAGAAACTGTGGGTTTTGCTGGGTTTTCATTAGAGATCATTGGACATGAAAAATTGCTGTGAAATTTACTTAGGGATGAACTCTTGATGGAAACATCACTTGGATGGATCAGTTCTTCTCCGTCACATTTTTGAAATTGTGTTTATAAATATATTTAAAAAAACATAATTATAGTACGTGTGTGTGTATATGATGTTTTAGCATATGTGTAATATAAATCTATTATGATTTTATATATATGTTAAAGTTATTAAAGATGCACCAAACGTTATAATGGGTAAAATAGTAATTTTAAAAGTTGGCCGGCCGGACTGACGACATTGGCGGATCCAGAAATGTTTTTGAGGTGGGAACACATAAAATCTCAAATCATAAGGATTAATAAAGTGTAAGGACTAATTCATAAAAATTAAAAAAAATGACTTCAAATGTGTGAAGTTTAGAAAGTTTCAGGGTGCACCTGCCTACCCTGAGGTAGACATGGATCTGCTACTGCCGGCCGGCCGGCCAGAGAAACGTTTTTACCAAAATTGTCTTGCTCCGCCCCTGCATTCACTTCTGTTGAAAGAACTTGCCCGTTGAGAGTGGATTCGTGACGAAATCCATGAGGCGGTTTGGTTATTGCCATCCCTTAGATTGCTCCCTTGTTGTGCTGCCATAATATATGTTTTTAAAGGAATTCCATTAGAGATCATTAAACACAAAATCTATAAAATTGATCCTTTGTTGTTTCATTTAAAGTAATATAATTTATTGTTCTTTTAGAAATGGAAGTAAATTGTTAGTGTTACTTAAAACAGTTCCAATTGTTTAATGGTTAGATATGGCATTCCAATATGCCGCACAACAAAATTGCTGATAGGAAAGGTCACCAAGGATGGATGAAAGAGCAAGGCCCTTATTTTATTTTCCCCGGCGGTGGAACAATGTTCCCTGATGGAGCTGCACCATATATAGAGAAACTTGGACAGTACATTCCTATAACCGGTGGAACAATTAGGACAGCTCTCGACATGGGCTGCGGGGTAAGTTGATACTATGTTAATAATTAAGTTTGTATTGTATGAATATCATGCTCATTATTCCTTTTTCAGGTTGCAAGTTTTGGGGGTTCGTTGTTATCGGAAGGCATTTTGACACTCTCCTTTGCTCCAAGAGATTCACACAAAGCACAAATACAATTTGCTTTGGAAAGAGGGGTACCGGCCTTTGTTCTAATGCTCGGCACCCGCAGACTCCCGTTTCCTGCTTTTGCATTTGACTTCATTCACTGCTCTCGGTGCCTGATCCCTTTTACAGCTTATAGTAGGTTTTTTTTAGTCTGTGGAGTGCTTTTCTTATATTCTTACTTTATATTCTGCCTCTTTCCTTTGGTCTTAATGTAAAGGAATATGGATTTTGTAGATGCAACGTATTTCATTGAAGTGGATCGGTTGCTTCGTCCGGGTGGATATTTGGTCATCTCCGGACCCCCTGTGCAGTGGCCTAAGCAAGACAAGGAGTGGGCAGACCTCCAGGCGGTGGCAAGAGCATTGTGTTATGAGCTTATTGCTGTGGATGGAAATACAGTCATTTGGAAAAAGCCTGATTCGTGTATACCAAACCAAAATGAATTTGGTATTGAACTATGCGATGAATCAAATGACCCAAGTTATGCATGGTAATTGTCACGGAGATCCTTAGTTTCAAAGAATTCAAAATTCTAATAGGCTTTGCCTATTATCCTCGGAAAATTTCATCAATAATTTGACAGAATTTTCTGCCTAATTTAGCTGCACGGTGGCTAGTTTCTGGATTCTGCTCCAACTTTTACTATTTAGTTTAGTCAATGTTTCTAGAGAAGAAACATAGTGTTGTTCTAAATTTCTCTTCTTTTTTGTTTATAGGTACTTTAAATTAAAGAAGTGTGTGACTAAAACATCTTCTGTGAACGGAGAATATGCTATTGGGGCAATTCCCAAGTGGCCTGACAGGCTAATAACAGCTCCTTCAAGGGCCCTGGTCATGAGAAACGGGATTGATTTGTTCAATGCGGACACAAGACGGTGGGCAAGGAGAGTTGCCTATTATAAGAATAATTTGAATGTGAAGCTCGGGACTTCTGCAGTACGTAATGTCATGGACATGAATGCTTTCTTTGGAGGGTTTGCAGCAGCACTCAAATCTGATCCAGTATGGGTGATGAATGTTGTACCTGCTAGGAAGCCATTAACTCTTGATGTTATATATGACAGAGGCCTTATTGGAGTATACCATGATTGGTGAGTTACCATATCATTCTAGCCTATTTTACTGAAAATGTTTAACAATTGTGACTTGTAAAAGCATGTGGACACCTAATTCGAAAGCGACTATATGTGAAGGATGAAATGCTCTCTGTTTTGGTGATCGGGCCTACGCAGGAAGCTGACTGTTTCTAAAATTTTGCTTTCTGTTTTATAAACTAGAGTATAATATAGTCTAGTCTTTTAATTTCTATGATAAACTTCCGCATGGAAATACCGTGTTTGTTCCTTGGAAAACTATACTAGCATAGGGTTTAGGTAATGTCGTTAGACAAGTGGTCAGGAGTGTTTTAACTTTCAAACTAGATCCCTGGTTAACCTTATCCCCGAATCATTGTTATGGTTTGCTTGACTTCTGGATTTCTCGGTTCTTTTCTTGTGATGGTTTGATGCGTAATGGTCTTATATGGAAACTCTCTGGTTAACTATCTTGATTGCTGCTTGCAGGTGTGAGCCTTTCTCGACATACCCCCGTTCTTATGATCTCATCCATGTAGCTGGCATTGAATCACTAATCAAGCTCCCGGGTTCAAGCAAGAGCAGGTAGACATAACTTATAAGCGTTAACTTCATTCTTCAATCCCATCTTTGGCTTTTCTTGAATTCTCTATGCGCGATTGTGAGCAGCACAAGTTTTCTTTCGCCTATTGATTTGGCTATGCAAGAAATTCACCAATCATTTGAAACATTGTCTTTTTTATTGCACATCACAATACTTTTATGGCCTTAAAATAGCCCTTTCATTTTATTGTTTCTTCTAAGCTTCACCTCCTAAACACGATGCAGTGTTTCGGCATGGATCATTCTGTTTGTTTACTCTTTATGTACCTCTTATTCCAACTCTAATGTTCATGCAGGTGTAATCTCGTTGATCTAATGGTGGAGATAGATCGGATGCTGCGTCCAGAAGGAACAGTTGTGATTAGAGATTCCCCTGAAGTAATTGAGAAAGTGGCTCGGATGGCTCATGCAGTAAGGTGGACAGCTACCATAAACAACAAGGAACCCGAATCACATGGAAGAGAGAACATTCTGGTCGCAACCAAAACCTTTTGGCAGCTAACTTCATCATCCTCGTAAGACGGCCTCTGTTCTTCCATCTATAGCTGTTTCTCCCTTTTTCGTTTCGTTTCTACTACGATTTGAAGCCAAGTTGTCTTCTTGCATCAAAAAGGTGCGATCTTCTTTCTTGTTCCTTATTTGTTTTTTTTAATATCAAGAAACTGTAGATTTAGAATATAAGAATCAAAAGACTGCAACTTCATTGTAGTACACACATGGATTGGCACTGCTCTGAAATTACCATTGTGATCCTTTTGTGTGTGGTTTGATTAGTTCTCGATGAAAATTTTAGCTACCGGTAGGTGTACCGATCAGTATATGCATGTTGTGTTTCGTACTTTTTTTTTTCTTGTATTAGTGGTGCAAGTATAAACACAATACGAATTATTATATTTATCAAACCCCTAAACACGGATTAAGTCACATACTAAATGTGACATCACATTTTTTCGTGTTCGTATTTTGTTCGTACTTACCATATCTAGTTACTACTGGATTTCCGATGATAGGTAGTGGGAACCTTGAGGTCTCAGGATTAAGTTTCACTGTGCGTGAATTATATGCGAGAGAGTTCTTGTTTCATCGCGTGTAAGGCTCTCCTTGGTATGAATGATGGAAAATTAGTTAATCAAATTGTTAAGATTCATACCAAGCAAAGCCTGAGAGTCGAGTTGTTTGTTTAAATTCGATGGTTTGTCCGAAATTTGAGGAATCTGATAGAAACATTTGAATCCAGGTTCGGCCCGAATCCGGATAAACAGATAGTCTTATATTATACGTTATAAATAATATCCCCTGTATGGACAGAACATGTAATAGTTATTGGATTGTACCATCTTGCATCAGCATCACAACTTATAATTATGGAAGAACAACATTTTTTGGTAATATTTCGGTTTGGGCGGATCGAGTTTAAACAATGTTTAAGCATTGATATCTTACATGAACTAGGTCTTGTCCGATCTATAAACAGGATAATGACAAAAAATATTGATAATTTATTAAATATAATTTGATCTGATTCAACTCATGAACATACCTAAATCGGCCTACCAACCATTCTTGGTGTCCGATGACACTTAAAAATATTTTGACTTTTTTATATAATTTGTATGTAAAAAATTAAAAAACGTAAAAGAGAACATCCGTTTATAAATAAACTGACATTTTTTATAAATAATTAATACTCTTTAAATATTGTTGGAAAAATAACACCTTTAAATAAATTTCTGACTTCGCCACTGTGTACTACCGAATCGAGGACAACAAATCCACACACAAAGTAGGAAGGGCCGCCTACTAAAGATTTTCTTGTGGGGAAAACATGGGATACTAAGATCTTCTATGTGATTTCCCATCATGCCTCGCATGTAGTTTTTCTTTACCATTTTATGTTTATGGGACAACTTGGCATGGGGTGACTTATATTTTTTAGTATAATTTAAATCTGATTTGAAGGAAAAAATTAATTTAAATCCGATCGAAAAAAGTCTAAATTCGAATTCGAAAAAATGTATTGAGTCCTAATAGGAGGTGGATCAGATATGGACATTGTCATGATCTAAATCTGATCTAAAACCATATTCAATCCAAGTTCAATCTACATATGAATCCGAATAAAATTATTTAAAACTCTTAGATTTAAAAATATAGATATACATTAAAATCCTAATTAATTTTGAATTAGGATTATGTATATCAATATATATTATTTAGTCTAAATTCTCATTTTTAAGGTCAAATACCGGTCAAAGCTCCCCCGGATATTCCGCGAGGAACATATCCCTGTCTTAAAAGTCAAAATCCTCCATATATCTCCGTAAATACCACCTTCCAAAAAGGACATTTTAGTCAAACCATAACGTAAATCTCAATTACCGACCGTTAGATCCTTCAATAATGAAGAACCGACGTATCAGATTTCCTGTTTGACTGAAAGTACAAATTGGCTTTGATCCAACTTTGACCAAAGTAGCTTTTATGCAAGACAAAAAGGGAAAATTTATTGAGGGAGAAAAGTTTTGTTTTTTCTTTCAGATTTTCTTTGATACAGAGAGAGAAAACAAAGGGGAATTTGAAGATATTTTTTTAAGAATTTATTTATTTTTCGATTGTATTTAATTGCAATTTTTTCACATTATTTGTTGTTTCTGGTGATAAATTTGAAGGCGGAGGCGGGGGAGGAGGAGGAGAAGAGGAGATGATGCTGATTTTCTCTCTTCTCTTCTATTATTTGTCGTGATTGGCGAATTCGTTGTTTACGTTCGGGGAAATTAGGGCTTGGTTTTGTTGAAGTCTAAAATCATGAATGTTATACGTCGTCTCAAGAGCATTGCTTCTGGTCGTTCTTCCATTTCTTCCGATCTTGTAAGTTCTATTTTTCCCTTTTTAGTTTTACTTTTCGATCGGCGGTAATCTCTGTTTGTTTGATTGGAAGAATGGATAAATAGAAGGAAAGTGAAGCGATTTTTTGGCGGAATATTTTTAAGCTTCGTTCATTGAGAGGAACTTTTTATCTTTTATTTTCATGCACTGTATATTGTATTCTAATCATTTCTGGTTTACATGTCTAGATTTAGCTGGATTATTAATTGTTTTACACGCAGCATAGGAAATTTTCTTCCTTTTTTCTTCTCCCATCGAAATTTGTTTTGGCTTATATATATAGTTTGAAATTTGAGATAGTTTTTGGACTTTTCCTTTTGGTTGAAAAACCTTTAGAGGAAAAGAGGAATGCCGTTGTTAGCTGAAGTCGTTTCCATTTTGCTTCGTTGCTTTTGTTTGGTTTCTGGCAGGTTTTTTGCCATGCTTTTTTTCAACATTGATTGTGCCCATCAATGTGGGTTGGTCTCTTTTTGTCCTGAGAATACCCTAATTTTAATTATATGTTTGTGCAAGGATAATTTCCTGTTCTTGCTATTATATATGTGTAAGCATTGCTCTTGAAAATAACATGGTTTAGAAGAAGGTTGAGTTGGAACTAGTGTGTTCTAAAAATGTTCATTTACGAATAATAAAAATTGGAGCTTTGAGGATAATATTGTTATTTTATCCAAACGTCGGCTTCCAAAATCCAAAAGCTCTATTTTGTTGGGCCTTTTGCTTTGGTTGCCAAGCCATGATTTTAACTGCAAAAGTGAAGGGGGGGCTAATTGTCATAGGTTAAGTGTAGGCTTGGATTATATGATTATCGATTACCATGAGGGTGCTTGATTGTAAGCTGTGTTTTAGTAGCGGATATTTTGCATTGTTGTTATGTTGGTGAGATGGTAATGTGTCAAATCACTGTTATTGTTTTTTCCTGAGAATGGGTATTGTTTAAACAAACTTCTTTTCCTTGGGATGGAATGTGCTGCAGATTTGTTTCATACCTAAATTGGTTGGTTCTTGTGATGTTGATTGTTGACTGCAGTATGTAATAATGGACCAAAGTCTAGAAAGTAGAGGAAATTGAAAAAATACATTTGACCCTCTACCCTGTTTCTCCCCCCCCCCCCCCCCCGAATTACACCTACTGGAGAGTATTTGATCAAATCTACAACTAAAATTTCAGCATCCCACTTACTTAGGGCTTTGAGGTCTTAAAGTTCAGATTGCTCTTCTCTATTTTGTTTTTAGTCTGTTTGTTTATCTTCCCTGAACTCAATCTTAATGGATACTACATAATTTTATGAAAGTGATAGACGTAGTTGGATGAAGAGGCTGAACTAAATGTCGATCTGTAATTGAGCTACTTGCCTGGGTCTGCTTGCATAATATTTATGCAATCTGAGTTACTTTTTCATTGTTGAATGCCACATTACCCACTTATCTATGAAGCACCTTTGTGCTGAAAGGAGCACAATGGATTTTATGCCGAGACTAATATAGGCACTATTATTTTGTGGATGCCGGTTTACTTTCAGTCTTTTGTTTTCATGTATTGAGTTCTTTTGGACATTTATATTCTTCTCATCAGGATGGGGATACTAGCTCCAGGAGGGCAAAGGTAGATCAAGAATCATTTAGGGGTCACCGAAAATCAAATTCAGTTGAGAAGAGTAGCACTGGTCTTGAGCAGCATATGGCTTCTACGTCACGTGAAACAGTTGCAAGCACATCCAGGGTCACTTCTGTTGATAGACTAGAAAATTCAGGTGTTGATCAGCTCCCTGATGAAGTGCGTGAAATGAGAATTAGAGATGAGAAAACTGCCAACCATGATGATAAGGTGATTTTTTTTCTTATACTCTATGCATGTTTATTTTTCCTCTTAAATCCCGTCTTCATATATGTCGACACACACATGCTTGTATATAAGTTTAAAGCTCTTGAACAATTTGAAGTATTCAGTATTGAACTTGGTGAGGGCAATGAATTGAATTAATAAGGAACTTGTCTCTGTATTCCACACTCTATGGCTTGGGGTTCTTCAAGATATCTTTGATCTGCTTTCTGTGTATATATGATATATATTATTTTATGAAATGATTGATTTTCTTTCTGCATTTTGTCTAGCTTGCTTGGTTATTTCTAAAATTACTTTTTCTGGAGTGTAACTTACAGGATCTGGAGGCTACTGTTATTAGTGGAAATGGAACAGAAACAGGTCAGATAATTTCAACTACTGTTGGTGGTCGAAATGGGCAACCAAAACAGGTGATTTGGTTTTTGGTTGACTATTCATATGATTAACTTCTCATCTAAATTGTGAATTATCCTTAGCAGTCTATATGTGAGTTCATGCTGCTTTACTCCTTTTTTAACTTGGCTTTTTCACTCTTTTTTGCTTCTTAGTGGAATGGGAATAAGATTTTTCCCCTTCCGAGGCCGTGTGTTGTTGTTGCTATTTAAAAAATGAGCCCTATAGCATGCATTGTATACAGTTTTTATTTGATTATTCTATTTGGGTTGGGCTATGAAGAATGTTTAACAATGCATTTTTTTTCTTGGGTCTCAGACAATCTCATATATGCCAGAGCGTGTGGTTGGCACAGGTTCATTTGGTGTTGTCTTTCAGGTACAAAGTTATAATGGTGTAGCAATCTTGTCTATATTCTCTTAGTATTTGTATTTAGTCAGAGTTTTCCCCCTTTCAAGTTTTAGAAACATTTTATGTTATGGTGTAGGCTAAGTGTGTGGAGACAGGTGAACCTGTTGCTATAAAGAAGGTTCTGCAGGATAAAAGATACAAGAATAGGGAACTCCAGATTATGCGTATACTTGATCATCCTAATGTTATCCAGCTGAAGCATTGTTTCTTTTCAACCACAGAAAAAGATGAGCTCTATCTTAACCTTGTTCTTGAGTATGTTCCAGAAACTGTTCATAGAGTTTCAAAACACTACAGCAGAATGAATCAGCATATGCCTATTGTTTACGTGCAGCTCTATACATACCAGGTAACCTCCACCCTCTCTTGCTTTAACCAATCGTAGTTGGTTGCAAAATTCTCAGTGCACGCTGTGATGATCTATATTGCTTTCTTTTTTGTAGATTTGTCGCGCTCTATACTACTTGCATCATGTGGTTGGTGTATGTCATTGTGATGTTAAGCCGCAAAATATACTGGTAAGACATTTTTTCTTCTTTTTTTATAAGCTGGAGGTTGATGCTATTTCTTTTTTGAATATTTAGTTTAGATGATGTAATGCATCACCTTAACAATTTGTTATCAACTTGAATGCACTATAATATGTCTCTGTGGAGTGTTGATCGGTCATACTGCTTGACCTTAGACTTCTTTGTGTATGCTAATGTTATAACTTGGTTCTTTTCTGCAAATTTTAGTTTGCTTTAACTTGTCTTTGCTTTTATTCTTCTTCTGGTAATTGTTTGAATATCGAATGCCAAGGCATATTAGAGCTAACATCATGATATATTCACAGGTAAATCCCCACAGTCACCAGGTGAAGATATGTGATTTCGGTAGTGCAAAGAAGTTGGTATGTTCAACTTTTTATGGAGTTTGAAAGTCCTTTCTTTTCTTGATTGTAAAACTTATGAGATATTCTCTACAATCTTTAGGTCCCAGGTGAACCCAACATATCATATATATGCTCACGATATTATAGGGCTCCGGAGCTTATATTTGGTGTAACGGAATATACAACTGCTATTGATATGTGGTCTGTTGGTTGTGTGATGGCTGAGCTTCTGCTTGGACGTGTAAGTTTACAAAAACAGATATCCGATGCCAGCTTTGATGTCAACTTATTATTTTGCTGATTGTATAAACCTTGATGATAAGTGTTTGTATTTATACGTTATTTTTGTTTTCGGCATCTGTCTGCACCATGCAAGGATGCAGTCATCTTTTGAACCCTTATTATTTGTTTACGAGCTTTAGAAGCTTTCGACATCCAGAAAATCTATGTGAAAGCACATTTTGCAAAACTAGTCTTCTACCTTTCTACCATCTAGCTGCTTTTGAGTTATTATTTATAGTATGCAATGATACTCTATACAATGTATGTGCTAATGCATATTCGCTATTATACCATTTTCAGCCACTGTTTCCCGGAGAAAGTAGTGTTGATCAGCTAGTGGAAATCATTAAGGTATGCATCGTTGGTTTTTCTTTTCCCGGGGTTGACTTGTTCTGTGTTTACTCGTCTTTTAACTTCCTTTTTCTTTATTGCATCAGATACTGGGAACACCCACTAGAGAAGAAATTAAATGCATGAATCCAAACTACACCGAGTTCAAATTCCCTCCGATCAAAGCTCATCCGTGGCATAAGGTTTGCTGATTGGATCATTTCCTATTACCTTATATGCTATAAAGAAAAAGTGGAAATCTTACGCACCTACAATTTTCAGTTATTTCACAAGCGAATGCCCCCTGAAGCAGTGGATCTTGTGTCGAGGCTGCTCCAGTACTCGCCAAAACTACGTTGCACGGCTGTAAGAATTTTGCTTATTGTTGTTTTCAGTTCAGTTGCATATGCACTTGCTCTCGTCTACTTGAATCTTGATAGGGAACTTTAGTAACAAAAGACTAGTAAAGACATTTTGACATGTGCAAGAGTTGTCGGAGTGTATCGTTTTTGCTTCGTGTCTTTTGCAAAGTTTTCCCTGTGTTTTCCGTGTTGCATCTAACGAGTGCATCCCTTTCTGGCTTTCAGTTGGAGGCGTTAGCGCACCCCTTCTTTGATGATTTGAGAGACCCCAATGTGAGCCTGCCTAATGGTCGGCCCCTACCTTCTCTATTCAATTTCACAGCTCAAGGTAGGTCTACTTCGATATTTTCGCATCCCCCCCCCCCTGAAATTCTCGTGATCCAGAATCACTCATGTTTATGCTTATGCAGAACTGGCTGATGCACCTACCGAACTACGGCAACGTCTTATCCCTGAACATGCAAGGACATAAAATCCGATGAGACCGCATCTGTAGGCATTGTAAATTGGTTTTGGGACCTGCCATTGGTGACGAGCTACACCGCACAATCGCAGGCTAGTTCAGGTCTGAATCTGATAATCTTTGTTCCTTCATTTAATAGTTACAAGTAAAGATCCGAAAACGCCAGTCCGGGAGGCTATCCGTTCAAGCACACGTTAAATGGATATGCTAATGATGGTTATAGGTGGATGGAACATAGGACTGCTAAGCCATGGGGTCTTGTTTTTTTGTTTTTTTTTTTATATATTTATTTAAATATTATATATATATATATATATATATTTATATCACAATATGATGTGTTTTCTACCTCAACTAATGGAAAAGATGACTCGTTAGTGTTCATCCTTCAGAAAACCTAATCTTTTCTCAGCTATAGTTCGAACTAGAATTACTTTTATTTTTAAAATCCCAGCTTGATTTAAGGTAAAAAGATCGAGTTGTTCGAATCAAACGGTTGCAAGCTACTCTAGGCAAATAATAAGTTATTCGAATTCGATCCGTGCATTGGGTTAAATTTGGATTTGACTGTTCGTTTAATGGTTGCCGTGAAAAGTGGTATCAAACCAACAGTTACTGTACTTACACCTCTGAAATAATGTAAATGGTTTGTCGAAAAACAATATACCAATATTCAAAGCATGAACATTGCTCTTTTGAAAATGATTGTTACTTGTTAGAATCCCCACACGCTCGGAGAATGTCCGAAATCGACAACCAACTTTTCACCGGAATTTCATACGACGAAGAATTCGGTCCGAAAATGGTCGCAGGTGTTGAAATAATACGGTCCGAAAATGGTCGCAGGTGTTGAAATTCGAATTGCTTAAATATTTATCGTCTTATAGAAACATTCTTTAAAATCTATCACCATTGTTCTTTCGTCGACTTAAACATCAGAAAAACGTTCCTGTCATACATTTGATTTATAGATAAGACTCCACTTTAAATCATTTTCCGAGATTTAAATGTTAGATTTTGAGACAATGGAATTAGACACTTTAAACGTTCCTGTTCTTCGGAAGAAGAACAGGGGAATGGGGAGGGATAGGGGTGATAATGAGCCTGACCGGCTCGCGAGCTACTCGGGCTCGGCTTGGTCAAAGCTCGGTCAAAGCTCAGCTCGAGTGAGCTCGACTCGAGCTCGGGTTCGGCTCGAAAAGCTCGTGAACAGGCTCGGAATCTACATATGCACTAAAATAAATTATGTGTTTATATTTTCTTTCATTAGTTGATTGTTGTTTGATTTTGTATTTTCTTTAATTATGTGTTTGTATTATAATAATATTTATTGATTATCTGGATTAATCTAATTTTGGCCCTTTTTTCCCTTTTTCGGTCATTGAATTTCGTTTTAGTGTTGGTTATGAAATGAATTTTTAACGAATATTTTATATAAAAAAACTAATTTTTTTTTCATTTCGAGCCGAGCCGAGCCTGACGAGCTCGAGCCGAGCCTGGCGAGCTTCAAGCCCGAGCCTAGCCCAATAAAATTGTTTTCGAGCCGAGCTCGAGCCTAAAATTCCGAGCTCGGCGAGCCTGGCCAGGCTCGGGCTCAGCTCGGCTCGTTATCACCCCTAAGGAGGATGGTTTGATGGGGAAGAAGATGGGTTTAAGGATTTAATTAATTTAATTTATTTTTTTATTATTTTTAATATTAAAAATTCTAAAAACATAACATGTTAGCCAACTAACTGGACAAAATTATAGTTTGGGCACCTCTATATATATATACACACACACACACGACGTTTAAGCCTTTTTATAATTAAGCCTACCAAAATATAGATTTTTTTGAAGAAAAAAAAATCACATTTTCATCTCGCAAAAGCGCATGAAATTGACTATGAATCTTCTCTAATTTCTCATCCTTTGCTACAACGAATCGAAATTTCTTTTGCGAATCATTTTATTCTCCAGAAAATTCTTTCATCTTTTCCCTCTTTACTTCAACAGATCCCTCAATTTTAACCCAACTTTAGCAAGCCCTAGCTTCATTTCTTTTGATTTTGGACCCTCGGTTTGCCGCTATTTAAGGCGTTACCCCTTTCCGAGAAGCCCCTGTCCTTGATTTTTTTAATAATTTGCAGTTTCTGTACATATTTCGATTTTTCTAGGAATTCGTATCTTTTCTTTTTTTGGAACTTAGGACCGTGATATGAATAGTAGAGGAAGGTATCCTCCGGGGATCGGCGTTGGCCGGGGCGGCGGACTGAACGCGAACCCTAGCTTCCATTCCAGGCCGCCACAACAGCAGTACGTGCTGAGGAATTTTGTGCAGAATCACCACCACTTTCAGCAACAACATCAACAACATCAGCAGTGGCTCAGGCGAAACCAGTTACCTGGCGGAAATGACTCCAATGTCATAGACGAGGTCGAGAAGACCATACAATCCGAAGCCATTGACTCAAGGTCCTTTTTGGTTTCTTCTTGAGTTCTTGTTTTGTTGTTATTCGCTTATTTGTATTTCTTGAATACGCGTTTTGAGTATTCCATATCATCTTAGGCAATAAGTAGACTCGGCAATTGGTGTATCCTAATCTTTTTTGCTAATTACCAATATGTTATATAGACTTTGATATTTCTGTGTATCAGTTTCGAATTTGTGTTCTTTTTTATTATCTTATTTTAGTTATTTCCCCCTATCCTGTTGTGTCCAGCATTGCATTGCCAGGTATAGCTATACATTTTGGTTTGATTCAACCCCTAACTTACAATTTATTACGAAGGAGGAGGACTCAATGAGGCTTGGCAAATTTATGAATTGCTCATGTTGTTACTATTTTCTTGGTTGTTCTATAAAAATTTAACTGTGTGCGCCCCAACGAGTTAGCAATTTATATGCTATATATTGAATGTTCATGTTTATGTGAATTTTTTTTACAAATTAAATTTCTTGTCTTGCATTTTCCCTTAATAATCATATCATGTTTATTGTGCATGGTTTTACAATTATTTACCCCCCCCCCCCCCCCTCCTCTTTCAGTTCACAAGATTGGAAGGCAAGGCTAAAGATGCCACCTCCAGATACTCGCTACAAAACAGAGGTATGCCCGTAAATGATATTTTAGTCATGTGTGGATAGAATTTACTACTTCCTTGTTAATAGCGTTTTATAGCTGAACCTTCATTTAACAATTCATTGAAGACTATGTTTATATCGGTTATGTTTAGAAGGCTATTGCAGCTTAGCTTTATATATTTCTCCTAGATCACCATACCTTAATGAAACTATAAAATTCTTCTAAGCTCTTTAGAATCGTGCAAAGGACGTTGTTCTCTTATATTATACTGGTAATGTAGGTAAACTCTTTATTAATTCCTATTATCCTATGACATGCAATTAAAAATGCACAGTTTCCTTGTTCGAAAAAAATGCACAGTTTCCAAAGTCTTTAACTTGGGGGCAGTAATACCTGGTTCTGATGTTGAGGCCATCTGGCTTGAACTAACATATTCCTAGGCTTGCATTAGTTAATCTTTGGTAGCATGTCTATTGTATTTTTTGTGACGTATATCTCATGGCTAGGTACGAGAACGGTACCATTAGAATTTGGAAATGCATGATTTTTTTAATGACATTTAATGGACTGGTCTGCCTATTAAATTGCTTCCAGGATGTAACAGCTACAAAGGGAAATGAGTTTGAGGACTACTTTTTGAAACGCGAACTTCTTATGGGAATATATGAAAAAGGTTTTGAAAGACCTTCACCTATTCAGGAAGAGAGTATTCCCATTGCTTTAACTGGGAGTGATATCCTTGCCAGAGCCAAAAACGGAACTGGGAAGACAGCAGCATTTTGCATTCCTGCATTGGAAAGAATTGACCAAGATAAGAATGTTATTCAAGGTTAAATCTCCATCCACCTTTTTTTATTATATTTTTTTAGTGTCTCAATTGTAGGCTCGGTTAAATGGTAATGGGTACTGCAAGTAGTTAGCTTTGTCTTTTCAATTGTTTTTTCTTCTAGTTACTTGATCTGCTTGCTAATGAAATAGTGGGAAGATATTTGAATGTCATTTTCTGCATATTGTTAGCTAAAGCTTGAACACATAGTCATGTGGGGGACAAGCTTCTCCACCAGTTCCTGAAGCAAGTGCATTGCGTCTTCCTTCTTGCAAATATATATATATATATATATATATATATATATATATATATATATATATTTGCATCACTTCAGACATTAACATTCAGTTATCTTTCTGAAGCGTACCCAAATAAGTTCTGCATTTGAACACAGTCTGTCTTAATTTGAGATACAAGTCAATTTTGTACCTCCCTTCTCTATTTCATTATGTTACTTTTGGCACAAAGAAGTTGTCAATGCCTCTCATGGATGTTGATTTTACATTAATTATCTGTTTAGTTTCTTTTTTTTACTCAACATATGTGTTTTTGCACAGCTGTTATACTTGTTCCAACACGAGAACTGGCTCTTCAGACATCACAAGTGTGCAAGGAGCTCGGAAAGCATTTACAAATTCAAGTCATGGTCACAACAGGAGGTACCAGTCTCAAAGATGATATCATGCGATTGCATCAACCAGTCCATTTGCTGGTTGGAACCCCTGGCAGAATACTAGACCTTGCTAAAAAGGGTGTTTGTGTTTTGAAAGATTGTTCAATGCTTATCATGGATGAGGTAATTATTTGTTTCAAGCTTAACAAGGAAAGAAATTATTCTTTTGATTTATCTTGGCAAATGGTTTTTATGGCTTGTCTTTCTGGTTGGGTGGGAGAGTAGAGGTGTTTCCAATTACTTGAACCGGTCGATAAAGTATTCGAACTTTTTTTTAAAGAAGGGGAAAGTATTAGTTTCCTTCACGTCACCTGGTACATTTATCCATGTTGAGGCATGCACCGAAGTGTGCCTAGGTACATCTGATAGGCCGTGCACTTGGTCCACCTGGGCATACTTTCTTTTTAAGTTCACGTGTAAAGAAAGCCCACCTGTTTGAAGTTCTTAATTTCTTTACTTTCCGCTTTTCTTAATTAAATGTACCTTTAATGTTAAAAATCGGGGACAGTATCAAACTCTATATTCTCCATGCTTTGTTCAATGAACATGCAATTCTAAGGAAAATGGCCTACAAATGAAAAAATAAAATATTTGCATGGCTTGTAGGATACACTGGACCGCGATTTATTTTTTTTTATTAGAATCATATGTTGTAATCTTTGTACAAGACACATATGTACCGTGTCTTTACTGCAATATAGTGTGTGCCCTGTTCTCTTGACAACAGTTTACTGTTTTCTCTCTAAATATCCTAGTTCTTGAATTAGTTTTGGCTTAAGGAATTTAAATGTAATTCTTAATACTTGTTTATTTTTGCAAGTTAATGATATATATTATATACCAAACCCGTTATTCTATCTTTTTCTTTGGAAAGTTTAACTGATATAATGTGAAGTTACTGTAGGTGGTTGTGGCTATCTTTATTTATTTATTTCTGTGCATACTAATTTCATTAGACGCCAGAGTCTCCATATCTATTTGTCTGTAAAGGTTGAGCGCTTTGATCTTTAGTTCACATATTACTATTTTTTTTTATTAGGATAAATTCTTAGAGGCTTCTGTAAAAGGAAAGCTATTTGATTTCTTCCCGTGTCTTGTAGTGCATTTGATTTAAATTTGTCAGTTGCACAATTTGATGTTGTGTTTTGGTTTCTTTCAGGCAGATAAACTTTTGTCTCCCGAGTTTCAACCTTCTATACAGCAGCTGATTCGTTTTCTTTCAGCAAATCGTCAAATTTTGATGTTTTCAGCCACATTTCCGGTTACTGTTAAGGACTTTAAAGACAGATATCTACAGAAACCTTATATCATTAATCTAATGGATGAACTTACCCTAAAGGGTATTACACAATATTATGCTTTTGTGGAAGAAAGACAGAAAGTCCACTGCTTAAATACCCTTTTCTCTAAGGTTTGCCCTTGTATAAAGTTTTTATCTAATCTTTTCTACTTTCCTTTCATTTTCATGATATGTGAATTTGTTTATCTGCAGCTGCAAATAAACCAATCAATTATTTTCTGCAACTCGGTTAATCGAGTGGAGTTGTTGGCCAAGAAAATTACAGAACTTGGTTATTCTTGCTTTTATATCCATGCAAAGATGCTTCAGGACCATCGTAACAGGGTATTTCATGATTTCCGCAATGGAGCTTGCAGGAACCTTGTCTGTACAGGTATGTTATGCTGTGGGTCTATCATATGTTCTAATCTTCCTGGATAATTTGATTAGTTAACTAGTAATTTACATGTTGTACGGTTGATATAGTTTGTTGGACTTCCTTTTGCTGTATTTCATGTAGACATTTTTTCTTTGCATAGATTCTTGCAGGCATTTGTTTTCTTTTCATCCTCTTTCATTTTCAAATGCTGAAATGTATAACATACTACCCAAACCCTCTACTGCCTATCTTTTTAAGTGCTGCTCCACACTTCGAGCTTAGATGTCTCTCTTCTGCAAAATCCTAAATTAAGACATTGACTGGATTATGTGAATATTGGAACTTGAATGGAGTATGTGAATATTGGAACTTGAATGGCCAACTTATGGTAGTGCATGTTAAGTAATATAGAAGCTTTTTTGTTGTTCCGTCTAGCATTCTTCTAATTTTAGTTTCACCGGTACAAATTCCCTAGTGCTGAAAATGGTTTTGCTCTTAATAAGCATTCTGTAGTTCTTGTTATATGAAGAATAATTTCATAATGATGCAAGTATACTTGTTGCAGATCTTTTCACAAGGGGTATAGATATTCAAGCGGTGAATGTTGTTATTAACTTCGACTTCCCCAAGAACTCAGAAACCTACCTTCACAGAGTATGTTCGTTAAAATATTTTCTCTATTTTAAAGTTGCAGCATTTATCTTTCGTTTTGGTAATCCTCATAACATCCAACTAATGAGCAGGTTGGTCGATCGGGAAGGTTTGGTCATCTTGGATTAGCAGTGAATTTGATTACTTACGAGGACCGCTTTAACTTGTATGTTATCATATCTCTAGCAGTTTTGAGAACTTTTAGTACCATGTACATCGAAGTTGTAAAATGTATGGTTATCTCAAACAGGTATAGGATTGAACAAGAATTTGGGACTGAAATTAAGCAAATTCCTCCACATATCGATCAGGCTATTTACTGCCGGTGATTTATTTGGGATGTTTCCTTGGCCTACAGTTGTAACAATGGTGAGCAACAGTTTTAGATTACATGTATAAAGTAATTTCTTTGTTCTCATTTTCCATATTTGGAATGTAATGTTATTTCATCTCTGCCAATATGTCGAGATTATTGATTTTGTACTATTATTTGGATGTTTCTTAGGGTTAATGAAGCTGGTCTTTCAAGGTTTCGATCTTTACGCATGGGCATGCATTCTAAAACTCGAGTGTGGTTCAAGACTTTTAGCTGGTGACGTTTATGCATATAACCCTTTAATGCTTCTATTTGTTTCTCAAATTTCATAGTCCTGAAACTTTAACCAGGATTGTAGGAGAGAAGTTTAGTTGACATGGTTACACATTGTCTACTTTGATATGCTAGTCCGATCATCACGGAATGGTTTTAAAGTTGTACCTTGTGCCGAGATCTTTTTTTTCTCGTTGAATTTGCTCTCATCATTATCATTCTATAAATAAAAGCATTTGACTTCTCCTTTATTGATTGCAATCCAAGTCTGTATTCGATATTCACCCGAGTCTCCTAGACGAAGCACAGACTGTTTCATATAATTTTGCACAATATGCATAATGTATCATCTGATGAGTAAGTATGCAGTAAAAACGCCTATGCAACCCCATTGCTTTTGCCCGTGTCATGGATATCGATATGCTCAGCAAAGTAAGGGAGGGATATATATTCCAAAACATATTCATTTTCAATCAAAATTGTAAAATAACTTCAACATCATCACATAATCTCTGATTCCGTTCGTGTTTCCACTATCGAACGAGTGTATGTTTAACAATTACTGAGTATTCATTCCTATTTATCTATCATACACTCGCTTGACATCCAAGGGTCATCTTCTTATCGTACGTATGGTGGCCGCCGATAAGGTCGAGATCACTTATGTTGAAGATATCCCTCAACCACAACGCTTCGATTTGAGATCACGGGTACCAAGTTCTTCACTTCTAGTCTTTTAACCAAACCATTCAATGCCACAAGGGATTCTCCACCATTTGGTTCGTCCCAATATGGCAACACTTCCACTACTATCTTTTGCAACACTTTTTGCTCTATAGCTTCTCTAACAAGTCCTTCGAGATTTCCAAAGCTGCCCCTCATATCCAATAAAACACTGCACAACCCTTGCCGTTTACAGTGCTCCAGAATCGGCGTCAAATTTATCCGATCCAACACCACTGCCTCGATTCCTTTTTGAGCCAAATCTGCTTCTGTGGCTCTCTCTTTGTCTGCAAATACTATTGTCTTGGAGACTTCTTTAGCAAGAGAAGGGAGTTGATCGGGATCACTTGCTATTACAATCTGAAGAGGTTGATTGGCAACCGGCTCCTGTGACATCGGACTTGAAAGCTTCTCGGATAAAGATCCAGAAAGTATTATCGCGTCATATTCTTGCAACAACTTCGAGTAGTATCCACCAGCCTCAGTGACTCCTTCCCCAAGCTGATCTAAAAGGTGACCATTGACCGAGAGGGAATATCTGGATACCATGCAGAGAGGGAATATCAGCAAGTTATATTGAACAACAGGAAATATTGGGTCCTATTTCGTGTTTAGAATCTACGGTGGAGGAGATTTACCTAAGAGCCACGAAAGGCTTCCCGGTTAACATTTGATGGATATAGGCTTCATTGAGCCCCTTGCACAGCTCTTCTTCAACACCCACAGTCACATCGATTCCTGCATCTCTCAATCTATCTACCCCCTTTGAAGCTACAATCGGGTTAGGATCCACCATGCCGATCACCACCCTTTTCACTTTGGCTTTAATCAATGCTTCAGTACAGGGTGGAGTTCTTCCATAGTGATTACATGGCTCCAAGCTCACATATGCAGTGGCGTTCTCGGCTGAATCCCCAGCATCTCTCAAAGCAAAAACCTGCAAACATATTTCCTTCATTCACTCTTAACATACATTCCTAAAAAAAGAACAAATTCTGACTATAATCGATCACGAAAACTCAGACTATAATCCCAATCCAGCAATTTAACAAGAGTTCTTCCTCATACTATAATCCCAAACTTCACCTAGTGATTTTGCTCTAAGTCCATCTCTCCTAGGATTTCAGATTTTGGCAGTTCCATCATTACTCTCAAAAACAGTTAGCCGGACTCGGGTGTGACTATTGTGTCGGATGCATATCCGATTGCATCCGACACGGTTATGATCAATCTTTCTAAAGTCTTTTCATGTATTAGGAGATCCAAAGAGAGTTACACAACGGATACACGGATCAAACAAGGATACAATTCGAGTAAAACGAAGAATCGCAGCAATGTAGTTCAAAAAGCATACAATTTACAAGTGAAGATAAATAAATAGAAACAGAAAAAAAAGGGGGATTACCTCGGCATGAGGCTGGCCAGCTTTAGGATGAAACCCTTGACCAACAATTTTGCCATCTTTCACAATAACACATCCCACCATAGGGTTAGGACTTGTAAACCCAATTGCCGTTTTCGCCAGCTCCACACACCTCCTCATGTAAAACCCGTCGTCTTCCACTATTCCGCATCGAACCCTAGCCAAACCGCCACATTTTCTCGATCTGAGTTGAAATCTGGATACCCTTTTCGATGAATTAAAAGGAGACGGGAAATGTAGATTCCCCACAAGTTTGGGTAGCTGGTGTCGGGTAGAAAAGGAAGTGAAACAGTGGGGAGAAGTTGAAATGCTGGGTGGAGCTTGAGTGCAGTTTGGGAAGGAAAGTAATTGAATTTGCATCATTTTCTCACAATCTTAAGATGAACCCTCAATCTCCTACAAAACCCAATCCAGAAATCAAATCGTTGCAGTGATTGTGAAAAAGGAGGAGATAAAAAAAAAAGAACATAATCAATCCCTAATGTTTATTTATTAATTGAATTTTAAACCATTTTTTACCAAATATTTTTTTTTTTTTTGAATATGCTAGTGCGATGCTAGA
This sequence comes from Hibiscus tridactylites, assembly GCA_958450335.1. Classification (NCBI taxonomy): domain Eukaryota; kingdom Viridiplantae; phylum Streptophyta; class Magnoliopsida; order Malvales; family Malvaceae; genus Hibiscus; species Hibiscus tridactylites. The sequence goes on along the minus strand of OY288270.1, from coordinate 102,922,853 downwards.
GTAGCATCTGTTCAACTTTCAAAGACGGCACACACAGCATGACATTACTGGTGCTCGAACCCGGGTCCTAAGGGATGATAAACATCTACCTTTGCCACCAGGACACAAGAGGATGAGACCTAAGTATTTAATAGAGCCGAGTTAAAAAAAAATAGTTAGGTGAGTTAATGGATTTATTTTCCATTCAAATTTTATTTAAATTTTTTTAAGTTGACTCGAATTGTTTAAATTTTTATTTAAATTTAATTATAAGTATTTATAATGTTATGATATTGATTGATTTTAATTTAAAACTATTTTTTATAACCATATAAAATAGACATGTACACCGGTGGTGAAAACTGAAAGTTTCCACAAGCGTCTTAGTTTTAGGGTATAGACTTAGTTTTGGGTATAGAGTTTAGGTGTAGGGGTTTAGAATTTAGGGTAGTTGTTTCAATTTAAGGTTTAGGGTTACAATTTAGGGTTTATAGGTTAAGGTTTAGTTTTTAATGTAATATGGTGAGAATTTAGGTTTTAACTTATAAACCCTAAATTATAACCCTAAACCTTAAATTGAAACAAATATCCCTAAATTCTAACCCCTACACCTAAACCCCTAAACTAACTTCTTATACCTTAAAACTAAGGCGCTTGTGGAAACTTTCAGTTTCCATCGCTTATGTATAAAATATTTATCTTTTCACAAATATAAAAAAGATTTGTAATATTATTTTAATAAATTAAATATTAGAAGAGTTAAAGAATGGATAGAAAGAAAAAGTTTACAAATGTTTGCAATGGAAGACCAAGATTAAATAAAAACACAAAGTTAACCGCAAAAAGAAAAAAAAAATATGCTTTCAATATATGAAATTGAAGTTACATATATATTTTAGTTACTCAAGTTTTATTTTATCATTTAAAATTTATTTAAAAAAATCGAGTCTAAAGAGTCGAGTCTTGCTCGACCCGGAGTGACTCTATTGAATTATTAAAATCAACTTTTTAAAAACGATGAAATCTAGAATTTTGTAATAAATAAATAAAATCAACATTTCACATCCTCCTATTGGCATTAAAGAAGAGACTAATCCAACACACAAAAAGGCAAAATCAACATTTCAGTCCCCCTATTGGCATTAAGAAAAAAAATGTCAAAACAAAATTGAATCCATTAGTACAAGATTTAGCATCCTTTTGTTCTTATTTTTCACCAAAATCAAACGAAATGCAGATTTATTTGTCTTTGGATTTCTCTTCTTCCTTCATTTTCTTCTCCCACCTGCGTTTCTTATAAGCAAGCAGCATCTCAGGCATCTTCAGCATTAAATTAGCAGTGTTCTCCCTTTTCTCAGCTGCAATTCTGTCACATTTATGACCTTTCATCTTCGTTCTCATCTCTTTCCTCTCCGGATCGTACGGCCAATCTTGCCCCGCCAACAGCATTTCCTTCCGGAGCCTGGCTCTACGCCTCGCACTGATCCCCAGAGGCTTCCACGCTCCGAGCTCCCAATAACCCCACACTCCCTTCGATAACTCTACCTTGTACTTGGTCAACTTCTCACGCCACGGGTATTGGTACTCCCCTACTGCCTTCACCACCGATTGCGCTGCTTTGCCAGCCATTCGAAATATTACCCTTGGATGGATGATGAGAAGTCCTCGAGGAAAATTCGGGTTTATTCCGCAACTACAAGAGAAGACTCTGTTGATATAATAGTTCCGAAATCAATATCAAATTGATAGAATACGCAAGCGTTACGGGCTGAACTCCTTCTAGAAAATTGGATGGATGATGAGAAGTCCTCGAGGAAAATTCGGGTTTATTCCGCAACTACAAGAGAAAACTCTGTTGATATAATAGTTCCGAAATCAATATCAAATTGATAGAATACGCATGCGTTACGGGCTGAACTCCTTCTAGAAAATTGGATGGATGATGAGAAGTCCTCGAGGAAAATTCGGGTTTATTCCGCAACTACAAGAGAAGACTCTGTTGCTATAATAGTTCCGAAATCAATATCAAATTGATAGAATACGTAAGCGTTACGGGCTGAACTCGGTGAATTATTCTGCAACTACTCTCTCTCAAAGGACACAGCAAGTGATTCAGATAGCATAATTCATGAGAGTTTTTGAATTGGTTAAACAAACATTAAATTGTTTGATTAGATATTCAAACTAAGCAGAAAAGATTCAAACTTTTCATTGAATATATAACAGCAGCAATGAAAACAATCCGGAAACAAATATAAACAAATTAACAGCAACCAAACACATTGAAAAAGCATATGAACCTATAGAACAATAACCAAATCAGAGAGAACCCAATCGATTTCTGATTCCAATCCATGTAAATTAGCTAAACCCATAGATAAGTGCACGAAATGTACGAAACCCTAATCCAAGTAAGATTAATGAAACGCATAATGCAGTGGGCAAAGAAGAAGTGTGAAAGGCGAATCAAAAGAGCTTACCAGCAACAGTCGAACCTTACGAGCCAAGCGCCATGGCTGATTTCACTTCGAGGTTTCTGTGCAATGGGTTTTAAGAGATCTGATTGATGAGAAAATGGCGATGACAAAGAAAAGTTTTGGGGCTGGGGTATGTTATTTTGGGTGAGCTTAGGTTAAGCTTGTGGTAGGTAAAATTGTTATATAAGTCCTTCTACTATACTCAATTTTTCACTTTGATCACTTTTTTTGAAAGAAAAAAAGAATAAATTATTTTCTGGTACGTAGGGGTGAGCAAAACTCGAGTTGAAAAAATTGAAAACTTTTGACTCGAGTCGACTTGAATCATAATTTCATAAACTCAACTCGAAAAAATTCAATAAAGTTTGAGTTACAAAATGGGACTCGTATAACTCAAAATTTTTAGTAATTAGTGGATTGGTTTGTCAAGTTTAAGTCAAGTCCCTCAACTCTGTCTTATATATGTATATCGCATATGAAAAATTATGATCCAATTAGTATATGGTTATGAAAAGCCGTTTAAATTAAAATCAATTAGTATCGTAACATTATAAATATTCACTATCAAATTTAAACGAAAACTCGAACAACTCAAAATCGACTTAAATTTCATAAACTAGACTCAAAAACATTTCAAATTGAATTAGTATTATAAATTAGGACTACTAACTCGACTAACTCTATTTTTTGACTCGATCCGATCGGATGTTTCTCCCATTCTAAGTATCAAAGTTGAGATCGGTTATAAGTCTTTTTCAGCTCTCGTAGTTCAAGTCTCCAGCAAAGATGAAGAATATTATTAAATTTGTTCAAATGTTATAAAATGATCATCTAAATTTATCAAATGTTATAAAATGGTCCTTAGCCTTATAAAATGTTATATTTTTTATAATATTTTAGATTGATCATCTCACGATAAGTATCGATACTTAACATCAACCTAAAATGTTTATAATGAGTGACAAGTATTCATATTTCAGAGCCAAATTTCGATATTTGTCACCAATCTAAAATGTTACCAAAATGTATAACATTTTAAGTTGTGAATAATAACTAAAGTTTTACAATTTGTAACATTTCAATTTATACCGAACCTTAACTGTACCGTAACCTTGCTGTTCCACGATCACCCAACCTATTTATGTAAATTCCCAGATATATTTTATTTTCACTATTAAAAAAGTATAATTAACTTGTTAAAATAACGGTGCCCTACAAAGCGGACACGTGTTCTGATCGTGGTCCATCCAACGGTCCAAACAGGCCTCATGGAAGACGTGCCTACAGTTCTTCAACCACCCGATCTCTTCCCCTCCTCCGAACTCGTACAAGCAAACAGCACAATTCTCCGGCGGTTCCCCTCCTCCGACGAGCTCCTCGAACTTTATAATCGGAAGGCACTTCCTCCGGAACAACAGAGCGAATTCGGATGCTGTTCGGGTCGGATTCTCCTGACAAACCGTGTCCGGTTGAAGGAAATCGGAGAGTCCGAGGCGGGTAAGAATGAAATCGAGAATTGAAAGCGCGTGAAGGATGGGTTCCGGTAAGGTGAAATCTGGGCAAGCAGCGGGAAACCCCATGAAGAAAAACTTACAGAAAGAAAAGAATAAAAGTATAAAATGGGAATGATTGAGTGACGGCCTGTGATATTTATGCATAGTTTTGGATTGGTGGGTTAGGTAAGGAAATGGCTGGGGACGATGGAGTTGGGAGCAACTAACAAGAAAGGAAGGTTGCGATTCGGAAACTTTCTTAAAACTGAAGTATTTCGGAAAAAAAAATTATTATTTTCATGGCAGTGCATTTTTCTGGTAAAGTAGATCAATAGTTATTAAATTATGAAAAAACAATACTACCATTTTCCCTATTAATCTTTTAAAATTATAAAAAATAATTATTGCACGAACCAACTTGACTCAGTGGTTAAGAGAACGGTTGTTGTTTCTAGAGGTCACGGGTTCGAGCACCAACAATTGCATCAAGGTGATTGAACGTTTATTGTCAAATGGTTGAGAGTATATTTAGAATAGATACTACTTATAATCACTTTAGCTTTCATAAAAAAAAAATCGCTCGATTAACACATTAATTATTTTATAATAATTTAATAAAATTTAATGAACATCTTATAATTATGTGATAAATTTAATTTTCACTTTTGTAATAATTTAATAAATTCAATGATTTTGTAAATTTTAAAAAGTTAACAGCTAAAAATATTATATTACATAGTTTAGTGATTGTTTGTGTACATTATTTTTTTTTTACGAACGAATCTCTAAGGTTGTCACATTTGATGTTTCTAGTTTCAAAACGTTGTATGAATATACGAATTTTAATGATGTTAGCAATTGAATTCGAAATTTTAAATCTAAGAAAAAAAGGGAAGAAATTTCAGATGGAATAAGAAAATTTAAATAAGGACTTGGATTATATTTTAATTTAAAATATTGTTTATTCGACCTATTATTATTTGATAAGCTAACTATGACGATGAAGTTCTTTTTACTTCCGAAAAGAACTTTACTCTATCTTACCTTGAGAATAATACAATTCAATTTAAATTGTTATTTTACTGTCGGTATCTCAAATGTTAGAATCGAATCTTGGAAATCGATCTTCCCTCTAACTCTAATTTTTTTTCTCTAACAACCTGCGCTGCTTGTAAGTTGCTTTAATTTTTCCGCGTCAGCCGACGATCGACAATCACCTAGCTATTGGTTGTCGATCGCCGGTGTTTATTATTTTATTATTTTTCTTTTTTATTTATAATAAGAAATTCTACTTTTATGACATGCGTTTTCTTTGTTCTTGTGACATGTGTTTTTCTCTATTATTGTGGCATGTTTACTTTGTTTTTGTAGTTTTGTTTCATTTGCCCTTGTGCCATGATTCAGCATACCTTAGCGGTCGATCGTTGCTCGCATAGAGATTTTAATCGGCACTAGGTTTTTTATTATGATTTTGTCGGTGGTCACACAAAATTAAATCCTCACTCAGTTGATGGTTGTTTGTCGATGTAATCAATTATGGGTAGCGGAATATTCTACCTGGTAGTTTGGAACGCTCACCACTCATTTTTCATCTGTTATGCGTCCCGGTCGGATAGAGACATAAAAATTCATAAAGTTTCTGTATTTTGATGGTATGCTTATCTCTATAATTTTTTTTTTTACTTTTCTTTACTTTTTGGTTGTAAGAAATTTAGGTAGGTTAATCTCATCATTTTCTTTTCTTGATGTGTTGTAACTGTGATATTTCTATAGTTATAATAAAAATTCAGTAAACATATTAAAAAACAACTATCCCTATAATTCCAAATTTAAGGAGTAACCAAATATAATTTAAAATTTTTAAAACTTAATCTATGTAAATTGATAACTTAATCTATATGTAAATCGAGAAATTTTTTAAAATATGTTGATCAAACTTTTATGTAGGAAAAATATGCGTCTTGTCGAATGTGTTTTTTTTAAATCAATTTATAAGAGTGATATTTAGATTAAAAATTGATTTAAAAAAAAGGCAATTGTTCTATACACAAGCGCTTGTGAAATTTTTTTTACACAAACGTCTTAATTTTAGGAGTTAGGGACTCCGTTTAGGGTTTAAAATTTAGGGGTATAAGTGTAGTAGTTTTAAATTTAGGGATTGTTGATAGAATTTTCGGTTTAGGGTTAAAATTTAGAGTTTATAGGTTAAAACCTAAATCTCTACCCATATTACCCTAAAACTAAACCCTGACCATAAACCATAAATTCTAACCCTAAATCCTAAATTCTAAACATGAACCCTAAATTCTAAACATTTACACTAAAACCCCTAAACTCTAAACCCTAAGCACTAACCCTAACCCCTATAATTGAGGCGCTTGTGGAAACAAAAAATCTTCACCGCCAGTGTATAAGATATTAATCCTTAAAAAACGTGGTAAAAAAGTGAAACTGTGAGGCGTCTAGTCAGCAATAAGTCAGTCTTAATCAATTTTTATCTGAAAACCATATATTTCTAAATCATCTTTGCATAATTAATTCCAGTGATTAGCATTCACATCAAATTACTATTTAATAAACAAATATATTTTAAATAATTAGATGAACCACAAGGCTTGATTTGGAATTAGGGGCCTCGCTTTAAAATAAATTAGGTAGTTGTTGTCCAACCTGAGTAATATGTTACGCTTGGGAATAAATAATTGTATGGTTAAACTGATGAGGGGTAAGTATTTGATCGAATTGAGTAGAGTTAAAAATATTTACGTTTTCAGTTCAAAAAATAAATGTTTACGTTAGTGTTAACAATTTATAGAGCAAGTGGTTAAAGTTCTCAGTTAGCATCATCCATTCTCCCCTAGGTTGTAGATTCTAAACTCATTAGGAGTAAATTCTCAGTCTCTCTTAGGTAGAAATTGTTCAAAACAAAATATTTGTGTTAGTTGAGTTGATTGAGTCATATTTTATTACTCAAATTTTATTTAAAATTTTTAGTTGAATTATTTGAGTTTCTGTTCAAATTTAATAGTAAATATTTTATAATGTTATGATATTGATTGATTTCAATTTAAAGGGCTTTCTATAATCATATACGATATACATATATATTTTTTATATATATTTTTTCAAATGTGAGTAGGATTTGTAATGTTATTTAATAAATCAATTATGTGATTGATATATGTCTTCATCTTATTCAGAATAAATTATTTATTTATTTAAAAAATGATATGTGAGCGTATTTACTCAATCGCAATAAACGATTGAGTGATTAAAATAAAAATTTTCTTCGACAGTAATAATTAAAATGAGAAATTTTGATTTTAAATAAACGAAATCTAATTTTAGTTTAGACTGAATTATGATTGGATAATGAACAAGTATTTAGTTTTATGAATATAGAGATGAACCACGAGGCTATATAGAGTTTGGCAACTAGCATTAAAAGAGATTAGGTGGTTGTACAACCATAAACACCTTTAACTCTACATACATACATATATATATATATACATACATACATACTACTTTTGTTTGAAAAGCATGTGGTCTTTATATATAAAGAATTGTTAAAAAAGTTTGGCACTAAATGGAGTCCTTATCCCCTAAAACTAACGTGCTTGTGTAAACAAAGTTTTCACAATCGCTTGTGCATGAAATAGTTACTCATAAAAAATTTATATTACATTTATTAAAAGGCTAATTGTTATATACACAAGCGCTTGTGGAATTTTTTTTACACAAACGTCTTAATTTTAGGGGTTAGAGACTCCGTTTAGGGTTTAAAGTTTAGGGGTATAAGTGTAGTAGTTTTGAATTTAGGGATTATTGATAAAATTTTGGGTTTAGGGTTAAAATTTAGTGTTTATAGGTTAAAACCTAAATCCCTACACATAATACCCTAAAACTAAACCCTAACCATAAACCCTAAATTCTAACCCTAAATTCTAAATTCTAAACATAAACCATAAATTCTAAACATTTACATTAAAACCCCTAAACTCTAAACCCTAAGCCCTAACCCTAAACCCTATGATTGATGCGCTTGTGGAAATAAAAAATTTCCACCGCCAGTGTATAAGATATTAATCCTTATTAAAAAACACTATTCATTGAAGTTTGGCACTAAATACACTTATTTTTGTATCGTATACAATATAATCTCACTTACAATTTACATCCTCGACTTTGAAGGAGATCACCATTGCGATTTATTACTTGATATTATTTATCTATGTATTTTTATGGAGTATTTATTATTTTTATTTTTAATTGTAAAACGATGAAATGTAATTACCTTAAAATTATATAAAATGTTTTAAAATTAAAACCTAAATAGTTATGTTTGATTTCAAGTAAAATAAATTATTCTAAATTCATATAAATTTAAATATCTATTAGTATAACTCATTAATTTTGTGTTTTAAAATAATTAATTACGTTATTTAAAATATTTAAACAAAAAAGAAATTGGTTAAAATATAAAAGTAAAGGAAGCAAATAAACAAAGGTGAAAAATGAATTCATATCAAAGTAAATATGAAATTGAGTTAGAATTAGATCTAAAATATTTAACATGTATTTTATAGAAATTATTTAAAAATTGGAAAATTTGTTTTATACAAGTATAATTTAAGGTTTAGAGGTTTAGTTTTATGATTTAGGCTATATATTTTGCCATTCCTATATGTTCTGATCACGGCCCACTGAATAATGAGATCTGAACCGTTGGATCGGTCCATATAATCCATCACAGAATCAAACGAACACAGAGCAATTTGTATTGGAAGGATACTCTACACATTTCCGTGTGATATAACTTTGCTGTACATTACCTCCGGCGAGTCTCCATTGTTTCTCTTTCCCAAGCAAAACGAAGAGTTTGTATTGTCCTCAAAGCTCGATTCGCCTCAAGAATCGATCGTCAAAGGTTAGCAGATTGCTTTGCTCTCACTGTTTTATGTTACTGGTTCCTGATAATAATTCCAGAACGATTTTGCATTCTGTTTGGCTGCTGAGAAAATGAAAGAAAAAGAATTGATCGGAAACTTTTGAGTGAATGTTTGGACTTCAAGACTGTTATGTATCTGAGTTCGATGTACTGATCTACTAAAACCAAATTGCGGCGGAGTCCGTTGGATTTTACAGAGATTTAGGGCTAGCTCATATTTTGTTTGGCTTGCATTTTGTTTCAGCTGTGTCTGAATGTTATTCCACTGTTCTAATTATTTTCAGCATATCTTATATTGAAATTGTTCATTGCCTTGTTTAGATTTAGCTTTTATTGAGGCATCAATAAGTGTTAATAATTTGTTGAAAAATTCCAATTTGATGATTGAGAGTTGTTTCTGGTTTCATTTGGCTACTCAGGGTTTTGTAGATGCTCACTTTTTGGACCATGTGAGTACCACTTATTTGCTTAGTTGCTATAATGGCTGGAATTAGGCTTTCAAGACTGAGATCACTTTCGAATTCCTTATATTCATCTTTAAAACCACCATCATTTCCACTATATGTTTCGTACATGATGCATACAAGAATTGCCTATCAGAACCATGTCAGAGCAGCTTATGCTTATGTGGATAGTTTGTGTGACAAAAGAGAAACCCAAGCTGCTGCAAAGTTTGTGAATACTCATATTAAAGTTGCGGCTTCTCATCCTTTGACTGCTATCTGTTTCCACAAAACCAATCCCATGTCTGCATTACACTCGACCTCATCAACTTTGCGTTTCCAGAGTATCTTTCCTCTTGTTTCGGTTAGTCCAATGTTGAGACATCAGTCGGGTTTGCTGTCTTTCAGCAGCAAGGCAGATAAATCCGTGGACTCTGCAGTTTCAGCAGCCTCTGGTGGAGAGGGAGTAGATGCAAGTAACAGCGGTTCTATTGGCAGTGAGTGGGTTGATATAGCCAAAGATGCTTGGCAGAGTACTAAGGATGTAATAGGTTATACTGGGGAAAAGGCTAAAGAAGCCTCTAATGAACTGAAGCCACATGTCGAACAGTTGTTTGATACCTATCCATATCTTAAAGATGTGGTTGTTCCAGTTGGTTTTACTTTGACTGGCACTGTATTGGCTTGGGTGGTCCTGCCCAGGCTTTTGAGAAGATTTCACAATTATGCAATTCAAACTTCAGTCCTGCCATCTGGAAGTTTACTTGGGGATCAAGTTCCATATGAGAAAAGCTTTTGGGGAGCTTTAGAAGATCCAGTCAGATATCTAATTACCTTCATGGCATTCTCTCAAATGTTAGTGGTCCTGAATTTTAATATTGTACTCTTCATCATCCTTTTATTCACATGTTTCTGCAATTTTTTTGTCAACGCATGATAAATATGGTACCTTGACTTGTAGTGGCATGATGGTAGCACCAACTACCATTGCATTAGAATACGTTGCCCAGGCATGGAGGGGTGCAGCTATCCTTTCAGTTGTCTGGTTTTTACATCGTTGGAAAACGAATGTACTTGCTCATGTACTGGTTACTCAGAGTTTAGCAGGGAGTGCTCGGGAAAAGTTGTTAACTCTGGACAAAGTTTCATCCGTTGGCCTATTTGTTATTGGATTAATGGCTTTAGCAGAAGCATGTGGGGTAGCTGTGCAATCTATTCTGACAGTTGGTGGCATAGGAGGTTGGTGTTTTCTGCTAAATGCATTATGTTCTCTTCTTTATCAGTTCATTTATGATAGTTAGATTTGATGGTGCCAGAGAATTTCTTAAAGAAAAATTTTGAATAGGAGAATTTCTTAAAATTAAATGTTGCCAATGTCAATATTATTTTCAAATCTATGTTGATGGTAATAGGTTTCTTGGCATTGCTTACTAGGTTTGAATTTAAAGCAGCATTTCTGTTATCATATGCTGTTGACTTACCGTTTTCCCTCTTGCATTTTTGTCTCTGCACGTTTGTCTGCGCGGTTTTAAATGTTTTGCTTGTTCTGAGCTTATAGCAAAAGGCCAGTCTTAAGCTATATTGTTGATGATGTGTATTTTGTTATGTACAATTTAGATTTGAATATCTTTCTATAACACATTCTTTAATATTTTTGATCCTGCTTTTCATGTGCTTTAGCATGCTTGTACTATGCTAAGTCTACGTGGCAATGGATTTTTCGTTTGATTCGTTTAAACTATATGGTATAAATCATAAGTTCTCTTATATAATATATATCTAATAGGGCTTTTCTTGTGGTATTTTTAATTATCAATCTTTATGCTTAGAATGATTGTGAAGAACATGCAAGGTTTACAATACAAGTGCTATTTTTATGTATTTTGTTGCTAAAATTGGATGGTGCCTGGTTGCTTTTCTTGAAACTTCATATCTGGACTTATTATAAATGTAACTTCTTATTGACTTTGAAAAAAATCATATAACTGTTTCAATCCTCTTATAGGAGTGGCTACTGCTTTTGCTGCCAAGGACATCCTTGGAAATGTGCTTGGTGGATTGTCGTTGCAGTTTTCGAAACCTTTTTCATTGGGTGATACAATAAAGGTAACACAAATCAGCTGATATTTTTCTTTTAGCACAGGAAAAGAGTTTTCCTTTTTTCACCAATACTTATAGATCGAATCAGCTTTTCATAGTTGAAGTTCACAAGGAGAAATGGATTTGTTTTCTTTACTTTCTAAATGTTGTATCTGCTGAAGATCATATTTCCTAACCTTTTTGGAGATATCCGGTTCTGTATTCCATCTTACTAGGAACTGTGCCCATAGAATCTAATTGCCTTGTATTTTTGTGGTATCAGATAGTTTGTGATTATCACTTGTGATATTGATATGTTAGGGTTTGTTCTTTTATTTCTTCCTTTTTCTGTGTGAATTAATTATAATTTTTCTTGCTGCAGGCAGGATCTATAGAAGGTCAGGTGGTGGAAATGGGACTTTTAAACACAACATTACTTAACTCTGAGAAATTTCCAGTTCTGGTTCCGAATTCACTCTTTTCCAGTCAGGTTGGTTTTTCTTTTGTTAGAAACAGAAGAATCATCTTTTCACAACTCATCGATTTAACTGACTACTCAGAGTATGCTTATTTGCTTATTGATACATTATATTCCAGTCATATCTAAAACCATCTGTCTTGGTTGTTTCCCTTGTAAAATGTTAGGTTATATTGAACAAATCACGTGCCCAATGGCGTGCAGTGGTGACCAAAATTCCCTTGCAAATTGAGGGCCTGGACAAGGTTCCCCAGATATCGGATGACATTAAGAGCATGCTGCGATCGAACTCGAATGTTTTCTTGGGAAAAGAGGCCCCTTACTGTTTCCTGTCTAATGTAGACAGTTATTATGCAGAACTGACTGTTGGATGCAATCTCAGGCATATGGTAATCTCTCATCCTCCATCCCTAGTCTTTTATGAATTTCGAAAATATTAAATTAAAACTACTTAGCAAAAATGGGGGCGGATGTAATCGACCTCCTCGGAGGTAGATGGTTTAAACATTTCACTGACATCCCCATTGATGTTTGGTATGCAATTACAGAGCAAAGATGAAATCTACTCTGCACAACAAGATATTCTTCTGCAGTCGGTCCAGATTATTAGGAAGCACGGTGCTGAACTGGGCAGTGCCTCATTCCAAGGCACAACCACTCAGTGATGCCACAAATGAAGAGCAATATCTTCTGCACGGAGTCCGAGCCGTATGAAGTGCGAGATCACCCGACCGACACCTTCGGTATCAAAGGTTTGTGGAATGCCCTTTTCTCCCATTTATATGTAGAGACATAAATCATGGAATTCAATAGCAATAGGAAGTAGGAACATGTGCAGTTTAAAGTGAATTTTTCACATGGATTTTTTGAGAAATGCCTTTTGACTTGGTATCAGACTTCATTATTTGCATTTTTTTGCCTATAAATAGTTTATTGTACTTGACCGGAGCGTAGCGTGCTATTCTTTTTCCTTGTTAGACATATAAATATAAGTATCGACAAAAATTGTTGTATTAAAATCTTAAATACTAATACTATACGTATAAAATGTATTGTGTTGTTTTTACTTGATTGTTTTGATATGTATATATATGGGGTTAAAATCTACTTACACTCGGTAAAACTCACTAATTTATGGCCATTGTATGAGTGAAATGAATGAGATTAAATACTCATCTCACCCATCCATTGACCATGAATTAGTGTAAAACTAATTGAGTTTTACATAGTGCGAATAGATACTAAACCATATGAACTTGTACAACACTTTGCAATAGGGTGAACGTTCACCATCACCGTCGTCGTCATCACCGACATCGTCGGAGAAGCCGATGGGACGATCTTGTTGAACATGTTCTGTCTTTGGAATTAGTGGCAACACCTGATCCATATGAACTTGTTCCTTTAAATACAGAGATTAAACAAACCCCAATATGATTCAGCAATAGATGGGATGATGCACTTAAGTTCAGCAATGAATTTGCACTCAGCACAATAATAAACCGAATCCCTCTTGTATCTCCTCTCCTTGCAAACATCGCAATAGAATTCGGCATCGGAGTTATAAACATCTTCGTCCGAGTTCAGCTCGAATTTGAGAGTAGATTTTGTAAGGATTAGAGGATGGAGATGGGATTCATGGGTTATTGTTTTGGGTGTTGATGGATGACACTGGAGATGAATGGTGAAATTACACGGCACACATCGAAGGGTGAAGCCATTGCAGTTTCACCACAAATACGGCAAGCCAAGTCTGGTGGTGTTTTGTCAAAGAGAGTGAGAACTGAGAAGATGTTTTTTTTTTCTCTCTCACTTTCTTAATGGGTAATTCACCCATGATTCTATGCCTAACTTAGAAGTTATTTCTTCGAATAAAAATCTTTTACTTTTTTATGACTTATTTATGCGCCACACTAAAATAAATGGATTTATGGTTTAAAATTATAGTTTATGGTTAGAGTTTAGAAATTTTGGGGTACAATGTATTTTTTAGGGCGTAGGGTTTAAAATTTAAGTTTAAGGCTTATAATTTAATTTTTAGTGTTGGGGCATAGAAAGGGACATCGAAAAGGGGCAGATGATTTTTGTCCGATTTCATCTTAGTTGATTGTTCTATTTTATCGGACAAAAAACTTGTGTTCCTTTTTGGTGCTCCTTTCTATGCCCAACACAAAAAAATTAAATTCTAAGCTTTTATCCTAAATTTTAAATTCTAAACTATAAACTATAAACTATAAAAATACATTATTCTCTAAATTCTAAACTATAAACTATAAAAATACATTATTCTCTAAATTTTAAACCTTAATTTTAAACATTAACTCTAAATTTCAATTATAAACTCTAAAGCTAAGTTTTAGTATGGGACACCGAAAAAGAGCCGCGAATTTTTGTTCCAAATTTATCATGTTATGCAACCATCTACCACATTCGAAAGAAATGAATCATAATGGCATCGTTTGATATTAGGTTTTGGAATTAACTCTGGACAACCATTTTCCCTTCTCCTTGTAAGAATATGGGTAATTATTTTTTAAAAATATGGGTAATTATTCCATACATAAGCATGAAAATAAAAAAATTATCACAAGTGTTTTTGTTTTAGAGATTTAGGTCAGATTTTAAATTAAAAAAGTAATATTTAATATATTTTATAAAGAGAAGAAAAAAAACATGATTCATTTCTTTCAAATGAGGTAGATAGTTGTATATCATTTCTTTCGAATATGCTAAAAAATAATTTTAAACTTAAATTGAATTTCTAAAATATATATTGCTAGGAATTCAATAAGTGTCTTAGTGAAATGTGGATGATGTATATTTTAGGAGACACATATGTTTAAATCTCTTGTATATATGTTAAGAATATTTATGAATAAATACAACAATTTGAATATTAATGAATTTATTTAAATAAATATTATTTTAATTTTAAATGATATTTTTAAAGAATTATTTTTTATATAATTTTATTTTTTTAAGTATTTATTTAATGTGAATTCAATGACTATTTTTTTGTGTTCTGTTAGTTTATATTAGGGGCAAATTTTTTAATATTATTTCATACTTAGAGCAAAGATCAAAGCATCGACCACTAATTAAGATAGAAAAGACACTTATTTACCATCTTACTTAAATATTGTGCTTCACTTTTATATTTTTAGAATGACCTAAACGATGCAATTTTAGTACTTCGAGGAGTCAAATACAATGTTATTAAATTTAGGGACTAATTTTAATTCTGGAGGACAGTTTGAGGACTTTTAATGCATTTAACCCTTAAAAATAGAAAATAATAGGGTAAACTACACCGGTGGTACCTTAACTATGCCTGTATTCCTACTTTGGTCCCAAAACTATGTTTTTCGGCAAAAGAGTCCCTTCCGTTACATAGTTTTCCTGTTTTGGTCCCCCGACGTTAAATAACTAACGGTTTTGCTGATGTGGCATTTTTTAATATTTTTTAAGCCTGACGTGGCATTTTTAAATATTTTTTTAATCATTTCTCTCTCCTCTTATATATTATTTTTATTTAATTTTATTCACCCAATCATATTGTGACACGTGTCACTACCCAAATATCCTAAAAATTGAAAGTGGTGCTGCTGGGATTCGAACCCAGGACCAACTGCACACCAAGAGTGCACTTGAACCAACTAGGCTAGGCTAAATAATTGATTCAAATCTACTAACACTTATATTCAAGTTGTACAAATTAACCCAAAAAACTTAAAAACATAATTGATAACCAGTTCTCAACAGCAGATCCCACCACTGCACCAGCAACAAGCCCCCCTATAGTAATCAATGTAGCCTTACCTCAAGCAACTAAGTTAAAAAGAAGCAGTTGTGTATAAAAACATCCTCGTACCTAGACTTTAGCTACTGCCATCTCTTCCTCCTATAGCATTAAAATCAAGAAAAAACCGAAAAAAAAGGATGCAATGCATCAAGACCGTTGCAAGTTCGGACCATCGAGATCTCTCATCTAATTCAGATTGTATTCATAGCAGAGTTGATTAATAGCCAAGAAACAACGTGTTCGACCTCATTTACAATCTATTCTAAACCACAATTAATCCCATACTTCCATTTTACCTCAATTAGAAATCAGGATAAGAAACCAATCATACCAAGAACAACATCAAAAACAATAATTTCTAATGCAACTTACAGAAGAAATGAAGAACTCTCTCAATGCAGCTCCTAAGCACATACATAATCATTCCAAAAAAATCCTTCAATACATTCAAATTTTCCCTTATCCAATAACATATCTTCAAAATTTTCAACTTTTCTCTTATCAAAGCAAAACTTGAAACATCAAAACCCAAAAAAACGTAAATTCCACCGTTTTCCAAATGGAAAATCCGAGAAACAAATAGAAAAGCTATATATATTCAAAAAATTGAAAACGTAAAGGCGTACCGCAGATCTTAACGGGAGCTGTAAGCTCAAGAAGAGTAGGCTGTTGAAGAAATATTTCTCTTGCAACAATGCAAAGCTTACGGATCTCATCTTCCATCAGCTGCTCCTGCTTCCCTGACTTTGCCTGCTTATTCTCCAATAAACGACCTATGATACTGTCCAAAATGGCAGGGTCCATTGTGCAAATAATCAAAATCGATCAAAAACAACAATAAAAAATCCTCAAAATTCTTTGATTTTCTCTTCTGGGTTTCTTCAACTTGGTTTCATATTTGTTGTTCTTTGAAAAGGGAAGAGGCGGAGAAGAATGTCGCCTGGCCTGCCTTTCCTGTTTTTAAATTAAATTAATACAACTAAAACTATTACTAAGGCTGCATACAAAATTGTTAAAAGAAAACGACATTTTAATAAAAGTGGTGGTGGCTGCAGCTCTGATACGGCGGAGAAGCCTATATTTCTATTCGTCGGAGACGATGAATACACACTTTATAATTAACCATTCATTGATGTTATAAATATTCAGAATTGTCCCAAAGCGGTGGTGGCTGCAGGTAAGGCTACATTGATTACTATAGGGGGGCTTGTTGCTGGTGCAGTGGTGGGATCTGCTATTGAGAACTGGTTATCAATTATGTTTTTAAGTTTTTTGGGTTAATTTGTACAACTTAAATATAAGTGTTAGTAGATTTGAATCAATTATCTAGCCTAGCTTAGTTGGTTCAAGTGCATGCTTGGTGTGCTGCTGGTCTTGGGTTCGAATCCCAGCAGCACTATTTCCAATTTTTAGGATATTTGGGGATTTTTTTCATCTAATGGTGTAGTGACACGTGTCACAATATGATTGGGTGAATAAAATTAAATAAAAATAATATATAAGAGGAGAGAGAAATGATTAAAAAAATATTTAAAAATGCCACGTCAGCCTTAAAAATATTAAAAAATGCCACATCAGCAAAACCGTTAGTTATTTAACGTCGGGGGACCAAAACAGGAAAACTATGTAATGGAAGGGACTCTTTTGCCGAAAAACATAGTTTTAGGAACAAAGTAGGAATACAGGCATAGTTAAGGTACCACCGGTGTAGTTTACCCAAAATAATATAGTCAACGATAAAGAGTAAAGACGAATCTAAAATATAAAAAACTCGTTTATCCAAAACCACATCCCCTTTTCTCTCTAAGTTTTTCTGGCTATCCAAACAAGCCTGATCCTGGAAAATTTCCCACTTTATTCCATCCAAAGAAAATGGCATTTAATTCCCTTTCTTTCTTCTAATCTACTTTCTCTTCTAAAATTTTCTCTAGAAATCGTACTTTCTAGATGGCATTTCTCATATCCTCACCTGAAATTTTCACATCCTCTGCAAAAGTTTTCTCTAACCCTATCCGTCGCTCTAAATTCCTCAAGACAGTCGCAGTTTCGAAGAACGATGACCAGAAAATTTGGTCGAGGGCTAACGTTAGGGTCGGTGTTAAAGATATTGGAAGCACGGTCTCAGATTTGAGCCAAAGTTTGAGGTTGTACGGACAATTTTCGGCTCCGGTGAAGCAAGGATCGAAGCCCACCAAAGACGAAGAAGAGAAGCAGAATTATTACGTGAATATGGGTTACGCTATTCGGACCTTAAGAGAGGAGTTCCCGGAAATCTTCTACAGGGAGCTAAATTTCGATATTTACAGGTTTGGATTCAATTCTTTTTTCGCATTTGGGTGTTTTGGATCATTTTCTTGTTTTTTATTTGATTGCTTTGAGAAATGAAGGAAATAATGGAGAATTTTGTAGAATAATTCGAATTATGTTACCAGAAACGCCAATAGGCTGCTCGAAAGAACGAAATTAGAACTCATATCGCTGCAAATGTGAAGCATAATTCGATAGGTTAGTATTATCCGATTCGGAATATGATTTGTTGGAATATGATCAATTCTGAAATCTGGGAATTAGCGATTTCTGTAACAGAACTGAGTCATGGCTTCAATTGTTTGAAAGCATAGATGTTCAAGGTATAATCTTCTTGTTTCCAGTAGTTTTCCTTGTCATTAAAGTGATTCATTACTTTCGGGTTTTGAATTCGAGTCTTCAAATGAAAGGAATGAATAAAATTCGATACTATCTGTTCGAGTAACTCATACTAATGCATTCTAAGCTTATGTTTCGAATTCCTTGGCCATAAATTGTTGCTTTTCGTTTGAATGCCGAGTGTGTATTATAAGGACCGAAAGCATTGGCTCTTAGCTTAGAACGAAGAAGTCGGCAACGTTCATGTTTGATTGATTTTACGAGTCCATGGATGGCGAAAATTAGATTCTATATGTATGTGCTTCGACCATTTTCGTTCTGTCCGTCTGTAATGCTACATATTCTGACAAGTTACTCATCCTCTGTTTAGGGATGATATTGTATTCAAAGATCCTCTCAATACTTTCATCGGAATTGACAATTACAAGTCTATCTTCTGGGCGCTGCGATTCCACGGGAGGATATTTTTCAAGGCTCTCTGGCTCGACATTATCAGTGTATGGCAGCCAATGGAGAATGTCATAATGGTTCGCTGGACCATCCATGGCATTCCACGAGTCCCGTGGGAGAGCTGCGGTCGATTCGATGGCACTTCCGAATACAAACTCGACAAGAACGGTAAAATATACGAGCACCGAGTCGACAACATCGCACTGAATTCACCCCCAAAGTTTCAAGTGCTAGCCGTGGAGGATTTAATCCGATCAATAGGTTGCCCATCGACCCCGAGGCCAACATACTTCGAGATTTCACCAGCTTCATCTCCAGAAAGAACATATAAATTTTGGTAAGTATATCCTATTATATAACAACTTGTATAGTCCTTGTAAAGTAGACATATAATTTGAGTATGATTCCTAGTCAATATAGAATTAAAATGGAATGATTAGATAATATTATATAATAAGATTTTAATGTTTCTCAACTGGGTTTATGAAAGTGTAGACATATGTCAAACATCGTTATTATTTTAAGTGTATGATTATTAAAAAATGTGTTAGTAAATTATATCGTGACACATTACCTAATTAACAAATTATAACGTGACACATGGCCTGACTTTTAAAAAAAATATTTTTAACTTAATGTTTTTAGCTTTTAGAGGCTTAATGTTTTTTTTTTGACGAAATAGGAGTCCAACGTTTAAACCATTCTTATTATAGGTGTCTGATTGTTTAAATAACGTTACCAAATGTGTTTAAAGTATTTTTTTACTAAAATAGTTGTCTAATGTTTCATTTTTTTGTTGAAATAGGTGCCTAAAGTATTTTTTGGCTAAAATGAGTGCCTAAATTTTTATTTTTGGTTGAAATAAGTTCTCAAGTAGGTGTCAAAATTGACTTTAAAATAAGCCAAAAATGAAAATTCAAGCACCTATTTCAGCAAAAAAAAAAGTTTAGACGTTTATTTTAGCCAAAAATAAACAAAAAAAATACTTTAAACTCTTATTACAAAAAAGAAACATAATTTGAACACTTATTTTATAATTTAGCCAATAAAACAATTAAAAGAAAAGGCTATTCTTTCCCTCCAAATTCCCTGCACAACTATTCACTATTAACCAAAAACAAACTCTCTGTCTCTCTCTTCAATTCCTTAGTTAAAGATCAAAACTTCAAGAACAAGTTATTTTGTTCTCTCATCTGAATCAAACTCTACCAATCCTTATTGTTTTTTCATTCCAGGGTTCTTCGTTTGTTTCTCGAGAAAAAAACAGTGAAGGGTTCTCTTTTTCTTCTTTGCTTCTTTGTTGTATGTGGGATTCTTTATTTGTTTATTTGGCTAATAGAATTGAACCGACTGGAAAGAAAATCAAGCGGGTAAATGTTTGATTTTTTGTTCTTTTTCAGTTTCTTGGTGAATCGACTGCGCAAGATTATTTTCTAAACCAAGGAGTAGTACTGGTAAGAAATTAAACTGTTATTAATTTTTATAGGCTTAAGGGTACCAAAGGCCCCTGAACTTTAAAAAAAAATCAATTAAGCCTTTAATGTTTTTTTGCACTCAATGTCACCCTCAAACCTCAAAATTTAACCAATCTAACCCTTTGACCGACGAAATCCGTCATTGACCGACGGAATCTGTTAAATTCTTAAACATAGGCCATTTATATGCCACATCACCTGTCAAATATTAAACATTTATTTATAAACTAATGACGTGGATTAAAAACGCTGACGTGGATTAAAAAAAACACTTATTAAATCCTAACCCTAACATTATATCCTTCCAAAACTTGAAATCCAGAAAGTGAAATCTGCAGGTTTAGAGAACACCAATTTTGATTTTTTTCTCTCTTGCGTATCGTGAAATTCTCCTGGCTTGATTGTAAGATCTTAATAGGTGAGTATTCAAATTTCATTTTTTCTAATCAATTATCTCTCTCTCACATCTCGCGTCTATCGCCATTATTGAGAAATACAAGTTTTGAAGATGATGATCTCGGCTAGTTCATCAAACTAAGGAGAAGCTGTGTTTTGTGATTGCGGTCTAAAATGTCGTATGTGGACAACATGAAAAAGAAAAAAATGATGGAAGAAGATTCTTCGGTTGTTCAAATTATAAAAATTCTTACTGTAATTTTTTTAGGTGGTGTGATGAAGATATGTCTGATAGAACAAAATTTCTTATAAACAAATTGAAAAAAAGAAAATGATGAGTTAAGGAAAGTGAGTCGACCTAATGAGGAAGTTCAACAAATGAAGCTGGAATTGAAATTGATGCAGAAATAACTGGTTTTAACTATCGAACATGCTCATACATTTAGGAAGAAATCAACATTGTTTTACACCGGTGTAAGATAGTGTTGATTGTTTAGTAAATTAAAGGCTTAATTGATTTTTTAAAAAATGTTCAGGGGCCTTACCCTTAAGCCATTTTTATACTATATATATATATATATATTATGTACTAAGTAATTTTGTGAATTTTTATTTTAGGGTTTCAATCACGATTTTTTTTCTTTATGAAGGTTTTCCCATTAGTTCCTCACTTTTCTTTCTTTGTTTGTTTGTTTAGTTGACGATGAAAAGTTAAACTCGATAGAATTAACTATATGTATACATTATGTTTTCTTTATTTTACTTATTTTCATATGATCTCGTAGAAAACTATTCATGAATTTTAGTTATCTTGATTATCTGCGGGGAAATAGTTTGTTGACTATGTTGCTCCGAGTCTGACTCCGTTTTCGGTTGACATTCTAATATTGATATAGGAATATTACATCCAAATACTCGAAATATATGAAAAATCTTAGGAAAAATTTAACATGGAAATTTGAGACATTTTGATTCTTTGTCTAAACTAAAATTTTTAACAAATTTGTACAATTGTAATATTAAAAAGGTTAATATAACAAAAATACGTCATTAAAAAGGTTCATATAACAAAAACACGTCAATATGGGTACACACAATTTTTTTTTTCTCAACATGAAGAACATTACTGTATTCTTTCAGACGAAATCCTTTGTCGTTTACTTTCGTTTCTCCCAATCAAGATGTCCATGACTACCTGCATTTTGTCTAAGAGATGGACCGAGTTATGGACCTCTCATTCAGCCTCGCTGATATCCTAGTCTCTCATTAAGGCTGCACTCAAGCACAAAGTTAGTTCGAGAGCCGAAACACTCAATTTCAGCGCTCCACTCGGTCAAAGTCGATGAAGGATTTTACTAATAAATACCAAAGCAACTACGTGTTCACCGATTGTAAAGCGGTCGGCTACCGAAATTTATTCAGCATGGATAAGATAAGCTTTACTTCATTAATGGTATACTCCATCTTAGGGCTGAACCATTACTGAAAAATTCTTAAAAATCCATTTTGATTTTGTTTTTTAAAAAGTTTTTATAATATTTTAAAACTTTTCAAATTTAAGATATATTCTATTTCCTAAACTACCATACTAAAGTGTCGCAATGAAAAAAATAAAGGGTAAATGTGTTTAACATAAGAAAAGTTTAAGGATTAAAATAAATGAATAAAATATTAAGACATCAGAGCAATCATTGTCACGGTTTTGGAAGACCAACTACTTTTAAAGTGCTCGAAGAACACGAAGAGCACTACAGAGAGTTTAGAGTAAATATTTCTTGTGTTACTCAAAGTGATGGGTGAATGAGATGATACAATAAGTGTGGGAGTAAGCCTCTATTTATAGTTAAAGCCCTCTATATCTAATGGCTCAGTTTAAATTACATCGATGGTCGAGATTAATTACATTTTTACAAAATCTCTAATTATTTCAAACATTATCTAAATAATATATTTTAAATAAATAGATAATGTTTGACTCATCTTCTAGAATCTTCTACGGATCAGGCCAAGTTTGGTGGTTATACAGATTTTCTAGTATTCTCTAAATATTGGGCCAAGTCTGAAGATCTTGGCAAGCCTGATACACCATACACAACCTCTTTGATTGATCTTTGCGCCAATTTCCCGGACACAAATGTACAGGTCGTGACAATATAGTTACATTAATTAGTGCTGCAATTAAATGCAATGTTAAGAGCTGAAACTCAACTTGTGGTCTTCATCCTTACAACCCATTAGATTACATGATCGTGTTTTTACTTGCAACATATTCCTGTGTCTAAAGTTGTGTGATGATGTTTGTGTATGTCCCTGCAAATGTGTGTTTACAAAGCCTTAAGATTCTTTCATAAGGAATGTAACTGGAAACTTGGGAGGGAGAGCAGGCCGTGTAAAAGGAGCTTGAAATCTCACACAATGTGTGCTTGGATGTTGATATTGATAGGTACAATGCATCTATTTCCTGCTATGATTTGTGTTCTGCAGCTAGATTTGTTATTAATGGTGTCCCGTTTCATGCTATGATTTACGTCCGTGAACTTTGATAACTCGTTCGTTTAAATTTATTCAATGTCTGTTTGCGTTCATTTGTGTTCGTTTATTATTTTACCGAACAACACGAACAAAAAATTATATTTGTTTTCGTGTTCATTTATTTGTTCGGCTAAAATTAAACGAACATGGACATGCCATCGTTCATTCATTTGTTTAGTTTTTCCACCAACGATTGTTAAATTTATTTACCATCCAATAAAAACGAGACATGTGACATGTTTCTTATTTTTATTTAATTTTTGTTTAAAAACAGAAAATCATTAACTTTTTAAAACCCCAAAACTATAATGTTTTTCAAAATAACCCCTAATCCCTAAATTCCCCTTTATCACCGTTGAACACCATGTCGTCATAGTTGAAGTGAGTCTCCTCTTGACACACGAGTCACAAGGCTTGATTCGTTGCTCGATTGAAGATTTCACGTTCGACTTTCGTGGTTCGTTTGGCCACTCGTTCGTTGATTTTCAGTGATGTAAGGTTATGGTTATCGGTTGTGGAGGGTCGATGACGGAACAAGTGATTGGTAGTGGTCGAATCGATTACTAGAGGAGAGAAATTTAGGGATTTAGTGTTTGTGGTTGTTTTAAAAAAACATTAAGGATTTTAAGTTATTTTTATAAAATAAAAAATGATAGAAATAAGTCTTGTCGTATTTTCATTGGATAACGAAAGAGTTTTACTGTCTATTACAAAAAAATAAAATCTTAAAATGGTTACAGAATAAAAATCAAGTATAGTTTAGACACGAATAATTTAAACACCTTTCTAAAATATTAGGTATAATTTAACCCCTTATTTAAGTAGAATAAATATTTTATACACAGGCGGCGGAAACTTTTAGTTTCCACAATTGCCTTAGTTTTAGGGTATAAGTAGTTAGTTTAGGGTATATGGTTTAGGAGTTTAGGTGTAGGGGTTTAGAATTTAGGAATGATTGTTTTAATTTAAGGTTTAAGGTTATAATTTAGAGTTTATAAGTTAAAACCTAAATCCTCACCATATTACCCTAAAAACTAAACCCTAACTTATAAACCTTAAATTATAACCTTAAACTGAAACAACTATCTCTAAATTCTAAACTCTTACACCTAAACCCCTAAACCATATACCCTAAACTAACTCTTCATACCCTGAAATTAAGGCGCTTGTGAAAACTTTTAGTTTTCACTGCCGGTATATATAGTATATTAATTCATTTAAGTATTAAGCCTTAAATAAACTTTAAAAATTGATATGCCGGTAAAAATGCCATCAAATTGATTATGATATGGAAAATACAGGTGCAAAATTTAAAGCCCGAGAAAAAAATAAAGTGAAACAAAGCCCTGGAATTTCTTCCAAATTCAAAATGGAGAGTCAAATGATAAGTTTAAGCAAACGAAAATAAAGATTCGTCATCTCCATTTCTGGTGCAACCTCTGTGCCTTCTTCTCCTCGTCGTCTTCTCAGTTCTCATCATTTTCGCTTTCTCAGAAACCAAACTAAACAGGTGAGCTTACTTGCTGTTGTAATCTAAATACCTATCCTTCAAACCCATTTGGATTTTATTTTATTCTCATGAAATTTATGGGTTTTGGTTCTTTCTCAATTTTTTGGGTTCAAATGGCTTATTTCAGATTGATTGTGTGTTACGAACTTGTCTCTTATTACCTTACAGTGTTGTAATTTGTTTTCTGTAGGTAGAAATAGTTGTTAACTGTTTTTCATTTTCACTTCTCCAAGTGTTTGTGAAAATGTCTGTGTTAAGAAAGAATCGTCGGAAGCTTTTACACATGGCCGATTCAGTTCAGACACCCTCCATCTCCAAGCGAGTTCGCCTTTCTAATGAAAAACAAGAAAAGGGTCAAGAAGACATTGATCGAATTAGCGACCTACCAGACTCTGTTCTTTGCCATATCCTTTCGTTTCTCCCCACCAAGATGTCCGTGGCCACCAGTATTTTGTCGAAGAGGTGGATAGATATATGGACTACTGTTCCGATTATCTCTTTCAGCTCCACTGAATATAGTGGCGAGTTAGTGGATCCTGTGTATAACGTGTTGGCCAAGTTTCGAGCTCGAACTATTCATCAGTTTAGTCTAGATTTATATCCTTTCCAGACAGTTGATGATGAGCATTTAGATGCATGGATTAGTGCTGTAGTAAAATGTAATCCTCAAGAGCTGAAACTTAAGTCTTCATCCTTTCAAAACTTTAAATTGCCCGACCATGTTTTCGCTTGCAAGACACTCGTGTGTCTAAAGTTGTTTCATAATGTTTTTGTGGATGTCCCTGCAAAAGTGTGTTTACAAAGTCTCAGGATTCTTCAACTAGAGCAAGTGCTCTATTCGAACGATGGTTCTTTGAACAAGCTACTTTCTAGTTGTCCAATTCTCGAGGATTTGATTGTTGAGAGGGCTTGCGGTGATAATATCATTGCTATGGATATCAATGTTCCTTCATTGAAGAGAATTAATGTAAAGAGAGCTAGATCTGGAGCTGATACTTGCAAGTTACGGATCAATGCCCCGCTGCTCGAAAGGATAGAATTGTCGGATATAATGATTTCGAATATTCAGGTAGAGGATCTATCCAACTTGGTGGAAGCAATTATTCACGTCCATATATATTACGAAGATATAGTCATGCTCATTCAAGAGATGGGTAACATTAAGTTGTTTCTGTCTTTATCGGAATGTGCCGTCAGGTCAATCTGCTTTCATCGGCAACTTCCCGTGTTCTGTAATCTGGTCTATTTGGACATCACAAGCAGCTGTGAATACTGGCATAACCTGGTGCCCTTGCTTAAATGCTCAGATAATCTCAAGGTTTTAGTCTTTCACATTAAAGTACACCACGCGGGTCGTAATTGTGATAAGCCGTTGCCCGGTGCAGTTTTGAAGTGTGTACCGGTGAGCTTGGAAACAATTAAACTGACCGGATTCTGTGATAAGGAATGTAACTGGAACCTTGTGCGGTATTTTTTGAAGAATGCCGAGTTCTTGAAGCAAATGAAGATCGGGACTTCCTTGCGCATGAAGAAACGATGTCGCCGCTGTCTGGAAAACTTGTTGAAGTACCCTAAAGCCTCAATGGCATGTGAAATTGGCTTTTTCATCGACCACACAGGCCGAGAATTTCACTTATGATTGAACTTGTCTGCACTGCTAAAGCTTCTAGTTTTATTTTCTGAAGATTTTCACTCCTCAGGTCAGGAATTTCTAGGTATTTTGGACAGATTTGATTCGTGTATAAAATTCCACTTGTCTTTTTTCAAACCCCTTTTTATATTTCAATTGATCAGCATCCATTTCCCATAAAATTATGCCTATAATTTGTGCGAATAAAAGAAGATGAAAGTGACCAACAATCTAGTGGGACGTAGCACCTTATGTAAGATTAGAAGAAGGGACGAGCATTCGATTGAGTTAAGTAATTTTTTTTAGTTAATCGAAATTCCTAATCTTATTTTTTTAGTTAAATTTTATTTGAATTTTTTTTATTCAATTTGAGTTTATGAAATTCGAGTTAAGTAAGTTGAGTTGTTCGAGTTTCTGTTCAAACTTAATTGTATACGATATATAATTACATGACTTTCTATAATTATATACGATATATAATATATATATATATATATATATTATTCATATTTCTTCTTATACATATAGATTTTGTTTATTCATCTTAATACTCATTTTTACAAGAATTTATTAAGATTGATACTAAAAAGTATATTAAAGTAGGTCAACAATTTATTAAACGCGCAATTTAAAGAATATATATATATATATCCCTTTATACTAATGCGCCTTAGTTACGTCTTTCCAAAAATACGTTTTATTGGCTTTGTTTTTGTTTATGTGACCATATTATTGTAAAAACTTGGCCTAAAAATAAAAGAAAGAAAAGAATTAAAAAGAAGCGAAAAAATTATTTGCATTTATAAATAAAATTTGTAGTAGATTCCCGATACGTTTATTAGTTCCCAATGCAAATTCTGACAACCGTGTGTTGTCACATAGGATCAGTAGAGTGCATTTTTCGTGATCAAAATAAGAATAATTTTTCATAAATAATATAAAAAGTGATATATTTGGATAAAAAATTCATCAAATAGATTTATCCTGAGAAAAAATAAATAAAATTTAAGCCCCGGAGTTTCTTCGTTTCATCTTCCAAATTCAAAATGATAATTTGTTGTTAATAATTAGGAAAAATTTTAAGCAAACGAAAATATGCATCACCTCGGTGCCTTTTTCTCCTCATCGTATTCTCAATTCTGCTCATTTTTGCTTTCTCAGCAACTAAACTAAACTGGTGAGCTTACTTATTCTTGCTCTTCTAATCTAAATACTCACTTTTTTTTTTGTTTCTTGCAGTTTTTACTTTAGAACACATTTGGGTTTTCTGTTTTATTCTCTTGATGTTGATGGGTTTCGTTGGCTTTTCAATTTTTTGGATTCAAATTGTTTATTTCAGATTGATTGTGTCTTGTTTAAAGCTTGTC
Organism: Hibiscus tridactylites; assembly: GCA_958450335.1. Lineage (NCBI taxonomy): Eukaryota > Viridiplantae > Streptophyta > Magnoliopsida > Malvales > Malvaceae > Hibiscus > Hibiscus tridactylites. The sequence goes on along the minus strand of OY288270.1, from coordinate 102,895,145 downwards.
TCTTTTTAGCTTACAGTGCTATAATTTGTTTTCTGCAGGTAGAATACTTATTAATGGTTTTACATTTTCACTCCTCCAAGTGTTTGTGAAATTGTTTGTGTTAGAAAAGAATAGTCCGAAGTTTTAAGACATTGTTTGTGAAATTGTTTTCTGCAGGTAGAATACGTATTAATGGTTTTACATTTTCACTCCTCCAAGTCTTTGTGAAATTGTTTGTGTTAGAAAAGAATAGCCCGAAGTTTTAAGACATTGTTTGTGAAATTGTTTTCTGCAGGTAGAATACGTATTAATGGTTTTACATTTTCACTCCTCCAAGTCTTTGTGAAATTGTTTGTGTTAGAAAAGAATAGTCCGAAGTTTTAAGACATTGTTTGTGAAATTGTTTGTGTTTGTGAAATTGTTTTCTGCAGGTAGAATACTTATTAATGGTTTTACATTTTCACTCCTCCAAGTGTTTGTGAAATTGTTTGTGTTAGAAAAGAATAGTCCGAAGTTTTAAGACATGGCCGATTCAGTTCAGACACCCTCCAAGCGAGTTTGCCATTCTAATGATGAAGAAGAAAGGGGTCTAGAAGACATTGATCGCATCAGCGACCTGCCGGACTCTGTTCTTTGTCATGTCCTTTCCTTTCTCCCCACCAAAATGTCGGTTGCCACTAGTGTTTTGTCGAAGAGGTGGATAGATTTATGGACAACTGTTCCTGCTCTCTCCTTCAGCTACACTGAATTTACGGACAGGTTTGTGGATCCTGTATATAAGGTGTTAGCCATGTTTCAAGCTCAAACTATTCACCAGTTTAGTCTAGATTTCATACCTATAGCAACAATTGATGATGCGCATATAGATAAATGGATTAGTGCTGCAATTAAACGTAGTGTTCAAGAACTGACCCTGAAACTCAACTTCTGTTCTCCACGCGGACCACTCGTTAGATTGCATGGTCATGTTTTTGCCTGCAAAACACTCGTGTGTCTTAAGTTGTTTGGTGGCGTTTTCGTGCGTGTCCCTGCGAATGTGTGTTTATCAAGTCTCAGGATTCTTCAACTGGAGCTAGTATGGTATGCAAATGATGGTTCTTTCAACAGACTACTTTCTAATTGTCCAATTCTCGAGGATTTGATTGTTGAGAGGACTTGGTATGATAATATTCTTGCCCTGGATATCAATGTTCCTTCATTGAAGAGAATTAATGTAAAGATTGCTAGTTCTGGAGCTGATGTTTGCAAGTTACTGATCAATGCTCCACTGCTAGAAAGGATTGAATTGTCGGATACAATGATTTGGAATGTCCAGGTAGAAGATTTATCCAACTTGGTGGAAGCAATTATTGACATGGGAAGAACACAAGAGCTCATTAAAGAGATGGGTAACGTCAAGTTTCTGTCTTTATCGGAAGATGCCTTCTCGTCAATATATTACGATAGTACGAAACTTCCTGCGTTTTGTAATCTGGTCTGTTTGGAAATCACAACAAGATGTGAAGAATGGCATGACCTGGCTGCCTTGCTTAAATACTCAGATAATCTCAAGGCTTTGGTGTTTCACATTAAAGTATCATTATACCACCTGGGTCGTAAGTGTGACAAGTCTTTGCCAGAGACCGTTCAAAAGCGTGTGTCGGTGAGCTTGCAAACACTTAAATTGACCGGATTCTGCGATCAGGACTGTAACTGGAAACTTGTGCGGTATGTTTTGAAGAATGCCGGGTTCTTGAAGCAAATGAAGATTGGGACTTCCTTGCGCTTGCAGAAACGAGGCCGCCGTCTGAAAAACTTGTTGAAGTACCCTAGGGCCTCAATGGCATGTGAAATTGTCTTTTTCAATGACTCATCAGGCCAGGAATATCACTTGTGACTGAACTTGTCTAAACTGCTAAAACATCTAGTTTTATTTATAGAAAAGACCATTGTGCCAAATTAGATATTCTGGACTTTTAATTTATAAACAGTGAATGAGATAAATATATAAACATATGTTTATCACTTAATGCAACAGCCAACTTTTAATTCATCTATACCATAATATAAAAGTTATTCCCATGTTTTGAGATGCTTCAATTGAAAATATAAGATTATTCTTTGAATCATAAATATAGACTAACTGCAACTTCATGTCAAATATTCGAAAGGAATGGAAAGACAATACGAAGAATCCCACAAGAAAGACATCACGAGATTGATCGGGGGAGAAATTCAAGCCAGAGCATTCTCAAATATATAAACTACGCTATTTCGACTCTTCACTTTTCTTGAAACATGTTGTGACATAACCCTCCCAGGGATTCCTCCAAAAAAATCGAGCGTTCATGCATCGGATACACTGTATAGCAGTAATAAAAAAAACAGTCTATAGCAGTAATAAAAAAAACACCACAACCACCGTTAACAGATTTATGAAGAGTGCCGAAAATAGCCAAAAGAAAGAAAAAAAATCCATATCAAGCATTCAACATTATATAGAGAAGCCAGTAATTTAGAGCACAACAACCTTATGCATGCTGCGTTATGGTACTTATAATACTACACCATGGAAATACACAATTGACCTTTGGAGAAGGCTTAGAAAGTGCATTTCTCAACTTTTATCTAGAGGGGCAGGCAAATGCTAGTTCAGTTTTTATTGACACGGAACATGAATAGGTAACCGAAAGCTTCGGTGTTCACAAGGAAACCATGGGAATAAATTATGGGCAGGCTCATATAAGTTCCTACAAACATTTTTTTGTGAGAAACGAAGAAAGGTTAAAAAGACCATCCCCTAGTTCATCTTTGCTCTATATCCCCTTACCTACAAAAATAGCACACAATTCTTGAACATCAAGTTGAATTGGTACCGGTTTAGTCTGATATTCTGATCTCAACTCCTAAAATGTCCTTCACCACCTCATATGTCACGAATGCAATAGCTATTGAAGGTACAACCTGAAAAAAATAAAGATGGGAACAGACATTATTAATGACCAACCATCGATAGATGTATTTTCATTTTCGATTGTAAAAATAAATCGTTGATTGTATAATAAAACCTTGAAACCATTTCAATACCGAATAACAACTACAAAAAAAACAATTAAGACAGGTCATTTTGCATCAGTAATGTGAAAAATCTTCCGGAGACGATTTTAAAGGGCATATGCAAGATAAGAATTTGATGCATTCAGCAAGAGCGGGATCAGCTCTTGACAACGTTGTAATATTTTATCTATGATAATGCAAAAAAAACACAAGGATTCTTTTTCTGACAATTTAGGAAGAGAAGTAGGGAACAACATGAAATTCTTCCTGATACAATCTTTTTCTGAGCTATGATCCAAACTAAAGTTTATTTCCAGAGAATCAATCAAATGAAAGAAAATGTTATAGCTGATTCACTAGCACGTTAATGTAAGCGAATCAAGAGACACTGACCTTCACAGAATTAGGGACCAGACCCTTGTATAATGCTCCAAAGCCCTCGTGCCTAACAGTTTTTCTGAATGCATCAATCATGCCAGTATACTCAAGAGGAGCCTTATTCCTCCCATCACCTATGACAACGGATGCAGCATCTTTCCATCCTACCATTTGCATTCTTCTACGAATGACATCAAGAGGGTAAGCAACAGTTTGCCCAACAGTTCCAGCAGCAGCCCCACAAGCAAGCCTGGTTGTCACACTCAACTCAGAGTCCTCAGCAAATCCAAATTGTGGATTTTTGATTAACCAATCTTTTAGAGACTCGTAGACAGCAAAGTTCAAACCCACATACGGTATCTGCAAACATAAAATGAGTTCGAAATCATCAATGCAACAAATAAAATAAAGCACTCTCTATGTCAAGTAATAAAGTAATTCACCAACAATAACCTCAGTGATCACTTTAAACCACCCAAAATGGGGATAAGAGCACATGCACAAATCACAAGAATGTGATGACACTGACCGACTAAAGACCAATAAATTAAACCAAAATGGGTTCCAAAATAAAATTCCCCAGAAGCTGATTTTACTAAGAGTGTAGGTCCATTATCGTGTGACCCTAAGAAAAAAAGGACGCTTCACCCCTCCCCAATTCCTTCTCTCTATGATCTGCCAAGGGATGATCTCATCACAGCATGACATTCAAAACCATTGAATTCCAAATAGAAGAAATGAGCAACTTACAACTCCAATGACAGAAGGAAGCCAACCCTTGTACAATGCCCGTGGGCCTTCTTGCCGCAACACAGTAGACAGAGCATGGAACATCCCTCTGTACTGATAAGGAGAGTTTTCTGTCTGCAATATATACAATTAAATGATTATTTGCTAAGGTAGCCAAACTACAAGGAAAATCCCCAATTTTGAATTAAGAATTAAAACAATTTTCAAATGTTCTTCCAATGCCAATAATTCAAGGAAATAACAAATTTACCTCCAAAGTTTACAGCAAAGTGGCCTCTTTCATCTTGATAAAATTGAGATAGATTAAGCCAAAAAGTGAAACATCAAACATCCTCCAAAATGCAAAAATATTTAAGAGATAATACCTGTACAGTAAGCCTGCCTCGTACCATATCCATTGGGTAAGTTGCAGACATGGCAATTATTCCAGCACATGCTCCGGCTCCAAGGCGTAAAAGAGGAGTGAGTTGAGCATCTTCTGCAGAATTAACAAGGAGAAACCTTATATGAACATTCAAGATGTCAAGGAAATCAGTATATAAATAAAGAAGTCAGTAAAATTAGCGGCAATACCATTGCCGGTTTGCTGTTGATACAAATACAGGATTCCCCTGTTACAAAAATAAAAAGAAACAATCAACTGAGAGAAACCCACATTTATTTTAGTTCAAAACCTGAACATGCGTTGTAGGAGCAGTAAAAAGGAAAGAAAATTTTGCATCCCTAAGGAAACTTAAGGCTGATAGGTTGCACTAGCTCAAACATTCAGTTTGAATCAATGTTGTTAAAACATGCACCTAGGAATTGTCCTCAGATTGTCCTCAGAGCCAGACAACAAAAATGCCTCAATCCCCTGCTAGGCACAGACATTATATGCCTCGACAATCTTTTTTGTAAGTGATAGGCTCAAAAGAAAAGCCACTTAATAAACTTTTCCTTTAATTTCATATTTATTTAAAACTTTTTCATTAGTTGTACCTTTAGTAGCAAAAAAGAAGATAATATAAAAAATTCTACTTCTTAACATTTGAGTTCTCAACAACAAACACAGGACCAAAAGAAAATCATGAATATTAGCTAGCGAAAGAACTAGAAAACTTTGCAAGTTTTGTCGATAAGCTGGACCATTATTTAGAGGTTATTATCACAGATACCTTAAGCTTATTTTACATGCATACACACACACACAAACATATTTTACATGCCTCAAGCAGTATAAGTACTCTAGGCCTCAGGGGCGTCTTTCCACCCTCAGACAACACTGATTTGAACTTCTCTTTGTTCAGTCCCACAACACAAGGACTGATCATCAAATTTTAGGTACCGAGTAAACACTAGCCTAAAAGACTTTGCTCGTTTCAGTATGACAGTCTCGATTCTTGAACATGGAAAAACAGACCAATCAACCAACAAAACAATAAACAACCAGCTGAATTGAAAAGAGTTCAGGAACCCTACTTTGAAGCTTGCTCGTAACTGAAGAACTTGACCGCAGAGTTGGGGACAATACGTGCACAATTAGTACCGTTGCCTTTGAATAATCCACGGAAACCTTCCGTTCTCCAAATGTACTTCAAGCCTTGAACCGTTCCATTGTATTTTATATTATGCGGATTCTGAACCTGCAATTTCCCCCCAAGAGAAGTAAATCATTTCAGAAACCGAAGCATTCATCTTCCTAAATACAATAAAATCCAAAGAAAATAAACAAAATAAACCTGAAGCAATATCTTTAAACGTTCCAAAGGAGCAACGGCAGTTCGTGACCTGCATATAAAAAGATTCAGATTAAACTAAGCAATAATCCGTTTTCCGTCGACACAAACAAACAATCCGTAGTGAGAAAAGAGAGAGCTCACAGTCCACCAGCGACACCGCCGGCAACGAGAGACTTGCAGATGCTAAGAATAGCATAGCTAGGTGCCTTGACGCCCTCTCTCGCTAGCTTTGCTTCCTCGGCTAGATTAACGATCGTCGAAACCGCCGATTCGCCAGTCTTCACGTCCTCCGAAGCCATTGAAAACAAAAGAAAACACAAAAAAAGTCAAAAATCTCCGAAGTAGCCCTGAGAAGTTGTTTTTCCCCGGTAAGCTTGAAGAGTTCACGGTACCAGCGTGGAGGATAATCCGGCGACCGATATGATCGGATCTCCGAAGCGATTTATAGTAAAAAGAGGTTCCGCATTTGTTTTTTTCCTTTTTCTAGTTTTTCTCTGTGTAGGCTTTTTGAGAGAGAGGTGTGGTGCACTGGTGGTGGCGGCTGATTCGAGAGCTTAAGATTATGAGCCATTTCAGTGCGTGTAATTTCTGTTGCTTTGAGGGCGCGTGGGTATGGTGAAGTTATTTTTGTGAGACGATGATGAAGGCTTTGGCCATGGGTTAACGCTAAACGGCTAAAGGTTGCTATTGTGGTTGGCAAAAATACTCGACCCGATTGACTTAATTTAATGATCCGAACTTAAAAATATTGAGTACTCCTTTTTTGGGATACTGATCAGGATTTTTAAGTTATCGGGTACCCGACTCGATAATATTTAATATTTTTTATATTTTCAATTATATTTTTATTTTAAGTTTCTTAATATTTTTACTCAAACTAAATTTAAATCTCTAAATTCTTTTTATTTTTGTATTATATACTTTTAAGTTTTAAGTTTAATTTTTTGTGTGTGTTTAATATGTGATTTTTTTTAATTTTAGAGTTAAAAAATAAAAAAATGTGAGTACCCGATACCCGATTACCCGAGTATTCGGGTGTTTCGAGTACCCAATTATCCGAATATCTGGGTGTTTCAGGTACCCGAATGAAATGAGTCAAGACACGTGCCGAAGAATGAGATACCCATATGATCCGGATATCCGAAACTCGTGTAACCGACAATTCCCACCCCTAATGGGTACAACCAATGTCTATAAATTAAAGAGACATTTTTCCTATAATCAACTATAAAAGAAAATAATTATTTGAGATCATACGAACCTATCTGAATGTATCGGTAATCAAATCATAAAAAGATGTTAAATTATTGAAAGAATACTGAAAATCATAAATTAAAGTCGAACATCGTAAAAAGACTAGTAGCGAATTATATATCCAAAACCAATTTAAAGGTTTACACAACAATTAACAATTTTTATAACGATTTTATTCACGTGAAATATGATTAGCATATATTAATAATTTGATGATGTAATTAAAACGTTCAAAAAATTACATACCAACTTAAAATGATAGTCATAATTTGTGATGAAATTAAAAAGTTCAAAAGTTTAGAAGTCAATTTAGAATAAGGCTCATTGATTGTTTGAAAATGAATTTAAACGTACAGAAATATAAAGATCAATTTAAAATAAGTATCATAATTTAAAGATGTATAGTGTAATTAACTACATAGAATAATTATTATAATGTCTTTTCTTTATTTATATATTTTTAGTTAGCTCTTTATTTTATCGAATAATAATAATAATAAATAATAAATTTTTTTATTTATGTCGAATTTAAATTTTTACCTAAAAATTTGGGTTTGAATTTGAATTAGGTAAAACATCATAAAATATCGTGTCATGTCAAATTTGGATAAAGTGTTATATTTTCGAGGCCAAATGTAAATCAGTCAAAAAGCGGACTCATAACCATCCCTAATTTCAAACTTGTGGTGTGGAAAAACCTATAACTTTTAAAAATATAAATTTAAAAACTTGTCGAAAAATTATTAACTTAGAAATATTATAAAAAGTATAACATTTGAAATTTGTAAGTTTTAACCCTAAATTAGACTATTGTTCCCCATATTCACCCTCCCTTACTTCCCTAGTTCCCTTAGCAGATAAAAATATCGATCGAACCTTCTGAATTTCCTCTTCTTTTCCTTTTTTTATATTTTATCGATCGAACGGCGGCGCTATCTAATAAAATGTATCGGCCGATCGGCGATGACTCCATCTACACAACGTGTGCCGAATTCAAAAATCTCCCCTCTCACGCTTTAAATACCAGAGGTCCACGGCAATTGCCTCCTGCATTTCGCGTTGTCTGTTGCCGAATCGAAACAATTTCATGGATTCCATCTCCGGCGACGACTTTCCCCTCTCAATGCTTTTCGACGAAGTAAGTGTAAACTTTTTTAATATATTTTTGCAGAAATTGCAGCGATTTGATAGGTTACAGAGATTCCAGATGTATTTGTTTTTCAATTTGGTTTAGTTCACTTCTTTTTACTTTTCAGGTACCAGTAGTGAGTCCAGAGTTTTTTACGTGCCCGCGCTACCTGAACTCGGCACAAACTCATCATGGAGTAAGCAGTGGGGTTATCCTAAACCAGGTTAATGGAAACACGGACAACTTGTCTCACTCTCCAAGTGTTTCCAATTCTCCAGTTTTGCGAGAACCTCTTCCTGCAAATGAAAGACGTGAGAGGAAAAGGAGAAGTGATCGGGATTATCGTAGAAGAGAAAAGGTATTCCTTAGGAAAAAGGATTCTGAAAATAGATTACGAATCATTTATGTGAAAATTAACAATCTAAAGAATTGTTTGCGAATTTGGAAGAGTTGATTTAGGATAAGAAAAAGTAATTAGTAATTGAAAATGTTCATTTTAAAAATTATGTTGGAAGATAGATGAAATAAATGAGATTGTTTTGGTTTTTTTCTTTTCAAAACTATGATTTTCGAACAGCAAAAGTAACAAACCATGTACTTCTTGGTTTGGTTCAAAGTGTGATTTGCAGAAAAAAGCTTTGGCTACCAAAAATCAGTTTGTTTGGCAATGGTTTAGCTTCCAAAGAGTTTTTTTTTGGGGTGTGGCTAGAGTTAGATATGGTAGTGGGAAATTAAAAAGGAAGATCTAAAAGCAGAATCCCAATGCAGATAGAGATTTTGTTCATATTGTTGTGTAGTTTGAGTAATGAATGATGCGTCTTTTCCCTTTGGATGCAGAGTAAGAAGGTGCAAATGGGATTGGATTTGAAGAAGCTTGATGAAGAAAATGATTCTTTAAAGATTATGAATAAATCATTACAAGAGGAGAATGCGTCAATGAATCAAACCTTGACAAATCAACAGAATACGATTTGTCAGTTGCAGAGTGCCCTTTCGCTGGTGAAGCAAATCTGTGACAAACAAGCTGCTCAAGTGAAATCATTGACACTGAATAACGTATGCCACTTTTCTCTCTGAGCTTCATATACATGCTTTTTTTTGCTTTAGATGCTAGCCTGCTACAGCTTTTCATTTTTAATTAACTACAGTGTCCAACACATATTAGGCGGACATAGAGGTAGTTTTATCGTCTGAATATTTTGAAAACTTAGAATGATTTTATCTTGCCTCTATAGGAAAAATATCTTTATCCAACACACCACTATGTCCAAGTAACATAGCTGTATTGCTCAAACTGTCATGACCTGACCTTGTCCTCTTTGGACCTCACAAGTCCCGTAAGACTTTTTCACCCTTAAATGCACCTCTGGCGATTCAATCCCACATCACAATACACACTTATGACTTATGAGTACATCTTTGCAAAATGGATACTGATTAATCTAGGTAGTTCAATCGGTATTCATTTGCCAATGAGTGAACTCGTATGTGTTTGTGCACATAAGGGTGACAAAATCTTGCGAGATTTGTGGGGCCCAAAGAGGACAATACCGACTTATGTTCATGATTCAACCCATGCCCCGTAGGTTGGGTCGGGTCATGACATAAATAATTGGTATTTGTTCTGCAAATAGTGCACTAATATGTGTGCTGTAATGTGGTATCGAAGCTTTTAAGGCGCACCTAAGGATGGTAAAACCTTGTGCAACCTGTGGTGACTTAAAGAGGACAATTCTGGAATATGTTCTAAAAGCCAACATTCATTGCTCATTTTAGAGCCTACATATGATGGTATGGATTTTTTAATCTGTTGTTTTAATTGTAGGGTGGTCCATTGGAGATCGAAATTGAGAAACTAAAGGCTGAAATTGCTTCATTAAGGAAGAATGCCTCACAGTATTTGGAGGAGAACAAAAGGTTAACGAATGAGAAGAAGGTACTCAAGGTTCAAAATGATGCTTTATGTGCGAAGATTGTTAGTCTCAATGAAAAGATGCAGGGGCAAGAACCATAAGCTGACATACTACTGTCTGAGGATATTCTGGCCGTAAGTGTTCTTCTGCCTTTCTCTATTTTCTTGTGCAATTTTGCTCTTTGTCCATGGCTACTTTTGGCATGCCTTCTAAATGCCATTTGGCTTCTCGTTTTCCTTCACTTTTTTATCTATCTTCTTTCTAGACCATTTAATTAGATCATCCTTGACAAGTTCTCTTGGTTTGGTAATGTTTCATACTTGATCTTCAACCCTGTCTTCATCTTTACTTTCTCGAATTCTGCACTTAACTGAAAGAAATTGGTTTTCTTGTATTCTTTTCGATATATAGTAGACTAGAGTAGCTGATCATGATGGTCATCAGGATGTTATTCTCCTTTGCTGTTGTTGCCTTGTTGCTATGCCCTTTGAATTAGGTTTTGTGTTTAATGCACCTCTATTGTATGTATGCATCAGTGGTGAAATTTACAAACTCAAGTAAATCGCTCACCGAATCCTTCCCACTCGTGACATGCTTCCTTCTAGAGGAATCGAGTCGAACCATACATGCCCTCTTTGTAATGAAGAGCCTGAAACTCTCCTCCATCTATTCAGTGATTGTAGAATCACTTCAGGGACTCGGGCTCAAATTTCTACCTCGTTCACTTTTGTTCTAATTCACCTTTTGACCACTAAAGACCTGTTTCAAGACCATATGATCCCTTTGAGTCATCTCTTCATTTATCACTAATACGGCTTGACCGGAATGCTTATGTCTTCCAAAATCCCGTTGATCGAGATAAAGTCACATCTACTGGTATTATTGTCAAAGGGACACCACCCGTTGATGGTTGGCTCAAACTTAATTGTTATGGTTCCTCTGTAGGTAATCCCGGTCATGCCGGATCCGGCTTCATCATTCGAAATTAGGATGGTGATTGCTGTTCGGGGTCCTACAGAGGTTTAGGGGGAAATCTTACGATACTGTTGTTGAACTTTGTGCACTTAGGGATGTTCTATGTGTCTTTTAATTGCCATACCTAACATTGCAAATCTGCATATCGAGATCGATGCCCTTACTGTTATCCACACGACGATGTTTCTAACTTGCTGCTGCATTCTCTTATTTATGATTGCAGGAACAAAGTGTGCTGATGCACTTGCTATGTAGTTACTAGTAATGATGCTTGTAATGACTATGTTGTTATGTTTGAAACTTCGACATTTATGTTGTCTCTTGTTTTGGCGGATTGATCAAAGAGCTTGGACTCTGTTTTTTCTTTTCTTAACCAAATTTATGTTCCTTTTATGACAAAGTGGAGAAAAGCTTTGATATACGAGCTTGTGTTTTAGTTTACACATACTTGTCAAATTTAGGAATGTTTAGGGTTTATGATTTAGAATTTAAGATTTAAGGTTAGAGTTTAGAGTTTAAGATTTTTAAGGTTAGAGATTTAGATTTTAGATCATATAGTTTAAAATAGGAAAGAATTGTGTTTTTTTTCTTCTACACATTGTATTCCAAGATATAACCTTAAAACTTATGAAGAAAAAATTGATACACAAGCTTGTCTAAAATTTAGTTTAGATAATCTTTTTAGATATAGAATTTAGGATATAGGATCTTAGGGTTGGGGATTTATTTTAGATCCTATAGTTTAAATAGGAAGTGTTGTGTAGATTTTTTTACACATATTATGTTTTAAAATATAACTCAAACTCATGTCACCAATATAAACTAAACATTAGGCTGCTTTTTTTTTGCAAAATGATAAAAGATGCCCCAACGTTTGCATGTTTTGTCATTTGGCCACCCTTATTCTTTTTTTTGTCCAAATATGCCCCCAACGTTTGTTTGTTTTGTCATTTGGCCCCCTATTCTTTCTTTTGGTCCAAATATGCCCCCAACGTTTCATTTATAGTCCAAATATGCCCCTGTTGGATATAAATTGTCAATCAATTGACGGTTAACGGCTCATAAATTTTTTTTTGACGTGGCATCAAAAAATCTTAATACGTGGCAAGTCCAGTCAGCATCAACTTTTGAATGTCAGCTAACGGGGGCATATTTGGACCAAATTAAAATGTTGGGGGAATATTTGGACTACGAATGTAACGTTGGGGGAATATTTGGACCAAAAGAAAGAATAGGGGGTCAAATGACAAAACAAGCAAGCGTCTGGGGCATATTTGGACCCAAAAAAGAATATGAGGCCAAATGACAAAACATGCAAACATTGAGGGCATTTTTTGTCATTTTGCCTTTTTTTAATAGAAGCATCTAGTCTTATTAAAAAGAAAAAATATTCAAAATTACAAAAGGGTTTACGAAGATTTTCCAATAAACATAAAAAATTAGCCACTTTAGATCATACAAGACCATATGGAAAAGGTTTAAAACCCAATCAAAAGACTCGAACGAAATATAGATACAAATAAATTTGACTGCACCGACAAACAAATCGTAAAAGGAAATTAAACTATTGGAAGGCTAACGAAAACCGCAAATCAGAGACAAGCGTCGTCAAATGTGTAGATTAATTTTAAATTGTATAGCTTAAATAATAATAGCATTAACATAAGTACCAATAACTAAACTTTTAGTCTTGATATCTTAATCAAAGGTATCAAATACGGTTTTGAGCTTCGATGTTTCAGAAAAATAATGAAATATGAATCGCATCGACATTTTGTTTGTCTACTGAAAAATCATTATTAATAAAATCATCATTAATGAGTATAAATACCTTGCAACACAAAAGCAAAAAAATTAACGAATTTGAATACTTCAGATATCATATTAATCATGTACAACAATTTAATCATATCATAAATGGATAATACGACAAAAAAAACATAGTTAGAACATCAAAATCACATTTACGAAGAATTTAACCACCCAAGTTTTTTTTTTGAATATGTGTAATGCAAGAGTAGTATTTGTTTAACTTTTTTTTCAAAGACGACACACACAGCATGCATTAATGATACTCGAACTCGGGTCCCAAAAGATGATGAACATCTACCTTTGCCACCAGAACACAAAGGAATGAGCTAATCACCCAAGTTTTGTTTAGTAATTTTATGCAACTTTTGTGACTAATTTCTAGTATTTTGCCTATTTTAGCTTGATCAAACCACACCAAAAATGCATTCTTACCATCATGAGCAAGTTTTAAATACTCTAAAGCCAAAAAAATATCTCAACGGTCGATTAAATTGCCAAAAAATATCGTGCGTTTAGTTTTACAGTGGTAAAATTAATTTTGGATAATTGTAATTTTATAGAATTGATTTTAAAGTAACGTGATTTATGTTTGAGGGTTTTTTTTTTCTTAAAAATCACGATTGTGTAAAAATATAGTGTAAAAATCACGACGAAATGCAAAAACTACTTCTACCTTACTTTTTTCAAAATCACGTTTAGGGTTTTAGATCCAAACATGTTGACACAATGAGCGAAGCATATTTTCCTGTTCCATCAGGATTTTTAGACCCCAGACGCAAAATCAACATGCACTTAACATTTATAGGTATATCAAAAAATAAACCATGACCCGTTAATTTTAAATCATAAATTATAACATAAACTCGTGACCTATAAACTTTAAACTAGACCCTAAAACAGACATGCTTAAAAAAATATCAACCGTTAGTGCATGAAATATTTTTTCATTTTATTAAAAATAAACATATTAATTCTAAGAAGCTTTGATTATGTGCTAGAGAAGTTGGAAATCTATTTAAGAGTCAAAACTAAATTTATGATTTTTGGGTTCGAAGTACAATTTTATCGTTATAACTAAAATATTTTATGGGTAAACTACTGCAGGGGTCACTTACGTTTAGCGTCTGTACAGAGTTAGTCACCACTTTTGAAAAGTGCCTATTAGTAGTCCTCTACGTTTTCGATGTGTAAATACTTGGTCACTCCGACGTTAACTTCGTTAGTCCCCTAACGGATTGCTGATGTGGCGAAATTAAAATAAGGATAAATTACTGCAATAGCCATTAAAATTTATCTCATGTACATTTTTTCTCCCCAATTTAAAAAACTAAACATTATAGTCACTAATAAAAATGTTTCTTTATAATTTCACCCTTAAATTTTTAAAAATTCATTTTTCAATCCTAAAACTTTACAATCAATTAACACAATAATATTATAAATGCTTAGATAAAAAATAGGTGCCCAAAGTATACCCTTTGAAACTTAGGTGCCCAAATTGCTCCTATTTAATAACTCAAACTTAAAAATTTAGTCCACTAACTACTAAAAAATTGAGTTATTGGAATTTCTATTTTATAATTCAAACTTTATTTTGAATTTTTGAGTCGAGTTTATGAAATTATGAGTCGAGTATTTTCACATCAAACCAAAAAATTTAATTTTTTCGAGTCAAGTCGAGTTATTGGAATTTCTATTTTATAATTCAAACTTTATTTTGAATTTTTGAGTCGAGTTTATGAAATTATGAGTCGAGTATTTTCACATCAAATCTAAAAATTTAATTTTTTCGAATCAAGTCGAGTTATTGGAATTTCTATTTTTTCTTAAACTCGACTCAAAAATTCAAAATAAAGTTTAAATTATAAAATAATATTTAACTTCGTCATGAAGAAAGACGGACGATGTCCGATTATCACAGGGGATTAGGGAACAAACACGCCTCCAAATCATTCAAAACCGTAAACTTCGTCATTTGATCGACGACTTTGTTACCCTCACGACAGGTATGTTGAAACCATTGAAAATAAGCCATTATTTTTAATAAAAAAAATTTGGTTTATTATTATTAGGACTCCGTCAGTTAAAATTAATAAAATATATTTATCCCTTAATTTTCAGGTTTAATTATTTTTAAGACCGTTTAATTTTAAAATTAATAAAATTAAACCTTAGCTCCTTTAATTTTTTACGATTTAAATGTTTTTAAGATTTAATTCATCTCAAAGTTAATCATTATGCATCTCATAGTTTAATCATAACTACGTTAGCGTGGACCTGAATTTAACAAAAAAATTAACAATGTTGAGAATTAGACTTGAATTTTTAAATTCTAAAAATATAAAACAAAATTCTTATAAATAAAATACTAGATAACTAAATTTCAAATGTTCGAAGAATATAAGAAACAATCGAAAAGAATTAAAACTGTGGCACTGTGATAAGCTTTTTTTTTTCTTCTTTTCAAAACAGTTCTAATTCATGAGTATACACCTTTAATTAATACTTCTATATCGAATCATAATGGAAAATAGTAAAAGCTTTTGAGACCAAAAGCTGTGTATTGAAAGTTTGAATTATAAAATAGAAATTCTAATAACTCGACTTGATTCGAAAAAAATATATTTTTAAGTTTGATGTGAAAATACTCGACTCATAATTTCATAAACTCGATTCAAAAATTCAAAATAAAGTTCGAATTATAAAATAGAAATTCCAATAACTCGACATGACTCGAAAAAATTAAATTTTTTGGTTTGATGTGAAAATACTCGACTCATAATTTCATAAACTCGACTCAAAAATTCAAAATAAAGTTTGAATTATAAAATAGAAATTCCAATAACTCGAATTTTTTAGTAGTTAGTGGACTAAATTTTTAAGTTTGAGTTATTAAATAGGAACAATTTGGGCACCTAAATTTCAAAGGGTATAATTTGGACACCTATTTTTCATCTAAGCATTTATAATATTATTGTGTTAATTGATTCTAAAGTTTTAGGATTGAAAAATGATTTTTTAAAAATTTAAGGATGAAATTATAAATAAATATTTTTATTAGTGACTATAATGTTTACTTTTTTTAAATTGAGGAGAAAAAATGTACATGAGATAAATTTTAATGGCTATTGCAGTAATTTATCCTTATTTTAATTTCGCCACATCAGCAATCCGTTAGGGGACTAACGGAGTTAACGTCTGAGTGACCAAGTATTTACACATCGAAAACGTAGAGGACTACTAATAGGCACTTTTCAAAAGTGGTGACTAACTCTGTACAGACGCTAAACGTAAGTGACCCCTGCAGTAGTTTACCCTTTTTTAATTGAACTTGAATCGTAATCTTATAATTTCATCTCATAAATTTCAAATAAAATATGAGTAAACTATTGCAGGGGTCACTTACGTTTAGCGTCTGTACAGAGTTAGTCATCACTTTTAAAAAGTGCCAATTAGCAGTCCTCTACGTTTTCGATGTGTAAATACTTGGTCACTCCGACGTTATACTCCGTTAGTCCCCTAACGGATTGCTGATGTGGCGGAATTAAAATAAGGATAAATTACTGCAATAGCCATTAAAATTTATCTCATGTACATTTTTTCTCCTCAATTTAAAAAATAAACATTATAGTCACTAATAAAAATGTTTTTTTATAATTTCACCCTTAAATTTTTAAAAATTCATTTTTCAATCCTAAAACTTTACAATCAATTAGTACAATAATATTATAAATGCTTAGTTGAAAAATAGGTGCCCAAAGTATACCCTTTGAAACTTAGGTGCCCAAAATGCTCCTATTTAATAACTCAAACTTAAAAATTTAGTCCACTAACTACTAAAAAATTCGAGTTATTGGAATTTCTATTTTATAATTCAAACTTTATTTTGAATTTTTGAGTCGAGTTTATGAAATTATGAGTCGAGTATTTTCACATCAAACCAAAAAATTTAATTTTTTCGAGTCAAGTCGAGTTATTGGAATTTCTATTTTATAATTCAAACTTTATTTTGAATTTTTGAGTCGAGTTTATGAAATTATGAGTCGAGTATTTTCACATCAAACCAAAAAATTTAATTTTTTCGAGTCAAGTCGAGTTATTAGAATTTCTATTTTATAATTCAAACTTTATTTTGAATTTTTGAGTCGAGTTTATGAAATTATGAGTCGAGTATTTTCACATCAAACCTAAAAATTTAATTTTTTCGAATCAAATCGAGTGTTGCACTTCCCTACATATAATTTTTAATTTTAATATGTGTTTGTCCCAAGAAAAACTTCGAATCAAGTCAAGTCTATTGTTGCTTGTTCACCTTCTCGATCGGCCGTCGTCGATCTCCGTCACCGTCGGGCGGTGGTGGTCACCGCCTACATCGCTAGAGGCGCCACGTCGTCACGATCTCATCCATGGCCACCACGCGCGTCGTCGGGCCGCCTTCCCCCAGCAAATCTCGATTGAAGCTCTGGCAAGAAACCAATCGACGCCACTGTTTCTCGCATTTTTCGGCATCGGTTGCCGTCCATTTGCGAGACGGACACCAGATTCAGGCTCCTGACGTGGCGGCGAGCAAAACCCCTAAGGTTCCGAGTCCAACCGACGTCGGCGGAGCCTCTATCGGAGCTACGTAAGTTCCGACGACGACGACGACGACGACCGAAGTTTTTCTTGGGACAAACACGGATTAAAATTAAAAATTATTTGTAGGGAAGTGCAACACTCGACTTGATTCGAAAAAATTAAATTTTTAGGTTTGATGTGAAAATACTCGACTCATAATTTCATAAACTCGACTAAAAAATTCAAAATAAAGTTTGAATTATAAAATAGAAATTCCAATAACTCGACTTGACTCGAAAAAATTAAATTTTTTGGTTTGATGTGAAAATACTCGACTCATAATTTCATAAACTCGACTCAAAAATTCAAAATAAAGTTTGAATTATAAAATAGAAATTTCAATAACTCGAATTTTTTAGTAGATAGTAGACTAAATTTTTAAGTTTGAGTTATTAAATAGGAGCATTTTGGGCACCTAAGTTTCAAAGGGTATACTTTGGGCACCTATTTTTCATCTAAGCATTTATAATATTATTGTGTTAATTGATTGTAAAGTTTTAGGATTGAAAAATGAATTTTTAAAAATTTAAGGGTGAAATTATAAAGAAACATTTTTATTAGTGACTATAATGTTTACTTTTTAAATTGAAGAGAAAAAATGTACATGAGATAAATTTTAATGACTATTGCAGTAATTTATCCTTATTTTAATTCCGCCACATCAGCAATCATTTAGGGGACTAACGGAGTATAACGTCGGAGTGACCAAGTATTTACACATCGAAAACGTAAAGGACTACTAATTGACACTTTTCAAAAGTGGTGACTAACTCTGTATAGACGCTAAACGTAAGTGACCCCTGCAGTAGTTTACCTTTAAAAAATTTAATAATTTTTTCGAGTCAAATCGAATTTTATTTATCTGATCTTTGCCACCGACGTGTCACCTCTGCCCCTGATGTTCTTTATTCAATTGGTCTTGTGTTCACTGTTCACTGTTCATGTTTGTATTTCTACTTCGCTTTATTAACTTATGATTTGCCATATTTGCTTCTAGTTTACTAGCTTTGTTAGATTTTGATTGTCCAAATTAAATTTGTAATCCCAATTTAGTTTATGCCTTTTAGTTTAGGGTTTATATTTAAATTTAGTGTTTAATATTTTAAGGTTTAAAATTAAAATTTGAAATTTATAAAGTACAATGTAAGATTGTATAAAATAAAATTTACCTATTTATTATTACAAATTTTAAATAAAAAATAAGTTTAGACCGAATATTAGTTAGGTTGATATTAATATTATGGATAAATATTCTATACACAGGCGATAGAAACTGAAAATTTCCACAAGCGCCTTAGTTTTAGGGTATATGGAGTTAGTTTAGGGTATATGGTTTAGGGGTTTAGGTGCAGGGTTAGAATTTAGGGATAGTTGTTTCAATTTAAGGTTTAGGGTTATAATTTAGGGTTTATAGGTTAAAACCTAAATCATCTCCCTATTACTCTAAAAACTAAAGCCTAACCTATAAACCCTAAATTATAACCCTAAACCTTAAATTGAAACAACTATCCCTAAATTCTAAACCCCTAAACTCTATACCCTAAACTAACCCTCTACATCCTAAAACTAAGGCGCTTGTAGAAACTGAAAACTAACGCTCTATATCCTAAAACTAAGGCGCTTATGAAAACTTTCAGTTTCTACCGTCATATGATATTAATCTTAATATTATTGCATCATTCCAGAAAATGTAAATCTGATTATGTTTAAACATAATTACATGACATCTATACATAGACTGAAACATCCTAAAGACATTATTATTAAATCTAAAAAATATGCATATTTCTTACCTTTTAAATTCATTATAATATATACATTTCCTTATTAAGAATTTATATCTAATATGAAAGCCTTATTTACTAAATAGCGGTTTTAGGTAAAATTATAGATTTTAATTATTATTAGAAGTTTGACCGATCAAATTTGTTAATTTAAATGTTTGATGAATAATAAATTGAAATAACAGATTGAAGTGAAAACTCTAATTTTAAAAAACTCCTAATATAAGCTTTTTGAAATTAGTGATTTAACATAATAATTATAAATACTCTTTTACCATTAACAATGATCAAATATCTCCAAATAACTTAAATTTAACATATTATATTTTAATTTTTCATCCTTACGTATTTATATTTTGACATTTGTAAAGTAATACGTTTTGTTTTTATTTTTTTTATTTTCAGACATTCATATTTTTATTTAAATTTAAAAATTAATTAAATTGTATTAAAAATAATTATATAAATAATAAATTAATATATATAAATCTTCAAATATACTTAGTATTATTATATTAATAAATTATTTTTCATAATCTAATTTATATCAATAGATACAAAATATTGATAACTAATAAACTATTTAAACAAGCATCAATTATAATCATGTCCTTATATGTTATTTTGTTTGTTTAAATAATCAAACAGCTATCAGTTAATTTTACCAAACACTTTTATATAATCGGCTAATACAATCCGTTAATCAAATCAACCAGTACAATCAACTATCAGCTATCGCTAATTGCCAAACAGAGTCGAGGTCTAAATCCAAATAATCTTCCCAATTAGTAAATAAATAATCTTCTTTCTTGGTAACTTATTAAATAAATAATATGTATTAGCTACCTATAGAAGATTTATTAATTATAATCTTATTTAAAGTATATTAATTATTAATTTTTGTATTATTTAATGTTATTATGAAAAGTTTAATTTAAATTGAGTTTTTTTATTTTTATTTTTCCCCTTGTGTTCATTAGGGGTGTTCATTTCGGATATCCGATCCGATCCGATCCGAAAATTCGGATATCCGAAAAATTCGGATCACCTAAATAGCGATCCGTATCCGATCCGAAAAAATCGGATATCCGAAAATCCGGATATCCGAATTTTCGGATCGGATACTCGGATATCCAAATATCCGAAATTTATGAATTTATTTGATTATTTTTTTAATTTAATGGTTCTATCCATGAAAAATTTAGGTTTTCGAATATAAAATTTAATAAATTATTGAATATAACAATATTTGTATCAAGAAATTTCAATTTTTCATATATAACAAGTAAAAATATCGAATATAATAAGATTTATACCTATAAAAAAATTGAATTTTCGGATATCGGATAATCGGATATCCGATCCGAATGTAAAACCACTATCCGTATCCGATCCGAAATTTTCGGATATCCGATCCGAATTATCCGAAAAATAAAAAACGGATGGGATATCCGAAATTTCGGATCGGATCAACGGATAATCGGATCGGATCAATCGGATCGGATTTTTTTGAACACCCTGTTCATCATCTGTTTCATCTCAATTAAAATTCCCCCAAATTTTAGAAAGCAAAAACCCTCAATTGCACCAATTTCATCATCAGGCGAATCAATTACTGTGAATCTCTTGTTCTCTTTAGCCATTTCAACGATTTTCTTCCCGCAATCTCTGCCCTTTTGCGTTTGCTATTGGGTAATTCTTCACCTTTTGTTGCATTTCTTCGATTTCAGAACACTTCCCAATTCCCAGGATTGCTGTGGTTTCGGGTTTTTTTTTTTAATTTAATCGCAATATTGTTTCCAATTTCTTTAGTATCTAAGGTTTCATCCTCCCTTTTACTTTTCAATTTCATTTTTTGAAAAAACCGGGGGATTTTAATCCAGGTTTTGTAGATTTTCTCAGCTGAATAGGAAAAGAAAAGGAAAGGAAAGAAAAAGCTTACATTTTATTACTTTAGAAATGTTAATGCTGTCTAGGGTTCGTACCTGATTAATAATAGAAAAATTAAAGTTTGATTCTTTCTTATTGAAGAAAAAAATCGCTGATTTCACTAAGAAATCGTACGTATTGAGAAACAATCCATTTTTTCCCGGATTGTTTTTTTAGATAAGTTTGAAATTTAATTCTTTGCTTTTTGTTGCGTTGTGGCGGTTGAGAGGGTTTTAGAAAGTTGCTGGGGAGAGGATTGCATGGGAGAGCATGAAAAGTGTACGGCGCAGCAGGCACCGAACGGGCTATTGCCAAATGGCTTGTTACCGAATGAAGCCGGCTCGATGGTTAGAGTACTTGATTCGGAGCGGTGGACCAAGGCCGAGGAAAGAATTGCTGAACTCATTGCCTGCATACAGCCCAATGTGCCTTCGGAAGGTTGCCGGAATGCTGTTGCCAACTATGTCCAGCGCCTCATCTCCAAATGCTTCCCTTGCCAGGTTCTATAGTATGCCATTCCTTTATATTTCCGTTTTTCTTAATGGATGCCATTATTTGAAATTCACGAAAATGATCGAATGCGTTTGTTTGGTTAAAAATGTAGAAGGAACATTCATGTCAATGATTAAAATTTACAAAGTTCCAATATTTGCTTTTCATATTCCGGTAGATGAGTAGAGGGTATTGAGTTATTAATTTGTAGTTGCTTGCTTTATGTTGGCAGGTCTTTACTTTTGGGTCGGTGCCCCTCAAGACATATTTGCCAGATGGGGATATCGACTTGACCGCTTTCAGTATGGAACGGAACTTAAAGGATACTTGGGCCCATCAGGTTCTTGACATGCTGCAAAACGAAGAAAAACATGAGAATGCTGAATTCCGAGTAAAAGAAGTTCAATACATTCAGGCCGAGGTAAAGTTTTAATAAGATATATTTTCTTCACATTGCCTATGGACTCTTTCTCAGGAATCTTGGATTTTGTTTTCTTTCTTAGGATCTCTTGTTTACCATTCTGTCAATGTTTCAGTATCTTTTCTTTCCCAGATGTCTTCAATAGAAAATTTTCACATTATTGCACTGGCGACTCATTATTTCAGTTTTATGTAACGTGTCAAAGTCAATAGGAATAAATGATGTCGTTTATTTTAGTTTAGTTAGTAGCAATACTACGTCGTTTTATATGTTCGGGGTGTTAAAACCCTATTTTGGGATTCTTGCAAGATATTGATCAAATGAATGTAATCTTAATGAATTTTCTGCCCTTTCCTTCTCTGCTCAACTCTTCTTCTTCTTCGATGCTTTTCTCAAATCCTTTCTTCTGATCTTCCTAATCTGCTTCTCTCGTAATTTTCTATTTTAGTTCCTAACATTTTATTCTTCCTAATTTTCACATTATCTCCAGAATTGTTTTGCATAAAACTAGTAATTTCTTGCACACTTTTTCCCATTGTTGTTATCTTAATACATTAATTCATTTTGATATTTTTCTTTTCCTTCTCATGCACATGCACTTTCAGGTGAAGATAATAAAGTGTCTTGTAGAAAATATTGTGGTAGACATTTCATTTAATCAGCTTGGTGGACTATGTACGCTTTGTTTCCTTGAAGAGGTTAGTGATGCGAAACCGGCCACTGCATGTCTTTATATTCATTTTTGGAATGAGAGACCTTTTAGGAATCTGTGTAAGCTTTAACCCAACTTGATGTCCATGTGTATAGGTTGATCTTTTGATAAGTCAGAACCATTTGTTCAAACGTAGCATCATATTGATAAAGGCGTGGTGTTATTATGAGAGCCGTATATTGGGTGCCCATCATGGACTTATCTCAACATATGCCCTGGAAACCTTAGTTCTTTACATATTCCATGTTTACAATAATTCCTTTTCTGGACCGCTCGAGGTGGCTATTTTTACCTTTTATTTATATTTATTTATTATTCTATGTTGCCTGCACATCTGTCTGATATCCTTTTCCTATGTAGGTCCTGTATCGTTTTCTTGAGTTCTTTAGCAAGTTTGATTGGGAAAATTTTTGTCTTAGCCTCTGGGGTCCTGTTCCAATTCGTTCACTTCCAGACATAACAGGTACTACAATTTATGGGACATCTAATACCAAGCTTTGACCAAGAATCTTCTACTTGCAGAATGTTTGCCCATTCTGTCGTTTTAATTTCATTATTTGAAATATTATTTTGCAGCCGAACCTCCTCGGAGAGATGGTGGAGAGTTGTTACTTAGCAAGCATTTTCTTGATACTTGTAGTTCAAGATATGCTGTTAGCCAGGAAAACCGGGGCCAACCCTTTGTTTCCAAACATCTCAATGTAATTGATCCTTTGCGTTTAAATAACAATCTTGGGCGTAGTGTTAGTAAAGGTAGCTACATCTATAACTTTGTAGTATTATTCCTTGTACATTTTTTATGGTTCTCTTGAATTTTTCTACCATTGTCTTCTCTCATTTAGCAATTTTGTGTTTCCGACATTATGTTCCATGCTTTATTGGTTATAAGTTTCTGTATGGTCCTATAGAATTCTTTTGATGTTAGATTACAATGAACTTTTAAGAGAATCACTTAATAGAGAACTTATGAAATTCTTGAACTGAAATTGGTAAAAAGCAAGGCAAGGAGACTGTTAATGGAGGGAAGGAAGTCGGTAGTAGACTATGTTACATGGAATCAGGAGCGAGTGTCATATATGAGCATGTATTTGACATAGATCACTCATTTTTCTAAAAGGATTCTTCATATATTGGAGATCATAGCTTCATATTCATGTTTGAATGTGTGTTAGACATAAGTTTCAGGCACGGATACTTTAGTGAAAATGAAGAGTCCTGGTAACATACCTAGCAAACAGTTAGAATCTTTTTTTTTTACTTCATGGTTTTGGATCTTACTGGAAATTGATACGATTAAGTATATCAGGAATCAAAGGTGGAAACTATAAATTCGAGATGTACAACTATGTAAACCTTTATGTTGATTTTAATGCTAGAACAGTTGAGTTGTCAATTCTCTGGTCTACTGTATGCTCTGCTAATAGGTTTTCTCGTGCATAAAATTAATTTTCTATTCTCCAGGTAATTTCTTTAGGATACGCAGTGCGTTTTCATTTGGAGCTAAAAAGTTGGCAAGATTACTTGATTGTCCCAAAGAGGACCTGTATTATGAAGTAAATCAATTCTTTATGAATACATGGGAAAGGCATGGCTGTGGCCAACGTCCTGATGCACCAACGAATGATTTGTGGCTCTTGAGTTTTCCAAATTTGGACCCCACTCATGGATCTAAGAATTTCAAGAACAATTCAAGCAGCAATGAAAATCATATTTCCTCAGGGCTTGAAACTCAAGCTGGAGGAGTTCAAGTATCAGGTGGTGTTTCCTCACATGATGTCAATCATCCATTGGAAAACACAATTAGTGATGTTGCTTTTCATACGAAAAGCCAAAAGAACTATGGTAGCATGAGCAACTCAAAGACCTCTGATCAGGTTAGACGGGGAAGTAATTCTAATCAGAATCTGCATAATGATAGAGGCCAGAGAATTTCTAAAGCAGAGAATTCGGTGACTGATGTTCAAGGAAGATATCTTTTTGCTAGGACATGTTCCAGTCCTGAGCTTACTGAAACTTATGCAGAAGCTACTTCTCAAGGAAGGCGGAATAGAATGCCAGATAGTGGAAAAACACAGGTTGGTTCCATGCGATCAGATAATAATGGGAGGAAGAACATGGAATCTGTTACGGTGGCAAGCAATAACATTAAATCTTCACATGACGATCCTTCATCTATTAGGCAAGCTTCAACCTGTCAAAGCATTGGTGCAGCTGATCCTAACAGTCTTCTTAATAGTAACCAAGATGAACAAGATCTAGTGAACATGATTGCATCTGCTACAGTTCATGGCTTTAATGGTCAGGTTCCTGTTTCGCTGAATTTAGCTGCAAATCACTTACCTTCTTCTCTCCAATCTCTATCAATGGGGTACAATCAAAGGAATTTGGGTGGATTTATTCCTCCTAATATTCAAATGTTTCCCCATGGATTGGTCTCTTCTCCTTTGGCTCACTATTTTTCTGGCAGTGAATTAGCCTCAAATGTAGAGAATCCAATTGAGCCCAGCAGTAGTAATTTTGGTTCTCAAGAAATTGACTCCGGGGACGTCGACCCTGAGTTATGGCATGAACAGGAAAGAGGTGTTAATGGGGGTTTTGATCTTGATAGTGGAAGTCTTGAAATGCTTCAGTCAAATGATAAGCAGCTTTCAACTTCAGCAGGCTCAAGGGTTGGAAGCTCTGGTTCTTCTACTGAAGCCCAACAGAAGATTACTAAAGAAACTCGAGTATCAAAAGGAGAAGATCGTTTAGATGTTTGCCAATATCAAGATAATATAGCTAGTGATGTTTACTTGGATGAAAGAACTGCAAGTTCTAGATCCATGCCTGCTTCACATACTAGTTCAATCAGGAGTAAAACCTCATCAGAAAGTTCTTTGGAAGGGTCATCAGCAAGGGTCTCTAAGCCTGCTAGGGAGAAGCGAGGTAGGAAAACAGCTGCTTCTGAGCTTCCTTCTGCTGCACGTGGGAATGGTAAGATTGTATCTGAGCATTCCTCACAGGTAGATCATGTTGGCAATCTGCCATCAATACTGGGCACTGAAATGGCTGAAAGAACTATTGGAGCTGAATCGGGTGGTTTGGTTCCTATTCAAAAGCATCAAATGCCTGGATTTGAGGAAGCTCAGACAAGCGGATCAGATCCAATGATACCTATTGCTCCATCCCTCTTAGGTCCAGGTTCAGGCCAAATAACAACGGATAGTTCTGGAGTTCCTCCCTTGGCCTTCAAGATAACAGGGCCACCATTTCCATTTTTGTTTTGTCCCATGTACAACATTCCAGCAGAAACAGGAACTCCAGATGCATCAACGAGCCCTTTTAGTTGGGATGAAGGTTTGGAGAACAATGATTCTGGTAAAATTTTTGAATCATCCGAGGGACTTGATCAGTCTGAGGTGTCAAGTACTTCTAGTTCTTTGAGAAAGGTTTCATCTCTTGAGCCATCAGAGCATAAGTTTGACATTCTTAATGGTGACATTGCTAACCATTGGCAAAATCTGCAGTACGGACGGTTTTGCCAAAATTCAAGAGATCCTCCAAATTTGCTTTATCCTTCTCCCTTTGTGGCGCCACCGGTCTATTTACAAGGTCAGCCCCCATGGGTTGGTCCAAGGAGACCTCTTTCTTCCAACATGAATCTCTTTTCTCAACTTACAGGTTATGGGCCTCATATTCTTCCTGTTACTCCCCTCCAATCCGTTTCAAACAGACCTGCCAATGGATTCCCAAGGGATGTTGGTGAAATGCCTAGATATCGCGGTGGTACGGGGACATACCTGCCAAACCCTGTAAGTGACTTATGACAATCTGTTATGAGCCTTTATTACTTTAAATATCTGCCCTGAACTTGCATGCTTGGAGAGTAAGGTTGGTTACATAGTCCTGTTTCATCATTATTTTGAAGTGATCTTAATATGTTTAGTTCCCCTTTCTGCGTCAATCAACCTTGAGAACTATAGCCTTCAATAATCTTTTTTATGAATTTTTCTTTGCTTCAGAAATTCGCAGTGAGAGAACGCCATTATACAAATGCACGGAGGGGAAAATATAATTACGATAAAAATGGTTACCATGGTGATAAAGAAGGGAACTGGAATGCCGATACAAGGTCGCGAACTGCTTGGCATAGCCATGGTCGCAACCAAAATGAGAGCAGATCTGAGAGGTCTTGGGGATCACATACACACGATTCATATACATCGCACCAGTCTTGGAATGGACCAGTCCGCTCAAACCCTTCACAAAATAGTTCTGCTAGCATGTCATATGGCATGTACCCACTACCAACCATGAATTCAAATGGGGTGTCATCTAATGGACCCAGTGCCATTCCATCCGTTGTCATGCTGTATCCATACGATCAGAATTCTAGTTATGGTAACCCTTCTGAACAACTAGAATTTGGCTCTTTCGGACTGGTGGGTTTATCGGGCATGAATGAAGTATCACAGCCAAGTGATGGGAGTAACTCAGGTGGAGTATATGACGAGAAAAGGTTTCATGGTACCTCTGCACAACGGTCGTCACCAGACCAGCCTTCTTCGCCCACCTCCAGAGGTAATTTCTCTTGTTTGTCTGAGATATAGTATACTAGTGTCGGGCTGCCTGCCTGCCTTCAATACTCTGATATCTTCCATTTGTTTCGATCTGATTGTTTTATAATGCTCCCATTTATTACCTTAACACGGGACTTTGATTTTATTGCCAGATCCAGGTCCTAGAAGAACAACAATTGAAAGATGAGGGTTCCGAAGCCCTTGCTTTTCCATACGAGGGAAGAAATGATGGTGGCAGTACACCTATAATGAGAAAACCTCCCCTTATCAGGTTTTTGTTCTCATCTCACTCAAAAAAGAAAAGAAAAAAGAAGAGCAAGAAGTGGATTTTCTCGCAAGATGGTGTCATCCATGCTTCTCGGCATGTGCTTGTATGTACACTACGACCGACGAAAACCATTTTTGAAGTTGCTTGGTTTTTCGAGGATAGCGACAGAATAACGGTGGAATGGAAGCAAGACACAAAGTAGAGAGGTTAGTGTTTCAAATTTAGGGTTCTACACATTGTAACTGAAATAGGGTTGCTTTAGTATTACAACTGAATTCTACATGTCATTTTATAAACCCTAGGGATTAGGATTAGATTTTTCAACATTTTGATAGGCTTTTCTTCCCCCCCACCCTTTTCATTTTCAATCCCAGTCTATCAGGCTCTCAGTTTTGTAACCTTTCTTGTTGAAAGTTACCGTTGTATTAATAACAATTACTACATGGTAAAAAAAAAGAAATAGTTGACAAGAGAAACATAAACTAGATGGTTGTTGCATGGAATGTTGTGTTCTTCCCTTGTTCAAGATTATAGAATTTTGTTTTTGTAGGGTTTTATGGATTAATTATTTGGTACATTGGAGTTAAAATTTGATATTTTCAAAGATGGAGTTTTTTAATGATATATTTAGGTACCTAATAATAAACATATTTATTTACTTTTATGTTGAATAAATACAATCATTTGTATATGCTATATACATATACACAAGATGACGCTGCTTTAATAATGTATAACAATTTATAAAAATTGAATTAAATAAAAACTTTATATATATATATATAAGGATTTATATATATATTTATATTTTTTATATACAATCATTTAATTCAAACACTTTTTAAGTTTTTTAATTATTATTTTTGTTTAATCATCGTTATCTAACTCGTTGACTAAACAATTTGAATCATGAGAACAACTTTTACGATTTAATTTGTTTTATTCACAACGTCAGTTTCAACCTTCTGGCCTTATTTAAGGTATATAGTGTAACATCTCACTAAACCAATTAATAGTTAATTTTTACTCTTTCTTTTTAAATATTTTTTCTTCTTTTAGTTTTTTTTTTCCTTTTGGGCTGTATATATTATTCTCATAAGTTATTTTTATATTCTTATAAATCTAAAATATTTTTAAGTTTATTTGATTATTTTATTTCTAATTTAATCTTTTGTATTGGTATTAGATTTGATATTTTGAAAAAAAGTACTTGAGGTTATATTTTAAAAAATAAGGTAAATGCTACAACGGTTGAGAAAGTCGTCACTTGCAAAATTGTTATAAGCTTTTTTCAGATAATTATCCGTATAATTTCAAAAAAATATAAAATATTGTATGTCGCCACCTACAATAGCGATTTTTTCAGTCACGATAACAATCATTATATTTTTCAGGGTAAAGTATGCCAGGTACCACCGAACAATAGGGTGTGACCTGTTTTTACCATCAACATTTCAATTGGTCTAAACTTACCGCCAAACTTTATTTTTCGACTCGTTTATACCACCCTGCCGTTAAATCGTTAACTCCGTGATGACATGGACGCTGCACCAAAACGACGTCGTTTTGGTGCCGCTATTTTGATAATAAATGATCCAAAACGACGTCGTATTGCTAGCGAAAATATGTAAAATTGTGCCCTCAATAAAATTTAAACCTAGGACCTTAAGCATTAAAGAAAACCTCCTAATCACCAAGCCAACCTAATATCTTTAAATTAGTTTTAGCACAAATAGAATATATTCCCTATTGTAGTTTGTCATATAAATATATTGTTTTTAATATAATAATATTTAAATATTGGTATACATATATTAATACATAAATAATAAATTAAATGAAAATATATAAATATTTTTATATTATTAATAATATTAAATATATAAATAGATAAATATATTATTATAAAAACCAAAAAACTAATTTTCAAAATAAAATTTGTTTAAAAATTTAAAATTCGACAAAATCTTAATCCCTAAACCCATAAACCGTAACCCTAAACTATAAACTTCAAACCCTAAAATTTTATTCAGAAACAAATAATATTAAAATATATAAACAAATAATATATTATTATAAAAACTAAAAAACTGATTTAAAAAATATAAAATTTTCAAAATTTACAAAAATCACCAAAATCTTAAAGTTTTGGGTTTATGGTTTAGAATTTAGGGTTTAGGGTTTAAGATTTTGGTGATTTTTTGGTGATTTTCGTAAATTTTAAATTTTTTTGGTGATTTTCGTAAGTTTAGACCAATTGAAATGTTAATGGTAAAAACAGGTCACACTCTATTGTTCGGTGGTACCTGACATACTTTAATCAATTTTTCAAAATATAACCCAAGTACCATTTTCCTTACATATCAAATCTCATGGGATTATTTCCCCCACAAATATTATAGATTATTTGTATTTTAAATTATGACTTTATCATATTTTTTATTTAAAAATCTATCTGTTTTTTATTAGTTAACAGATAATCAAAGTTTAAATTACACTCCATTAGTTGACTGGTTTCAACAGTCATTTTCTTCCCCAATTGGATGCATCTTGAAAACTCCAATAAAATGCCAAACATGAAAATGCTCAGCTTTATTAACTCCGCTCAGATTTTTTTCTCGCCTTCCAACAACACCTTTAGTAATTAATAAACCCTAAAATCCCCACTCCATAAGCTTCCATTAACTTCACTACTGCCGTGGTCCTTCACCCTTCTTTTTTCTCATAAAATTCATATTTTTTGTTCTAATTTTCGACACAAATATCACTGCAGAAGCATCTCTGAAGTCCTACGCGCTTGGATTCCAGCTTCAATCGAGAATCTTCCGTTGAATCCTTCCAGAGTTACCGGTACGGTAGAATTTCCAATGCGTTTTTTAGTACGTGTTTCTTAAATCTTTGAGTTTGAATCTCTAAATTCGTTGAAGTGAAAAAGGTTTAGTATTTTAGTTGTTTTCGCGTGCTTTCTGGAGTCGGCGATTTTGATTTTTAAGGTAATTTTTTAACTGGATCTTTGTTTGTTTATTTATTTATATCTTTTTTAATAGATTTCCTAAATTTAAAGTTGCGATTCACTTTTCTAATTATTGACTTGTTTACTGTATCAAAATGCAACTTTTTTTTTTATCTTCGTTTTATTTACTATAATTGATTGTATCTTTTTGCGTGTTGTTTGCTAAATGGGGGAACATCTGCTTTGAAATTGAAAAGTGGAATTGTTTCCGGAGAAAAATGAATAAAGAATGTGCCGGTTATGACTATTACAAATTTTGTGTAATTATTTTTAGATCTGTTTGATTAGATAGAAAGCTGAAATTCTTTTTTTTTTAAGTGAAAGTTGTGAGTGTGAGGCATAACTTGCTGTTGAAAATCAATATTATAACGAGGGAATTGAAGGAGCAAAGGGTTTTAAGTAATGAAACACTGTGTGGCTCTTTCTGTTGATTCTTGCCTTTTGAATTTGTTGTTACTAGGACGTGTTCTTGTAAGTTTGGAGTTAATGTATCCAACCTAATGATCGATTTGAGCAATGCGGCTCACTTGCGTCGGAGTTGATAATGAATAACATCCTTAATTTTCGGAAATTAATTGGAAAACTTGCTTGGGAATAGCTAGATATTTTTCTTTGTTTTGGTAAAAGATTCTAATCTTAGTGAGTGGCATATGGGGAACATTCTTGTTTATTATTCTGAACATTGCTTATATTTTTATCTGCCAAAACTTAATTTATAGCATATAATCTGGAACAGTTCTCTTCACGGTGCTTTTCGGTCACAACATTGTGTTTTTAAATTTCTTCATACATTGGATATGGTTACTCAGCTGCAAACATTCTTTGGTAGGGAGTGTCTGAGCTGAGCAAAGAGATGCAAGCTGTTGGCTTTCAGTTGGAATGAAGAATTTGCAGGTTTCTCTCTTTTAATAAGCACTTTTACGTAAAAATGATTGCTTGCTTCTAAGTTACCTAGGTAGTCACTGCGTGGAGTTGTAGGTAGTAGTTACTTGAAGATAAATTTTCTTACTGTTGCATTAATCTGCTTATCAGTTATTCCTTGACACTAACTTGAAGATAAATTTTGTTCAAATATAGAGCAAACAAGACGGAAAACCTTCTTCTCAAGATTCTCATCAACCAAAAGGGGAACAGCAGAACAATGAAACAGCAGATGCCCCCTTAGCAGACACTGGCTCTTTATCTGCTTCAAGCAACAATGGACGAAAAGTTTCACGTGAAGATATTGAACTTGTAGGAAACCGGTCCCTTGTCATATTTTATTTATTCATTTCTTTCTGTCCATGATACTTGATGCTAGATGGATTTTTGTTCATCCTTTTCTATTAGTTATATACAATCTAACAATTTATGTAAATTGATTGTTGCAGGTCCAGAATCTAATTGAACGATGTTTACAGTTGTACATGAATAGAGATGAGGTTGTCAAAACCCTCTTGACTCGTGCAAGGATAGATCCTGGATTCACAACATTAGGTATTTTCCTGAAATATATTTATTAATTCGTGTGTGTGCAGTGCAATGATATGCATAAGGTAGAACATGTTACAGAAACCAATCTACTGCAATGATAGCTTTGAATTTGTTATCTTAGCCATGAGTCAAGTACATTTCTTGTTCAAATGTGATTGATTTAGGTACTAACTCTGTTTTTCTCTTTACTGTTCTTGTATATTCAGTATGGCAGAAGCTGGAAGAGGAAAATGCTGATTTTTTCAGGGCCTATTACATAAGGCTGAAGTTGAAGAAGCAAATCCTTTTATTTAACAATTTGCTTGAGCATCAATATCATATGATGAAATATCCTGTGCCTCCAAAGGTTCCTCTGGCCCCAATACAAAATGGGATTCATCCCATGCCTGGTATGTTGTGACTAAATAAATACTAGACACAAGTTATAATAAATTTTATTAGTAGCATCATTGCTAATTGCTCTAGAATTGTTTTGTGAACGTGATAAATATCTATGATTGTCACTTGATATAATAATTTCAGAGTTCGATTATCAAATTCCTCTTTTCGAATTCACAACATGAGGAAAAAGATACTTGGGTTTCAAACACTTCTAGAGATTGGATTTGTAATTTTCCACTTGATATGGTGTCTATTTGTTGTTTGTTTGACCATTTCTAATTTAGTAAGTTTGCAGTTCTCTCTATTAGAACTTGTGAGAGGGATGGGGCATTGAAACAAACTCAAGTTTCTTTTGGGATCGGTACCTGTGAAATATACTATGAGTCGGAGGATTTACTCTGGGATTTCTGAGTATTTGGTTTGCATTGTTATGCCACTATTGTGCTTATTTAACACTTCTTTGCTGTGCAGTTAACAACTTACCAATGGGATACCCTGTGATGCAACCTCCAATTCCAGCTTCAGGGCAACCTCATCTTGACTCTATGGGCATATCAAGCTGTCATGTGGTCAATGGAATCCCTGCACCCAGCAATTTTCAACCTACACATATGAATTCTGGGAAAGAGTAAGGAGTTCACCATCTTTTTTCTATATATATATATATATATAGTTGCCTATTAAACCTTACAAATATTTGTTTACTGTGTGTGAATATGCTGTTCTTTATTTTTATGATCTCATGCTATAAGTTATGCTAGTTCTTTCTCCTTTCTTTTAGTTTAAATGTTTAGGATCTGCTTGGTTAGATCTGCAAAGCATGCATGATGGTGTTAAGGTTTATCACATTATTAAACAATGTTTAGACATTAATTTCTTGTCAAATTATCTCCAGCTTCACCCCTCTTTGTTATACCCTGCTTTTGTCTTTAAAAATTTATTATTTCTGGTCAAGTAATCTTCTTCTCTTCTAATTCTAGCATGTTGATGGACAGCAATGCCACTGATGTAAAACCTGCAGTTCCTCCAACCGTTACCGTATCATCTGTGTCAGAGATGCCCCTGAGCCCTGCATCAGTTGCATCGAGTGGGAATTTTCCATTCACTGCATCAGACATGTCAGGGATGGGGGTAGACACATCGGCACTTGATTCTGCCTTCACAACAGATGTGGCAAGTTCGGTTGGGTTGCAGCTGGGACCGGAAAACGGAGCTGGGAATTCTAGAGAATCCCTCAGATCGCTGGATCAGATTCAGTGGAATTTCAGTCTCACAGATCTGACAGCAGACTTGTCAAACTTGGGAGGTAAGTTGTTTTCGGCTATGAGACCTACACTAAGATATTCAATTAAAAAATTGATTTAAGTCGTTAGTTATCATCTCTCTCTTTCTCTCTCACACACTCGCACACACATTTGAGATTCAGGCTTTTGTATTTGCTGTCAATTTCCTGCTCTAAATAATTTGTGTACTGCCTCATTGTTGGCCATGGAAAGCCACCAATACCCGAACAATTTTTATAGCTTTTTTGTTCTTTTTCAATTATGGAGCTTGTTCTTATAAAGTACGGGTTATGGAATTTTTACAGATTTAGGAGCCCTTGGGAACTACCCGGGTTCTCCGTTTCTTCCCTCTGATTCAGAAATGTTGCTTGATTCTTCAGAGCAAGAGGATATAGGTAATGAGGTTCTACACTGCTATCTACTAACAGAATGATACTTCAATCGAATGATTCCAGACCTTCGTACACTTGAATTTATTGCCACGTGCAATTAAGATCGCCGCATATAGTCTTGTGAGTTCTAGTAATAGTAATGAGTAGGCAACTTGCATGGTGACATTTTGAAATACGGAGCTTGTCGACATTTACGATATTCAAATATATTACTCTGCATGTCCGTGTTTTTTTTTTACCGTACACTAATTTATCTAAGGCTTGTTTCAGTGGAGGAGTTTTTTGTTGATTCCGTACCCGACCAGCCTAGCTCTCCGTCCGATGAAGAGAAACCATAGACCAAGGTGAGTGCGTACAGCGTACCTTGTCTTCTTAAAACGGTTATAGTAGGACGGAGTTCGATCAATAAGAACAACATTTGACACCTATGCGGTTGGCATTTTGTATCTTTAGCAAATTTGAACCTTTGAGGCAGTATAATTTTATAGCTTGATGAATCAAATGACAGTCGACAAACAAGAAAGTAGCCATATTCCCCATAGTTGTAACTTCCGTAGATTGTTGATACAAGACCCTTTAATTATTATTTTCCGATATCCGAGGTCGGGTTTTGTCCCTGATCTAACACTCTGCCAACATACTATTGGCAATATGAGACTATTTTTGTTCCTAAATCCTTCTGCTTTGTGTGCATCTAGGAAATTAGAATTGCAGTACTTTCCCTGTGGCTATTCATTGAGCTTTCATTCTAATCAAGTTGAACCGGTACCGGTACCGGTACCGTGCAATTATAAAATTTAAGAGTGTAATTACGTGCGTAGTTACACTCGGTTTAACGAGATCTATAAATTACAATGATTGGTCGAATTTGTCACATCTATGATGATTATTTGGATTCATATAGTTTGTACTTTATTTAGTGCAATCAAAATATCAAATACAAGAGGTTTATTATAAATAATTTTATGAAAACTTGCGAGGCAAGGCCCATCATTAGGGTTTTCTTATTCATTAAGCATACTATTTTGATTTCCACATTTCCAAACTGTAAAGCTTAACTACTTCCTGCAAGAAAAAAAATCAAATCAATGTGATTGAAATATATACGTATGTGCGTAGTATGTATGATAATCTGATCTGTTCGAATTCGACTCGACAATAAACAAGTATAACCTGGAACAACCTGTAGCGGCAGAAATTAGAGGAATTGCATATTACGGAAACCACATTTCCGGCCAAGAAGAGACACTCGATGGTGGTCATAGGGCCCGATTCTTGCCAACATCCCTGTAATGCACGACCATATTGCTCGTCCATCTTTCTCGGACGTCCTTGCCTGATCGGCAAGTCCTCTACCACCAGAACAACATGCCGGTGCCGGTTTGGCCTTGCCTTTCAAGAAGCTCACACAGGGCCTAAATGATGCCCGAACCGCCGCGCACGAAGGTGCAGCCGAAACTTCGGTAACATCCGATATGATCAGGAAAACAAGCACGGCTAAGATGATGTTGATTGAGCGGACCATGGTGGTCATCCGGTTGTTTTTTCGGCTAATCTTTTTGTTGTTGCCTTTGAAGATATGCATGCGTATATATATAGGGTAATGTATTTGGTATTATTACTTAAAAATTTAATAATAATAATAATAATAATTGGATTATAAAATTGAGAATTTTAATTTTTATCGTTTAAAATTGATATTATCAAATAAATTTGATACACTAACGTATGTTATTTAACTTTGCAAGTGGTATTATATAGCTAGTAGAATTATATAGTTGTTGGTGTGTCAAATAATTATCGTGTAAAGTGCACTTAAGATTAAAAGTGATTGTTTTGATTATTGAACTTTCAAAAATTACAAAATATTTGTTGAATCTATTAAGCAATTACAAAATAGTCTTGTCCATCACCGATCGACATAGTTGACATTATCAGTACAAAATATTTGTATTTCACTCCGTCTTTTTTTCCTCAAATTAGTTTTTCACGAAACCAACTCAAAATCGAAGAAATGCACCAAAAAGTTTGACGTGATAATACTATAATCTCTTCAGATTGTTGTTCGATGAAATTAATTTTGAGGGTATGTTGTTCGTCTTCTTGAAATAATGATTCTCAGTACTGTTTTAAATTTTGAACAAATACTCCAAAACTCTTAAAATGGTGAATTTTTGTATTTAATTTTGTAAGTTTTAAAGAGATTTTGATAAAATCTAAATCGAAAATTTAATAAAGGATGATAAAACAAATTTATCGATATCTAAAATGATCACAAAAGACGTCAGAAAATGAAAGTTTCTCAAGATGACTAAAAATAAGTGAAAACCCCCAACTTTGATAACGAAGAAGATGTGGTGAAATAAAAAAATAACCTTTTGGTTCCACGTCTTTCACTGTTAATAGGTTAACATCTAGAGCTATAATTGAAGTCAAAATTAATGTTAAATGATATAAATTAACCAATTTCAAGTTTAATGATAAATAATATAAACTTTAAAATTTAAATTTAATGATCATATTGTAACAATTCATTAAGTTTAATGACTTTATGGTGATGATTATAACCGTTCAAAAACTTTAATGACCATTTTGTAACTTTTAGAAGTTTATTGATCAAAACGATGACTTGAACATTTTAGTGATCTCAGATATATTTTACCCATAATTATATTAAGGGTAATTATATCATGCACTGGAGGTGAAAACAATTTGTTTTCATAAGTGTTTTAATTTTAAGGGTTGGTGATTTAATTTAGGGTTCATAGTTTATGAGTTTATGTTTATGTGCTTAAATTTTAGGGATTGTGGTTTGAATTTAGAATTTAAGGTTAGAATTTAGGGGTTATAGGTAAAAACCTAAACCCTACCATATTACCCTAAACCATAAACTCCAAACCTTAAATTCTAACTACATACTCTAAATTTTAAACCCCTAAACTAAATCACTTACCCCTAAAATTAAGGTGCTTATAGAAATAAAATATTCCCACCGTCGGTACATCATATATTTTCTCTTAAATTAATATGATATATGATAATTATCTTTTCAAATAGACTTCACAAATCCGTTTAATATGTTGTCATGTGTCATTATAAAAAAAAATACTTAAGTCTTTGTAAAAGAGAAATATAAGTCAATACCTAATCTATTTGTGAAGTTTTTCACCTCATTTCTACCGTTAGTGTACTTAATAGTCCATTTTTTTAATTCAACAAGAAAAATTAAGAAATTATCATTTTTTTCTATTTAAGAACGAGGGGTGATTAAATCTATTAAATCGTCTCAATAAAAAAATGTTATTATTCATAAGTAATTTGAGTTCAAACAACTTATTTGCATGGTGTATATGCGTTATAAAAACTAAAATTAATAAACATGTATTATCTTATAACAAAACCGGACAATTATTTATTAATTCTCAACTGATTCTATTTTTTTTAGAGAGGTTTTGTTTGATTGGGAAATTTAAGTATATGTTTTGAGGTTGTTGCAATGCAAGTCTCGTGATTGCATGGTTTTGGGCATGTTATTGATGATGTGAAATTACGTGTAGGCCAAGCACTTAACTGCCCTTACAACCTTAGCACATTCAAGCTAATATGCTTAAGGCCAAATGAAATGTTTGTTATCCTTCGGTCATCTGTGTTCGAATAATTTGTTTGTACGGTGTGTGCATTAAAAGTTGTAATTAATAGATAAAAGTCATCTTGTAATCACACCACATAATTCAAAAATATGATATAGATTGACCCAATAAGTGTTTCAGTGAAAAAAAGGATGATGTTCATACAAGGAGACACGGGTTTAAATCGCTTTGTCTACAAGGTGTATGTGCATTGTCAAAGAGTTAAGAATATATATGAACATATATTACCTTGTAATCACCTTTAGACTATTCAAAAAAAATATACTCTAAGTTTCCCTTTTTTGTATTAAATGTAGTAAATATTTAAATAAAATATGATATAATTTTTAACATAAATTCAAAATGTGTAAATGTTTAAGATCCTGTTTAATAAATTATAAAAAAACTAAATTCAAAATTTAACTTATAGAGCTTGTTGATAATTTAAAATGAAAACCATTTGATATAAATGTTAATATGATATCAAAAAAAATAATAAAGTATATGATTTGATCTCACAAATCTGAGAAATCAATTCATTGAAATCCCTTTTAACTGGAATTTTTTTAGCAACTCAGAGTAATGAAATCACATAGTAAAATAATGTTCCACTACTATTATAAAGATACAGTTCGATAAATTACTGATATCTATCTTACTGGTTGATCAATTTCGATGGTACTAGAAATAGTTATTATGAGAGCGACCTTCTCAATTCAATTTACAGATTCATTCATAATGTCAAGTTTCAAATCTCCGACTTTAAACCTAACATTTCATTTTTTATTTATCCAAAAAATATACATGATATTGCCACTGAATAAAGTTGAAAATAATTTAGTATTCTATATAATGCAATCAAATACAAGTGCTTTATTATAGATAACTTTACCAAAACTTCTATGAAAGAAAGGAAAGGCTCATCACTACTTATATGTCCAACAATCCATCATTTGGATTTCTTATTTAGTACCCATATTAATGCTTTTCTTCACATCACCCTGCAAGAAAGGGGAGAAAAAATCAAATCAATATGTTTTAAAATACTCGAATTCGACTCGTTTAATAATTTAAATTGTTCGAACTCGATTTGACAATAGAGGGTGAAGAGAGTGGTTACTTGGAGCGATCGGAGTGACCACTAACGGATACGACATATGCGGCCGAGAATAGGCAGTCGTCGTTGATCATGTGACCCGATTTCGGCCACCATTAATATAACACACTCCCACATCAACATTGCATATCTCTTGTTCATCTTTGCTCTTGCAGCAAGTTTTCTACCGCCCAAACAACATGCGGGTGAAGGCTTGTCCTTGCCTCTCAAGGGTCTGCCCTGGCCTTTCAAGAAGGCAAGGCAGGGGGTAAAATT
Source organism: Hibiscus tridactylites (assembly GCA_958450335.1). Taxonomy (NCBI): domain Eukaryota; kingdom Viridiplantae; phylum Streptophyta; class Magnoliopsida; order Malvales; family Malvaceae; genus Hibiscus; species Hibiscus tridactylites. The sequence goes on along the minus strand of OY288270.1, from coordinate 102,855,876 downwards.
CCTCCGAGCCTCCACGCACTTAGGCGTCACCGTCGCCACCGGTGCCGCCACCTCGGCTTCTGCAATATACGATCCGATCAGTAAAACGCACACGGCGAACGTAATGCTGATTGAGCGACCCATGGTGGCCATCCAGTTGCTTTGTTTTTTGTTTTTATTAAAATAATTTTGGTATTAGTTAAGAACTAATATAGTTTTATTTGTCTGGGAAAATATGGATTTAGACAAAGAAGAAAAGAATCAAACAAAGGAAATATAACAAGTAAAATTCCAACATAAAGCATGCCTAAACTTCAGCAGCACCGCAGAAGGAAACAGTCCATTCGCCTTAAGCATAGCCTCAGCATTCGGACAACATTCATAATCCCAATATAGAAAATCCGATATCGAAATACGAATAGAGTGCACCGACAATCGGTTGGTCTATTAGTATAAGGCACTAAATTATTTAAGCAAAGTTAGACACTGGTTGGTCACTGATTTAAATACCAATGATTATATAAAAATTACGAATAGAGTGCATCACCGGTTTGTACATCACCAAAATCGACACAATCGCTAATGCATCTGTCATGCTATTTACTTCACGATACACATGCTCGAAACAAACACAACAATGCTAACTTATGTGCTTATCAATTTTGAGTTCAAATTGATTTGATTTTTACAATTCAAATATCAGAATCACAAGTATTTTTACTTTTTAGTTTGATACAAGTACCCCTTATGTTTTTATCAATTTTAAAAGATAAATATTCTATACACAGAAACTGAAAGTTTCTATAAGCGCCTTAGTTTTAGGGTATATGAAGTTAATTTAGGGTATATGGTTTAGGGGTTTAGGTGTAGGGAATTAGAATTTAGGGATAGTTGTTTCAATTTAAAGTTTAGGGTTATAATTTAGGGTTTATAGGTTAAAATCTAAATCCTCACCATATTACCCTAAAAACTGAACCCTAACATATAAACCCTAAATTATAACCCTAAACCTTAAATTGAAACAACTATCCCTAAATTCTAACTCGCTACACCTAAAACCCTAAACCCTAAACCCTAAACTAACTCTCTATACCCTAAAACTAAGGCGCTTATGGAAAGTTTCAGTTTCCACCGCCAGTGTATAGGATATTAATCCATTTTACAATAGATAAATTTGTCTCTTTTCATTTTCGAAATGAATAAATTTGTAAATGATACATAATGGATTGAGAGAGTCATTTTTATAATAGACATTTACAACATTGACCTAAATTAATCGTTTAATAAATTAAATACCAGTAATTTTACCAAAAAAATATTTGAATATTTGTAAGGAAACATCAAAAGCGTTTCCATGGTACCAAGAAATTCAATTAAAGGGAAAGCATAGATTTTATTTAGTGCAATCAAATACAAGACTTTATTATAGATAATTTTATGAAATTGCATAAGGAAAGGCCCATGTCTAACGGTCCATCATTAGGGTTTCTTATTCATTAGGCATACTCTTTGATTTTTGACATTTCCCAACCGTAGCTCTTCACACCCTGCAAGAAATAAAAATCATGATCAAGTAATTAGTATACTTGGATCGATTCGAGACAAAAATTAAACTATTTAAACTCGTCTGATCGTATTCGCTCATGTTCATTTTTCAGTATCAAACTTAACTAATTGAAAACAAGAAAGTTTGATTAGACTCGTTAACTACTTGAGTCGAACACTAAGATAGTTGAATTTGAATATACTATGTATATTCACCGTGTTTGATAAATTCATGTCATATCAACTGTCACACATAAAGACGTCGTAAGTGAAAGATTAAAGAGAAATTAGGGAAGTGAATGATCCAAGTTAATCAAATTCAAGTTTATTCGAATCGAAATTAAATGAATACCTGGAACAATCAGTATTGGCACTAATAGGAGGAATTGAAGTACCGATACCACATTTCTGGCCGATAAGAGGCACTCGATTAGGGTCATACGACCCGATTCTTGTCAATACTCCTTTAAGGCACCCGCATACCGATTGCCGGTCTTGTTGGCTTCGTACTTGGCCTGCAAGGCTTTTCGCACCGGAACAGCATTGCGGTGTCGGATCAGCCGCACCTTTGATGAAGCCCAAACAGGGGGTTAATGAGGCTACGACCACAGTGCACGAAGGAGCGGCTGCGATTTCCGTAATATCCGATGCGATTACGAGTACGACGAGCATGGATACCAATTTGATTGAGCGACACATGATGGCAAATCAGTTTCCTTTTTCCTTTATGCGTGTGTGTGTGTATATATATAAGCGTGTTCGAATACACGATATTTAAAATGTTACAATAACAACGATTTCAATCGAGATAAGATTAAATAATTAGGTTTTACAACTAACTGGAAATGCAAGTCTCGTGATTGCATGTTTCGTGGCATTTTGGAATATTGAGATGGGAAAAATTCATGTTGGAAGTTACGTGGACATTTAGGCCAAGCACTTAACTGCCATTGCCACATTCTCGAGTTCAGCTTGAAATATGCTAAAGACCAAATTAAGTGATTGAACATGTTTTTAAATCTTAAATATGAAGTTGTAATGATTTAGTGAGTAAAATTTGATTAGACTTGATTTGTTTTTCAAAATTCGAATTAATTGATTCGAATTACTTGACTTATTTGCGCTATATTATCGAACCACATCGATCAACAAACAGTTCCATGTAATTAAAAACAAGAATTAAATTTTATTAATATAATTAAAAACCACTTAAAGTAGATTATAAAACTGTCTAATTCAAAGAGCATATGAACATCTAAGATGACGTGAATTTAAACGTATTCGAATGCGTATTATTTTTTAATTTATAAATGATATGAGGTTTGAATAGTTTAAACGTATATTTAAAAATTATATCAAAATATTTTGATTTTGATCTTTAGTTTTTTCTTTGAATAAGCTTAAATACACATAATATAATATTAACTTGCTTGCAAAGTGGGTTGATAAGTTCAAATCTTATTGTCGAGTCTGAGTTTTCCATTTCATTGTTAATCTCGGATGCTGTCCATGCTTGATTTGAATTGTTTTGGTGCATTTTTGCTACCGTGGGTGTTGTTGTACAACCCGAGAGATGATAGTTTTATGGCGGTCGTAGACAATTCATTCTTCACATCATCTGTAATCTCAATTAATAAGGTCGACGGAGAATTACTAACCACGATTGCCTGAAATCCGTGTAAAAAAATATTCTAAAAAGCATACATGAGTATTAAGACGTTGAGAGAAGAGGGATAGTCCCTTTTATATTTATCTAGAAAAAAATTACATTTTCTCTAAAATTATGAATAGAAATCTTTGAACTTTTCTATGTCCCCATACATGTTCAAACATTAAGATTTAAGGTTGATGTTTAAATTGTATGGTTTAGTTTTTAAGATTTATGATAAAAACACATAGTTTAATTTTTTAGTATCGTAGTATATAGAGGATCAAAAAGGGACAAAGAATTTTTCTTTTATAAGACAACAATTGTAAAAGAACAAACAATACTCGGCCCTTTTTCAGTGCATCTTTACATGCCCCAACACCTGAAAAATTAAATTTTAAGTCATAATCCTAAATTCTAAACACCTCACCCCAATTCCCTAATCCCTAATTTTTTGTGTGTAGAACATAAATTAGGACACCAAAAAATACAAAAATTGAATTACCTAAACATGAAATTCATTTATTTCAACGATTAACTAACAATTACATCATTTATGTAAAGAGAATAGAGTTTTGAAAGTTGAAAAATAAGTTGAGATTTTATTTCGTATAAATCAAGTACAAGTGGTTGATAGATAATTTTGTGAGGAATCATTGCTTCAATGTGTAATCTTTAGGGTTTCTTATTCATTCAGCCGGCCTGTTCTTCATTTTCACATTTCCAACCATAACTCTTCACACCCTACAAAACATAAATAAAATAACACATTGTGAATGATATATATATTCATATAATTTAGAATTTATATAAGATATTTAAATTCGATCCATTTAATAATTGGAAACAAATTAAATCTGTGTTCTTTTTTATATAAGTTAACTCAAGAACTTACCTCTGTTTGGTCTCTGAAAACAATTTTTTTGGAAACCAAAAAGCATGTTTAGAAATTAATAACAAAATTTTGTTCTCTTATTAACGAATATATGAAAACAACAGGGTAAAAGCTTTCATATTTAAAAATTAGAAAAAAAAAGGATAGTTTTTTTAAATTAAATAGAGAATTAGTACATTCTCGTACTAGAATTCGAATCCATATAAAATGCTGCAATACAAGTAGGGGTGAGCAAAACTCGACTCGACTCGAAAAAATTGAATAACTCGACTCGAGGAGAAAATACACAATTCGTCTTGACTCGACTCGAAATTTCATAGACTCGACTAAAAAAATTCAAATAAAGGTTGAGTTGTAAAATGGAAATTCGAATAACTCGAAATTTCTAGTAATTAGTGAATTTATTTTTAAGTTCTAGACGAGTCCCTCAATCTTTTTATTGATATATACATACTGATATATAAAAATATGAAGAAATATTGTCACATATGAAAAAATATGAATATATATATATATATATATATATATATATGCATATCTTATATGATTAGAGAAAACCATTTAAATTGGAATCAAACCGTACTATAACATGATAAATAATTACAATTAAATTTTTATTGGAACTTGAAAACTCGACTCGAATTTCTTAAACTCGAATCGACTCGAAAAATTTTCGAATGAAAGTTCGAATGATAAAATTAGACTCGTCAACTCGAATAACTCAAAAAAATTTGACTTGACTTGACTCGATCGAACATTCACCCCTAAATACAAGCATACTTAGTTATTAGGTCAATTAGTAAATTAAAAAAAATAGTTTTGTTTACACAGATCTGAATCCAGATCAATTCATTCAATTAAAAAAATCTTGTTTTCAACTTTCTTTTCAATTTTACAAAACACTTTTAGTGCATAGAATGAAATCAACTTTTCATTGTTTTCTAATTCGAGATATTTTCATTTTACGAAAAATATTTTAAATTAAACCAAACATATTTTCTTCATTATTTTTCAAAACCAAAGTAAGAAGAGAATGCGTTACTTGGAACAATCTGTAGTGCCGGTGACCGGAGGGATATAGAAATCAAGATCGCATTTCTGATCTATCATCGGCAGTCGTTGAGGGTCATAATTCCCGATCTTCGGCAATTCCGCTTTAAGGCACTCGCACAGTTTTATCTCATCTCCTTTAGAATTGGTTAAGTCAGCAATATTCTCAGCACCAATACAACAATCCGGCGACGGCGCTGCTCCGCCCTTCAGGAAGCTCCAGCAGGGCGATAACAAGCTCGAAACGTCGCCGCACGAAAACCGGGCCACATTACACGGCTTCGAGAGCAAGGCTCGGCTGTTTGGTTGGTTCGCGCAGGGATCGGCTGTACTTTCCGTTACATCGGACGTGATCAGAAAGACGAGCATGGCTAGAAATTTGATGCAGGGACGCATGGTTACGTTTCAGTTTTGTTGCCTTTGTGGTTTCGGTTTAAGCTTATGGATATATAGGCTAAAGTATTGGGTACTTATAGTTTTGAAATTTGACACTGTCGTGTTTGCTAAAACTATATTTAATAAAATAAAATAAAATAAAAAACACATATGATAATAATATAATATAAAGGCGGTGTAAACTAAAGATTATACAAGTATGTTAATTTTAGGGTTTAAGGTTAAGAATTTAATTTTAGATTTTGTAGTTTAAATGAGAAAGATTGTGTAAAATATTTTTACACAATTTGTGTACAAAATATAACTCTTGTTTTAAGTTTTTTTGAATAATTAAAAGTTTATAATAACAATGATAAATATTCTATACACAGGCGGTGGAGTTTTCAAGTTTCCACAAGCGCCTTAGTTTTAGGGTATAAGGAGTTAGTTTAGGGTATAGAGTTTAGGTGTAGGGGAACAAAATATCAATTAATAATAATAGTTCTATCATTATAAATTTGGAGATAGTGTGGGTTATTAGGGATAGAAATCTTCTGCCCCTTTTTCGGTCTCCCTATTTATGCCTCAACACTAAAAAATAAATTTTAAGTTTAAACCCTAAATTTTAAATCTTAAACCATGCATCTTATACCCAAAAAGTGCACCCTACCCTAAATTTTCTAATCTCTAATCTTAGACCTTAAACTCAAAACTCTAAACCTAATTTTGATTGTTGGGGCATAAGATAGGCGCCGAAAAAGGGAAGATGATTTCTATCCGGGTTATTAGGGCTTTGAACTTTTTTATTAAGTGGAGAGATGTTTTTACTCGGTAGTAAAAATATATTTACATTCTCAAGGTAAATGTTGAGATTAGAACTCATATAAAATGCTTCCAATTAGTGAATCTCAGAGCTTTGAACTTATATATATAACCACTTATATTTGATTAATTGATTGATTAATTTGAATTTATATATTGTCATAGATTCATCTTGGAACGACTCTGCTAATTTATCTTGTTCCATTTATAACGTCAAGATTCGTTGCAACCGTGACTTTATTAGGCAAATTACGAAACTAGCATATATAAATAACATCAGGTGAGTAGTGGTTTGTTGGTATGGGAAATCAATTGCTTTGGGGGTTGTTGCAATGCAAGTCTCATGATTTCTAGGAATACTAAGATGAGAAAATTCATGTTTGAAGTTACGTGAAAGATTGCCACTGCAACATTCTAGGCTTCCACTTCAAGCTTGAATATGCTAAGTCCAAACGAAATTATTAAAATCGGTGTTCAATTTTAAAAATGTGTAAGATTATTACTAATATTTTTTCTTTACGTATCTCTCTATAGGGACCTAAAAATAGTTAAAGATTCTTTAAGGAGTAAAGTGAAAAGGGGTATAGTTTAAGGACTAAAACGAAGATGAAACCAAAAAATTTGTAATGGTAACGTAGATTGAGGCAAGAAAGCTGTTAAAAGCCTCAAAGTTGGGCGTAATTGATGTAGGGTTATGCTGTTTCCAAGCGATGTTCTTAGTGATTAGCAACAGAAGGCGAAATCATCTCGGCTTGGTAAGATTAATTCTTGCTCCTTCTCACTCTGCCAATTGTTAGTTTGTTCCCACATAATTATTGTAGTTCAATATCAAATATTAAAGTTGAAACTCGAGACTAATGAACCTTAACCTTTGAACAACGTTAAAGGTTTGAAACATGACATTATTAATAGAATAAATTAAGTTAGGAGAGTCATTCTTATGATAAATCTTTGTAGTATCTGAATTCAAATTAATCAACCACAGGATTTGAGGTTGGGGGGCAAACTATAAATGTTTAAAAGTGGATTGGTAAATTCATAAATAAATCAAATTTTAAAAAAAATTAAATAAGGGGACAAAGGTGAAAAAAATTCTTCACGGGTGGGGGGCGATTGACCCTCCCCACCCCATGTAAATCCGTCCATGGTTATAATCTGAGCCATTGGATGAGTGAAATGGATGGATGAGATTAACAGTAAAAATGTGAAGATTATCACTTGGGAAAAAAATAAGAAAATAATCTGAGCCATTAATTACCATCATCCAACGGTCCAAAAACTGTGTAAAAATAATTGAGTTTTACGCATTGTAAGTTGATCTTAACCCTATATATATATATAGGGTTATGATCAACTTACACAATGTAAAACTCTTTAAGTTTTACACGTTTTTTTTTTATCGTTGAATTAAGGAAACGGATAGCTCTAATTAATTCCTTACTTATATGTATATATATTGGAAGCCCTAATTGGTTTAGTGGCAAAAAAATGTTCATATTATCGCATCTCGTATGGATTTGAATCTCGACATTTGTATTGGGAATGTAATACGTCTTTATTTAATTAATGGGTAAATTATAAATTTCATCACTTAACTTTTTTTCACTTCTATTTTGGTCACTAAGTTTAAAATATAATAATTTAATCATTAAACTTTCGGATTGTTCATGTTTTGGTCATTCGACCGTTAAATCACAAAATTTGTGTTGAGTTGGTTTATTTTTTAATATTTTGATATGTCACGACTTATTTTATTAGTATTTATGCCACGGAATTTAGATAAACAAATTCCTTCATTTTTTTCTTAAAATATTTGTATTTGACACTCATACCAAATGAATATCAAAATATCATCAATGCATATCCGACACTTCGACTCGAATCCAAAGTAACATAGTTGGTAACCAGGATCCAAGAAGAGGGTATTTGAAAACAGAACAGAGATGGGATGCAATGGTTGAATATCATAGATTTTAAAAACCTCTACTTCCATGTTCATTCCATACTTATCACGAAACTCATACACAAATGCAGATATGAGCATACCCCGATTGAATTTATTCGTGTCAAATACATATATTAGCGTTCGAAATTTACATCCAAATCTGAGTAACATCGACGACTAACCGATATGTTTCTTCCATCTGCAAAACTCATTGAAATTTCGATATCAAACAGTTAATGCGCAAACATGTAAGACAAAGGCGGATGATGAATAGAGCCGGAGGGGACTTAACAGTGGCGGATCCAGAAATATATTTGAGGGTGGGCACATATAAAATCTCAAAATTTCGGGGTGGGCACAAATCACAAATATTACAAAATTTTAAGGACTAATTCAAAAAAATTAAAGGCAAATGTGTGAACTTTAAAAAGTTTAGGGTGGGCACGGGTCCACCCTATGTTATATGTACATCCGCCACTGGGACTTAACGTCCCCAAATGAATGCTAGAAGACAAGGATCAGGACCCTGGAGGCCCCGCAAGCATGTGAACTCCCGTATACATTCTTGCATCTGATTCGTTAAATTCAACCATGGTTCGCTCCGAGAATTTAATATGTAAACGAAAGGAGGTGAAATGGTATTTTTGAGGACCAAATTGAAAAGATTGTGAAAAGCGATGCCTTGATAGGTTGTTGAGCCTAAACTACTTTCGGTGGAAAAAAGATGTGTTTTTTTCTCAAAGTAACTACAGGAGCGAGTTCAGCGATTAATCATCTGCGTTCGGTTGATCCATATACAAAATAGATATTAACCATAAATTTTAAAATTGTTCTAGACCCAGAGTGAAAATCGAACCCTCGACCACTAATTATCTTTTTTAAACTATCTTTCATTTTCATCTTACTCATTGTTTTCTCCCATTACTCCCCACTAACATTGCCTTCTTCTTCATTCAAATTCAAATTCATCTAAAATTCAAGAATCAGTGGCGGAGCCCCATGCAGTTTAGAGGGGTCAATTGACTCACTTGATTTGTTATGGTATGAAATTTTTAAAGAATTAAATGAGATTTTCAAGGAGTTAGTATAAATTTTTTGTATGAAAATATCAGAATTGACCACACTTGATTTGTTTAAGTATGTGGTCAACAATATTTATATTGTAGTGATATAAGAATTTTTGTATTCTAAAGTTTACTCTGACCCCACTATATAAAATCTTAAATCTGCCACTGTCAAGAATACATGTATTAAATACAAGATTCAGAAAGCACTTGTTTCACCATTAAATACTTGTATTAAATGTGTGATTTTATTATCTAAAAGGTGTAAATTTTGCTATAGTCAACAACCCATAATTAAGTTCTAAATAAGTATCCCCTCTATACAAGTATACCCCAAACTATGCTTCACCATCATTTGAGTACCTCTTATTCCGTCGAATTTCTCGAACTCGTCGCTACAACAACTAGGGAGAGACGGAGCCACATGGAGTGTGGGAGGGCAATTGCCCCCAACTTTAAATGGTTTAATTATTTTTAAGCCATTAATTTAAAAACATTACAATTAAGTCCATGTTCCTCCCAAAATTTGTTGGTTTATTATTTTTTAAGACCCCTTAAGTTAAAATTAATGAAATTAAGCTTTAACCCTTCAATTTTTTTGGTTTAATCGCTTTTTAAGACTCATTTATTTTAAAATTAGTAAAATTAAACCTTAATTTCCTTAATTTTTATGATTTAATTACTTCTTAGAACCATATTTATTTCAAAGTTAATTAACTTACCCTTCATAATTTAATCATGGCTTTGTCCCTGACAACAACGAGATTCAACTTCTCCATAAAGGCCTTGAGTATATATTATTACTACTACTCTATTGTCATTTAATAGTAATTTAGAGTTCGAATTCTGACATTTACGATCTTGTATATTTCCATTATGATAATAACAAAGCTTAAGTTGACATAATGAAAGTACACAATGTGGGTGGAAGGTAAGCATGTGAAAGCTAAGATTCAAGTCAACTCCAACCAACTTTATTGGGTGAAACACTCCACATGCACACACATACATAAAATAAAGGACAAACAACACGTTTTGTTTCTACTACCAAATCAATAATGTCTCATCGACAGAGCCCACATGCACTAAATCATCATCATGTGTCTCCAGAACCTGTAGATACTCCTCGTAAAGCTTCTCTAAACATGAGACACCATCTTCACTTCCAAGAAAATTGGAGTGGTGGCTCCCGAAATTCGAGACGTTAACGAAATCATGATCATCGTCGATGAGAAAGCTAGCCATCTTTACACCGTTGTTGTCGCCGCAATCGGCGAAATCTAACCATGGCTTGTCTAATGTTGTGTCGGTCGTGTTGCATTGGTCCAACTCGAAGCTGTTGTTTCTTGGTATAGACAATAAAGTTGTACTGGCAACCCTAATGGGTTTTGGGAGATGGATTTTAGGTTTTTCTGAAACCTCGACTATTAGCGTCGATTTGCTCTTTTTGTCTCTGTTGGTAATGGTGGTTTTTTTCTTCTTCTTCTTCTCTTGTTGAACTACTAATGGCTTGTGGGTGATGGGATCAGTTCCTTGGCTTATAAGTCGTTTACTGAGATGGGTATTCCAATAGTTTTTTATCTCGTTATCGGTTCCTCCCGGGAGTCGGCCTGCGATGAGGGACCATCGGTTTCCGAGAAGGAAATGTAGTCTAATGATAAGGTCGTCTTCATCGGGAGTTATGTTCCCTCTCTTGATATCTGGCCTCAGATAGTTCAGCCATCGCAGCCTGCAGCTCTTTCCACACCTAAGTAGCCCTACAAAATTGACTCGCAATTAAGAAATATAAACCGACGAAATAAATCTGCCAGTATAAATATGATAAATCGACGAATTTTCATTCACTCAATCTAAGTTTAACTTTATCGACAATACATTTTCCGTCACTAAAGGTATGGTTAAAACGTTATTAGTGGAGTATTTTATAGTGAAAAAAAGGTGTATACGATATGATCCCAATGATTGAAATTACCTGCATTCTTAGGAAGTGATCTCCAATTACCTTCACCATGAGCTTGAATGTAGTTGAGGAGCAATGTGTCTTCTCTAGGAGACCATGGACCTCTATGCAACCCAACTTTAGAACAACAAGGAGCCCTTCCCATTCTCTATATCAACTATCTCTCTTTTTTCTCTATCACTCGAACTATTTCAGAAATATCGCGAATGGCATATTTTTCTGTAATGGACTCGAACCAATGCTCTAAGGAACATGAGTGTTTGATCTGAATTCGTCGATCAATAGATCATATATCAGTGGTTACACCGAGAAGACATGAATATGTTTAAATTTATGGGGGGTTTCTGTTGGAAGACCGACGGACCCAACACACCCACTATGGAGGACCTAAGACTGAACACTAACACTATACCAACTCCCTAAGTCGGTTAGCCTTTCTATCTTTAATTTCTTAGTGCACAACTTAGGCGGCAGTGCCGACCATATATCAATTAGGCGGTAGAACCGACCATATACTATTCAGGCGGCAGAGCCGACCATATAACTTAGGCTCTTTGTGAATATGTCTGCGACTTGTTCATCTGTCTTTGTTGATCTCGTCTTGATCTCTCTTTCAAAGATCTCCTTGATAAACTTGTTTGTTGCTCCGTTGTCGACTAAGACACGTACCGGTTGTCCTCCAATCTTCACTTGCTCGAACAATCTCCTCTTTATTTTACTATGCTTACGCCACAACCATAGCATCGTAGTATCTTCGAAATAAAGTAAGGCATGGTCGATCTTTCTAGCACGGTTGATCTTCTTAGCACCGTCTACGACGTTTGTGGCTTGGATGTATTGTTCCAAGCTCTTCGAGAAGCTATCTACATCCTTCACGTTCCTAGTCCCTTTACAAGACTTGGGTTTAGAAGCCTCGACCCTCGACGAAGTTGGAATTGAGATGAATGAGATAGCTCCCCCATCATGAGCTAGTGCCTTCTTAAGAAACACCATCTCTTCTTTCATATCTTCCAATTCCCCACGTACAGTAGTCTCGTTTAGGGCTCTCGACATTTCTTCTCGAAGCTCGTTGACTTCCATTTGGCTTGGACGAAGCTCTTTAGATGTAGGTTGATATACAACCGTCTTCCATAAACTTTCATCTTTCGAGGCTGAGCTTTCTTTTTCTTCACTTGAATTTGATGCTTGCTCTTTACCTTCTTTATTATCTTCTGAAATCTCTTCTAAGTCATGAGATTCTGGAAGCTCGATCATCTGAGGCGACCACCATGAAAAAGTTTCATCAAACACCACATTTCTTGAAGTGTAGCACTCGTAATTGGTTGGATCACAACATCTCCAACGTCTGTCATCATTGGAGCACCCAGAGTTGACGAATCAATCCTCCTCGTAATCAATTTTTGACTCCATGATTGTTGCAAGTGTTGGTTTCTCCATGTCTTCTTCCAACTCTTCATCCTTGTAGTCTATATTTGGGTTTGTAGTTGCAACGATAGTTGGTGCCTCCATGTCTTCTTCGAACTCTTCTTCATCATTGTAGTTCGTCTTTGAGTATGTGGTTGCTTCAAGAGATGATTCCTCTATTTCTTCTATTAAATATTCTTCAACAAAAAGTCCATCGTCTACTTCCCATTCTTCCTCACTGATGGAAGCTTCCAACATGGCCTCATTCTCCTCCTCTTTTGTGGTGGTCATATTTCCTTGAAAAGTCTGTCTCTTGGGCAATCTGCAATCTCGAGCAAAGTGGCCTTTCTTGCCACAATTAAAGCATTCACGACTCTCTCTCATGGGTAATTTACAATCTCGAGCAAAGTGACCCTTTCTTCCACAGTTGAAGCATTCACCACTTTGTCTTCTATCGTTCTCCACGTACTGTTGATGATAGTCTTCTTTTCCATGTCGAGCTCCCCCTGAAATGTTACTTCTATTTCTTGAGTGAAACTTGTCTTCTTGCGTCCTTATTTCTTTTGACACGCCTTGTCTTCTTGTCGTACCTTTCCTCCTGTTGGTGAAGAGTGCCTCCTCTTCGTCTACAATGATTACACCACTCATCTGTTTGGCTAATTCCTCTTGGTTAGCCAACAGGTTCTCCAACTCCACTAAAGATGGTTGAGTAGGCCATCCCCTCACAGCGGCGATAAACCCATTGTACTCGGGTCTTAGGCCATGGATGATAATTCTTTTCATCCTTGCCTCACTAACCTTCTCATCTGGTGCAAGTTGAGATATCTCACAGCAGATAGATTTCACCTTGGTGAAATACTGAGCAATAGATAAGCTTCCTTGTGAGATGCTCGCGAGCTCATTTTCCAAGAGTTGGAGGCGTGCTTCATTCTTCTTTGAAAATAATTTCGCCAAAGTTTCCCAGGCTGCCTTTGGTGTCTTCTCATCACGAATATGTTCCAATAAGTCCTCCTCGATTGTGGTCTTCAGTATATATAACGCCTTCCCAGCCTTGATCTTCCATTTTCTCAAGGCTTCGGCATTCTCTCTCGGTGGAGGAGTTGTGTCGGTGCCTGCAACTATTTCCCACAAGTCCTGACCTTGTAGGTAGGATTCTATGCATGTCTCCCAATAACCGTAGTTGTGGTTATTGAGCTTCCTAATCTCATTGCTTGTGCTTTCAAAGTCTGCCTTGTTGTCTGACGCCCGGCGTCCACTAAGCTTGGTTCCAAACCAATAGCTTCACAGTCCCTGACTGTGTTCCGGCAGAGTCTCCACTTAGCACCTTGATGCAACGGCGACCAATGTAAGCGTCCAACGCTTACCGAAACTTTACAGTCTCTGACTGTATTTCGACAGAATATTCCCTCAACGAACTGATGCACCGACCAATGTAAGCGTCCAACGCTTACCGAAGATTTCTCCACTGGTAACGGTCCCGGACCGCCTACTCTGATACCAATTGTTGGAAACCTGACGGACTCAACATACCCACTACGCTTGCACCACACTCACGTTTTTCACTCAAACACACAAAGGCTTAGCCTATATATATAGGCTTATAAGTCGGTGGACATTGGTTCACTATGTCGGTGGACATTGTGATATTTTTACATTATTATTATAATAAGTATATAGCAGTGGACAACTCTAAAAAGATGAAGACAATTCTAGAAGCATGGGGAAAGAAGTCGGTGCTTCTTAACAGTTTCCTTAAAATTTTAAATCTTCAAAGAGAGAGAAGAATACAATTGATTTGCATTTTGGGTTAGCTTTGTTTGTTGTTGTGAAGGAAGGGGTTGTCCATGAGGCTATACTAGGCTTTGGTACAATTTATAAAGGGATTTTACTTGTAAATATTTACTTGGGTGAAACTTTTCACATGTTTTCTCAACGACCCTTCTCTTATCTGCCCTTCTCCTTTCAAAGTGTAATTTATATATATTACGAGAAAAACAAGTCCAATCAATTAATTTGGTTATTTAATGTTTCTAAAATAAACTAAAATAATTAATCTGAACTTCAAGTTACTGAAGAAGTGATAATGTCAACTGAACTTTAAGTACATTGTAAGTTAATTAAGTAGGTCGGAACCTTATGTTTTAGAAGTTATATGTTCAAGTTCAAGCACCATAAAATAAACCCGAAAAACACCACGGAACAAATGATAATCAAAACAGCTAGCCATAAAAGATACTCGTAACCGTCGGATTGAAATTCGGATCGCAATCAATCATGTAGCACCATAAAATAATGAAATCCAAAAAATACATGATAAACGACCTTTTTTTTAATTTCATTTAATTTTTAAGGTTTATTAGTCAAAAATAACACCAAATTAAGAAAGCATCGCTAACCTAACTCCTTTAGCGGCGATCCCAAGGAGACGGCAGCTGGTGGCTCGACAGCCATTCCGCATTCCCCGATTATTGGCGTCGATGAAGTGACTAGTGTGACATTGGGGTTCTCCACCGGTGTTACGAGTTCGGCTCCCACAGCTAGGGCATCTTATGCGAATGTGGTTCGTGATGCTTCCGTGTAGGGCAAGCAAGTTGAAGATGGTTTTGATATGACACCAGACAAAGTGGTTGTGCGCGATGAGGATTGTGTTGTGGATCGTTCGGGGGTTAGAACAGGTTCATGAGCAAATTGATTTAAGTATACGTCATGCAGTCATTGTCCGGCTTCTAGGGAGAAATATTGGTTATCAGACGTTGTTGAATCGTATCCATGCTTTATGGCATCCTCGGGGCGAGCTTCAGGTGATCGATCTTGATAACAATTACTTCCTAGTTCGGTTAGACGATCCGAGAGATTATGAGAAAGTCTTAACTGAGGGGCCCTGGACAATTTATGACAGTTATCTTCGGGAATTAAGAATTGGGGGATCAAAATTAAAACAGTCAAGGAAAATGTTAAACACGGTTTGGCAGTTTAAAAACCATCTCAGGCCAAGACAATAAACTGTCTGGTTCTCATCGAGTGTGTTGATAATGTTTACTCGCAGTTGAATTCCATTGATATGCAACATGAAATTGAACCTGATGGGGTTTCTAAGGTTATTGTTAATGATGCCGGTTTGCTTGAAGTTATCCTAGAGGATTCTACTCAACCGAGTACTGGTGCACAGGCGACGATTCCGATGGTTCAAAAATTGGGACATTGTTGGTTCATCGTCATGTTCTCTCAATCGGTCGGTTTTTGCTGAAGGTACTCTTCCTCCGAAATTGAATCGTACTTTACTTGTTTTGTTATCGAAAGTTGCAACACCGGAAAGTATTTCTCAGTTTCGGCCCATTGGTTTGTGTAATGTGGCTTATAAGGCGATCACCAAAATCATTGTGAATCGCCTGAAGCCTTTTCTTCCGGATTGGGTGTCTGAGTTCCAGGCGAGTTTTGTTCCCGGCTGAGTGATAATTGATAACATCATTCTCACGCAGGAGGTAATTCATTCTATGCAACGGGAGAAAGGCTGAAATGGTTGGATGGCGATAAAAGTTTATTTGGAAAAAGTATATGATCGGCTGGAATGGAGTTTTATCGATGATACTTTGGCCGATTTAGGAGTTCCACATAGTCTTCGCTCTCTCATTATGCTTTGTGTTTCGTCTATAACAACTCAGATTCTATGGAATGGCTCTCTGATTGAGGCGTTTACTCCAACTCGGGGTATACGTCAAGGGAATCCTCTATCCCCGTATTTATTTATGTTGTGCATGGAGCGGTTGGGGCAAGCTATTCAGGTTGAGACTGAAGGAGGACGTTGGCAGGCATTTCGGACCTCGAAGAATAGCCCGACAATATCTCATTTATTCTTTGTCGATGACATACTTTTGTTTGCCGAGGTAACTGTTGATCAGATAGATTTGTTGTCTCGTGTTCTCCAACTTTTTGGTGAAGCTTCTGGTCAGAAAGTTAACATAGCCAAGACCACGATTTTCTTTTCACAATATTCCTATGGATTTACGTTTGAGGAATAGCACATGTTTTGGGTTTGTGGAGGTTAATGATTTGGGGAAATACCTTAGGTCCCACTTCTTCATAGAAAAGGTGACGTCGGCTTCCTATGCGTATTTGGTTCATATGGTACAAAAAAGATTAAATGGGTGGAAGGTGAAAACGTTATCATTAGCAAGTAGAATTACTTTGGCTAAAGTTGTTCTTTCGACAATTCTCATTTACACTATGCAAGCAACGATTCTGCCAAAGAAGACTTATGTTGATTTGGAGCTTTTAATTAGGCCTTTTATTTAGGGAATTACCTCAGAGCGAGGTGGAATTCACCTGGTTAGATGGGATGATGTTTGTAAACCAATTTTCCATGGAAGTCTCGGCTTTAGGAAACTTGAAATTCAAAATGCGGCTTTTCTTATGAAACTAGCTTTTTAGATGGTTGCGCGGAAAGATGCTTTTTGGGTTCGTTTTCTTTGCTCCAAATATAAATGCCTTGGTGATTATCCGGGTGATACATCTGTCAGTTTTGGATCGCGGCTTTGGAAGGGTTTGAGAATGGTGTGGTCGGATGTTCGTGCAAACTTATCATGGTCCATCGAAAACGGCCATACTGCTAATTTTTGGCACGACAATTGGATCACCGATGTTGGGCCGTTGTTCGTGCATGTGGAGACATCTTACAATACTGTCCTTCCACGGGTGTCGGTAGCCTCGATGTTAGATGCGCAGGAGTTGTGGAACTGGTCTGCTTTCCAACACCTTTTACCGGTTCTAGTTCTTCATCGTTGCGGCTACAAAGGAATTGGATCTGCTGTTTTTGGTCGATGCAGTGGGTTGGGGTTTACGTACAAATAGAAGATTTTCGGTTAAGTCAGCCTATGATTCTCGATTAGGTCCTGTGGAAGGGGTTGCCGATAGGGTGTGGTCCATTATTCATAAATTTCGGGGATTGCAAAAAATTAAAATCCTTGTGTGGCTTGCATGTTGTGATCGGTTGATGACCAATGTTGAACGCTCAAGACGTCGGCGGATGAAGATGTCGATCACGTGTTTAGGCGATATAGAGCGGCTAAATCTGTTTGGTTCTTGCTTGTTAGCCTTTCAAAGCTCGTGAAATTTTTCAGTCTTCCTTTTCGATCATGGGTTGAACGGAATCTATCGGGTACATGTTTCGGTCGAGATGGTTTGGGCTGGGATTTGATGTTTGCTTCGGTTTTTCGGAACCTTTGGTGTCAAAGGAATGGGACGGTGTTTGATGGAGGCGTTGAGGAGTGGGGTTCGATTTTTGTTCGAAGCAAATGGCTTGCAGAAAACACCTGTAGTGCCCTGGCTACTCGACGGTCTATGGTGGCAGGCAATGCGTCTATCGCTGCGACTTCATCAAAAAAATCCCAACATAAACAAGAATCCAAATGAAACATATCACTATGCAACAAGAGTAAATTAACTTGACAGCAGTTTTAGAGAAGACCAGAGCTCTTGCCATTCACCAATTCTCTCTTCAATTCCGTACATTCTCGATTCGGGATTTCAATAGATGTGTGTGTGCGCGTGTGCGCATGCATGTGTGTAGGAAGTAACCACGAAACATCATTTTATACCATAACACCTATCTATGTATTAACCGGAACAAACGGTTCTAGCGTGCATACCGAAATGATCACAGCCCATGAGTTGAGATTTAGACTGAATACTACAACCAGTGTATAATCAATTGTACTTTTACCTAAGAACCTCCCAACTTAAAAAGAGTTCAAAGGGAAAGAGAAGACGAAAACTACTCATTCTTCTAATGAAAGCACAAACTTTGATAGGCAGAGAGCAACAACTTTTTTCTCCATCAATCTGACAGCCATTCATGTATGGGACCTTCGAGCAGGTGATCGGCTGCTAATTCAACGAACATTAAGGATGAATTAATTATGGAAATATTAATAAATAATCTGAAACATGTTATAATTGACTCGCACAACAAGAAACAGTATATAGCTTCAATTACAGTACCTGCGGTACCTCCCATACTCGGGACTCTTGTGCCTCTCATAAGCAGGACCGTTATAGCGATCATAAACCGGACTCCGAGCCCTACCATAATCAGGACTTGGTCGCCTGCGATATGCAGGACTTGGAGACCTCCGATATGGACTATCCCCATGTCTACCATCACCTCCTCTTTTAGGACTATCATATCTGCCATCTCTCTCATCATCATCCCTTAAAGCATATTCAACGGACACGACTCTATCCAGTAGCTTGCTGTAAAAAGCACAATGTTACTAGTTTAAGAGCAATACCATCTGGCCATGAAAATAATAAAACAAGTATTCATCTACCTTCTTTGTGTGGCCTCAAGGGCTTTGCTGGCATCCTCTTGCGTAGCAAATTGCACAAATGCAAAGTTCCGCCTAATGCGAACGTTAAGAACCTTCCCATATGGCTCAAAGTGCTTCGTTATATCTCGTTCCCTTGTGCGAATAGGATCGAAGTTGATAACAAACAAGGTTTTGGTGGGCCTTTGATTTGTTGTTGACCTAGAACCATCACGATGCCGACCACGTTCACCCTAACAATAAAATTATTAATCATCAATTTTTTGCTTTCATTGGCATTAAATTCAACCAGCAATTGTTGAAAGGAGTAACTCGGAAAGAACAATAACATACCTTAGCCCACTCCACAGACAGTCGGCGACGATCGTATCCAAAAGGTATATTGTCAAGTCCACGAATAGCATCTTCGGCATCACGCTCATCCTCAAAATAAACAAACGCAAACCCTAAAACATAAACAGAAATCAGAGGCAGAAACAACAGCCTGTATAATTAGTGCTATACCCACACAACTATAGGTACATCAGCCAAATCACAGGATTTCTTTTCCCTGCAAGAACTAAGAAAATATACAGCACCTGCATGTATGTGAAGGAAGGGCTGATGCACATAAGGATGTAGAAGCTTTGCATGATGGACTAAATCAAGATGGTGGCATGTTAAAAGTTAAAATCCAAGTTTTCAGGGTCTGGGACATTATTGCAAAGCATATTTCACCATTCAGACAGCAGGAGTTCAGAAATTGAAGGCATGGCATGACAGATTTCAGAGATCCTCTATAGTCAGTGGTACAAGGCATGACATGATAGTTTGATAGGTCAGCACCAGCCAGTGAGGATGGTGAGTAACATAATCGAGAGAAGAAAATGCAGGAAGATGCCATCTGTGAGTGGCAGGAGAGTAGACAGGCAGATAGGAATTTTTTTGCAGAAAGTTGGCGAGCCCATATAGAAGCTCATTTTCCTTCAGAAGAAGTTCCTGCGCCAAAACAAACACTTAATATACGATGGTTTTCTCCAGTAAACTCGAACCCTTCAGGTAATTTCTCCCAAACAGTGTGATCAGACATACAGACTCCTGTACATGTACATCTGACCTCCAAAATTTTTTTTAAAAAAGAAGCAAATGACCGTTTTACAATTCTTTTCATTCAAAAAAAAAACAATTTCACATGCATCCTCGAGCCAGGATATAACCCAGACAACAGCTCAAGAAATCATCCCTATCATTCCCCACATTGCAATAGCTTCAGGTCAGTTAAGACATTAATAAATAAAGGGTGCGAAACAAGGTCACATGATTCAAAGAACAAAACTAGCATGCATGCTATTCTTATTTACCACGAATAAAAGGAAATATATTGATGAAAAGACGCCGCCATTTGCAACTGATCCAGATTCTAGAACATTAATAAAAACCATGATATTAACTTATCATTATCAATTTAAGTAAATAATATGTACTATAATCACTTGATCAGCCAACTATCAACAAACAGTAAATGAGAAGATGCATCGAACCGGAACCACAAAAAAATATGTATATTAAACTCAGAGAGCCTCACATTCATTGTTTTAATAGTAAATTTACCAGATTTCATGTCGACCCGCTCGACCCTGCCATACTTTGAAAATAAACGCTCCAGCTCTGACTGCCGAGTCTCGAACTCGAAATTCCCCACAAAAACTGGCCTCATCGTCCCCAAAAACAAAATATTGGCACCTTACTCTCAGCAGAAACCTGATCGAGAAAAGAAAAACAGAAAAGACAACTTTAAAACCCTAAAATTAAAAAATACTCTAGTACTATTAATTTTATGGATTCAAATAACGGTGTCGCGACCGCTATCCCGGTAGCAGCGCCGTCCGCCATCACTAAATAACCCAATAGCGGTGTGAATAAAGTTCAGCTCAAAATAGCAGCGGACCGAGGCCGCAAAAAGCAGTGTAACGGAAAATAGCGGATTTCTGATAAACGCGATAGCTTTAAAAGCAGAAATTCTCCGTCGCAACAAAGTAATCAGAGAGAGTGTGTGTGTAGAAATCAAAATATCATGACTCTAGGTAAAATTCAATCTTCAATTTGAATTTAGGGTTTCAGAATTTACCTTGTTGAGAAACGTAGGCTTGTTTGGCGGCGATGATGTGTGAAAGTGAAAGAGTTCTGATAGGGTTTCAGAAAATATTTTACATTTAAAATCATTCATAATTTTTCGAGTTTTAAAATCCGCACACTAAATGAAATTTTTACCTGAATATTAGTTTTGAATTTTTTTTATTTCAACAATAGTGTTTCCTTGGATTTATTTTTCAGAGTAAGGATAATTACTGTAAAAAACTTAAAGGCTGAAATATCACAACTCGATTTTAAAGAGTAATTTTTGAGTTGTGCTGTTGTTTAAAAACAAGGTGTTATCTTTTCATTTTTCAACTTAGCACAATACCACATGTCACTTGTTGGACAACCCGTGCACTGTTTAAAAACGAGTTGCTCACCCCATGTCTATGAACAGTGCAACAATAAACGACATTAGTGCAGAGGCTGAAAAGTCGCATGTCATATACTGTAAAAATATTGAGGGTGAGAAACCAGTCTTTGAACAATGGTTGCACACTCCAAATTTTACCACGTAGCAGTATGGTTTTTTAAGATGCATGGCTTACCATTTAATTTTGAGCAGTACTAGCATGGGAAAAGTACTGTTCAAAGACGGGTTGTAGTCCCATATCTTTATTTTTTTTTTGCACAGTAAACATCCTTAAATCTGAAAATAATTTGATGGGTTATTTGTAAGAAATTTAGATTCATACTCTTTAGAAAAATGTAAGTTAAACTAAAATCCAATCCATAAAATTTATATAAAAATTAAATAATATATGTAAGTTTATTAAATAACCATTTTATATGTAACTATGATTTTATCTTTGAATAAATGTTGAAATTCATCCATCCAATGAAGTAGAACCATATAGAAAGATTTGAATGTTTTTATAATCATCGGCATTTAATTTATTAATTAATTAATTTTAGTTAAGTAATATATATTTAATTTGCTTAATCATTTAATAATGTACATACCGTGCACATATAGTATTTAAATTCGGGTCACCTAGATCAAGATAAAATACATGATTTTTTACTATTAGGACCGGTCCATGGGTTCTTCTATAATATATAGAGAGAGAGACTAAAATGTAAACCTCAAAAAATAGGGGATCCGCTCTAGCTGGCCCACCAACTTAATGGACCCTTTTACATTAATGCTCACACTATTGAGGCTGCACCCTGATTGAGTCGGATCAAAGGGTCATAAAACTTTTTGGTTCTTTTTGAGGTTGGCAGGTTTACCATCTCTCTTTTATGGCATGATAATGAAATCCAACACCATAATCCAGCCATCAAGATTTTTGGTCCCACCATAGATGGTGCCTATTCATAATACATTTGCTCCTTTTTCTTTTATTTCAAGGTAGATGTAAGGTAAATCTAGATAAATTTCAAGGATCAAATATAAACGAACTAAAATATAGTCGGGTTTTTTTTAATATGCTGGTGTGATGTAAGGTAGCGTCTGTTCAACTTTCTTAGTTTTTTCAAAGACAGCACACACAACATGCATTACTGGTGTTCGAACTCAGATCTCAAAAGATAATGAACATCTACATTTGCCATCAGGACACAAGAGAATGAGCAGTCGATGTTTAATTATTTACTCACCAATATAAGATTTTAAAATTTTGAGCCTTCGGTCTAATTCGTCGAATTTCAAATTTGTCAAAGATCTAAAAAGTATTTTTTTTCAGGAAATTTAAAAGTGTTTAAACTAAGTAAAATGAGATCAGATTTAATTTGTCTAATTTCAGAATAAATTAAGTCTTAATAAGTATTTAAAATAAAAATGAATTAAGAATTGATTTTGTATAGTTTTAAAACTGAAAGGGCCTTAAAAGTAATTGTACCCAACAAATTGGACCTAAAAAGTAGTGGTCCGTACGGGGGAAGGACCTAAACGTCCATGGATTTGTGCTTTTCATGATTCCACCAAGTGGCCAAGGGTTTACGGAAGAACGGAAGGGGAAATATTGATTTGCCCCTTTCGTTTACTTGCCTTGCCTCTCCCACAAGCATGAAATTGACAACATCAACATTACTTGAAATGAAACAATAAATAGTGCCACTATTAAAACATTAATGTTTATGGGACCGGCTCCGACCAACCAACTTGAATTATCATGTTCATACCATCAAGCATTGTTTCTTAAATCAATTTAAAAAAATTAATTAATTCCTCAAACTAAGAAAATAATTATTCTCTTTTATCACATCATCATCGCATGTGAATTGCCATCATTCATCATGTTAACACTGTAACAATCAACGACAATTTTCACTGATCGAAAGATTAAATTAAGGCTTAAATATACATTTAGTACTTGAACTATACACCTTCTTAGAAGTTGGTACCTAAAGAAATTTTGCCCCCAAGTGGGTACCTGAATTAAGAATTTTTTCTCAAGTTGGCACTTAAAGAATTTTTACTCACAAGTTGGTATTTGAACTAGACACATTCTCCCAAGTTGATACCAACACTTATACATTCTATCAATTTGGTCCTAATTCGAAATAATTCAATAAATTTAACCATTTATATTTAAAAGTCTTATCAATTTACTCTTTGTTATGCTATTAAATTGTTTGTTTTTCTCCTATAAATGTTATATCACTTTCTTAGTATAAAAATTTTAACGGTAACTTGATGTTATTTCATGGTAGAATGCAGTTATCTCATTGTTGTTTTGACCGGTTAGGCTTGTTTAATTTGAAAGTATCGCAAAAATGACTAAATTAATGGTTTTTTAATTACAAATGATTAATTTTATTGAATTATTTCAAATTAATGCCAAATTGATATAATCTATAAGTTTTGGGACTAAATATGTTAATAAAAAGTATCAGAATAGTGGATTGAATTAAAGTTTTGATTTTAAAATGGGAGCAAAAAATTTTTAGGTGTCAACTTGAGAGAAAGTATCTAATTTAAGTACCAGCTTAAGAGCGAAAATTTTATAAATACTAACTTGAAAGAAAAAATATACTTCAAGTTTTAAATTTATATTTAAGCCTTAAATTAATATAATTCGTATTCGAATAACTACTCAAATATTTTTTATGGAAAAAATAATGCCATCAAGATCTAGTCCCATCACCCTCGGTAGACGGTACCAACTCCACACATTTGGAATGGAAAACTAAAGATGGTTTTGTCATTTTCTTTTTCTTCCAACGTGGATGTAATGGTTCGAGTAATTTTTCAAATTAAAAAAAAAACTTAAATTAAATTATTAAATTTAAAAGGGATCAAAATTCAAAACTATAAATTTACTATTTTATCCAAAGGTCAGTTTTTTATCAAAAGATCCAATGCTCCTCTTTACTTACTTTGTGTAATATACAATGTATATATAGTTTGTTTATGGTGTATTTCCATTCTTATGTGGTCATCATGATATTTAAAATATGGTTATATTTATACAAAATTTAACGTATTTTTTAAATGGTCTTAAGATGATTATAAGGTAGTATTTGTTTGTACATATTTTTAACATTTTGACTATGCGTATGCACTTATTAAAAGTTAAATTGTCAACAATCTTTAGAATATGTGTTTAAAAACTCTCGATTAACACCCTTCCCTCTCCCTTAGGTTGTGGGTTTAACACCCATTAAGAGCAAATTTTCCGTTTTCCTCCTCTTAAGTAGGAGTTGTTCAAAAAAATTAAATTAATTATATTTATTTTTTAAATATCATAATAACTAGTTTCATTGAATAAATAAAAAGTATGGTTTTATTATTTGAAATATATTTAAATTTAAATAATATTTTCATTAAATAATAACACAACCAAGTCATAACAATTTTTTTAAATGTTTCTAGAACTTGTTTCCAACAAAGAAAATAATCTAAAGCCTATAATTCAAGAAAAGAAAATTTTATACCAAAAAGGAATATAAAAAGGAAAGCCACATACTTTTACCTATATAGTTTAATACAATGTCAATACTACTTAAACTTTTCATCATCATTAATATAAGAATATTGTACAATTAAACATAATCGACCTCATATTCTCTTATATATTACATTAGTGGTATACTAACCGAGCGTTCTACTGTCGACAAAATTATATGTGTTTTTATTAAAAAAAAAATAGTTATGTTGATCGGAAATAAAGTGATTTAAGATTGCTTTCATACTTGTGTATAATATCAATATTATATATATATATTAATTTCAATTTTATCTAAAACATAAAGGTCTAAAATTTTATCGAAATATGTTCATTATTGTAAATAATTAATCTAGACTGGTTGGTTCATACATTTATTTTTATTAAAAAAAACAAAAACAAACATTCATTCAAACCCAACGTATATTACAAACAATGAAACAAATGCTAAACAGGTCCAGAACACCGGACTCAACAGACGCATGAGTAACATAAAGGCCGAACACACTAGCGAAGAAATAACCGCAAATTATACGAGGCTTAAAAGGGTTACAGAACGACGGCGTACGCTTGGATAGACAAAAGATTTACTAAACGAAAACTTGACGACAATTGCGTAGGGTACTGTAGTGATTTCCAAGGATCGAAATGACGAAGACAACAAATAAAAGGCCACAAAAACCATAAATAAAGATCATCTTTCTCATCAGAGCAACACCCGAAGATTAATATGCGTTTAAGTACATAAAAACTCATAACATTTTAAATATTACAATAATAATGATATCAATCAAGCTAAAACCATGTTTAATTTTTTATATAAATTTATTTTTTCCAACATAATAATTTTTTTTTTTTGAAGAACTCCAACCTGGAGTTTGGGGCAAAAGACTTTGGTTTGGAAGAGATGCAGGCATGGGTGTCCCCATGACAAATGCATGAGAGCAGAAGGCGACGAGAGAGGAGACCACCTATTCAATATCTACTTGGACATGTTCCAGACCTGTCTTCTTTCTCACTCTTAAACCACACTTCAATCGCCTTGTCCTCCGTCGTTCTCTAGATTCCATACCACCCACGTCGCTTTTTAAATATCATCTTCAAGGTTCGAATTCAAATTTAATTCTTAAATAATAATATACTTTGTCAATGCACCCAACTTTTATTAACTTTTTATATATAGATATTATCGTATAGTCATATATAAACAAGAATGGATCGAAGGGGCTGGGGAAGCGGTCACGCCCGAATCTAAATTCTATGTATTTTGTATTGAAAATATGTTTTCGCGCTCTGAAATTTTATAAATTCAGCCCTAATATGATATCATGTGTTCATCCTTTATATATAAATATACGTGTCTATATATATATATATATTAAAAAGAATTGTATTTTTTGAGAGAGTAGTTTTTTTACATATAACTTAATTAAAATTTATTTGTTATTTTATTTTAAAATATATAATAATTATTTTTATTTCAAAGGAGAGAAAATACTGAATATTAAAAAGTAAATTTCAATTGATGATTGTATCTTCTATTACTTAAATTTTGGGATTGAGGTGGATTAATCACAGATAAATCAACTACCAACTCATTTGAAAAATCATTTAAAATACTTTTTAAAGAAAATTTCAAAATTATTATTATAAAGATATTCTTTTACATTTTTATATAATATTTGAATAAATCAATTAAAATATGGTAATGTTTAAATGGAAACACAAAATAAATGAATTAATATATAAATCCATTATCTCTCCAATAAACGTTTATAAATATAATTTATGTAAAATATTATGTCTACTTGTAAAAAAATATTTTTTATACACATGTAGTAGTATAAGAAATCTTAAATTATAACCATAAATCTTAAATTCTAAACACTACAAATTAAACCCTAAATAAGATTATTAATCTCTAAAACAAAAAGGGTTGTATATAGAATGATCATGGGTCGGATTTTTGGTCAATCTACGCTCGACCTAAAAATTTAATACCTCCATTCAAACTCGACCCGACATTTTATGATGTTCCACCCGAACCCAACCTGAATTCTATAGTAAAAACCCGAACCTAAATCGACCCGACATAAATAAAAAAAATATATTATTTTTCATTATTACTCGATAAAATACGAAGTTAATTGAAAATAATACAAATAGAAAGGGAGCATTATAATAATTATTCTATTTTTATTAGTCAAAATATAGAGATAATATATATATAAAGAGGGACATTATAGCAATTATACATAAATATTAGAAAAAATTAAATTGTTATTCCAAGTCGGGTAAGGTATTTTCACCTTAAACTCAAATCCGACCGACCTCGTCCTCATAAAATCATACCTAAACTTGACCCGAACTCAAAATTTTCTTTAAAAAAACTTGACTTATAAATTAAGTCGGGTTAGAACCCGTCGGGTCTGGGGCAAATAACCATCCTTAACTTGTATACTATATACCAATCTGGTAGAAGTCAAACAGATTACGTAAAATAAAATAATTAACATAAATACATAACATATATACAACGACAACTGAAAAAAATCTCTATCTATTTTCTACCCATTTTGTCCGTTTACAACGTTAAACTAATCCATCTCATCAAGATCTTCACCATCATCAGATTCCATTTTAATCAAACGCCAAGGAATCAACTTTACAAGCAAAAGAAGGCAAAGAAAACCCTAGTCCTTTCCACACCATATAATACCCCCATTTAAGCTTTTACATATATATCTGTCTTCTCCAAATTTCTGGTTGGCATGAGTTTCCATGTAGGTGTGGATTACTTGTCAACCATGACCATCGTCTTCCCCAACTCTCTCAGCTTCTCTTCACTCATCAACCCTTGGCCTTATTCTTCCCTCTTGTAATTAGGGTTTTTTACCTTTTGGGGGTGTTTTTTTTTCTTTTTTCTTTTTTTAGGAGAAAAATGGGTAGCGGAGATAAAAGCTCTAGGAGCTTTCATCTACACCTACCTCACCTTCATCATCATCATCAACAACATCAACACCATGGGAAGAAGCAATTCAGGGATGTACCGAAAGGGTGTCTGGCGATCAAGGTCGGGTTCGAGGGAGAGGAGCAACAGAGATTCGTCGTGCCGGTTATGTACTTCAATCATCCTTTGTTCATGCAATTGTTGAAAGAGGCCGAGAAAGAGTACGGGTTCGATCAGAAGGGTACGATCACGATCCCTTGTAAAGTGCAAGAGTTTAGGAATGTGAGGGGGTTGATTGATAGGGAGAAGTCCCTTGATCACCACCACCACCACCATGTTGTTGGGTGTTTTAGGGTTTGATGAACTTTTTGTTGTGTGATGTTTAAAAGAACACCAACAAAATGGGGAATGATTGATGGTTTGTAAGAGGCATATAGATTTCATTTTGTAAATTCCAAGAGTGTTTTATCCTTTTTCTCCGTCTAATTATGAATTACATCTTTTATTTTACGAGAATCGATACATTAATCACTTTGCTTTAATTTGTTTGAATCTGATCTTTGTATTTTACGAAAACTAAGAAGCTAATCTAATTTATTGATAAACAAGTGAAGTCGAACTACTAGTTTTCAAATTCGATGAAAATACTTAAGAATGCTTACCTAATATGAATTAATTTTTCAGTTTTCGTAAAGTATGATGATCGAGTCCAGATAAAACATAGCAAATGGACCTACTTATCGTTTTTTATCAAGTAGAGGGACGAAATTCGGAATTCGGAATGTGGTTGGTTGAAGAGCATGGATCCATGGTGATAAAAGGATGATGCTATGATGATGACAAACGTTGCTTACAAATAATATCAGCTAACTTTTGGTTTTTTCTTAGGAATTCCGTAATGGAAAAGTAACAAAGTAAATGCCTCTTTCCTTTATTTATTCTCTTCCTTTCCTTCTTCTTTTCAGCCTAAAGAGGAATATGTTGATCAATTTAAATGGTGCTAGCTGTTAGAATACATAAAAATAAACATTAATCTTTTTATCCCGTTATAGTTATATGTTTCCGTATCAAATCCATAATGTTTTAAACAGTGACGTACGCAAAACTTTATGTTAAGGTGGTAGATTTATAAATTTTTAGGGGACGAACTTATAAAATTTTAGATGTGGCGAAAATAGATTTTTAATAGGAAATACATAGAGTATTTCTAAAAAAATTTCTAAATCATATAAAAATTTTAAATTTTTAAGAAAGTGACTGCCCCTCCGGCCCCGCTCTAGATCAATCTCTGGTTTTAAACATGTTTTACATCATTCTTTTGATAAATTTAATTATTTTTGTGGTGTCTATTTCCAAGTCTTAATGGTACTTGGCATCATTGGAATAGACAAGAGGTATTGGTAGGGTCGCTTGCTGTTGTGTTGCTTTAGCTTTACGTTTGAAACTTTGGAAAATGACCCTAAATGAAATACATAATTGGTTTTGTTTAATTAATTTTATTAATTATTCTAAGTTCTATATTAATTGTAGGGCACACGTCTGCCCTTAACACCAGACAAACAAAGAGCATTTTGTACCCTCTCTTTATAAGGTTCTAATGGTTCAGAAAATAGTGGTTGGTAATGTACATTTGGGGCCTTGTAGTGCCATAGATGTTGGGGTAGGGTATTCTACACTAAATTTTAAGGGATACCAACATATCAACTTAGGGTCTTGAGAAATCTATAGATTATCTAGATGCATGCATCTATTCAAGATGATGTCGAGTATGACCTCGTTTTAGAAAAATACTCGAAATTAATGCATCAATAGATATATTTAACGAGTATGACCTCGTTTTAGAAAAATACTCGAAATTAATGTATGAATTGATATATTTAACAACACGAAGGGGGTAACATGTAATTTTATCATTATATTAATTCATTTATTTTGAACTTAATACATAATGCTCATTTTCAATTGGTTTAGGGTTCTATTTCTTCTAAACAAGTTGTTTTGAGTTATTAGCTAATAATGTGTAACATGCTTGTTGGTCAAATAATATTCCATTTTTTAAATATAAATCTAAGTTATTTTCTAGTTATATTAGATTTGAGATTATTTTCAATCAGATTGAAAGCATTTTAAGAAAAGTACTCGGTAAGTATACTTATTGTTGGGAATTGAACTTATTGGTCGTTAAAATGCTATGTCGTCATATAATGTTACAAAATAAACTAAAATGTGCGGAATCACATGAAAGGTAAGAAGACTGATATCCTAATTTTTTATATAAATTTTATATAAAAATATTAAAAATAAAATTAACACGATTTTAATGAATGTTGACACTACTTTAAAAATAATTAGCACTCTTAAATGAAATTGACACCATTCAATTGGATCTCCCGTTGAGAAACCAATAAGGCCTTAGTCACAAGTTGTTCGTCTATGGGCTTTCCTCAGATCAAACGTCAGTAAAATATTCGTTAGTTTTATAAATAAAGAGAAAATATAAAAAAGGGTAATTATCCAATACATAGAGTTTTCACAGGCGTCTTAATTTTAGAGTTTCGTACTCAATTTTAAGGTTTGAAAGTTTAGAATTCATGAGTTGTGGTTAGAATTTTGGATTTTGGGTTAAAATTTAAGGTTTATAGGTTAAAACATAAATCTCTAACCATATTATTTAAACTCTAAACCCTAACCTCTAAACATTAAATTTTAATTATAAACCCTAAATTATAACCACAGCTCATAAATTCTAAATCCCTAAACTTGAACCCATAGGCCATAACATCTAAACCCTAAAATCTAACCATAAACTTTAAAAATAAGGTGTTTGTGAAATTTTTTTCCACATCATGTGTATGGAATATAAATTCATATAAAAATATAAAAAGAATTAAAAAAAATTAGAATAGAGTAATCGTATTAATCAATCAATTCTTTTTTTTAAAATTAGTTAAACTTCTTTATAGGAGTACATTTTAGTTCACTTTATTCTTTTTTTTAATATTATACTATATTTTCGAGTAGCTCGCGAGCTTTTTGAGTCGGGTATCGAGTAGCTCGACTCGTTAAAAACTCGAGTCGAGTTTGAGCTCGAATCAAATCCAGTTGAATTCAATTGAGTCGAATGTTAGCCGAGTTAAACTCGAATAGCTCGTGATTTGTCTTGTCTTATTTATAACCCTAACGATATCGACCAAATTAAACTCAATCATGTAATAAACTATAACTATTATCTACTAAGACCTATACAATTATATTAGGAAAATACTTTGGTACACAAGTATGTATAAACTTTTAATTTTAGGGTTTAGAGATTTAAGTTGTGATTTAGAGTTTAGGTTGTATGGTGTAAAATTAAAGGTTTATACTTAGAATTTAGAGTTTATGGTTTAAGGTTTAGGTATTAAGGTATTAGAACTAGTGATTTATATTTTATAGTTTAAATATAAAGTGTTGTGTAATTATTTACACAACTTATATATCAAAATATAACTCATTATATTAAAAGAATGCTAAAGTGGTTTACACATGTTCAAGTTTAGCTCTCTTTTGGCCATTACAAAATCATGGTTAAATTCCAAATTTGATCCATTTATAATGTTTGGATTTAGAATTTAATCCTACACAATAATTTTACATAATTTGGTTGTTTTTTTTTTTGCATTCATAATATAATTAGATAATCTAAATAATTATATATGGATATACAGATATTAAATATTCAAACTGAGGATTGACCTTTTAAAGGTTGTTAACATAAGAGACCGTCTTTCAAAAGGGTCAAATAAGGGGCTAAAAAATTTAAATTGGATCAAATAAGGAGTCATGTCTTACACGTGTGAGGTTAATTGTGCAAAACATCCTTAAATTACACCCCGCATTTTAAATTAGTCATCAATGCCTAAACATATAAATTAATGTAAAATATATATAAAAAGAGATAAATATTCCATACACAGGCGGTGGAAACTAAAAGTTTCCACAAGCGGCTTAATTTTAGGGTATAAAGAGTTAGTTTAAGGTATATGGGTTTAGGTGTAGAGCGTTAGAATTTAAGGATAGTTGTTTCAATTTAAGGTTTAGGGTTATAATTTAGGGTTTATAAGTTAAAACTTAAATCCTCATCATATTATCCTAAAAACTAAACCCTAACCTATAAACCCCAAATTATAACCCTAAACCTTAAATTGAAACAACTATCCCTAAATTCTAAACCCCTACACCTAAACCTCTAAACCCTATACCCTAAATTAACTCATTATACCCTAAAATTAGTGCACTTGTGGAAACTTTCAGTTTACACCACTAGTGTATAGCATATTAATCCATAAAAAATAACATAAAAAATAGTAACATCGGTCAATATTAATTAATTCCATAAATTTAATATATATATATATTACAAATTAATTAAACATAATATATATAGGATTAATATCCTATACACTGGCGGTGGAAAGTTTTTATTTCCACAAGCGCCTCAATTATAGGGTTTAGGGTTAGTGTTTAGGGTTTAGAGTTTAGGAGTTTTAGTGTAAAGGTTTAGAATTTAGGGTTCATGTTTAGAATTTAGGAATTAGGGTTAGAATTTAGGGTTTAGGGTTAGGGTTTAGTTTTAGGGTAATATGGGTGGGGATTTAGGTTTTAACCTATAAACCCTAAATTTTAACCCTAAACCCAAAATTCTATCAACAATCTCTAAATTCAAAACTACTACACTTATACCCCTAAATTTTAAACCCTAAACGAAGTCCCTAACCCCTAAAACTAAGGCGCTTGTGTAAAAAAGTTTCCACGCTTGTGTATAGGACAATTACCCATATATATAATCTCATTCTAATGTAATAATGAGGTCATCATCTATCTTTAGCTTAACTCCTCAAGGATCCTTTGCAACTACTTGCAACACTCCACCGGTCAGAATTAGTTGCCGACGTCGAGACCCCATTTCCACACTTAGCCACCGTCCGCACGCTCTCTATCAACGCCTCTGTCGGAGCCTCCTGCGCCAGTATCTCCGCCAACTTGTCCGGACTTATCACTAGCTTCACCTTCCACACTGTCGGTGGCGCTGCCGCCGTGTCGGTTCTCTTGGACAACACCCTCTGCTGAAGGAACGACATCCGATACGGAGATGACGACGACGAAGAAGTACACAACATAAGATTATTGTTCTTGATGTTGTTCTTGCGAGGGAGGAGATAATAGAGGTGGCCTGCATGGAGGTTTTCGTGGCGGAGCAGGGGGTGGGAGAGCCTGTGCGGGGTGCGGTAAATGGCTTGGCCTGGGAACTCCTTGGTTATGCACTCGGCGGTGATGGGTGGCGATAGCTCCATGATGCCGCCGCCGGCTGTTACCACTTTTACCATTTCTTCCACTTGTCCGAATGATTTGAGAACACAATTGCCCATTTTTTTCTTAGAAATTTTCTCAGGGAATGACCGTGGGGGCTTTACGCCACGGAATCTCGAAAATGCGGTGCTGAAAAATAAGTTTAGAGTAAAACATATTTATAAGGTTGTGACGAGAGACGAAGTCGGGATTTGAGATTAAACGGAATATATTTATGATTAATTTATTTTTAAATTAATAAATTAAAAGTAAAGAAAAATGCTGCCGGGGCAAGAACCCCTCCCATGTTTGACGTGGGTTATTTTTTCGTAGTGAAAAATTATATTATGAGTCTGATTTATCACATCATTAATGCTCTTATATTATAAAAATTACTTACTTCATTATTTTTTTCTATTACCTTTTCTAACCAATGAATTTTCACTATTTTTTTCATGTAATCTAAAAGTAGTTTTTAGACGTTATTATATTATTAGATTAATAACATAAAAAATAATGGTGAAATGAATGATATTTATTGAATGAGACCATGACCGATGTAGTAAGCGAGACCCACCATATAATTTCTCCTGATGGTGATGACGAGTGAGATGAAATGATTTGTTGCGGACTTTTAAAAAAATACAATAAATAATTATGTTTAATTTATTATTTTTTTATAATAATTGGTATTTAATTTATTAATTAAATAATTCAGATCAGTTACTACAGTTAATTTTTATAATTTAATTTGTTTCATTCACAATGTTAAGATTTGAATATTTAACTTCCGTTCACGAATGTTTGATATGTTGATATATATATGGATAAGTCTACCACATGTGTAGAACACCATTGAACATCACTAACGCTGAACATCGCTGAACACAATTAAATTGATTAATAAAGATTAAAAGTGGACTCAACATACAATTATAAATTATTTAAAATAAAATTTCAATTAAATTTTTTTCATATATATTATATTTTTTAATCTTTTTTTCCAAATAATTAGATTAAATATCAACCATAATTAACCCCTAAATTAAAAAAATCAAAATATTTCCCCCAAAATTAGAACCCTAAATTAAAAAAAGTTTTAAAAAAATTAAACCATAATTCCCAAATTAAAACCCTAAATATTTTTCCACCGATCAATCTTTATAAGATTAGGGTCATGCTTGACATTAGATTATAAAAAACTTACTCCTTCTCCTCCCATTTGGAAAGCAAAACAGTTTCCATCCTAAAAATGGAAG
The DNA here is from genome assembly GCA_958450335.1 of Hibiscus tridactylites. Classification (NCBI taxonomy): domain Eukaryota; kingdom Viridiplantae; phylum Streptophyta; class Magnoliopsida; order Malvales; family Malvaceae; genus Hibiscus; species Hibiscus tridactylites. Next base: position 102,821,321 of record OY288270.1, on the reverse strand, counting down.
GTCCACAATCGGCTGGTCACAGTGGATTGATTATAGTTGATTTTTGATTTAATTATTTGAAAGAAAATAAAAATGTAATATATATGAAAAATAATTTAATTAAAATTTTTATTTTAAATAATTTATAATTGTGTGTTGAATCCTTAAGATTTTTAATTTTTATTAATAAATTTATTGATGTACAACGATGTTTGACTCCCATTGTAGACTTTTCCTATATATTGTTAGTGAATGTTGTAATGATATTTCGTTAAATTAGAATCGTTCGAATTCAATAAATGGGCTAAATAAAAAAAGATTATATTTATCTTAAAAAAAACTCAAATTTAATTCACTATTATAATCACTTTAACACTATTAAAAAATATTGAATTCGTCGGTGCAAAACCGACACAAGAATCCTTCCCTTGTCCACTCCAGAATCTAAAATCTTGTGGCATACATAGTTGAATGGTCCACTTTTGCTGTGCTTGTACGGTAATGAGCAGGATGCACCGTTGATGTAAAAAAATTGCCAAAAATTATAAGATAAATGATTTTTTTTATAAAAAGAAGATAATTATCGGTATTTATTTAATGATCAATGAATTTAAGTTAGTTATTACAAAACTTTACTAGAGGTGATTTTCAAAATGATTAAATTTAAAACTTGATTGTTTTTTTTTAAATATTATTTTATCATATTATAATCAATGATAAAACTGAGATCCACTAATTAGCCTCCGTCCTCCAAATATGTTTATCTTTATATATATATATATATATATATATATATATATATATATATATATATATATTAATTACGAATTTGTCTTTCCATTTTTCAAACCTTCCGTTTTGCCCCTAATCTCCAACTTTGACATTGTCTCTGAGTATAATAACTCATGATCGGTGCATATATATGGGTCAGGATCCACTTACACTGTGTAAAATTCAATTAATTTTACACCAACTCATGATTATTGAATGTGTGAAATAGATGAATGAGATTAAAAATTGAAAGTAAGGAGATTTTTAAAGTAAAAAAGAGACGAGTGCTTGGTTTCATCCTACCATTTTACTAATCTAACGATATTAAATTAATATATGTTTATAAATTTGTTGGATAGTAGAGAATTAAGTCAATTTTTTAACAATTTCAATCTGAAAGAGGGGGAGGAAAAAATTATTCCTAATAAGTTTAAAACCAATAAACTGAAGGAAGAAAATATGTCAACTAAAAACTTTTAATCAACTTTTATATTTGTATATGCGTTATAGATGATGATCATCCGATATTTGTACATATGAGATTGTTACATTGTTAACGTTAATATTTAAATAGTTAAATTCATTAGTAATTCGACAAGCGACACAATTAGACCCTAGAGCGAATAATTCTATCAACAATTTCAATTATTGAATAATTTGTAAATATCACTTTTAACGCTACAAAATTTGGTAACATACTCTAATAAGACTCGTTATTAGATTTTGGTGACCCTAGAATGAATTTAAAAATTAAACCCTTATTAATATGTATTAGAAAAAAATAAAATTTAAAATAAACCTCTAATAATAAATATTAGTAATATTTAAAAAATTAAATTTTAAGAGTAAACCCATAATAACAAATATTATGAAAAAAATAAACCCTAATATTGAATTTAATAACATGCATTAAAAACAATTTTGTCTCTAATAACACACATTGAAAAAATTAAAAGTATGTCCCTAAAAACAAATGTTAGAAAAAACTATGCCTCTAATAACAAATATTAAAAAAATAGACCCCTAATAACAAATATTTATAAAACCTAAATCCTTACCATATTCCCACGAAACATATAAACCCTAAATTATAACCCTAAACCTTAAATTGAAACGATTATCCCTAAATTCTAAACCCCAACACCTAAACCACTAAACCCTATACCCTAAACTAACTCTCTATACCCTAAAACTAAGGCGCTTGTGGAAACTTTCATTTTCCACCGCCAGTGTACCGAATATTAATCAATTATAGAATACCCACTATAAAATTTTTAAAATTCACATATTTATTTTCATTTTTATGAACTAGTTTTTATTTTCCTTAATATTTATAGCTTGTGTACCTTGAAATTATAAAATTTTATGAGTGTTTACCTTCAAAAATATTTCTAAATTCACCATTGAGTGATCGTCATGTTATTTAATCTTATAGATTTGATTGGTTGATTGGAAAAGTAGAAAAATGAATGAGAGTAAAAAGTAGAAAAAAAAAAGATAAATTTTAAGTGTAATTAACATAGAAGAAAAGTGAGAGGACATTTATTTTTTATCATTGTGTAAAAATATATCATACTGATATAGAATGAAAATATGAGAGAAAATGTGAGTATTTCAAAATATAATGATATTGAATGAAAAATACAATTTTCTTATACATGAGATAAATTTTCAATTTTAATTAGTAAAATAAGTTTAAGATTAAAGTTCAGTGATAATTTATGTAATTTATCTTTATATATTTTTTAATTTTATAAAAAATTACTTAAAAAAACTTTATAGGCCCAAATATTAAATAGAAAATAAACCATTTGAGGCCACACTTTGGTTGAATAAGCCTAAAAAATCGTTGGAGCCCAATCCACACTTGTTTTTCTATCTTTAAATTCCCCTTTTCAAAGCCGAAGAGAAACCCTAGTTAACACTTTGCCCTGAACTTTGAAGAGCGGCTGCTCAGCTTTTGCACATACCCAGATTTTCTTTCTCTCAGGTAACCTATATTCATCCCGTGTTTTCATTCAGTTTTGTTCTAATTTATGGTTTCGATTGTTTTTTTTTGGCTAAATCTTATACGGACTGGGTTTTAATTAACAGTTGAAACGATGTCTTCGGTTAGTGAAGCTGCTTGTTCTTACGCCGCTTTGATTCTCCATGATGATGGCATCCCCATCACTGTATCCTCTATGCGTTTTTTTGTTTATGATTTGGAATTTTTTCTTATTGTAATTGGTTTTTGATTAGTGTTGTTGAAAGAATTAATTACTCTTAGATTTGGGAATTTGGGTTTTGTTAGTTTTCTTTAACTTTTGCTAATAGGCTGAGAAGATTGCAACTTTAGTTAAAGCTGCAAATGTTTCGATTGAATCTTATTGGCCGGGTTTGTTCGCTAAGCTTTTCGAGAAGTGCGACATTGAGAATCTTATTACCAATGTTGGTGCTGGTGGTGGTGGTGCTCCGGTTGCTGCTGCTGCACCTGTTGCTGCTTCTGGTGGAGGCGGTGCTGCTGCTCCAGCTCCCGCTGAGGAAAAGAAGGTTGGACTATAAATCACAAATGAATAAGCAGATGCATTTCATTTGTCACCGTTTATTCTGATATGTGATGTTTTTTTTTGTAATTTTGCAGGAAGAGCCAGCGGAGGAGAGCGATGATGATATGGGATTCGGTTTGTTTGATTAGAAATCGCCTTTCGGTTCCTGTTTTGGTTACATGTTTAATGCATTAAGCTTCGACAGTAGTTGCTGTTTTGGGTTTTATCCGTTTTAGTATTTGAATGTTTTGAGTAATTCTCCTTTTAGAGTTGTATGCTTGAATCTTTTTCTATATATACAAGTGTTCCAGACCAGTTTTTGCCTTTTGTTCGATGTTTATTCTACTGTGATGCATGATTTGGTGCTTAGTTTGTTGATCCATAAATGTGAAAATATGCATATCCTACTTTGAAACTACAACTCGGTTCCGATAATGTCGTTCATTGTTCTCGACATTTTGGTAAAATGTTTGAGGGTATTTGTTTGCAATGATGCTTGGCTTCTAGAATGGAAAGCAGCCTTGTTTATGTAGCATTTGTACATTTTTCATGTGATATAAACGTTTTTAACATTTTAAGTTAACTTGTGCACGACACAAGAAGCATGCAAAGCTAGAGTTTTTTGTTATACTTGTGATCTTGCATTACAGTCATCTTCCTCCTCTCTCCATCAAACTCTTAGAAGCCATATAAATATTAGGGTATTAGCTACAATAACTATTAGGAAATAAGGGTCGAAATTGATAACCTTCTGGAGTAGAGTAGTCTTACGGTACATGTTCAGGGTGCGAGGTGTTATATTGTTTTCAAAGTTTGAACTCGTATTCTCAGAGTGTAATGTGCCTTACCAATGCACTCTATCGAAATATTCATGCTGTTATTGCCATCTGCCTTTATATTTTTGGAATAATCCATAAAAAACCCTAAGCCTATGCACTAAGCATGATCCAAATCCCATCTAGTTACGATTGATTGATGATATTAGTAAGCATTAAGTAAAATAAAGTAAATCTTTTTGGGGAAAATGATTTTGACGTTTGTGGGCTAAATTTGTGAAGTAATGTAGTTGGGAAAAATTAGTAATTTGTGAAATAAAGTCATATCGTTCTTTAGTATAATTTTAAAACCACACTTGAGTCGACAAAGATGTTTTGACAAATTGAAAAGCATTAAACGCACTGTTAGCTCTATTTTCTTTAAAAAATTATTTCAATTTCTGTAATTATAACTTCCTTTCAGTTTAATATAAAAAATATAATAAATTGAAATAAAATCATCGAGAATGTATGGCGATTTTACCTTTATAGTTGAGACCATAATGACTTTAGTTATCATTGTGTAAAACAACCAAAATGTTAATAATTTTCTGTCAATTTTATTCCACTAATTTTTCAAAAGGATTATTATCTCATACATAAGCATTAAAAATTTTTTATTTCTACCAGCGCCTTAAATGTAGGGTTTATGATTTAAGATATGTGTTTTAATGTAGGGGTTTAGGCAATATAGTTAGGGATTTTGATTTTAACCTTAAACCTAAAATTCTATTAACGACCTCTAAATTCAAAACTGCTAAACTTAAACCCCTAAACCTTAAACGGAGTATGTAAACCTACAACTAAGACGCTTGTGTAAATAAAATTTTCACATACGTTTGTGAATTGAATAATTACCTGTTTTTTGAATACATTATTTTCATTAAATTTTCCCAAGTTGATGAGTCTAGCTAGCATTATTATTTTATAAAGGGGAATGTATTAGAGATATTATATCATGTGTTAGGAGTCTGAATGCGCTACAATCTAGATTTGGATGTTATTGCATTATTGACAATAATTTAAGGTGCTCGTTATCGGTATTCCCTTTTTGTTCCTAAGAGGTTATGAAATTGTGCAATGAGAAATCAGTTCGATTGAATATTAGTTTAGTTGATATCGTTATTTTTATAATATTTTAATACTTATAAATTCAAATATATTTTGATGTAATCGTCTTCAATTTAAAAAAAAAATAAAGGGTGTGGATTCAAATTAATAATTGAAGTCTCAAATGGATTCAAGGTATGATTCAAATTTTAGTAAAAATAAATTTCTAATATTTAATAATTGATGATAGTAAATATTAATTTGATATCAAATTAATAATATAATAAAATTAAAAGTATTTTTGTTAGCTCAAAAAATTATTTACTTTAAACATATTATTGATAGATATGAATATTACAAATTATAGATAGTTTTAGATATCATAAACGAATAAAAATTTGTATGTCTTTTTTTGTGTCATTTTATAACCCTACTAATGAGTTTATATCACGTATATTATCAATAAAACAATACAAAATAATTATTAATACACGTGACATAAAAATCGATAGTAAAACATATAAAAAACACACAAAAAAACATACGAATTTTACTCATCATAAATATGTTATATTAGATGTAATACATTTTTATATTTGTGTAGCTATATTATATTTTACATTTGATTATCATGTAATTTATCTAATTTTAATATTAAAATGGATACAACTTAATATCTTTAAATTGCATACTCATTTTTTAGGGAAGTTTTTAACGAGGCTCGCCATAGTATTTTATCCCTTGTTTAATAAAAAAAAATTGCATACTCATTTTGAGGAAAAAATGTTTAATTTAGTGTGAATCTTAAAAATAAAATTAATTTTGTGTCTAGAAAAAAATGAAAATCTGGATACCCAATTTGGGAAAAAAATTTAAAATTTAATTTTTAAATTTTTTGAATCGGTGACTAATTATTCGAACCCAAAATAACTATAAAAATAACATTATCTTTTACCGCTGGAACTGCCAATCAAATCTTATATTATATCTTTTTGTATAGTTGTAATTGGATCTAAAAACATAACATCTGGCACGGTAACGATCCAAAAAGTCTGCCCATTCTCTTTCCTATTTTTGTTGTTTCGTTAACTTTGAGTGGACCAATGGAATTTTCCATTTTTTCTGCTCAATCTCTTTCTCGTTAGCAACAACAATCCCTTTGCTTCTCCTTCCATTTCACAAAGCTATTTTCTCTATTCCTTTTCTTTTTATGCCATTGGCTTCCTTAGGAAAAGGGTCAAATTCCAATCTCCAAAAGGATTGAAATTGAAGGTGAGTTCTGGGATTGGTTCCACATTTCCTCAATACCCTTTCATTGCATTGTCTCCATTATTTGTTTTCTGGCATTGGGTTCCCCGGAATTATCAAAAAGAAAAAAAGGGTATAGTTAGAATTTTGAATTTGTTCTCTTTGCATTGGATTTTTCTAGGGAAAACTGCATTTCCCTTCATTCCCTGGCATTGGGTTCCTTCGAGTTTTGAAGGAAAAAGGTTTAGTTCGAATATTGAGGAGAGAAATTGAAGTTTTTTGCACGAAAAGATGTCGATACCAAAGGAGTTAGAGCAAGTGATGAAAATGAGAGGTGGTTCAGTGTTGGGAAAGAAGACCATTCTCAAGAGCGATCATTTCCCTGGATGCCAAAACAAGCGATTATCTCCCCAGATCGATGGTGCTCCCAATTACCGTCAGGTTCTTTACCAAAACATCTAATTGAATTCTCGCCTTTTCGGCCGGATTTCTTTCATTAGTCTTTGTAGTTATCTGTTTATTTACCATCATATCTATATAGATGAGGGGTTGCAAGATATCGGCTTATTGTTTAGAGAAAAATAATGGTTAGGCAATGGAGAATTACTTGGGAGTTATGCTTTACCTAGTATTGGCTCACAAGCTGTAATCTTGAATAGGTTCATGTCCTTAATCCTTACTCAATTACTTATATTGAATGTTGCTTAGATTTACAATATGGGGTGCTAATCTGATAGGTGCTGCTAAATTTCATGGTTCACAGTTTACCATGCCCTTATATTGTATATGTCTTTACAGTTTCGGTTATGATGCAGATGATGCTTTGGTTGCTTAATTGGTTATCACTTTGAATTGATAACTCTTATTTTATGGCATGATCTGTTTTGTTAAATTTCGCATTATTTTTTAATCCTTTTTCTTTGCCTTTATATTTTGTTCTGCTAATAACAGGCAGATTCATTGCGTGTTCATGGTGTTGCAATTCCAACCATTTTTGGAATTCATAACGTTCTTAAGCATATTGGAGCCGAAAAGGATGGGAAGCAAGCACATGTTCTTTGGGTTAATCTTCGGGAGGAACCGGTAAAATTATGTCTCGTCAATTGATTTTTGTTTGTTTTTAAGTGTATGGACAGACTGCTGCATTTTATTGACATCTGGGGATACTTGCTTGACTACTGAAAACATGATTACTTTATGAAAATAATTTCTGAGAATTGGGAGAAAAATAAAAGTTTTATTGTCAGGACTACTCATGTGCTAAAGGTAAGATGATATGGAAGCATAATAGTCAATCACTTTAAACAAGTAGAAAACCTAATAAGAAAACTGAAGGTAACCAAAAAGGGTAAAGAAAAAGGAAATGGTGAATGACCATAACTTAGCTGTACCTGTTTCATCTTGTAAACAGTTATCCTCTTATGCATTCTGTTGACACCAGTTGCCATAGATGCTAGGGCAACTAGTAAATTCAAAATGTAACCTCTAAACAATTGCCTTCGATTCACACCAAACAAGATTTTCTTTTAAATATATTTGATAAATCATCTTGGAACTAAGGTCTCTAGTACTCCATGCTCCCGTTCTCTTAAAAAAGGTTTCTTTGCCAATAGAAAACATATTTTGTTGCTTATTTCGTATGTTGTTGGTGATGATAAAATAGAAATATAATACATGCATTCATTATTCACTAGAAACCCTATGAAGAACTTGATTGTGGCGTGAATGTTTTAGATAGACATTTTTAAGAGTTTATGAATTGCCTTATTTTTGCTTATTCTAATATTTATATATATATTCTTTATGCTTAATAGGTTGTGTATATTAATGGACGTCCCTTTGTTTTACGTGATGTGGAAAGGCCCTTCTCCAACCTTGAATATACGGTATGTTTGCATTGTGAAGAGTTTTTAGTTTACCCGTGTCTAAATTATTAGAGAGAAACTGTGACTAAAATTACAATATCTACTCATCATGCACTGTGCATTTGTGTGTGCATGCTAAAGACCTTCTGAAACATACCTTTATGTTTATTGTATAGGGCATCAACAGGGACAGAGTTGAGCAAATGGAAGCTCGATTGAAGGAAGATATTCTGTTGGAAGCTGCTAGGTATTTCCTTTGGTTGCATATTTTGTTTATTGTGACTTCTAAATGTTCATTTGCTGTCTTTACGAATGGTTGCCCTAACTTTAATGATAACAAACTTTATTTGGAAATATGACATAGCAGATATGGAAATAAGATCCTTGTCACTGATGAACTGCCAGATGGTCAGATGGTGGACCAGTGGGAACGAGTATCCTGTGATTCTGTGAAGACACCTTTAGAGGTATAAGCTCTGGAACATAAGAAAATGTGACTGATCTGCATAAGTTTGAATTCCTATATCAAACTCATTTTGGGTGTTCCGCTGGTGTAGGTGTATGAAGAATTGCAATTTGAAGGATACTTGGTTGACTATGAGCGTGTGCCTGTAACAGATGAAAAATCACCGAAGGAGCTGGATTTTGATATTCTGGTGAGTTCCATGTTATTGTCCTTATTCTGCATATTGCTTTGAATAATTAAGTTTTTGTTTTCTTTGAGTCATCCTCATCCCACTTTGTTATGTCCTAGTTTTTCTTCATATATAACTTCGGGTAGCATGGACGTCTCTATTTTCTGTCACTGTCAGTTTTGCTATTGGATAGACTGCTTGGAAATTAGTGGATACTATTTATCTCTGTTTAGCTCAGTGACTTGTATAAAAAAACACATTGAACTGCTGCAAAAAGGACTTGTATAGCTAAATAAATTTCTAGCTAAAAAAGTATAATAAAGGGAGAAGCTTACCAATCCATGTGTTTTTGCATGATGTCATGATGATCCAAAATCTTGTTTTTTATTCTAAACAAACGATTATCATAGAAGTTTGCGTATTTGATGCTCAGAGATGGAAGCCTTGAATGACCACGGTATTATGTGTCTAAATTATAAAAACATTAATTTGATGATTGCAATATCTCAATTTTCTGCATGAAGTCAATCTGGTGGTGTATGATTATTATATATGTAGCATTAACATCCCAAAATTGCACTGTGCTAATAATGTATAACATTTTCTCTTTATGTTTTTTCTTTGTCCAGGTTAATAAAATTTCTCAAGCTGACATAAACACAGAGGTTATTTTTAATTGTCAAATGGGACGGGGAAGAACAACTACCGGCATGGTGATTGCGACATTGGTTTATCTCAACAGAATTGGAGCTTCTGGTATTGGTGTCTCTTTATAAGTTTAAGTTCAACTCAAACAAGCTACACACGTTCCTACTATTTATGCTGTACCTGTTATCAACATAAATTTCGTTACATTACTCTATCGGGATATTCAGATATTTTTTTGTTTGATTTTTCTCATTTAGCATGTTTCATTCATAGGCCATTATCTTAATCTAGTACATCTCTTTACATAAATTCCTCTAGAGCAATTGCTGAGTCTTCTCTCCTCAGAACATTCCGTGTTAGATTGAATACTTTTAACAATTTATGACTAGTAGAATTCTCATGCATTGAAGAGGTATAAAAATTGCCAATTATCATTTTTCTATTATGTGCCTTGTGGACATTATGTATATTATTATCTATCATGAGGCTGAAATTGTTTGTTTGATTTCAAGGATGATGGTTTCTGCTCCTGCTTTTAAACTGTTTTCGATTGAAAGACTACAATTATTAGGAGTTAAGGGTGATGCAATGTACATTGGAGCCATTAGTAACTATAGTAACATAAAGAGAGAAGCTTGTCATTGACTACATTGGTATGGATGGCTGACTTCAACTTGAAAAGAAGAAGAACTTCGTGAACTATGAAACTATCTTCTCCTCTAATGAATGGTCTTGCATGAATCTATGCTATGTCCTTGATTAAAGAGTCTAGAATGAAGTTGCAACAGTGGGGCATAAAATCCATTCAATTATATTTGTGGAGCAAAAACATGCATGATTGTCCACCAGATTATAGTGAAGTTTCTAGGAACCTCTTTTTAAAATCATAACCTGGTTTACATCAAATTTGTTACTTGTTATATTCATTAAAATGCTTCATGCATATAATGTAAATCTATAACTGCTTGCAGTGCAACTTATTCTGATTTCTAATGATTTTATACCTGATGACATAGGCATTCCAAGAAGCGATTCAATAGGGAGAGTGTTTGACTCTGGTCCTAATGTCACTGACAATCTGCCCAATTCCGATGAGGCAATTCGTAGAGGTGAATATGCAGTCATTAGAAGCCTGATTCGGGTCCTAGAGGTATTATTAAAGGCCGTTAATTATTCTTGGTTGATTCTTTAATATTCTCTTTTGGTATTTTTTCTTATAAAATAGTAAAATTCTTTTAGGGTGGCGTTGAAGGGAAAAGACAAGTGGACAAGGTCATCGACAAATGTGCTTCCATGCAGGTATGGCTTTCTAAATATACATTCTATTCAGGCTTGCTCCAAGCTTAAAGTCTTGTTTGTAATAAAACTTCTGCTGAGCAGACGATTGTCATAATTCATTCCTAGTTGATATTTTATGGTCTTTATTTGCAAGGCCTACAGCATACTATTGTCGTAATTACTTCCTAGTTGATATTTTATGGTCTTTATCTGCAAGGCCTACTAAGTTTTTTTCACAGGTGCATACAACTCTTTGATGTTTTCTTTAAATGTTGATACAGAACTTAAGAGAAGCAATTGCCACTTACCGCAATAGTATCCTTCGTCAGCCGGATGAGATGAAGAGGGAAGCAGCACTTTCATTTTTTGTGGAGTACTTGGAGCGATATTACTTTCTAATATGCTTTGCTGTATATATCCATTCCGAGAGGGCATCTCTCCGTTCTAGTTCCATTGATCATACAAGTTTTTCTGACTGGATGAAGGAAAGGCCAGAGCTATATAGCATTATACGCAGGTATAGATATGAATAGAAGTGTTATATGAAGTTTCCTCTCATAGTTTCAGGAACTTATGCTGAAGTATTTCAGATACTGATTTTACATTATGAATATTGAGGTGGTTGCTGGATTCTAATTAAACTGCAAGACTGGTTCTAATTCAACCATTTGATGTTGAATTGATATGGATTATAGCCATCAACAAGGTTTTTCACCCAACCCCATTTTTTTATTAGTTTCTTTCAGGGAATTGTTTAGTAAAGAAAGGAAAGGGCAAATACACATGTAGCAACTCAATGTGATTATAAAATTATGTTGGGCTGCATGGTTAGAGTTCTTTTTCTTCATCTTAGTGGGTGCTAAATTTGTTGTAAATTAACTTTTAAAAGAAAACCATCCCATATTTGGAATTTTTCTTGGTTCATGCATTAATTGGCAATGTATTGTTTCAGGTTGCTTCGGAGGGATCCAATGGGTGCACTTGGATATGCAAGTCTGAAGCCATCTTTGACAACGAGTGTTGAATCTGCTGATCGTCGCCCTCATGAAGTGGGTGTAGTTGCAGCTCTGAGGAGCGGAGAGGTTCTTGGGAGCCAGACTGTCCTAAAAAGTGACCATTGTCCTGGTTGTCAAAATGTAAGCTTACCAGAGAGGGTAGAGGGTGCTCCTAACTTCAGAGAGGTTCCTGGGTTTCCTGTTTATGGAGTTGCAAATCCAACTATTGATGGAATTCGATCTGTCCTACAAAGGATTGGTAGCTCCAAAGGTGGTCGTCCAGCTTTTTGGCACAATATGCGGGAAGAACCTGTCGTTTACATTAATGGGAAGCCATTTGTTCTCCGCGAGGTTGAAAGGCCCTATAAAAACATGTTGGAGTACACGGTAAATTTATTTTTACTTGTTATACGTTAAAACTTTTGTCGACGATCTGTGTGGTGGAGCTTCGGGCACAGAAGTATCTCTAGTTAAGATGTTTCAGGTCATTGGAGTATTACTTTTGCTACAGTATCATAGCTACTGATTCTTTGCTCATTAAAAACGATTGTAGTTAATTTCTATGGTAAATAATTTACATATTTATACTTAAACTAACATGGCTCCATTACTTGTTTCTTTGATTTGTGCAATTTTTAACCCTCTTCCCCATCTACTTGGGAATCGAAGGGGCAATTGGTACTGGAGTCTAAGTTGGTTTCTGCATTCAGGGGATCGATCGTGAGAGAGTGGAGAGAATGGAAGCTCGGTTGAAGGAAGATATCCTGCGAGAAGCTGAACGTTATGAGGGTGCCATAATGGTCATTCATGAAACAGAGGATGGTCAAATATTTGATGCTTGGGAACATGTCAACTCTGATTCTATACAAACTCCTCTAGAGGTTTTTAAAAGCTTGGAGGATGATGGTTTTCCCATTAAATATGCTCGTGTGCCCATTACTGATGGAAAAGCTCCCAAAAGTTCCGACTTTGATAGACTGGCTGCAAAAATTGCTTCTGCTTCAAAGGATACTGCTTTTGTATTCAATTGCCAGGTATTTCATTTTAAAAATGTCTTCATGTGCTTATTAAGTTTTTATTTTTCCTCTTTTTCATGCTCTCACCTAAATGTGATTGTTCCCTTTCTTTTTATAGATGGGAAGAGGGAGGACAACAACTGGTACTGTAATAGCTTGCCTTGTGAAGCTTCGTATCGATTACGGGAGACCAATCAAAGTTCTGCATGATGAGGTTAACCATGAACATGCAGATAGGAGCTCCTCTAGTGGTGAAGAAAGTGGAAGCGATGCAACTAGATTGACCTCTGGCACTGTTAAAGTGAGAACTAAAAATGAGCAAGGCCGTGCGTTTGGCATTGATGATATCCTACTTTTGTGGAAGATAACAAGATTATTTGATAATGGGGTGGAGTGCCGTGAGGTCTTAGATGCTATTATTGATAGATGTTCAGCACTACAGAACATACGACAAGCAGTTCTTCACTACAGGAAGGTGTTCAACCAGCAGCATATTGAGCCGAGGGTGAGGAGAGTAGCTCTGAACCGTGGAGCTGAGTACTTGGAGCGATACTTTCGTCTAATTGCTTTTGCTGCATATCTTGGAAGTGAAGCATTTGATAGGTTCTGCGGACAAGGAGAATGTATGATGACATTTAAGAGTTGGTTGCATCAGAGACCAGAGGTCCAAGCAATGAAATGGAGTATAAGATTAAGGCCCGGAAGATTTTTCACTGTTCCTGTAAATCTTCCTCTCTCTCCATCTCTCTCTCTAGATTCAAGTGAAAAGCTTAATTTATAGAATGTTCCTAACACATTTTGGTATTTTTATCCCATGTTAAAATAATTTTGGTTTTTGAATGCAGGAGGAGTTAAGAGCACCACATGAATCGCAACATGGAGATGCTGTTATGGAAGCCATTGTAAAGACTCGGAATGGTTCTGTTTTGGGGAAAGGCTCTATACTTAAAATGTACTTCTTTCCTGGTCAGAGAACTTCCAGCGACATCCAAATTCATGGTGCACCACATGTTTTTAAGGTATGCTCAAGCGAAAAAGAACTATCTTTAGATTGGTGTGCCATAAGGCCGTTTAATTGTTTAGGTCCCTCTGGCATAGATATACATTTAGCATTCTCCTATATATTTTTAAGTTATTTTTTATAGTAATCATTGTTCATATATCCCCCCCCCCCCCCCATGTTAGTATAGTTCAGTACCTCTCATCCTATCTTGGATTCTAGGTGTCAAACTTATACGATTAGCATGCATCTTCTTGGTCCTAAGTTATATATAGTGAATAAACATTTCCAAATCCTTATATGAAATCATTCAAACCTGTATATTCAGGTGGATGGATACCCTGTTTATAGCATGGCAACGCCAACAATTACTGGCGCCAAGGAGATGGTAGCATATCTAGGTGCCAAGTCCATTGCAGGAGTTGGTGGTAAGAAAGTGGTGGTAACTGATCTTAGAGAAGAGGCAGTTGTGTACATTAATGGCACGCCATTTGTACTGAGGGAGTTAAATAAGCCTGTTGATACCTTAAAGCATGTTGGAATTACTGGGCCAGTGGTATGCCGCCTTAACATTTGGTTTTTGTTTTGTGGAAAGTTATTTAGCATCATTACTTCAGTTTACTTCGTGAATTGTGAAAAATGATGTAGGTGGAACACATGGAGGCACGGCTAAAGGAAGATATATTGTCTGAGGTTAGACAGTCTGGTGGTCGAATGCTTTTACATCGTGAAGAATTTAGTCCATCAACAAATCAGTCCAGTGTTGTAGGATACTGGGAAAACATCTTTGCTGATGATGTGAAGACAGCCGCTGAAGTATATGCTGCTCTTAAAGATAAGGGTTATAATATAGAATATAGGAGGATTCCATTAACTAGAGAGAGGGAAGCTTTAGCTTCTGATGTGGATGAAATCCAGTACTGTCGAGATGAGTAAGTACATGTGTCTCCAGCTAGTGCTTCATTCATCGGTCTATTGAAGTTATTCCTACAAAGTTTTTGTTGCTTCTGATTCTGCCTGCATTAAATCATTTTGCATCACACAATTATTCCTTCTTCACTCAAAAAGGAATTGTGATTGTGGATGTGTTCTAAAGTTGTTCCTTCAAATTAAATCATTTTGTTGAAGCTGTAATTATGTCTTTTACAGCTCCGCAGGGCGTTACCTTTATGTATCACACACTGGATTTGGAGGAGTTGCATATGCAATGGCAATCATTTGCTGCAGACTGGATGCAGAGGTGAACGTTGGAACATCCAACGCACAATCATTGGGTGACGCACATCTACATTCTACAGCTGAAGAAAATGTGCCATCCTGGACTTCTGATGAAGAAGCACGAAGGATGGGCGATTATCGTGATATACTAAGCCTTACAAGAGTTCTCATGCATGGTCCCAAAAGCAAAGCAGATGTTGATAACATTATTGAAAGGTCCGTCTCATTTCCCCCCTTCTTTTGCTTTAATTTTTTATTTCAAGCCTTTTATTTTGTTTCATATTTTGGGTGATCATTTTCCCCTGCCCCTAGTCATTTAACATCCCACTTATCGGCTTTTTTAACCCTTCAATGGTGATGAGTTTCTTCTATTCTTTTGTGAAGGTGTGCTGGTGCAGGGCATTTACGAGATGATATCCTTCATTACAGTAAGGCACTTGAGGAGGTCCGCAATGATGATGATGAGCATCGAGCATACATCATGGATATGGGCATTAAGGCTATGAGGTTAGTTCTGGAATAGTTGCGTCTAAGCGAAATTCGATTTCACTGACTTATTCAAGTAGCTTGCCCATTAGTGTTTGCGTTTTTTTCATTCTCTTACGCTTGATAGTTCTAATGCGCTAGACTGTGGTTAGGTTGCTGCTGCTAAGATTTGAAACATTATAGGGTTTGTTTTTCGTGGTTCGTAAACTCGTCTGTTTATACTTGCAGGCGTTACTTTTTCCTCATCACATTCCGATCGTACTTATACAACACGTCTCCAACTATGACGAAATTCACAACTTGGATGGGTGCAAGGCCAGAATTACGACATATCTGTAATAATCTTAGAATCGATAAATAGTTTTGACAGATTATAATGGTCCTCAACATTCGAATGTATGTATGTACGCATCTGTCTGCATGTATGATGTATAGGTGTCAACGCCTGTTTGTACCCTTTCCCTTTACGATTGATTGCTTTACATACAGAGAGGGTTGTCATAGTTTGATCTCGAGCTTTCATCACTCGGCCGATGGTGTTTAGAAGCCCTATCCTTCAGAGCTTAGCCAACATAAAAGTTCATAGTATCATATAAAATATAGAATTGTACTTTGGTCTTTCCTTCCGGCTTTGTAATATTGTACAAAGTATATCAATATATCAAATTTAATGTTTGTTTTCTTTCTTTTCAATTTTGGTTTCTCAAATTCTTTGGTGTCATCTTTTATTGCCGTGTCAATGTATTGAGTTCCTAGCAGTTGGCTGTTGAATACTGCAATCACTTATGTCGGCGTGTCGCCATTATTCTTCTTGAAATGAACCAAGCCCTTGGGGACACGAATATGTCTCCCATTTGGAGATCAACTTGTTTGATTTAGTGAAGAACCCGGCATCCAACCCGCCCTTGAGAACAAACACAATTTTGGTGACTCGTGGTTGAGTATGGGGAGGGTTGAGGCCATCGGGTTTGTACTCAATGCGCACAAGTGAGACGTCGAGGATGTTGAGCCCTAGGATTATGTCGACATTGGCTCCGATCATCAATGATCTCACCAAATGAGAGTGTATTTTAAAACATTGTTATAGTTTTTTTCTTTATCTTGTGTAACTTACTCTCGAATTTTAATCAGTTCGGAATATATTTTAAAACATAATATTGTAAGCGGCAATAATATTAATTTTGGTATAACTACGAGTATCTAATTTAGATTGAATATACAAAAGTTCATTATAACAATGATCCTTCTCACACGTCGGAAAGCTTTGAAGGATTTAATCTAAATTCAACCTAACAATTTAAAAAAAAAAGAGAGAGCCAAATTTAAAATGCTATAACAATGTTGGAGATAATTACATATGCTAGATCCGAAATCCTTTAAAAGTATAACCTCCTAGAATATTAGAGATAATTACATATGCTAGATCTAAATGCCAAATCCAAAATGTCATAACTATTCCATACCCACCAAATCAACCCGTTTGCAGTTAGTGTTCTAATAATTGGGGAATGGTTGTGAAAGTTGTATGTCACGGACTTATTATCTTCAAATTATTTGTGCGAACTTATTATGTTCAAACTATCCGTGCGGCGTTAGCACCTCGACTTAATGCTAACCAACCTTGATTCTCACACATAACGTAATGACTAGAAAAGAACACAAAAAAAGAACATGTAAAATGAGAAAAGAACCTCCTAAAATATTAGGGATAATTACATATGCTAGATGTATCTAGAGACTTCTACGTATATCTATACATTCTCTAACTATACAAAAGGTTCTAGAAAGTTTCGGAGTCTTTCAGAGTAGTTTCGAATTTTTCGGAGCCTTCTACGGTCTTCTAGAGTCTACCAAGTGAATATGAACTTGAGTAGAACGTCCCGGAATCTCCTAGATTCACGTGAAAACATTTTGAGAGGATTGTAGGTCTCTCTAGGTCGTTTTGAAACCTCTTTTGGTTCATACTTGGCCTTAAAACTCCCAAGTGCCTTCATTTGGTCTCAGTTGACCTTGGTACACCTGGTAGGACGTGACATGCAGCTGTCATATATCAATGGCAATGCTTTCGCATTCATTCATATCAAATTCAATCAAATGTGGATGAATAAGTTTGAACATTTCTACATAATTGTTTTACTTATTTGTATATTTAAATATTATATATTCAAATATTTTAATTACCTCGAGGAAAGAAGTGAGAACACCACGGAAGAAGCATGGGAGATTTCGGCATTATAGAGCATGACGTTGACCGAGCCAGTCGACTATTCTTCCGGCCACGATCAAACTTACATAATGGGTAGGAGAGATAGTTCTTCTAAATTTGATGGTTTAATTGCGTTTTAGGATGTTGATGATTTTGAAATCATTGTAATTAAGCATTCGTCCCTAAATTGTATGGTTTATTATTTTTATAACTCTACTAATTAAAATTAATAGAATTAAGCTCAACTCTTTATTTTTTTGTTTGATTATTTTTAGACATTTCAATTTTAAAATTAGTGAAATTAAACTTTAACTTCTTTAATTTTTTATAATTTAATTATTTTTTAAGACTATGTTCGATTCAAATTTAATCAATTTGTTCACTCATAGTTCAATTATAACTCTATCTTTGCTACTGAGTACATCGACGAAAATTTCAACTCTAATATCGCAATAAAAATGTAAATAAGTATTTAGACTAAAATATTACCGAGAATGAAAAGGAAAATTCTATTTAAACACAAATAAATTTCAAAATGTGGAATTCGATCTTTCTGGATCTAGAATGAAATATAATTATTCATACCAAACTAATGATTTGTAATGTGAGGTTTTGAAAAATAATTTAGTCAAAACGAGATAATAAAAAAAACACAACATTAACCATTCGTGTTCTTATTTTAGGCTTCCTTTGGTTGCAATTTAGTGCTGAGCATGGTTAACCGTAAAATCGAAAATTGATCTGAATCGAGGCGTTTGAACGGTTTATGGTTCATAAGTTTACAAATTGTGGTTAACCGAATCGAACCGAATTGAACTGAATTTAATATTTTATTTAATTTATAATTATTTTTCTAATGTAAAAATATGTATTTTATACTTGAAATATTGTAGATGCATTTTTAATTATTATTATTTACTTAAAAATAAAGTTTTTAATAAATATTTATGAAAAACCCTTTAAAATTTTAACTCTTATTGTTTAGAAGTCATCAAATAAAGTTATTTTGTCAAAATAAAATACAAAATTTTAAAAACTTACGTTAATATGGAAAACCCGAAAACCGATGTTAACCGAAACCGAAAATCGATGGTTACTAAAATAACTTACCGAATTAAACCGAAACCGAACCGTATACACCCCTAGGTTGCATTGGGCAAACACTTGCTGACCAAAAACTAAAAAATTTAGCTGTTTTGAAATGTCTATTTGAGCGCTAAAAATAAGTGGATAAACGCTGGTTGAAAATCAAATCAGAGGTTGTTTGTGGTTGATGTAGCCGATAAATGGCTGTTTGAGACAACCAGGAACGGAGCCATTAAGGCTTCGGGAAGGGCAATCGCCTCCCGAAGATTTTTTTACCTTTATTTCCTTATTTGAATTTTTTTAAAATTAGTTTATTTATATATTTGCCTCCCAATTTCAAATATTTATAGTTTGCCTCAAATCCCGACTCCGTCCCTGAGACAACAACCCTGACAAAAAATGCAGCCTAGTTTAGTGTCCACGCTTCAAAGTTCAAACATATACGAGTTTGGGAATGATAGAGAATTAGATTAATGTTTGACTTCATATTAAATTAAATTAGATTCGAACTTTAAACTCAATCCTTCGTACTTTATTAAAGAAACTTGAGTCCAAATTTCTACCAAATCACACACTAATCTTGACAAGAATAATTAACTCAAATCCCTTGTAATAATTGTTTCTAAAATCCCATGAAACTCTCATCCACAAACACGTGTAAATCTCAAACAACACAGTGTTTGAGAAAGAAAGGAAAATAAGTCAACGGTCCCAATACAATGGAACAAGATCTCCCCAAGTTTTGGAAACCTTAATTAAGACAAAGATTATTATGCTATCTTTCCTAGTCAACATGTCTAAAATCCGTCAATTCCGACAAAAATTTTGTCGGTGTTTTTTCATTTTTAACCTTAAAAAACAACCGAATTCCAACGTTACAATTGGAGCCCTATATATGTATTATATTTGACACATTTCACCATATAATTTTTCTTTTTTCTTTTCTTAGTAGAATAGCCATCCTCCGCCCTTCTATGGCCAGAAGGCTACCGACCACCACCCTCCGCCTCTTCAGCCAACGACGTCTCAACACCGCCTCCTCCGTTCTTGCCGGTTCGCATCCCTCGAGACACGAACCGGCTGCGTCGACGATTGTGGACCTCGATGATCACCGGAAGCTTTTTGCTTCGGTTTCGACGTCGAAACTTGTACGTTCGTTGATCAACCTAGGGTTGGCCTCGAATGAGACGTTTGTTGATTTCGGGATGTGGGTTATGAATCCCAGGCTAATGGAAACGGCCTTGGTGCGTGATGTTATATTGAAGACCGTGAAACACACGACGTTCGAGCATTTTTGTGCCGGCGAGACGACCGAGGAGGCCGGTGAGTGCTTGAGGAAGATACACGAGCAAGCCGGTTTGCGAGGGATGCTCGCTTACGCCGTCGAGCACGCGAGCGATAACGACGGCTGCGATCGGAATCTGGAAGGCTTTATTCGCAGCTTTGAATTCTCCAAGTCCCTTCCACCTTCTTCTGTAAGTTTTTACATATCTTTTGCATTAAGGATGAAATCTTAGGGTTAAGTCTCGATTTATTAATTCAGATCGTATATTATAAAAAATTATTATAGAGGTGATTTTTTAATTTAATTTATTTCATTCATAATTAAAATTTTTAAATTAGTGTATATTAAAATACTGAATTTATTATATAAAGTGGAAATT
Source organism: Hibiscus tridactylites (assembly GCA_958450335.1). Classification (NCBI taxonomy): domain Eukaryota; kingdom Viridiplantae; phylum Streptophyta; class Magnoliopsida; order Malvales; family Malvaceae; genus Hibiscus; species Hibiscus tridactylites. The sequence goes on along the minus strand of OY288270.1, from coordinate 102,800,833 downwards.
GAAATATTAAATATAATAACATTAAACATATATCTCTATTTTTTAAGTTTACTCACGTGTTTGAATTATTGATGTTAAATCATTCCGGCCACATCTTATTTTTAAGTTATTAATGTTAATAATGGTTAAAGTTTTTTTATTTAAATTCGAGCAATTTAGTTTTTAGGTATATATACATTTATTAAAAATGGAAATACAAATACTACTTTATATTGGAATAGAATTATAAAAAGAATATCTAGATTTGATTCTATAATACATAGAGAGAGAAATTTCAATACACATGTGTAAAAAATTTACACGAATATTTTAGTTTTAGAGTTTAGGGATATAATTTAGGATTTAGAGTTTGTGTTTAGGGTTTAGAATTTAGAATTTGAGATTTAATTTTTTAGAATTACAGGTAAAAATTTAAAATTTAAGTTTTATAATATAAATATACAAGTTTATGTAAAATTAGTTTTACACAAACTGTATATCAAAATTTTATCCGTACATAATTTAGAGGACTCTCTTTTGCAAGCAGAAATTAAGAGTAGACTGTGAGCTTAGTCTCCTAGAAAAGAAAAATAGCACTTTAGTCCCTTAAGAAATCATAAAATTATAAATTAATCCAATATAAATTTACACTTTGACCCCAAATATTTATGAATTGAATCAACAGGTAAGCTTTGTGATTGCAAAGATTACTGCAATATGTCCCATAGGCCTTCTAAGAAGAGTCAGCGACTTACTCCGATGGCAATACAAGGACCCATCGTTCACCCTCCCATGGAAACACAACACTCTCCCAATCTTCACCAACACAAGCCCTCTCTACCACACACTCCGAAAACCCGAACCCCTAACACCGCAAGAAGAACAAGACCTCGAATCGGCACACCGGAGACTCCAAGTGCTGTGCCATAAATGCGTCGATCTCAACGTGCCGTTAACGATTGATGCCGAGGACACATCGTTGCAACCTGCCATTGATTACTTCACATACTCCTCGGCGATCTTGCACAATAGGGACGGTAACGCCATCGTCTACGGCACGATCCAGGCCTACTTGAAAGACTCGACGGAGAGGCTGTTTATGGCGTCTAGAACAGCTGAAAATCTAGGTATCCCTATGGGGTTCAAGCTGGTGAGAGGTGCTTACATGTCGAGCGAAACTAGAGCGGCTTCGGAACTGGGGTACGACTCGCCGATCCACGACGGCATTGAGGAGACGCATTCGTGTTACAACGAATGCGCCTCTTTTATGCTCGAGAGGATCGCGAATGGGAGCGATGCGGTCGTTCTTGCAACTCATAATCTTCAATCAGGTAACAAGACATGCTTGCAACTCATTATTTATGTTTTGCTCCCCAACTCTAAATCTTAATTCCGTCCCGACCAGGAAAACTGGCGGCATTAAAAGCACGAAATCTGGGAATTCAGAAGGGAAATCCGAAGCTAGAATTTGCTCAGTTATATGGAATGTCGGAAGCTCTGTCGTTTGGTTTGAGAAATGCAGGGTTTCAAGTGAGCAAATACTTGCCCTATGGACCTGTGGATATGGTAATGCCGTATCTGTTGAGGAGAGCTGAAGAGAATAGAGGATTGCTTTCTACTTCGAACATCGATAGAGTTCTCATGGGGTAAACTTCTATTTGGTATCCGTTTTACGGTTTATGTTCGAGATTCGTGATTATATTTTTGAGGCATTGTTTTTCGGTTTTCGGTGCAGGAAAGAGTTGAAGAGAAGGCTGAAGAGCCTGCAATGGTAAGCCAGAGATGAGGTCTCGGGGTTGCATGAAGGTGGAAAATAGGCACACAGTCGAGGAATGTATTTCTAAACTGGTGGTGGAACTGGATGGCCATTTTAGACTTAGATTTATTGTGTTTCCTTTTATTTTTTTTTATTTCAGCACGTGTGAAGCCTTTGCCTGTGTGCAATGTGAATGCAATTTGAATGAATTTTTTTTATATAATTACTGATATCTAATTTATTGGTTGACTAATCTGAATTAAGTATTGTAGAGGTCTATTATGAGATTGATTCCTCCAACCTAATTACTTTATTCACAACGCTAAAATTTATACTCTTCTTATTTAAGAAATTTGGTGTCTCGTACAATTAAATCAACTAATTGTTAGTAATTTGAATAAAAATTTAAACGACTTCGGAAAGTACTATAATTTGCATACAATAAAGTTGTTTTAAAAAGTTGATGAGCCCTTCTCTTAACATTTCCGCTCACCAAAAACACAAATCGATGCATATACAGATAGAAATGAAGTCGAAAAATTTAAATTATGAGGTTAAGTTAAAACTTTTAAAAATATTATATAAATTTAAATAAATTAATGTTTTATAGCTTAAAAGTTATATTTCTATTAAATTCCATTAAGATTTAATAGAAAAGATAATGTATTTCATTCAAGTGATCCTAGTTCGAACATTATGCATGCACGATGTATATGTGTTATTAAAAGACTAAAAAAATTAAACAAATACTACCTTGTAATCACACCAACATATTAAAAAAGAAAAATAACAAATATTAATATATATATATTAAACTGTAATGAAATATTTTTAAAAATAATGTTTTTATACTTAAAATTGCTTGGAATATTTATGTTTATTATTTCTGGAATTTTTGATATTGTACAAGGTATAGTGAAAATTATATTACAAAACCATTGTATAGATAGGAATGATATAGTTAATGTTCATTTGTGCAGAGTTTTTATTTTTTATTTAAAACTAATCATATATTTCTTTTTAATTTTTAGTTCACATTTATTTCATTATTGATGTGATAGTCTGCATTATCTTACATAATGCCAAAATTCAAAAATATAAATTTATTGAAATGTCATTTTAAAATTTAAAATTTACGAAGACCAAATATATATACATTCTAAAAAATACTTATTATTTTTATAGAGCAGAATCACGACTCAACAGATCCTTGTATAATTTCGCCTCTAACCTTACATAATTTTATAGTATATTATTATTTTAAAATTACTTATTAACATGACACTACTTCATACAAATAATAAACTACATGTGAATTATCATGTATGTTGTCATATTAGTATCGTGGAAAATTTGACAGTGTAATTATAATTTTCGTTAAAATAAAAGAAAAAAGGTCCAAAATGAAAATAAGTATAAAACACGAGGGCTAAATTTACTATTTTACCTTTCTAAAAATATTATTGGATTAACCAGACGCGTTAATGCTACGGCCTTCCTATTTATATCAAAATCCAGTTAACCAACTTCAAAACATCTCTGTCAAAGCTCTGTAATTTATGAAAAAAAAGGGTTTCAAAAGCTTGAAAGATAAGTCCTTTCAGCTCCATATTTGTTGAAACAATGGCAACAGAAAGTAGCGCTGAACTAAACCACCAGCCTTAGCTTTTTTCTTCTTCTTTATTAACCAATAATCAAACCCACCAATTTAGCATCTTCTTCTTCTTCGATCCAGTCCTCAAATTCATCAACAAGCTCCCAGGTTTGTTGTTTTTTTCTTATAATTTCTTGCTTGGATTTTTTATTTTCTTTTTCAATCATAATTCATTGGTTGATTGGCATTTCTGGAATACCCATTTCGCCTTATTGTGAAATATTGGTGGGTTTTAAATTTCTCCTCTTGATCTTCTCGTTTGCATTTGTTTCTCTCTTTTAATTGTTTTTTTAATGTGTTTTTTAGTTCGAAAGTCTAATGCTTGATTCGTGTTGATGATAAAGAAAAGGGTTCAATTTTGTTTCTTTTAGCCTTTTCCTTCGCTGGATTGTACTTCCTCTTGTTGTCTATAATTGTTGTTGTTGAATAATGAATTTGGCATGTTTTCTTATTGATTGTGAACTGTGATTATTGGTTTTAACTTTTAATACTAAATTATATGGTATATGCTCATAATCTTTCAAAAACCAAAGTTGTCATATTATGCTGTGTGTGTATATATATATATATATATATATATATATATATATATATATATATATATATATATATATATATATTAAAAAAAAAGAAGCTACAGCTTGCAGCAAGCTATATTTCCATCATTTTAGATTGATTCTTTTTGTGATGAATAATGGAGTTGCTCTTTCAAAGCTGACTTACTTTACTCTTGTCTTGGTTCTTGTGGCTGTAAGATTCATAATTGATTTCTTTTGCTGCTATCAGATTCTGCCTGTGTACGTGATCAAGCACATTCCCGGTGCTTTTCCATCTCGAAGGTTAGAAGAAAGTTAGTCGGTTTGCCCCGTGGCATGTTTTCTGTTCTCTGAATAGGGAAATGGAAAGGGGTAGAAGAATCGATGACTATGAACCAGGACCAGTTCCTACAGGACCACCCGTGGACAGATATGGTTTTATAAAGCAGAATGTTAGTAATAGTAGTGCTGCGGAAGGTTTAGCAAAGAGTAGGTTAGTGTTGAATACGAAAAGTTATCTTCCTTTTCTATTAGGTGATTTGAGCGTAGCTGTCTTTATGATTTTATACTTTGTGCTAACAGACATCAATTTTGATTGTGTTTTATGGTGATTGAAAATTTCCAGGGAAGCTAGAAGAGTAAGAAAATGGAGGAAAATGATTGGGGTTGGCGGGAGTGATTGGAAACATTATGTAAGGAGAAAGCCTCATGTCGTTAAAAGGCGTATAAGGAAGGGAATTCCTGATTGTTTAAGGGGTCTTGTTTGGCAGTTGATCTCTGGAAGCCGAGACCTTTTACTGATGAACCCAGGGGTTTATGAGGTACTTTTTTTAAGTTCTTGCAGGTTTAGGCATTCTTTTTTAAACAAACTGTACTATTTCGGAATGCTATGGCCTTTGCTTGATTTCCTTTCTGTCTTAACATGCAATGTTACTTATTTCTGCTAAGTTCTCTAACAGTAACAGGGGTGAAAATTGGTCTGCTTCTAGACTCATTATTAATTTTCGTTTATCCTATGTTTTACACTCTGTTTTCTAATCCAAGTGCAGCCTTTAAATGTTTAGTTCTTACCTTGTGGATACTATTTTCATTCAACTTATTGCCCCCTGGCAATTCGTGTTATATTATTTATCGGCATTTTCGAGACATACTTTTGTTAAGTTTTATGTTTCTTTCATCAAATTACGGTTGAGTCAGTCACCAAAAGGCGAAAAATTAAAAGAGAAAAAGAAGATTGTATTTTCTAAAATGCACCTAATAGCCTCAACATTAGTGAACTGTAACATTGCTTCCAATTTGTAACAAAACTGATTTTAATGCCTGCCTCTGTACTTATTGTAACGGATGGCAGCGGAACTTAGCATATAAATTAGAAGGAAATTTTCTACCAAGTTTTTAATATGATTGTTTTGGGTATTATTAGAAAGTTTCTATAGAGTTCTATCCCCTGTAGAACATGCTATTTTGTTTGAGAAATAATAGTGGCAGAGCCAAATCAGTTATGTCTGGACCATTCCCTTCCAGACATCCTACAGTACCTAGGTGATGAATCACTAACAGTTTCCAACTGGTCATTCGGGTTTACAAATTTGTTGTGGTTTAAAACAAAAGTTTCATTAAGAAGGTTTGGGAACAAGTGTATTAACTTTCTTGAGTTAATTTAAGAATCGATATCGACTATTCAAACATCATTGTGAAATGCACATGAATTGGCATTACAGAGTATAATGATGTCAAAATTGTTTGGTGTTACTTTATGTAACATTTGGGTTAATAAAATCTGAACTTTTTGCCTTTGCAGCAACTTGTATTTTATGAGACATCTCCATCAGAACTGGATATAATTCGAGATATATCTCGCACCTTTCCAACACATGTTTTCTTTCAGCAGAGACATGGACCTGGCCAAAGGTCCCTTTACAATGTTTTGAAGGCATACTCTGTCTTCGATAGAGCTGTTGGCTATGTCCAGGTTTGTCTCATGTGGTCGAGGCCCCTCATATTCATACGTGTCTAGGTTAATAATGCTTTTGGTTTTTGTTGAAAATGCAGGGAATGGTTTTTTTAGCAGGTCTTTTGCTTCTTTATATGAGCGAAGAGGATGCATTTTGGTTATTGGTTGCATTACTTAAAGGAGCTGTTCATGCTCCTATGGAAGGATTGTATCAGGTATTTATTGTATTTAAAACCTATTTTTTCTATCTTCGATGCTGGATGAACCATTTAAAACCTATTTAGTATTTAATTAGCATTCAATCATTATATATTCTGTCAGTTGTCTGAAAATTTGTATGCACTTGGTAGGTCGGGCTGCCTCTCGTACAACAATACCTGTTTCAGTTTGAGTACTTGGTGAGGGAGCAGTTGCCAAAGCTGGGTGAGCATTTTAGCCGCGAGATGATAAATCCAAGCATGTATGCTAGCCAGTGGTTCATAACTGTATTCTCATACTCTTTACCGTTTCCTTTGGCTCTCCGAGTTTGGGATGTATTTCTCTTCGAGGTTAGTGGTTGGAAATATGATATAGGCTCAGGCTGTCGAATGACATGGCCTCAAAAGTGGTTTTGAGTAAAAAATGAATTATAACTTCTGCTGACAAAGAACAGACAAACGAAATGAATTTCTTCTTCGTTTCATCTTTTTGTTTCCAGGGCATCAAGATTGTCTTTAAAGTTGGTTTGGCCCTTTTGAAATACTGCCATGATGATTTGGTAAGTAGTTCGGGAACGCTCTTATTTTCTTGAGATCCAAGTAACCATCTCTTACATTGCTACAATGTTACATTGTTCATCAGATACATTTACCCTTTGAGAAACTCATTCATGCTTTGCGTAACTTCCCGGATGATGCAATGAATCCAGATGTATTGCTGCCCATGGCTTATTCGATCAAGGTTCTGTCTCGCTCAACACAAATATTTATGGCTTTAAGCACTTTAAAATTCTTTTTTTCCATTCATTTTTAAGATCTGCATGCATCTTTCTTTTGCCACGATGATCTCCCTCTCGCTCTCTTAGCTTTTATCGATAAACGGTCATTTGAATTATGTAAAGATTTAACTTAGAAATGCATCTGTTGATGAATGAATTTATGCTTGATGACTTGCATATTGTATTGAATTTGCTCAATGCGAGAACCCTGCTAATGGTTTCATGCAGTCAAAACAAGTGACTAAAACGTTTTCGAGTCAAGTCAAGAGATTAGTAATGAATTTCAAAGGCTAACGACACTATATTCATGTTCGAGTGGTGAGCAGGTATCCCGGAGCTTATCGGAATCAAAAATCAAGTACGACAAGAAACATGGAAAGGCAAAGGCAAGAATCGAAGCGTAAACAGATGCATTGAAGCAACCACTCTACCTGTACATTCTTGTTCTCACTGCTCTTTTTGCTTTTATCGTGTTCAAGAAGTATAAGCCGGAATGTCGGGGGGTTTAAGGCCCCTCCCGTCATATACGTAATTCCGTCACCGACCATTATTGAATATCACTTGTTAATTACAGAATGAAAAAGCTGATGGAAGAGGGGAAATGTTGATTCAAAGAAAGGTGTTGCTGGACGTGCCAATGGCTACTTGTAATATCATGATTTCTTTGTTTTGTAAAAGATATGCTATTAGTAGCATCAATGGATTTATATTATAAAAATACGAATTAATTAATGAAAATAATTGGTCTATAATTTTATTTTTATGCATTTTTAATTATTTATTTCTTTTAAAATATATTTCATGTGCAATTTATTTTTCACAAGTTTAAAGTTTAAATTTTGGGGTTTAAGGTTAGAGATTTAAATTTTATTTTATGGAGTTTAAATAAGCATGCTTGTTAAAAAAAAATTCACAACATGCACATTAAGTATTAACTTTTTTCTTACAACTTTTACACACACATATATATGGGATTATTTGAGAACTTTAGAATCATGACTAAAATGAAAGAATATATAAAAGTTGAGGGTTTAATTTTGTTGATTTTTTTATTTGGATAAATTTGATTAAATGTGTAGGTGTCGAGAATTAAAACAGTTAATACACAAATAAGAAAAATAATTTGTTATGAATTCGAATCAAAAGAAAGGAAGAAAGGATTTCAGAAGTAGAGAGAAAAGGTAGGAGAAAAGAATTGTAATTTCATTCACTCGATGGGAAAAACTGGTTTACAACGTTCTCCTATTTAGCTGAATTACACAGTACAATGGCTAATTATTTTTGGACACCTGTGTAGGTCAGGACAGCGGTTATAACCGTCTGCCTCATCAGCTCATTTGGCTCAATTCCTCACGTGCTTCACGGGCTGTGACTATCTGGGCTGCTGTCAAGAGTAATTGGCCCAGGATGCGTTTTAAGTGCAACGCTGCCGTTTTGCACCTCAGCTTTTGAATGTGGTTTACCGCTCGATCTCATCTCTGTTGTGTCTTCAGTTTTCGATTTCCCCCTTTTCATATTCAATTTCCTTTCAACTGTCATAACATAAATTTAGTTGTTGAGTAGGAATTTGTCCCTTTGGCACTGATGGAAATCTTTTTCTTTTTTGGTGACTCTATATATGCTTCTACGCTTAAAATTAAGTTTAAGATTTAGGGTTTAAGGACATGGTTAAAAGAATTTAGGGTAGGGTGTATTTTCTAGAGTGTAGGGTATAGGGTTTAGAATTTAAGGTTAGAGCTTAAAATTTATTTATTTTTTACTATTTTTTAATGTTAAGACATATATATTATATATATGAACACTAAAAAGTGGAAGAGGAGTTTTATCCTTTAACACCCAATTAAATGCGTAAACTAAAAAAAAAAAAGCAAATTTAGTATTTTGACAAACATTAATACTTCAATTAACAGTATTTTCTTTTTAAATTTTTTTTTGTCATGTGTCAAAACACACTTGAAATTTTTAAGAATTTTTTACTTTAGTTTTTTTAAATATTAAAAAAAAACATAAAAACATAAAATGTTAAAAATATTTTAAAATCATAAAAAACATTAACTATTATTATAGATTTCTAAAGATGCTTTTATATAAAAAAATCTAAAACGATAAAAAAATATTTTTAAATCGTTAAATATTATACAAGTGCCACCGTTTTAGGGTTTAGAGATTTTGTTTAGGGTTTAGGAGTTTAATTGTAATAATTTTTAAATTTAGTGGTTGTTGATACAATTTCGGTTTTAGGGTTAAACTTTAAAGTTTTATAGGTTAAAACCTAAATCCCTAACCATATTACCCTAACACTTAAACCCTAACTATAAACCTTAAATTTTAATACTAAACCCTAAAATTTAACTCTAAACCCAAATTGTAAACACTTGCATTAAAACTCCTAAACTCTAAACTTTAAAATTAAACCTTAAACCCTAAATGCTTGTGGAAATAAAAAAAGTTTCTACCGTATTTATGTGAGATTATAATATTTTTTAATTATTATTTAATTTACCCCTAAAACATAACCCTAACAATTTGTTTTCTACAGAAATTAGTATTTCTACTTCCTAGACGATGTCGGAATCCTTGTGCCTCCTTATATTATTACCTCTTATAAATAGTAAATTACTACTACAAGAATAGTAAACTCTCAACATCCGATAGCAATTGTTAAGTTAGGGTTATATTTTTCATCCAAGTTTCTTCAATGGCTTTGGTTCCAATTTCCATGAACATTCAAGAATCCAGGACTATGCTCGAAACTAGTCTTGTACCTCCAGACGACATCCGAGTCAATTTAAATATCAATTTTCGTCTTTGTCGCAACGATCCTACAACCGGCCACGACATCCCTTTTAGCTCGGACTTTTTCGCATCCGAATATGTTTGTTTCAACCATGGCATCTTGCATAACTACAGCCGGCTCCGTGAAGTTCTTGATCCGCTGTTTTCGAGACTCGGAATCTACACATCCTCGGGTTCGTACAATGCCATCCTTTGGAAAATCGTGGAACGTGGACTTGAAATTCCGCGTACGATGGTTCATGGTGGAAGTTATGTTTCCAATGTGTGGTTAAGTTGTGAGGTACGAACGTTGCCCATGGGAACCGAGATCGACCGATCCGATTTGTTGACGCGGTCATTGGCGGAAGTGGAATCGGAGATCGAGAGCCTTAACCGTCAGATGGCTGCCATTAAAGAGTCACTGATCAAAGAGATGCTTAACATAGTTGAAGTGGAAGGTGGAGACGAAGAAACCTGCGTGATATGTTTGGAAGAATTGGAGGTTGGTTTGAAAGCTTCTCGGATGCCATGTTCTCATGATTTTCATAGTGATTGCATTGAAAAATGGCTGCATCAAAACCTTAATTGCCCTATTTGTCGATCTAAGATACCATAAACCGGAGTTCAGTTTAGGGTTGAGAGTAGAGATGGACCGAAGAGTTAGAGATTCGAGTTCAAATAGTTTTGTTTGTTACGTGTGTGCGCATCGGAGCGGATATTACATTATAATCAACTTAACTATTTAAAAAAGTATAATCGTAATTTTATCCCTCAAATTTTATAATTTTCAATTTAGCCCTATTATTTTTTCTTTAATTGATCCTCAATTTTGTTTTTGTTTTTGTCGAATAAGAGATTCAGTTAAAAAATACACCAATTGATGGTTGTTCACTTTTATTTCGTAGTCGACAGATAACTATTTATTTTAAAAGTTACCTCATGAGTATATCAACAAATTGTCTTCCATGAAACTAATATTTAAAATTTGGTGTTTGGAGCAGACTATAAATGTTTAAAAATGGAAGGCAAATTGACAAATAAATTAATTTTTAAAAAATTTAAATAATAAAACAGAAGTAAAAAAAATTCTTCGGAAGTGAGGGCCGATTGCCCCTCTCTGCCCCTTAATATCTCCGTCCCTACTTCGACAAATAAATAAATTAACAAATGGGAGGACCAAATTGACGCGACAACTTTCAGATTGGCTTCATAAGTTTCTTACTCCAAATATGATTATGAATATATTACATATTGATTACTCACCACACAGTGATTACTGGTTACATTGGGCATTGGCCTTCTTCCTCTTCTTCAATTAAAAGAAAAACTAAATATTATTAAAAAATAATTATGGTAAAATTATGGATATCATTGTAATAATAGTGAGTAGTGATAATCCAAAGTATGAATAATTTAATAAATTTAATATGAATTTATATTTAATTAACTCGTGACACTAAATTTAATCAAAATTTTAGTATCGGTAAATAAGTACATTAATATTAATGCAAATATACGCAAGTTTCTCCATTCTCTCCTACGTTTAGTAGCGTTAATGGATTTATATTATAAAACACGAATCAATTAATAAAAATAATTGGTCTATAATTTTATTTTTACGCATTTTTAATTATTTATTTCTTTTAAAATATATTTCATGTGCAATTTATTTTTCACAAGTTTAAGGTTTAAGTTTTGGAGTTTAAAGTTGGAGATTTAAATTTTATTTATGAAGTTTAAATAAGCATGCTTGCACTACAGCAAAACAGGCTTTTCGCGGCGTTTTTATAACCCTATAGCGGCGTTTTTTTAGCGCCGCTAAAAACACTCCCGGCGTTAAGAAAAACGCCGCCAAAAACGCCGCAAGAAGTAGCGTCGCAATAGGTTTTACAAACGCCGCGAAAAACTGTTCTATAGTGGCGTTTGTAAAAACAAACGCCGCGAAAAACTGTTCTATAGTGGCGTTTGTAAAAACAAACGCCGCGAAAAACTGTTCTATAGTGGCGTTTGTATTCACAGACGCCGCGAAAAATTGTTCTATAGTGGCGTTTGTATTCACAAACGCCGCGAAAATTGTTCTATAGTGGCGTTTGTATTCACAAACGCCGCGAATAACACCATGCTTTGAAAAAAAACTCAAATAAAAATAATACTTTTATTATATAATAATCGATTAGTGCTGTTAAATTAACAAATGTCGCACCAATTTATTTGAACATCAAAAAATGAAGGGAGTACAACATGGTTCCTTACATACAAATACAAAGAAAATCAACATGGTTCCTTACATAATTCAGGATAATTATCACCACAAATTTTCTTCAGATCATCTCTGTTGAGTGCCCCCAATAACTTTTATATCAACTGCCTGTTAAAGAAGACGAGTATAATGATTAATAGGCATCCAGAAAGCCGGATATGTCTAAAAGTTGAAGAATGAAGTAGTCACAAGATCTTAACAACCCTAGTGAACGACAAACTATAGCTTAAACTTACTTAAAAACACAAAACTTTATGGCCGTGTTGGTTTCGGACTTTCGGTTGAATAAAAAAAACTATGTTGTTCACAACTTCACTGGCCTTAATTGACAACATAGCAAATGCCTTAAGCCTTATCAGACAGAAGTTAAGTAATTATGATAAAATTTCACATACCTATGAATTCCATGACCAACACATGAAGTCTCAAAAATAGAGGAGTTGGACACCTAATCCCTGCAGCCTTAAGCCTGCAACTCAAAACAAACATCATGTTACCTTGACTCTTCATTTGCAACTTGCAACCAATTTTTAAAACCACAGCCAACTATGAAGTGGAAGATTAATGTCGTTAAATCAAACACAAGAGTTGTCCAGTTTGGTTAGGAATAACGAAACTTAATAACTTAATGGAAGGAATGCAAATGCAATTGGAAGATAAAGAAGGAATGAAACTGTGCAAGAAGCAACATCACCGAGAAACAAACATAATTATAACAAAAGCTTTAAAGGCAACATTTTAACTCACTTGTCCACAATTACTAAATAAGCCAACAAGTTTCTCTTCAGTAACCTGAAAGAAATAATTTTCAAAAATGAGTTCTCCAAATCAAAATGAAACCCAAAAAAGGAAATCACTAAATAGTGCCACTGGTTAAACTTACATTCTGATCAATATCAGAAACATATGTTGTTTGCCTAATAATATCATCTCGATGAGCTCGAAAAGCTTTACCATTAAGCCTTCTCCTACCTTGGTTGAAGTTATTTCTTCTCTGAAAAATACAACTATAACCGTCAACCAAATGTAACGGAAGGAAATTAAAGAACAAATGCAAAACCATCACGTGTCAATATTGATCCTAACCTTTTTTTCTTGCTAAGTCGGTCAATTTTGTTAATAGAAATCAGTCAAAAAGTTCAAAAACAGAACAATTGATTCTAATTGTGCTTAACCTTAGAAATAACAGCAAAACACAACATCAATCCAGGGGAGGTGATTAAAAACCAGTTCAAAATGAAGATTGAATTAAGAAAAGACATGAAAAAAACTAAAGACTCAATTTTTGTTTCTAAGCAGATTGAATCCAGAGAAAATTAACAATTGACATGATAATGCTCTATTTTATTGTGGTTACAATTCGACATTTGAAAAAATTCATATATGCACTTGACATGATAATGCTCTATTTCATTGTGGCTACAATTGCTTTTTGTTTTCTTAAGTTTCTAAAAGAAAAAAAATACACAACATTGAGTCAAGCAGAAAGATTAAACAAAGTTCAAGCAGAAAGTTCAAGCAGTGTTTGCAGATCACTGGTCATTGTTGCAGAAAATAACAAAGTTTGCCGATTCTTTGGCAAGCATTGGAAAACTACTCTTAGTTTCTCTTCGAAGCCTGCATCCAAAACTCTATCTGCTTTAAATTGACTCAAGTCATGGAGGATGATAGAATAGCAAAGAAATTTTAAATTAAGCAAAAGCATAACATGTTTACCATGTATGCATGTGTCCTTTACAGTGAACATGAACTGCTCAACATCCAAACTCTCCTTGTTCAGATTGAAAGATTAAACAAAGTGACATACCTGCTTAAACATTATACCACACTAAATGAATACTTTCTATCCAATTATATACAAGAGAGACAATTTCACAGCTGAAATTGCTTATCAAAAGTGGAGCGCAGATGATAACGAAAAAAGGAAAATAAAACCGATCAACAAACCAACTCCAGATTATGCAAGTTAAAGGAAATAATAGATGCAATCATTAAAGTATTAGAGCAACAATCATGATTTACATAGAGAAGAAAAACAACAGCTACTCACAGGAAATTGTACATATTTTATCAGGAATTTTGAAGGAAGATCCGCCCATGTGAATGATTTCTGCCCACTACAGTTTTACCAAAGAAACAAACACAAATTCAGATTTGAAACCCTAGAATCCCTATGCATCAATCTGTGATTCGAGATTCCCAAATAAAAAGTACGTAGATTAAATGCTTTGAAACCCTAGAATTTCAAATATTTAGGGATATAGAAATAGAGAGGACTACCTTTTCGCGATCAGCAGGCTCAAAGCGAGGGCGAAGGGGCGGAGGTGGACCTCTCGCCGATGGTGGGAATGGTCCCCCGCCCTATCGATTTTGTGCTTATGTTTGTCCCACCAGCTTTCTCCCCTCTCTCTATCAATTCAGAAGTTTCTAGTCGCAATTTGCTATCCTGGTTCATCGGAGTCGATTGCTACAACCGGTGAAAAGAGGGTTACGAAAAGCCAGGAGGAACCAAGAAACAGTTACCAGGAAGCATTTAATGAAATGGATATGGGAATGAAGTCTAATGATTATGTCGAAGGGGTGGAAAGAGACAAAGATAGGCGTATTGGAGAAACCGATTTAGTGGGAGATTCATCCGAGGAACTTGTTGGAGAAGCTCTTAATGGAGGCCAAGTGGTGTCGTCTAAATTGAATAAAAAAAGGTCAACAAAGAGAAATGAGCAAACAAAAGACTGGGCTAGTGATGGGTCAGTAGGAACGAATTCGGATATGATAAACCCGATGCGGGCTAGAGTTCTAGAAGATGTGGGAGGCATGGGTTTTAATAAAAATGATCTATTTGCTTATAAACCGACTGGATTGGTCTCAGAAGTTGACAAGGATCATGATAATTATTTTATGGGCCACAAAGGATCATGGGTTGATTGCGTAAATAAGCTGAATTCTCCTTTGGATAAGGATACAGCTATAGATAAAGTGCACCGGGAACAAATTGAGGAAAGGGGTTTTGTTGGAGAAGGTATTAACTCTAACCCCAAAAATTTGTCTGTTCCTAAACATAAAAATCAAACAAGAGTGAGGAGGTACTCTTCCCTACAAGACCTACAAGATAAAGTATTAACAGAAGAGGAGAGGAGAAAGCGAGATCGAGCGCGAAGGAAAGAAAGGAAGGTAAGCAAGGTGTTGGAAACAACTGAACTGGAGGGTAGATCGCTGTCGGATTCTGATCTTCAGTGGCGGTGGGATAACTTTACTTTGGAAGCGAAGGAGGCGCTGAAACTTGGAAAGACCCTTGGAATTGAAATTAAAGGGGATGAAAATGCAATGGTGGAAGAAATGGCAAGACTAGAAGAGAGGGATCATTTGATTGTATTCCAGTGTTAAGTCGCTGCATTAAATGCGAATTCTATCCTGGAATATTCGTGGTCTTGGGTCCAAGGCGAAGATTTCTGAAATCCGAAAGGTCATTAGAGAACAACAGACAGAAATGGTGTTTTTTCAAGAAACCAAGAAGGAAGAAATTAAAGAGGAAGATATCAGGGACCTATGGTATGACGACGAGTATGAGTTCAAGATAGCAAAGGCATCGGGGAGATCTGGAGGGCTACTAACTATTTGGGACAAAAACAAATTCACAGTGGAAGCCGATAAAATCACTGACAGGTACATCCTTATCTCTGGAATTTGGATCTTGGAAAATGTTCGTGTTACTTGCATCAATGTTTACGCTCCTTGTGGAAAAACGGAGAAACATGTTTTGTGGGGAGAATTGGCGAGTATGAGAAATTCTTCGAAATACCCTTGGCTATTGGGGGGTGACTTCAACGCAGTAAGATTTAGAGAAGAAAGGAAAGGCAGTGATAACAGGTACCCTGATATTGAAGATTTTAATAATTTTATTGAGAGCTGCAGATTGATTGAAATTCCGTTAATTGGGAGACTCTACACTTGGATTGGCCCTGGCAACAGAAGAAGTAAGCTAGACCGGTTCTTGGCAGACGTGGAATGGTTTCAAGTTGTTGGTGACTTAACTCTAAGAAGCCTACCTAGAAGTGTTTCTGATCATACTCCGCTGATTCTGGCAAATGATAATCTCGATTGGGGACCAAGACCCTTTAAGATGTTCAATGCTTGGCTCTCAAAGGAAGGATGTTTAAAGGTGATTAAAGACACGATGGGGGACCTTAACTTGAGAAGATGTAATCTGCCAATAAAATTGAAAAAACTCAAGGAAGCCTTGAAACGTTGGAATGCTGAACAGACTGATGTAAATGCAAAGGTAAAGCAGCTGGTTAATCAGGTGAATGAGATATAAAAAAAGGGTGACATTGCAAATTTGAAACCCAATCAATTGGAGGAGCTGAAGAAGTTCAAAATAGAATTGTGGGAATGTCAAAAGGTGCAGGAGGATTTTTGGCGTCAAAAAGCCAGAGTCAACTGGTTGTTGAAGGGCGACTTAAATACCAGATTCTATCATAGGGCAGTGAAAATAAGATCAAAGAGGTATTCGATCAAGGGGGCAAACTTAGGTGAAAGTGGATCGGTCACGACTAGGCGATTGAAGCAAAAAGTATACAACCACTTTGTGCAACAGTTTAGTAGCAGGAAGAGGGATTGGGAAGCATCTTTCAACCTTGAATTTTGTAGAATCTCCGATATAGAAGCAAACTGTATAGAACAACCCTTCACTCTTGAGGAAATTAAAGATGCAGTGTGGAGTTGCGAAGACTCAAAAGCCCCCGGGCCGGATGGTTTTAACGCTCTATTTTTTAAAAAATGTTGGGAGCTTGTTAAAAATGATCTGAAAAGTTTGATGGAGAACTTCTACTCATCAGGGAGATTGCCAAATAATGTGAATTCAGCCTTCATCGCCTTAATACCAAAGATAGATCAGCCAACAAGCATTACAGAGTACAGGCCTATCAGTTTAGTGGGATCAGTTTACAAAATTGTTTCCAAAGTACTATCCAAGAGACTAAGCAGCGTTATAGGGAAATTAGTGAGCTCTACACAGTGTGCTTTTATAAAGGGTCGACAAATCTTTGATGGAGTATTAATTGCAAATGAAATAATACATTCGCTCCAACGGAATGACAGAAATGAAGGAGGAATCTTATTGAAATTGGACTTTACAAAAGCCTATGATAGCGTGAGTTGGGATTTCTTGATGATGATAATGAAGAAAATGGGCTTTGGAAGTAGATGGTGTCAATGGATATTCGAGTGCGTGTCAACTGCAAAAGTGTCTATCTTACTCAACGGCTCTCCCACGAAAGAGTTCAGATTGTGCAAAGGACTGAGACAGGGGGATCCCTTATCCCCTTTTCTCTTTATTCTTATAACGGAGGGTCTTCACCGACTTCTAAAAAAGGCTGTGGATGATAGAATTCTGGAAGGTTTCAAATTAGCGGAGGACTTGGAGCCAATCACGCATCTCCAATTTGCCGACGATACTCTGTTGTTTCTAAAACCAATCGAAGACCAGATGCTGATCATCAAACGTATCCTTAGGTGTTATGAGGTCAGTTCTGGGCTGAGTATTAATTTCAAAAAATCGTGTATTGTTGGGGTCAATGTGGAGGAGGAGCGAACTGTTGTACTAGCAAAATTGTGTGGTTGTTCTAAAGGAAAGCTCCCTTTTAGTTACCTGGGTATTCCTCTTGGTGCGGATCCGAGAAAAATATCAACGTGGGATCCTGTGGTAGATAAAATCAGGAAAAAGCTCGCGGGATGGAAATGTAAATCCTTGTCGTTTGCAGGAAAAATTGTTCTTGTTAATTCTGTCCTTGCTACCCTCCCTTTATATTACATGTCCATTTTCCAGGTTCCCAGATCAGTACTTAAGCATATCGATAAAATTAGGCGCGCTTTCCTTTGGGGAAGCTGGGCTGGTCCAAAAAAGTTGGTTCGGGCGAATTGGGGGAAACTTTGTAAGCCAAGGAGAAAAGGCGGTTTGGGTGTAGTTAATATTGAAGCAAAAAACAAAGCTCTACTAGCAAAGTGGGGCTGGCGATTCTATGTGGAAAAGGAAGCGTTGTGGCGTAAAATTCTCAGCTCTAAATATGGTGAAAACATCCATAATATGGTCAAATCTCAGAGTAGGCTAAAAACTGCTTCGATAGTTTGGAGAGGTATTCTTAACAACCTGAAGGAACCCGCTGTTGGAAGATGGATGGATGAAAAGGCGTTTAAATGGCAGATTGGGGATGGTAATACGGCTTTATTTTGGGAAGATATATGGTGCGGTGACAAGCCTTTGAACATGGTCCAACCAAGATTGTATAGACTGTCAATTCATAAGGGAGTTTCAGTTGCTGCTGTGGCAGGAGAGTGTGAATTGAATGATTTAAACTGGAATCAAATGTTCAAAAGACCACTTGTAAGTAGAGAAGAAAAGCTTCTGGTTTCGGTAAAAAATCTTGTTTCTCCGGTGAAATTGGTTCTCGGGTCTCCAGATAGAATTTTATGGCTCCATGATAAAGCTGGGAATTTCTCAGTTGGAAAGCTAACTGACTTAATGGTAAATGTTGAGTTGGAAGACCATCCTTTTAATTTTGATATGCTATGGAAGCTGAAGGTGCCGCACAAAGTAAAAACTTTTCTCTGGTTCTTAAAGATGGATAGGATCCCTACTAAAGAATTCCTTAGATCGAGGGGTGTGAAGCTAGATGACAAGTTGATCGGATGTCCATGGTGTGCAAGGGTAATTGAAAATACCAGCCATCTTTTTCTGGAGTGCAGGTTCGCGATATGTTTTTGGAAGCATTTTTGCAGCTGGTGGGAAATTTCTTGGCCAGGATTGATGAACATCGAAGACTTCTTTGCATTTTGTTTCAATGCTTCTTGGACAGGTAGTTCCAAAACCATTTGGCTGATCTCAACTTCTTCTGCTGTATGGAGCTTATGGCTAGCAAGAAATGAGAGAGTTTTCGAAGACAAAACAGCCTCCTTGAAGGACTTGCTGTTTATCCTGAAAATGAGAGCTTTCTTGTGGATAAAAGCTTCGTATCCAGACTTGTTACTTGATGAAGAACGTTGGTGGAACAATCCGAGGGGCAGCATCAGAATAGAAGAAAGTAATTTCAATGGGATCGCGTCTCTTGCAGATAATATGAACATTAGAGTAGAAGGTGCGTGCAGGGATGAGTTTGCCGGATGTGGGGGTGTTTTAAGATCGACAAAAGGGATACTAACAGCTATGTTTTCTAGCCCGGTGGAAGCGGTAAGTTGGGATTTTTCTGTTCTGTATGCAATAAAGTTAGCCTTGGAACTCTTCATTGAAGCTGGTTGGGTAGGAAAATCAAAACTTACTGTGGAAATCAGCTCGAAAGTTGTCCTCAATTGGCTTGGCGACAAAACTCTAAGACCTTGGCGATGGTGGCAAGTATTTGAATCGATTGATGGAAACTCTAAGAAAATAGCATGTATAATGTTTGTGTATGTTCAGAGGACGTCAAACAACCTTGCAGATTTCCTAGCGAATGAGGGATCGAAGCGTTCGGAACTCTTCAAGGCGTGGTGGTAGCATGTACCGCAAAGGCCCTGTTGGTTGTGTAAAATCCGGACATGATTCAGGGGATGAAGCATTGGTTCTGCGATATAGACTACACTGGAGGCTGTTTTTTTATAGCTGATTGAAAAGTTGGTGGAATTGATAGGCTGCTGGCGACATTCAAGGGGTTTCACTTGGTTCTTGTTGACAGGGAGTATAATATGGTAGTTGTAAGCCTTGTTTTTTTGGATGGGATGATTTGAGAAAGGTTCTACAAGACAGGGGTGTTTTTATTACTTTCATTGGCAGGGTGAATCTAAGCCAATGTGGGTAATCTGTTTGATTCATGGGGTAACCTTATTGCTGTTGGTTAATTTATATTAGTTTTCTTTTGGAGTCTTGGTTACAGTAGGAGCTGTAGGTATTGGGTAATTTTGTTTTGCCCGGGTCTTATGTGATGTTGTTGTATCCCCTATATGTGTTGTACTCTTTTCCTCCAATTAGGTGTAGGGAGGTTTTTAACGAGGCACACATATAGGCTGAGGCGATTATAATTCAATAAAAAATCTTATTTGCCGAGCAAAAAAAAAAGAATTTTTTACTTTAGTTTTTTAAAAATTATTTTAAAAAATATAAAAAATTCTAAAAATTATTTTAAAAATATCAAATTATTTTTTAATTTAAAATTTTATTTAAAACTAATAAATAATAAATGTTCAGAAGAATAAAATATTTTAAAAATATAAATGTTAAAAAATATTTTAAAAATCATAAAAAATATTGACTATTATTATAAATTTCTAAAGATGTTTTTATATAAAAAATCTAAAACGATAAAAATTTGTTTTTTAAATCGTTAAAATATTATAAAAGTGACATCGTTTTAGGGTTGAGAGACTTTGTTTAAGGTTTATGAGTTTAGGTGTAGTAGTTTTGAATTTAAGGGTTGTTGATACAATTTCGATTTTAGGGTTAAACTTTAAAGTTTTATAAGTTAAAACCTAAATCTCTAATCATATTACCGTAACACTTAAACCCTAACCATAAACTTTAAATTCTAATACTAAACCTTAAATTCTAAAATAAACCATAAATTTTAAACCCTAAACCTAAACCCTAACAATGTGTTTTCTACTGAAATTAGTATTTCTACTTCCTAGACGATGTCGGAATCCTTGTGCCTCCATATATTATTACCTCTTATAAATAGTAAATTACCACTACAACAATAGAATAGGAAACTCTCAACATCCGATAGCAATTGTTAAGTTAGGGTTATATTTTTCATCCAAGTTTCTTCAATGGCTTTGGTTCCAATTTCCATCTACATTCAAGAACCCAGGACTATGCTCCAAACTAGTCCTGTAACTCCAGACAACATCCGAGTCAATTTAAATATCAATTTTCGTCTTTGTCGCAACGATCCTACAACCGGCCACGACATCCCTTTTAGCTCGGACTTTTTCGCATCCGAATATGTTTGTTTCAACCTTGACATCTTGCGTAACTACAGCCGGCTCCGTGAAGTTCTTGATCCGCTGTTTTCGGGACTTGGAATCGACACATCCTCGGGTTTGTACAGTGTCGTCCTTCGAAAAATCGTGCAACGTGTACTTGAAATTCCACGTACGATGGTTCATGGTGGAAGTTATATTTCTGACGTGTGGTTAAGTTGTGAGGTACGAACGTTGCCCATGGGAACCGAGATCGACCGATACAGTTTGTTGACGCGGGCATTGATGGAATTGGAATCGGAGATCGAGAGCATTAACCGTCAGACGGATGCCGTTAACGAGTCGCGGATCAAAGCGATGCTGAACATAGTTGAAGTGGAAGCTGGAGACGAAGAAACCTGCGTGATATGTTTGGAGGAACTGGAGGTTGGTTTGAAAGCTTCTCGGATGCCATGTTCTCATGATTTTCATAGTGATTGCATTGAAAAATGGCTGAGTCGAAACCCTAATTGCCCTATTTGTCGATTTAAGATACCATAAATCGAAGTTTAGTTTAGGGTTAAAAGTAGAGATGAACAGAAGGGTTAGAGATTCGAGTTCAAATCGTTTTGTTTGTTATGTGTATGCGCATCGGAACAGATAATACATTGTAATCACCTTAACTATTAAAAAAAGTATAATTATAATTTTATCGCTCCACTGCATGAGTTTCCTACTCCTTCAAATATAGTTCTGAATATATTACATATTGATTGTTCGCCCCACAGCGATCACTAGTTATATTAGCACTAGCCTTCTTCCTCTTCTTCGATAAAATAAATAAATATTATTAAAATGATTATTGTAAAATCGTGGATATCGTAGTAATAATACTAATGATAATTCAAAGTATTGATAATTTAATAAGTTCATTATAATGTGTATTCAGTTAATTCATGATACTAAATTTAATCAAAATTTTAATAATAACATCGCTAAATAAATTTATGACATTAATATCAATGCAAATATACCCAAGTTTCTGCATTTTCTCTCCTACGTTTAGTTCTCCCGAGGTTTGTATTAAAATTTTTTTATGGAGTTCAATAATTGATCAGGACTATAAGTATAGAAAGATTTTTTTTTTCATGTTAAAGAGTCAAAATATAATTTTATCATTATTATTTTTTTGTTAACGTTAAAAGTTAAATTAATTTAAAAAAATAATAGAGATCAAAGTGACGTTAAGAATATTCCTTGATTTTATGTTTTTTTTGTAATGCAACTGTTCCATAAACAAATATTTTGTCCTTTTTAAATCTCAACACAAAAAAAATCATACCTAATTTTTAAATTCTAAAAACTAAACTCAACCTTGTACCTTATTTTTTAATGTGTAGCATAAATAAATCATCAAAAGAGAAAAAAAATTCTATTGGTGTTCCATGTAGTTTTTATTTATTAATAAAATCTATCTCGACTTTTTACTAATTTAATACATCTCAATTATTAAATTGTTGGTTTTTATTATTTTTTACGCATAAATTGTTTATTTCTACTCTTTTCTTATAATTTTATTTTATTTTCAAGTATATAATTGGACAATATATTTAATTGTTTACCAATAAGAGTTAAGTGCAATGTAAGACATATTGGTCTTCTAAGGAGAACTTGAGTTCGAACCTTGAATACAATATCATTGGGAGAGAAAGCCACAAATCTCGAACATAGATCACAAAATAAACATATACTTTACCATAAAAAAATATTTTATTTATTTAAATAAATCTCAATGAATGAACATTAGAATTAGACTTAAAATAAATAAATTTCATGTTCTTCGTATTTTTATTTAGTTTTAATCTCCATTTTTAATTATTATTTATATTTTCCCCTAAAACATAACCCTAACAATATGTTTTCCAATGAAATTAGTATTTCTACTTCCTAGCCGATGTAGGAATCCTTGTGCCTCCATATATTTTTACCTCTTATAAATAGTAAATTACCACTACAAGAATATGAAACTCTCAATATCCGATAGCAATTGTTAAGTTAGGGTTATATTTTTCATCCAAGTTTCTTCAATGGCTTTAGTTCCAATTTCCACCTACATTCAAGAATCCAGGACTAGGCTCCAAACTAGTCCTTTTCCTCCAGACGACATCCGAGTCAATTTAAATATCAATTTCCGTCTTTGTCGCCGCGATCCTACAACCGGCCACGACATCCCTTTTAGCTCGGACTTTTTCGCATCCGAATATGTTTGTTTCAACCTTGACATCTTGTGTAAGTACAGCCGGCTCCGTGAAGTTCTTGATCCGCTGTTTTCGAGACTCGGAATCGACACATCCTCGGGTCCGTACAGTGTCGTCCTTCGAAAAATCGTGGAACGTGGACTTGAAATTCCACGTACGATGGTTCATGGTGGAAGTTATATTTCTGACGTGTGGTTAAGTTGTGAGGTACGACTACGAGCGTTGCCCATGGGAACCGAGATCGACCGATCCGGTTTGTTGTCGCGGTCATTGGTGGAATTGGTATCAGAGATCGAGAGCATTAACCGTCGCATCGCTTCCCTTACCGAGTCGTTGCCCATGTTCTCATGATTTTCATAGTCATTGCATTGAAAAATGGCTGAGTCGAAACCTTAATTGCCCTATTTGTCAGATTTCAGATACTATAGAGCGGAGTTCAATTTAGGATTGAGAACAGAGAATAGAGATTGACCGAAGCATTAGAGATCTGAGTTCAAAGCGTCATCAGAACAAATATTACATTATAATCACTTTAAATATTTTAAAAAAATATAATTATATTTTTTCCCTCAACTTTTATAATTTTCAATTTAGTCCCTATTATTTTTTTTCTTTAATTGATCCTCAATTTTGTTTTTGTTTTTGTCGAATAAGAGATTCAGTTAAAAATACACCAAATGATGGTTGTTCACTTTTATTTCATAGTCGACAGATTGTTGATATACTCATGATGGGATTTGTTCAATACTTGAAACGGATTTTTGGGTTTTTTGTATGGCAAAATTTTTTTACTCGTATGTGCGTGATAATAAAAATGTTGTCAAAATTTATAATGGTAATAATTATGGTAAAATCATAGATATTATTAAAGTATGAATAATTTAATAAATTTAATATAAATTTATATTTAATTAACTCGTGAAACTAAACTTATCAAGATTTTAATTTTAGTATCGATAAATAAGTCTATTAACATTAATATTAATGCAAATATACGCAAGTTTCTCCATTTTCTCTCCTACGTTTAGTTCTCCCGTGGTTTGTATTGTATTATAAATTTTGATGGAATTCAATAATTGATCATTACTATAAGTTTTAGCAAAATTTAATTTTTTTCCTTTAGGGTTCAAAATATAATTTTACCATTTATAAGTTTTTGTGTTGATGTTGAGGGTTAAATTGTTTTAAAAAAATAGAGACTAAATTGAATATTCAATCATTAGGAACACTTTTTTACTTTATGCCTTTTTTCGTAATGCAACTATTCCGTGAATAAATATTTTATGTTCCTATTTGGTGCTTTATGTCATAATACTAAAAAATTAAACTATGCCTAATTTTTAAATTCTAAAAATTAAACTTCAACCCTAAATGTTATTTTTTAACGTAGGACATAAAAAATGGAGAATAATTCTTCATATTTCATGTAGTTTTTATTTATTAATAAAAGTTTCCACCGCATTTGTATAGGATAATAATTCTTTTTTAATTATTAGTTACATTTTACCCTAAAACATAACCCTAACAATTTGTTTCCCACTGAAATTAGTATTTCTACTTCCTAGCCGATGTGGGAATCCTTGTGCCTCCATATATTATTACCTCTTATAAATAGTAAATTACCACTACAACAATAGGAAATTCTCAACATCCGATAGCAATTGTTAAGTTAAAGTTATATTTTTCATCCAAGTTTCTTCAATGGTGTTGGTTCCAATTTCCATCGACATTCAAGAACCCGGGATTAGGCTCGAAACTAGTCCTGTACCTCCAGACGACATCCGAGTAAATTTAATTATCAACGTTCGTCTTTGTCGCCGCAATCTTATAACCGGCCACAACATCCCTTTTAGTTCGGACTTTTTCGCATCAGGGTATGTTTGTTTCAATCTCGACATCTTACGAAACTACAGCCGGCTCCGGGAAGTTCTTGATCCGCAGTTTTCAGGACTCGGAATCGACACATCCTCGGGTTTGTATAGTGTCGACGTTTGGAAAATCGTGGAACGTGGACTTGAAATTCCACGTACGATTTAATAATTATGGTAAAATCATAGGTATTATTAAAGTATGAATAATTTAATGTGAATTTATATTTAATTAACTCGTGAAATTAAACTTATCAAGATTTTAATTTTAGTATCGATAAATAAGTCTATTAAACATTAATATTAATGCAAATATACGCAAGTTTCTCCATTTTCTCTTCTACGTTTAGTTTTCCCGTGGTTTGTATTGTATTATAAATTTTGATGGAATTCAATAATTGATCAGTACTATAAGTTTTAGCAAAAATTAATTTTTTTTCATTTTAAGGGTTCAAAATATAATTTTACTATTTATAAGTTTTTCTGTTAATGTTGAGAGTTAAATTGTTTAAAAAAAATAAATACTAAATTGACTATTCAATCATTAGGAACGCTTTTTTACTTTATGCCTTTTTTCGTAATGCAATTGTTCCGTGAACAAATATTTTATGTTCCTATTTGGTGTTGTATGTCTTAACACTAAAAAATTAAATTATGTCTAATTTTTAAATCTTAAAAATTAAACATTAACCTTAAATGTTTATTTTTTTAACGTGGGGCATAAATAGAATACCAAACTGGTACAAAAATTTTATTCATATTTTATGTAGTTTTTATTTATTAATAAAAATTTCCACCGCATAGGATAATAAATCTTTTTTAATTATTAGTTATATTTTCCCCTAAAACATAACCCTAACAATTTGTTTCCCACTGAAATTAGTATTTCGACTTCCTAGCCGATGTGGGAGTCCTTGTGCCTCCATATATTATTACCTCTTATAAATAGTAAATTACCGCTACAACAATAGAATAGGAAACTCTCAACATCCGATAGCAATTGTTAAGCTAGAGTTATATTTTTCACCCAAGTTTCTTCAATGGCTTTGGTTCCAGTTTCCATCTACATTCAAGAACCCAGGACTATGCTCCAAACTAGTCCTGTACCTCCGGACAACATCGGAGTCAATTTAATTATGAATTTTTGTCTTTGTCACCGCGATCTAATAACCGGCCACGCCATCCCTTTTAGCTCAGACTTTTTTGCATCCGAATATGTTTGTTTCAACCGTGACAACTTGCGAAACTACAGCCGGCTCCGTGAAGTTCTTGATCCGCTGTTTTCGGGACTTGGAATCGACACATCCTCGAGTTTGTTCAGTGTCGTCCTTCGAAAAATCGTGGAACGTGTACTTGAAATTCAACGTACGATGGTTCATAGTGGAAGTTATATTTCTGACGTGTGGTTAAGTTGTGAGGTACGACTACGAGCGTTGCCCATGGGAACCGATATCGACCGATCCGGTTTGTTGACGCGGTCATTGGTGGAAGTGCAATCGGAGATCGAGAGCATTAACCGTCAGATGGCTGCCGTTAAAGAGTCACTGATCAAAGAGATGCTGAACATAGTTGAAGTGAAAGCTGGAGACGAAGAAACATGTGTGATATGTTTGGAGGAACTGGAGGTTGGTTTGAAAGCTTCTCGGATGCCATGTTCTCATGATTTTCATAGTGATTGCATTGAAAAATGGTTGAGTCGAAACCTTAATTGCCCTATTTGTCGATTTAAGATACCATAAACCGGAGTTCAGTTTAGGGTTAAAAATAGAGGTGGACCGAAGGGTTAGAGATTCGAGTTTAAATCGTTTTGTTTGTTATTGTTAGAAAATAAACGTTAATCCAAGAATAAATAATAAAATAAATAATATTATTTAAACGAACATTACAAAATTAAGAACAATACAACAATATATAAATCAAACCGATTTGAAACCAAAAGAAACGTGTTGAGGCCTGCACGAACGCAGTTTCCTTAAGACAGATTTTCGGCCACTCCTATGGTGCTCGAGTTCATTGGTCGTCTGTCTCCCAGGATACAACAACATAAGATCAACCACAGTTGCACTACTGTGGAGATCGCGAACCGACCCTTGCCTTCGCCTATCACCGAAAACCACTTGTAAAATCCACAGAGTAAAACAATAAAAATTTTATGTGGTTTTTGAGTTGTGTAAAACTTAGAAGGTTTACTCCCTATTTATAGGAGTGTCATGAGGGTATAAGTGGAAATTTTGACCTAATGGAGCATTCAATATTGAGAATCAATTGATTCTCTTATAAAGCAATTTCCAAAATTATTATCTGAATTAAAGGTAACTTCTAATATTTATCCTTTTAATTTCAAGATAAAATTTGGCAAATTTATGCTTTTATTTGAGGAAAATTCATTTTAAATTTGGGTCAAAATATCTGCAAGCCCACGAAGGACCAGACCGGTTCAGACATTTGCGTTACCCACGTCGTGCACGTCTGCACATTTACGAACCAACAATTGGTTCCACATTTTCCTCAACAACATTTGAATCAATTTCTTATTCAAAGCTCCAAAATTATCAAATTTTTCCAACAATCCCCCACATGAATGAAATTGATTTAATCAAAAACATTTTGACTCGATGTGGTGATAGATTCTACGATCGATAGCTGCATAGGATAGGTAGGTGTCCACCCTTGAACCTTCCCTTGTGAAAGTATATTTACTTTACTAGCTGACCAGTAGACGTGATGTCCTTGAACTGTTCTGCCGTTTGTGTAAACGATGATATACTTCACACAACTACCTCTCTGACAAGAGTATTAGTTCTCATGGGTATGTCCATATGGCCGTGGACATCGCCTGGTTCTGCAAGAGTTTGAAAAAACTATGCCCCAATAGTCTCATTGAAGCGGCCCCACTTCACTCTCACATAGGTGACTTATGTTGCTTGACTCACAAAAGCACACAATGGTCATTAAAAGCATTGCTTAGCCTAAACCACTTTGATCACCGTTTACATCATAGGAATGGACTTGGGGATAAGAGCCCCTACAGTGACCGCACAGGTCTATGCAATTAGGTTGTCCCTTTGAACCTAGATCTTGGGATCTCCAGTCAACTAGGTAGGGTTTTCCTTCACATAGCACCTTAAATTTACATGGGCTTTAGTCTCATTCCTTTAGATGTTTTCTCAACTTGATCTCAATTTAACCCTTTGGTTAATGGATTCACAACGTTATTCTTTGATTTCAAAAAATCAATAGAGATAATTTCATTTGAGATCAGTTGTCTAACGGTATTATGTTGACAACGCATATGTCTCGACTTACCATTATACACAAAGCTCTATGTCCTACCTATTGTGGGCATTGGCTTTGGTCGTTCAGGAATATCCTCCAAGAAATTTCTAAAGCCATTCGACTTCTTTTCTATTATGGATTTGCTTATAACCATTTTTCTTGAGGATTTCCATGACACGGTTCCTCTTCCCAAAGTGAAGACATATCCACTTATGCCTTTGATATCTTGAATATCAGATATCCAATCGCATTGGAGTATCCTTCTAAATAGAAGAATCTCTGGAATAATACAATTCATAATCTCGAGTATATCTAAGATATCTCAATGCCCTCACAATTGCTTTCCAGTGATTTTCACTTGAATTGCTTGTGAATATACTTGAACTGCTCACAATAGAAACAATATCTGGTCTATTGAATCTACTTGGTCAACACTTTGGTCTTTGTTCTTGGACAAAAGTTGCATGTATTTATTGGAGTTCTGGCTATGCCGGAAACATCTTTGCCAAACTTCTCTTGTCCGCGTAGTGTGACTACGTCAATATGAGACTTTCAAGTGATCGTTTGATTTGGATGCCCAAACTCAAATATGTTAATCTCATATTTTTCATGTCAATCTTGAATTTGACAAGTCTTTGGTACGTTTACCATTTTATTGTTGCTTTCAACAATGAATATGTTATTAACATACAAACATAGAATAATATATCCAATGTTAGTAGTTTTGACATATACACATTTGTCACACTCATTTATCTTGAAGTCGTTTGTCATCATGACATTATCGAACTTCTCATATCTTTACTTTGGTGCTTGTTTAAGTCTATACAAGGACTTCACCAACCTACATACTTTTCTCTCTTGACTTGAAACTACATAACCCTCAGGTTGTTCCATGTATATTTCTTCATCAAGATCTTCATTTAGAAAAGCTCTTTTAACATCTATTCGATGTACGTCTAGATTTCGCAAAGCGACAATTGTAAGTATCATACTTATGGAGGTTATCCTTGATACATGAGATTATGTATCGAAATAGTCAAGGCATTCGGTAACCTTTTATTACCAATCTGGCCTTATAATTATCAATTGTTCCATCTACTTTCATTTTCCGTTTGAAAATTCATTCAAAACTTAGTGGTTTAATTTACAGAGAAAGATCCACTAATTCCCACGTATGGTTTTGCATGATGGAATCAATTTCACTCTTAATGACATCCTTCCATAAGATGCTTTCAGATGAATGTATAACATCATTATACGTTTGAGATTCAACCTCTAACATAAAGTTTAGAAAAATGATCCAAAGAATTTTTCTACCCTTGCTCATTTACTTCTTTGCGGCTCTATTTCAAGCTCAAACCATTGTTGATCATTTGAGTCATCTTTATCGATAATCTTCGAAGTTCGTTTCATTGAACTTTGACCAACTTCCCTAGCTTTACAAGGGAATACATCTTCCATTATTGTATGCTTGTGAATCTCAGGGTTCTTCGATTCATACACAAGAAATCGATATACATTGCTATGTTCTATATAGCCAATAAAATACAATCCATAATTTTTAGGGATATATTCTCAGTTGCTTTAGTAATGGGTCATTACTTTTGCAAGACACCCCCACATTTTCAAGTAGTTGTAGGAAGGTTTAATTACCTTTCATAACTTATATGGTGTCTAGTCTCTTTAATTACGGGGAATCTTGTTTAAAAGGTAATTAGCTTATAGAACAACTTCCCCCACATGTTAGGCACATTATAGTACCAACGTTACTCATATAGAGCTTCTCCTCATCTTAAACATTTAATTAAGTTTGGGATTTAACATCATACTCATAGAGAACAATTTTCACTATAGCTTCATCTTTACATTATTTTTGTGCTATCATCAATGAAGGTGATAAACATATTCCTTCAACCAATATGTTGTCATATCAATTGTTATGACAATAACATTGCCCTCGTTTGAAAGTCTATAGTCTGAAGACTTGTTCCTCATCTTATGGCAATTGAAGCATTTTTTCCATGAAATTTTGCTTCTTGAACACACCGTCCAATTTACGGTTTGAAGTCGTTTTTGACTTCTACTACGTTTGCCATGATAATATTTATCTTAGCAATATTTACCTTAGTAACATTTGAAGGTGGTAACAATATTTACCTTATCCTCTCTAATAATAGGAGGATCATCCTTCAGATATTTAACTAGGTTTATCATGGTCAATTATGCAACATCCTTTGTTGCAATGTATGAATTTTTTTTTCTAATAAATTTCACTGATTTTTCCATTGTGTTACGTAGACACAATCCAGAACAAAAAATTATGAATATGTTAAACGTTAGGAATTTAGTGAAAGACTAAAACCAGAAACAGAAACATAATTTCTAACTTTTGTTAGACGACGGAGATTTAGTAAACTAAACCCCAAACAAAAGTTCACACGGTATTAATAGAAAGAACAATAATAAACAGTGCACCAGGTAGGTAACTTATGAAAGAGAGGTGGTGCACTAGGCACGCTTAAATACCAAGTCTCTCAAAAAACCAATCCTAGACATGCATTTTTAAATTTTCTTTCAATCACCGTTTATGGATTTTATTCTTGAAATCATTCCAAGCATGGATGATCAATCGGAATCACTACCTTTGATTCACTACAATTTGGAATCTTCCATTTATGGTCCAACGACCCTCTCGATTCTTTAGCCATTTTTAAACATTGTGCACTTCATAGCATGCATCAGAATAGGCTTTAAGAATTTAATTTTGACATAAAGAATCAAGTTCTTCTATGCTTTGATTCGAGACCTCAGTCAGAATCAACGCTCTAAATTTGGTAACCAATGTTACTTTCCGAAATAAATTCACCAATTTATTTTCAAAATAAAATCACACTTGATAATAAATTTGAGTTATTTTTTTTTTCAAAATAAATTCACCAATTTATTTCAAGGTTGAATCATTCTAGATTCTCACGAAATTAAATCCAACGATTTATTTCCCTTAACAAGTTAGAATCAACACATGATTCTAGTACAGAAAATAAATTTAATAATTTATTTCCTTTTACACAAATTTAATCATATTTGATTTTTACGGAAATAAATTCGATGATTTATATTTCTTGACAAGTTAGAATCAACGCATGATTCTAGCATAGAAATAAATTTAATGATTTATTTTCTTTTACAAAAATTGAATCATACTTGATTCTTACGGAAATAAATTCAATGATTTATTTTCCTTACAACGTTAGAATCATACAAGATTCTCTTAAAAATAAATCCAATGATTTATCTTCCTTTTCCAAAATTAGAATCAACACAAGATTCTAACGAAGAAATAAATTCAGTGATTTATTTCTCATATATCTTTTGTTAAATATTGGGATTAGTAGCACTAAACCCAAACCAAAGATATCAAGGCAATAAAATCAAAGGAAGTGATCCTTTAATTTTTTTTTATTCTTGTTTTAGAAAGATCACGTAAATCCGTTAAAACGGCAGAAATTAATTTCTGAAACGAATTATTTACGAGATCTTTGTTTCCAAAACAAATCAAGATTTCGTCTGAATATCCTGTTCGTCTCTATAAAATTTCTCAAAAGAAATTATTAGTACAAAATAAATAATCCACACTATTTCCATAAATGACATAAGATATCCTTTATTCATGCCATATTTACTATTTAATATTAAAGCCAAAATTGTAAGGTAATAAAATGATAAATAATACATTGATTTAAGACGTTAACATCACCATAAAAATATCTTAATGATATTTTGACCAAACCTTATTAAGGAATGTTAAAAATTACCTTAATACCATAATAAAAGTACCATGAATATTACGATAAAGATGTAAAAAAAATATATAAGGATTACCTTTATTAGGTAATAAAACCATAATAATATTTGCAACATAATAATGATTTTAATATTGCCATAAAATATGCACACATGATTAATAAGGTAATATACCATATATTTAAAGATTTAAAATTACCTTATACCAAAACATCTTTCCAATAAAACATGCACAATGAGTTGTCCGTCATTGTACCACATGATTAGAGTTAGCAGTATCTCAATCTTCTCACCTCATTAACACAAATTTGGTCATGCTTTTAAGCATGATGTTCGTCTTGGATTCAAACTTTAGAAGAATCTGTCTTAAGATTGTTAGAAAATAAACGTTAATCCAAGAATAAATAATAAAATAAATAATATTATTTAAACGAACATTACAAAATTAAGAACAATACAACAATATATAAATCAAACCGATTTGAAACCAAAAGAAACGTGTTGAGGCCTGCACGAACGCAGTTTCCTTAAGACAGATTTTCGGCCACTCCTATGGTGCTCGAGTTCATTGGTCGTCTGTCTCCCAGGATACAACAACATAAGATCAACCACAGTTGCACTACTGTGGAGATCGCGAACCGACCCTTGCCTTCGCCTATCACCGAAAACCACTTGTAAAATCCATAGAGTAAAACAATAAAAATTTTATGTGGTTTTTGAGTTGTGTAAAACTTAGAAGGTTTACTCCCTATTTATAGGAGTGTCATGAGGGTATAAGTGGAAATTTTGACCTAATGGAGCATTCAATATTGAGAATCAATTGATTCTCTTATAAAGCAATTTCCAAAATTATTATCTGAATTAAAGGTAACTTCTAATATTTATCCTTTTAATTTCAAGATAAAATTTGGCAAATTTATGCTTTTATTTGAGGAAAATTCATTTTAAATTTGGGTCAAAATATCTGCAAGCCCACGAAGGACCAGACCGGTTCAGACATTTGCGTTACCCACGTCGTGCACGTCTGCACATTTACGAACCAACAATTGGTTCCACATTTTCCTCAACAACATTTGAATCAATTTCTTATTCAAAGCTCCAAAATTATCAAATTTTTCCAACAGTTATGTGTGTGCGCATCGGAGTAGATATTACATTATAATCACCTTACCTATTAAAAAAAGTATAATAGTAATTTTATCCCTCCACTACATGAGTTTCCTACTCCTCCAAATATAGTTCTGAATATATTACATATTGATTGTTCGCCCCACAGCGATCACTAGTTATATTAGGCACTAGCCTTCTTCCTCTTCTTCGATAAAATAAATAAATATTATTAAAATGATTATTGTAAAATCGTGGATATCATTGTAATAATACTAATGATAATTCAAAGTATTGATAATTTAATAAATTCATTATAATGTGTATTCAATTAATTTTTTGACACTAAACTTAATCAAAATTTTAATAATAGCGTCGCTAAATAAATCTATTAACAGTTGAAACAGAAATGGAGAGCTTCCTAGCTGATGGGTGGTGAGTTCAACACCGGAAGAAACAATTCTGAAAGGGTCGGTTGTAAATCTCAGAGACGAGGTATGTCAGCCTTTAATCCATTTATGGACAATTGCAATTTGATTGAAGTACCAATGATGGGTAAGAAATTTACATGGAGTGGGTCGAACAATAGAATGAGCAAGCTAGATAGGTTTTTGGTGGATGAGAATTGGCTACATACAAATTCAGATTTGACAGTGTGGGGTCTTAATAGGACAATTTCAGATCATATACCAATTATTTTGGTTGGGATTCAGATAGATTGGGGAATAAGGCCTTTCAAAATGATTAATGCGTGGTTAAAAAAGGAGGATTGTGTGGAACTAATAAAGAAGACAATTGGTGAACATAAAACACAAAATAGCAGCCTACCTGTAAAGCTTAGAAGGGTAAAAAAAATGCTGAGAAAATGGAATAAGGAGTTTTGTGATGACTACAACCAAAGGGCAAAGGTTCTGGAGAATCGCATAAATGAGCTGGAAGTTGGGATGAGTAGAAGGGCACTCGAACAACCACAGTTGGAGGAGTTAAAACATTACAAGATTCAACTCTGGGATACAATGAAGGCACAAGAAGACTTGTGGAGGCAGAAGGCAAGGATTTAGTGGCTAAGTTGAGAGATTCAAACACGATATTTTTTCATCGGGTTGCAAATTTCAGGGCAAAGAAAAATCTGATCCAAGGCAACAATTTAGGGGTTACAGGGACGATAGACCCTATGGTGGTTGGTGGAAAAACCCCATAGCATGTATAGTGATGGTTAAGGGCAATCAACGAGAACTTGAGAAATAGTGACGGTGATTGGTGGAAAAATCCCATAGCTTGTATAGTGAACTGTAATAGCATCAATGAAGCTGCCCGGTGGTGCCCTCCTCCGGTTAACTCACTTAAATTCAGCGTCGATGGAGCGTTTCGAGATGAAGGAGCAGGCTGTGGAGGTGTCTTACGAAACTCAAAAGGAGATATGCATGCGCTATTTTCTGGACCAGTTGAAAAACTCTGCTCTGACTATGCTGAGCTGATAGATATACATACGGCACTAAAAGTGTACTTGGAAGCTGAGTTGAAAGGGAAAGCAACCCTGCTGGTAGAATCAGGTTCACAAGTCGTCCTCAACAGGACTGCAGATCCGTTTTCAAGGCCATGGAGATGGTGGGATACCTTCGAGGAAATTGATGCCATGAAGCGAGAAATTACAAAGGTGGAATTTCAGTATGTTCCGCGTGAGCAAAACAGCATGGCGGATCATTTGGCGAAAAGACCAATGTTATTTAAAGCATGGTGATGAGTTGGGTTTGAATCTTGTTTTGTAATTGAACAGATGGGTTGCTGATGTAAGAGTATCGCCTTTGTAGATGATACCAAATTGGATCGTACTCTTTTCTTCCAATAAAATTAGGGAGGTTTTTAACGAGGCGTCCAATCTTGGTCTTTAATGAAATTAAATAAATTGCTTTTGCTGAGCAAAAAAAAAAAAATAATATCAATACAAATATACCCAAGTTTCTGCATTTTCTCTCCTACGTTTAGTTCTCCCGAGGTTTGTATTATAAATTTTTATGGAGTTTAATAATTGATCAGGACTATTTTTTTTGCTCAGCAATCAAATTCTATTATTTTATTAAAGACCAAAATTGGACGCCTCGTTAAAAACCTCCCTAATCCTAATGGAGGAAAAGAGTACGGTCCAATTTGGTTTTTGATACACAGACTTCTCACATAACACCATTAAACACCACTGTTCAAATACAAAACATGAAACAAAGCCTAACTCACCACCATGCTTTGAATAGTAACGGTCTAGTGATTCCAATTTTCGCCAAATGATCTGCCATATTGTTCTGCTCGCGCGATATATACATCAATTCCACCTTTGAAATTTCTCGCTTCATGCCATCAATTTCATCGAGTAAATCCCACCACTTCCATGGTCTTGACATAGGGTTTGCAATCCAGTTGAGGACCACTTGTGAATCTGATTCTATCATCAAAATTGATTGTCCTTTCACCTCAGCTTCCAAGTATACTTTTAGCGTCGTGTGTATAGCCATTAGTTCAGCAAAATCCGGGCAAATTTTATCAATTGGTCCAGAGACAATCGCCTGCCAATTACCTTTCGAGTTTCGCAAAACCCCTCCACAACCTGCTCCTTCTTCTCGAAATGCTCCATCTACGCTGAATTTCAGTGAGTTAGCCGGAGGTGGACAACACATTGCAGCTTCCTTCGTGATTACATCATTCTTTATACATGCAATGGGGTTTTTCCACCATTCTCCATCACTATAAATCAAATTCTCGTTAATTGCCCTAGGCCAAATGTAAGCTCTCATCTGGGAACAAAACAATAGGTCCATGATCGCAGCCAATTTTTCGTTGAACACCTTTTCATTGCGTGCAAGCCACAAACTCCATAAAGCTGCCGCTGCTGTTATGAGCCATATAGATTTCACTGCTTTTTGACATATGTAAACTAAGGTAGAAGTTCAAGAATTCCTCTGCATTTCCCACGATAGCCCATGCAATGATCCACCATTTACAAAATCTCAACCAAAAGCATTTCACAAATCTGCAATTGAAGAACAGATGATTGGACTCATCCAATACAAGATTACACCATGGACAATCCTTCTTTAAGTTTTGAACCTGCACCCTTTGTTTAATAAGAAACTCGCTGTTGGTAACCTTTCCAGCTTTAACATTCACAAGAGTGTCTTTACTTTCGGAGGGACTTTCAGAGACCAAAACTTGTTAAAGTCAAACGCCGGGAAAGGCCGACATACCTTGTCTCTGAGATTTACAGCCCACCCTTTCACCGTTGTTTCTTACTGCGTTGAAGTCACCACCCATCAGCCAGAGCGGTCTCCAATTTTGCTTTAGTTGCTTCAATTCCTCCCAGAATATCAGTTGAGACTGGATATCACAAGGTGCATCAATATTTGCACAAACCACTTCCAAGTCTTCTTTAATCCACTTTCCCGAAACCAGGATCACTCTCGTGTTTACCATGCTTTTTTTCAATGTAAACTTCTTCTTATCCCAAATAATGAGTAAGCCCCTCGCTTTCCCTGTTGCATCAACAATCAAGAATTCAAATTCATCATCTGGCCACAATCTACTTACCACCTTATCCTGCAGCTTTTCCTTTTTGGTTTCTTGAATAAATAACATTTCCACCCCATGAGATCTGGCGAGCCTCCTTACTGCTGACACTTTCACTTCTTGTCCCAAACCCCTAATGTTCCACGAAAGGATTTTCATCACCCTTTTCTAACTGTTCAGCAACTTCCAGCCTTGCGATATCCTGAATTGCTTCCTCTAAATTTCCCCTAAAGTTGATTCCCACTTCCTTTCCCAGTTCAATTGTTTTTATCGCTTCTTTTGTACCGATTTCCCACCTTCTTTGAAGATCTGAATCAGTTAACGATCGACCTTCCAAGATTGAGGTTTCAGCCTTCTTGATTCCCAACTTCGCTTTCTTGCGCAGCTTCTCAATTCTCTTCTTCTCCCCTTCCGTCAAAGTTTCACTCTGCAATTCTTTCAATGACCCATATCTCTTTACTCTGTTTACCTTTGTATTCGAACTGAATTCTGGAAATTTTATTCGATACTCTATAAGTATAGAAAGATTATTTTCTTTTTCATGTTAAGGGGTCAAAATATAATTTTATCATTATTAATTTTTTTATTGACGTTAACAGTTAAATTATTTTAAAAAATAATAGAGATCAAGGTGACGTTAAGAACATTCCTTGATTTTATGTTTTTTTTAATGCAACTATTCCATGAACAAATATTTTATTATTTTTATGTCTCACCACTAAAAAAAAATAAATCATACCTAATTTTTAAATCTTAGAAACTAAACTTAACCATGTACCCTATTTTTTATTTTTTAATGTGTGACAAAAGAGTAAAAAATTTCTATTCTTGTTCCATGTAGTTTTTATTTATTAATAAAATCTATCTCGACTTATTACCAAAAAAAGGTCTAGCTGTAAACTTGAAATTAATTTTTTTACTAATTTAATACATCTCAATTATTAAATTGTTGGTTTTTATTATTTTTACGTATAAATTGTTTATTACCACTACAAGATAATATCATTGGGAGAGAGAGCCACAAATCTAGAACATAGACTACAAAATAGACATATATTTTACCATATAAATATTTTATTTATTTAAATAAATCTCAATGAATGAACAATAGAATTAGACTTAAAATAAATAAATTTCATGTTCTTCGTATTTTTATTTAGTTTTAATCTCCATTTTTAATTATTATTTATATTTTCCCCTAAAACATAACCCTAACAATATGTTTTCCAATGAAATTAGTATTTCTACTTCCTAGCCGATGTAGGAATCCTT
The DNA here is from genome assembly GCA_958450335.1 of Hibiscus tridactylites. Taxonomy (NCBI): domain Eukaryota; kingdom Viridiplantae; phylum Streptophyta; class Magnoliopsida; order Malvales; family Malvaceae; genus Hibiscus; species Hibiscus tridactylites. The sequence continues at coordinate 102,762,875 of OY288270.1, read as the reverse complement.
GTGCCTCCATATATTTTTACCTCTTATAAATAGTAAATTACCACTACAAGAATATGAAACTCTCAATATCCGATAGCAATTGTTAAGTTAGGGTTATATTTTTCATCCAAGTTTCTTCAATGGCTTTAGTTCCAATTTCCACCTACATTCAAGAATCCAGGACTAGGCTCCAAACTAGTCCTTTTCCTCCAGACGACATCCGAGTCAATTTAAATATCAATTTCCGTCTTTGTCGCCGCGATCCTACAACCGGCCACGACATCCCTTTTAGCTCGGACTTTTTCGCATCCGAATATGTTTGTTTCAACCTTGACATCTTGTGTAAGTACAGCCGGCTCCGTGAAGTTCTTGATCCGCTGTTTTCGAGACTCGGAATCGACACATCCTCGGGTCCGTACAGTGTCGTCCTTCGAAAAATCGTGGAACGTGGACTTGAAATTCCACGTACGATGGTTCATGGTGGAAGTTATATTTCTGACGTGTGGTTAAGTTGTGAGGTACGACTACGAGCGTTGCCCATGGGAACCGAGATCGACCGATCCGGTTTGTTGTCGCGGTCATTGGTGGAATTGGTATCAGAGATCGAGAGCATTAACCGTCGCATCGCTTCCCTTACCGAGTCGTTGCCCATGTTCTCATGATTTTCATAGTCATTGCATTGAAAAATGGCTGAGTCGAAACCTTAATTGCCCTATTTGTCAGATTTCAGATACTATAGAGCGGAGTTCAATTTAGGATTGAGAACAGAGAATAGAGATTGACCGAAGCATTAGAGATCTGAGTTCAAAGCGTCATCAGAACAAATATTACATTATAATCACTTTAAATATTTTAAAAAAATATAATTATATTTTTTCCCTCAACTTTTATAATTTTCAATTTAGTCCCTATTATTTTTTTTCTTTAATTGATCCTCAATTTTGTTTTTGTTTTTGTCGAATAAGAGATTCAGTTAAAAATACACCAAATGATGGTTGTTCACTTTTATTTCATAGTCGACAGATTGTTGATATACTCATGATGGGATTTGTTCGATACTTGAAACGGATTTTTGGGTTTTTTGTATGGCAAAATTTTTTTACTCGTATGTGCGTGATAATAAAAATGTTGTCAAAATTTATAATGGTAATAATTATGGTAAAATCATAGATATTATTAAAGTATGAATAATTTAATAAATTTAATATAAATTTATATTTAATTAACTCGTGAAACTAAACTTATCAAGATTTTAATTTTAGTATCGATAAATAAGTCTATTAACATTAATATTAATGCAAATATACGCAAGTTTCTCCATTTTCTCTCCTACGTTTAGTTCTCCCGTGGTTTGTATTGTATTATAAATTTTGATGGAATTCAATAATTGATCATTACTATAAGTTTTAGCAAAATTTAATTTTTTTCCTTTAGGGTTCAAAATATAATTTTACCATTTATAAGTTTTTGTGTTGATGTTGAGGGTTAAATTGTTTTAAAAAATATAATTTTACCATTTATAAGTTTTTGTGTTGGTTTGAAAGCTTCTCGGATGCCATGTTCTCATGATTTTCATAGTGATTGCATTGAAAAATGGCTGAGTCAAAACCTTAATTGCCCTATTTGTCGATTTAAGATACCATAAACCGGAGTTCAGTTTAGGGTTAAAAGTAGAGATGGACTGAAGGGTTAGAGATTCGAGTTCAAATCGTTTTGTTTGTTATGTGTATGCGCATCGGAGCAGATACTACATTATAATCACCTTAATTGGAAAAAGTATAATTATAATTTTATCCCTCCTACGTTTAGTTCTCCCGAGGTTTGTATTATAAATTTTTATGGAGTTCAATAATTGATCAGGACTATAAGTACAGAAAGATTATTCTTTTTAATGTTAAGGGTCAAAATATAATTTTATCATTATTAGTTTTTTTTATTGACGTTGAGAGTTAAATTATTTTAAAAAATAGTAGAGATCAAGGTGACGTTAAGAACATTCTTTGATTTTATGTTTTTTTAATGCAACTATTCCATGAACAAATATTTTGTCATTTTTATGCCCCACCACTAAAAAATAAATTATACCTAAATTTTAAATCCTAGAAACTAAACTTAACCATGTACCCTATTTTTTAATGTGTGGCATAAATAAAGGATGAGTCTACCACGTGCGACGAACAGCGATGAACACCACTAATGATGAACATTGTTGAACACCATTAAATTAATTAATAAAGATTTAAAATTTCAAGGACCCATCAAATAATTAATAATTACTTTAAAAAATTCAATTAAATTAATTTATATATATTAAAATAATTTAATAAGGGTAAACTATATATTTAGTACCTCTCCTATTTTTGTATTTCTATTGAACCCTCATTATTTAAATATTATTTCAATTTGACCCTATTCTTTATAAAAAAATAATTTAACCATTAACCCTCGACCTAAAACCCTAAACTACTAAACCTTAAACCCTTAAACTCTTAAACCTATACCCTAAATAAATTTGGAGAAGGTATAACTTTGAGAGTTAAAAAAATAGGTGATAGGTTTAAGGTATAAGTTTAAGAGTTTAATAGTTTAAGGTTTTAGGTTGAGGGTTAAAGGTTAAATTATTTTTTATAAAGAACAGAGTCAAATTAAATTAATATTTAAATAACGAGGTTCAATATGCCTTCACTTGCTATACATCTAACATGTTTATATCAGCAAATGAAAGTTCAAATAAAATCATAACAATCAAAGCAAACGTTATGCCTTCACTTGCTACACATCTAACATGTTTATATCAGCAAATGAAAGTTCAAATGACATAAAATAATTCATAGAAAAATACTATTGGCCATCAAAAACTTTAAATAAACTGACGAATCTATAAAACATGAATAACAATATGAAATTGACAACACTAACACAAACAAACTCTAAATTCAGGTTGAAAAGAATTAATACTTTAATCGCATCCGATAAATAATACAATAAAGAATTTAACTCTCAAAGTTATATCTTTTCCAAATTTGTTTAGAGTATATGTTTAAGTGTTTAAGGGTTTAAGGTTTAATAGTTTAGGGTTTTAGGTTGAGGGTTAAAGGTTAAATTATTTTTTTATAAAGAATAGGGTCAAATTGAAATAATATTTAAATAATGAAGGTTCAATAGAAATACAGAAATAGGTGAGGTACTAAATATATAGTTTATCCTTATTAAAAAATAAAATTTTAATATATATAAAAAATAATTTAATTGATTTTTTTAAAGTAATTATTAATTATTTGATAGGTCCTTAAAATTTTAAATCTTTATTAATTAATTTAATGGTGTTCAACAATATTTATCATTAGTAATGTTCATTGGTGTTCGTCGCACGTTGTAGAATTTTCCATAAATAAATCACTAAAAGAGTAAAAAATTTCTATTCGCGTTCCATGTAGTTTTTATTTATTAATAAAATCTATCTCGACTTATTACCAAAAAAAAGGTCTAGGTGTAAACTTGAAATTAATTTTTTACTAATTTAATACATCTCAATTATTAAATTGTTGGTTTTTATTATTATTACGTATAAATTGTTTATTACCACTCCAAGACAATATCATTGTGAGAGAGAGCCACAAATCTCAAACATAGACTATAAAATAGACATATATTTTACCATAAAAATATTTTATTTATTTAAATAAATCTCAATGAATGAACATTAGAATTAGACTTAAAATAAATAAATTTCATGTTCTTCATATTTTTATTTAGTTTTAATCTCCATTTTTAATTATTATTTACATTTTCCCAAAAACATAACCCTAACAATATGTTTTCCACTGAAATTAGTATTTCTACTTCCTAGCTGATGTAGGAATCCTTGTGCCTCCATATATTATTACCTCTTATAAATAGTAAATTACCACTACAACAATAGAATAGGAAATTCTCAACATCCGATAGCAATTGTTAAGCTAGAGTTATATTTTTCACCCAAGTTTCTTCAATGGCGTTGGTTCCAATTTCCATCTACATTCAAGAACCCGGAATTATGCTCGGAACTAGTCCTGTACCTCCCGACGACATCCGAGTCAATTTAATTATCAACATTCGTCTTTGTCACCGCGATCTTATAATCGGCCACAACATCCCTCTTAGCTCGGAGTTTTTTGCATCCCGATATGTTTGTTTCAATCTCGACATCTTACGAAACTACAGCCGGCTCCGTGAAGTTCTTGATCCGCTGTTTTCGAGACTCGAAATCGACACATCCTCGGGTTCGTACAATGTCGTCCTTCGAAAAATCGTGGAACGTGGACTTGAAATTCCACGTACGATGGTTCATGGTGGAAGTTATATTTCTGACGTGTGGTTAAGTTGTGAGGTACGAGCGTTGCCCGTGGGAACCGAGATCGACCGATCCGGTTTGTTGACGCGGTCATTGGCTGAAGTGGAATCGGAGATCGAGAGCCTTAACCGTCAGATGGCTGCCGTTAAAGAGTCATTGATCAAAGAGATGCTGAACATAGTTGAAGTGAAAGCTGGAGAAGAAGAAACTTGCGTGATATGTTTGGAGGAACTGGAGGTTGGTTTGAAAGCTTCTCGGATGTCATGTTCTCATGATTTTCATAGTGATTGCATTGAAAAATGGCTAAGTCAAAACCTTAATTGCCCTATTTGTCAGATTTCAGATACTATAAAGCGGAGTTCAATTTAGGATTGAGAGCGGAGAATAGAGATTGACCGATGCCTTAGAGATCCGAGTTCAAATCGTTTTGTTTGTTATTCCCTATTATTTTCAATTTAGCCCCTATTATTTTTTTTCTTTAATTGATCCTCAATTTTGTTTTTGTCGAATAAGAGATTCAGTTAAAAAATACACCAATTGATGGTTGTTCACTTTTATTTCATAGTCGACAGATTGTTGATATACTCATGATGGGATTTGTTCGATACTTGATACGGATTTTTGAGTTTTTTGTATGGCAAAAAAATTTACTCGTGTGTGCGAGGAAACTGATAATAAGAATGTTGTCAAATTTTTTAATCATAATAATTATATATGGTAAAATCATAGATATTATTAAAGTATGAATAATTTAATAAATTTAATATGAATTTATATTTAATTAACTCGTGAAACTAAACTTTTCAAGATTTTAATTTTAGTATCGATAAATAAGTCTATTAACATTAATATTAATGCAAATATACGCAAGTTTCTCCATTTTCTCTCCTACGTTTAGTTCTCCCGTAGTTTGTATTGTATTATAAATTTTGATGGAATTCAATAATTGATCAATACTATAGGTTTTAGCAATTTTTTTTCGTTTTAAGTGCTTAAAATATAATTTTACCATTTATAAGTTTTTCTGTTGATGTTAGGGTTAAATTGTTTAAAAAATAGAGATTAAAGTAACTATTCAATCATTAGGAACCCTTTTTTACTTTATGCCTTTTTCCGTAATGCAATTGTTCCGTAAACAAATATTTTGTGTCCCTATTTGGTACTTTATGTCTTAACACTAAAAAATTAAACTATGCCTAATTTTTAAATCCTAAAAATTAAACCTCAACCCTAAATGTTATTTTTTTAACGTGGGGCATAAATAGAATATCAAAATGGTACAAAATTTTTATTCATATTTTATGTAGTTTTTATTTATTAATAAAAGTTTCCACCGCATTTGTATAGGATAATAATCTTTTTTTAATTATCAGTTACATTTTCCCTAAAACTGTTGGGGAAACCGGGTTATTTTCCACACGAACGTAGCTTCAAATCTGAGCTGAAATGTCGAGATCGAAACTACCGAAATTTGCACAGCGGACAAACCCGTCAACTATTGAATATTGAAACCCAATGGAAAAACCCAATAATAAGCAAGCGAAATAAATAATGGAGAGAACACACCAAATTTACGAGGTTCGACGAAAATGCCGTCTACTCCTCGGGCACCACCACCGGATGATAACTTCACTAATACCAAAATGGTACAAACAAATGGAATTCCTAAGAATTCCCAAATATTACAAATGGGAGAAGAGAAACAAATGGGAGAGATAGTATGAATGTTGGGATGGTTTCAAATGACAAATGCTATGCCTATTTATAGTTGAGCTTTAAGGACTAAACTTGTAAATAGCCTAACTTTTAGGGACCAAAAATTAATTTCCCCATTGGTAATTTCAACACTTACCAATGGAGCATTAATTTACCGTTTCAATTTTCCTCCTTTGCTGCACCTAAATCTGACAAACTCAATTTGTCAATTCGGTGCCCCATTTATTTGACAAATTGCTTTGAAATTTCAAAGCCAATTTCAACAAATCTCCACCTTGGCTTGAAATTTCACCAAGCTTCTCAAGAATCTTCTTCTCCCCAAACGTTATCTTCTGCAGTGCCTCCAAATGCGCTCACGAGCGTCATACACCCGAAGGTGCTCAAACTTGCAAGATGTTAATCAAGTTCAAACAATGATTGAACTTGATTGATGTTACCACCTTGGTCAACATATCTGCAGGATTTTCTGCCGTAGCAATCTTCTGAAGTAGAACCTTTCTTTCTTCAAAGATCTCTCGTACAAAGTGATACCTCACGTCGATGTGCTTGGTTCTTGAATGGTAGACTTGATTTTTCGCTAAATGAATAGCACTCTGACTGTCACAATAGAGACTAATGTGACTTTGAACAACTCCCAAGTCTTCCAACAATCCGTTAAGCCAAATCGCCTCCTTAACAGCCTCTGCAATTGCCATGTACTCTGCCTCTGTAGTTGACAAAGCCACCGTTGACTGTAAAGTACACCTCCAACTCACTGGGGCTTTTGCTAGAGTAAACAAATACCCAGTAGTAGACCGACGCTTATCCAAATCACCAGCATAGTCGGAATCAACATATCCAATCACAAACTGACCAAGTGTTTCATCTTGCTCAAACACTAAACCAACATCTACGGTTTGTTGGAGATACCGTAGAATCCATTTCACAGCTTGCCAATGTCCTTTTCCAGGATCATGCATGTACCTGCTCACAACTCCAACTGCTTGTGAAATGTCAGGCCGCGTACACACCATCGCATACATCAAGCTCCCTACTGCATTAGCATATGGAACTTTTGCCATATATTCTCGCTCTTCATCAGTTTTAGGAGATAATTGAGAACTGAGTTTCAAATGAGAAGCAAGTGGGGTACTTACATGTTTTGTGCTTTCATTCATGCCAAAACATTGTAATACCTTTTTCAGATATTGCTTCTGAGTCAAACAAAGCTTGCCTCTCCGTCTGTCTCTACTTATCTCCATGCCGAGAATCTTCTTGGCCTCACTTAGATCTTTCATCTCAAACTCTTGATTCAACTGAGCCTTCAATTTGTCTATCTCTTGTTGACTCTTTGAAGCGATCAACATATCATCAACATACAAGAGGAGATAAATGAAAGACCCATCTTGTAGCTTTCGCAAATACACGCAATGGTCGTATTTGCTTCTTGTGTACTTCTGCCTCCTCATAAAGCTATCAAATCGCTTGTACCACTGCCTCGGAGATTGCTTCAATCCATATAGCGATTTGTTCAGCTTACAAACCCATTTCTTACCACCAGCATCTACATATCCTTCTGGCTGAGTCATATAGATCTCCTCTTCCAAATCACCGTGCAAGAAAACAGTCTTTACATCGAGTTGAGCTAGCTCCAAATTCAACTGTGCTACCAAGGCCAACAATATTCTAATGGAGGAATGCTTCACAACAGGGGAAAATACTTCATTGTAGTCGATTCCCTCCTTCTGAGCGTAGCCTTTAGCTACCAACCTTGCCTTGTAGCGAACATCTTTCTTGCTGGGAGATCCGTCTTTCTTTGCAAACACCCACTTGCATCCAATTGCCCTTTTACCTTCTGGTAAATATGCCAAATCCCAGGTGTTGTTCTTCTGGAGAGATTGCATTTCTTCATCCATGGCACTTTTCCACTTGTCACTTTCTAAGCTTTGCATTGCTTTTTGATAAGTGGCAGGGATATCATCATCAACAACTGGAAGGGCATAGGCCACCGTATCTGTAAATCGAGCAGGTCTACGAATTTCTCTCCTTGGCCTTGTAACTGCAAGTGGTTCTGGTGTCTCCAATGGTTCTTGGGTTTGAACCTCTTCATCTTCTGATTCCTCCATTGGAGTTGGAGAATCAGTAACATCAATTGTTGGACTAATCACCGTCTCTTGAAACTCCACCTGGTTTGGAGTATACTCCACCTGTTGTGGAGTACTACTTGTCTGAACAGCTCCATTTGTTACCTTCTTCAACATGACATATTCATCAAAGGTAACATCTCTGCTACAAATTATCTTCTTTGTGCCTAAGCACCAAAGTCGAAATCCCTTCACTCCATGAGTGATTCCCATAAAGGTAGCCTTCTTTGCTCTAGGATCAAGTTTTGACTCCTTCACATGATAATACGCAGTGGATCCAAATACATGTAAGGAATCATAATCTGTAGCGGGTACTCCAGACCATACCTCTAACGGTGTTTTTCCTCCAATCGCCGATGACGGTAGACGATTGATGAGATGGCCAGCATATGTCACAGCCTCAGCCCAAAATGGTTTGCCCAACCCAGCATTGGACAACATACATCGAACTTTCTCAAGTAGTGTTCGATTCATACGCTCTGCCACCCCATTCTGCTGTGGTGTATGTCTAACAGTGAAGTGTCGAACAATACCATGCTCCTGGCAAACGTCAAAGAGCGGATCACTTCTATATTCCCCTCCATTGTCTGTCCTAAGCCGTTTGATCTTCTTGCCAGTCTGGTTCTCGATCATATTTTTCCACTTCAGGAAAACTTTGAGCACTTCATCTTTAGACTTCATTGTATACACCCAAACTCTTCTGGAAAAGTCATCAACAAAAGTTACAAAATAGTGTTTTCCTCCCAGCGACGTTGTTTTGGAAGGACCCCACACATCTGAGTGAACATAATCCAAAATACCTTTTGTATTATGGATAGCGGTGCCGAATTTCACTCTCTTCTGCTTTCCCAGAACACAATGCTCACAAAAATTTAACTTGCAAGCCTTTGCACCTTTCAACAATTCTTGCTTTGCCAAAATTTGCAAGGATTTCTCACCAGCGTGTCCCAACCGCATGTGCCACAACTGAGTAGAATCCAATTTGTCTCCACCGAAAGCTGCTGCTACTGCTCCAATAACTGTACTACCTTGGTAGTAATACAAGTTATTTTTCCTGATGCCCTTCATTATCACGAGTGCGCCTGATGTGACTTTCAAAATTCCATCTCTCATAGTGACAATCGAGCCTTTAGATTCCAAAGCTCCCAACGAGATGAGATTTTTCTTCAAACTAGGCACGTATCGGACATCAGTCAAAACTCTGGTTGATCCATCTTGATTCTTCAATCGGATTGAACATATCCCAATCGTTTTACAGGCGTTGTCATTGCCCATATAAACAACTCCTCCATTCAGTTCTACTAAATCGAAGAACCACTCCCGATTAGGGGACATATGATAGGTACAACCTGAATCCAATATCCACTCGTCTGAACGAAATGATGATGATGAAGCAACCAGTGATATTTCAGAGTCACTAGTATCATGCTCTGCAACACATGCATCTGGAGCGGCTTTTCCTTTCTTCTTCAGCTTCGGGCAATCTTTCTTCCAATGACCTTTCTCATGACAAAAGGCACATTCATCTTTCCCAAGTCTGGACTTTGACTTTGATCTCCCTCTCATTTTTGGCTTTTGGCTTTTCGAGCGACCTCTTACCACCATGGCCTCCGCTGCATTGTACTTGCTCTCCATCTTGGTTTTCTTTCTGAGCTCGTAACTATACAAAGCAGCAGTTACTTCTTTAAGGGTCACCTCATCCTTTCCATGAAGTAACGTTGTTTCAAGGTGCTCAAATTCATCTGGAAGGGATGACAACAACATTAGAGCCAAATCTTCATCTTTGAAAGTTTCATCCATGCCCAACAGATCTGCCACTAACTCATTGAAGGCAGTGATGTGTTCATTCATACTGGTGCCTGGTTGATAATCAAATCTGAACAATCTTTTCTTCATGTGAAGACGATTCTGAGAGCTTTTCTTTAGGAATTTTTCCTCCAACGCTTTCCACAGTTTGCTTGCAGAAGTCTCGTTCTTGTAGGCATACTTCTGCTCCCTGGAAAGACAAGATCGAATCGTACTGCACGCCATACGGTTGATTGTTCTCCAATCTTTCTCCACCATATCTACGAGTTTTTCTTCCTCAATGGCAATGTCTAGACCTTGTTGAAATAAAGAGTCTAGCACCTCGCCTTGCCACATGCCGAAGTGACCGGATCCATCGAACAACTCCACCGAGAAGTTTGCATTTGACATTATCCTCCTCACCGGTATAGAGGAAGAGCTTGATGCCCCATCTGATCCGTCTTTTGCCATGGCAACGAATAATATTCAACAGCACGAACTGGATATTGAAACACTGCACCAGGTAAGTTCCCAGGAAAGAGAGGTGGATCACACAGATCGCTTAAATACCAAGTCTTTCCTAGCCAGAACTTTCCTAGACATGCACTGTCACAACACCACACTTATTTGCAGCAACCGAGCGACCGGGATAGCCTTCACCGAAGCTCTGATACCAATTGTTGGGGAAACCGGGTTATTTCCCACACGAACGTAGCTTCAAATCTGAGCTGAAATGTCGAGATCGAAACTACCGAAATTTGCACAGCGGACAAACCCGTCAACTATTGAATATTGAAACCCAATGGAAAAACCCAATAATAAGCAAGCGAAATAAATAATGGAGAGAACACACCAAATTTACGAGGTTCGACGAAAATGCCGTCTACTCCTCGGGCACCACCACCGGATGATAACTTCACTAATACCAAAATGGTACAAACAAATGGAATTCCTAAGAATTCCCAAATATTACAAATGGGAGAAGAGAAACAAATGGGAGAGATAGTATGAATGTTGGGATGGTTTCAAATGACAAATGATATGCCTATTTATAGTTGAGCTTTAAGGACTAAACTTGTAAATAGCCTAACTTTTAGGGACCAAAAATTAATTTCCCCATTGGTAATTTCAACACTTACCAATGGAGCATTAATTTACCGTTTCAATTTTCCTCCTTTGCTGCACCTAAATCTGACAAACTCAATTTGTCAATTCGGTGCCCCATTTATTTGACAAATTGCTTTGAAATTTCAAAGCCAATTTCAACACATAACCCTAACAATTTGTTTCCCACTGAAATTAGTATTTCTACTTCCTAGCCGATGTGGGAATCCTTGTGCCTCCATATATTATTACCTCTTATAAATAGTAAATTACCACTACAACAATAGGAAATTCTCAACATCCGATAGCAATTGTTAAGTTAGAGTTATATTTTTCATCCAAGTTTCTTCAATGGTGTTGGTTCCAATTTCCATCGACATTCAAGAACCCGGGACTAGGCTCGAAACTAGTCCTGTACCTCCAGACGACATCCGAGTAAATTTAATTATCAATGTTCGTCTTTGTCGCCGCGATCTTATAACCGGCCACAACATCCCTTTTAGTTCGGACTTTTTCGCATCAGAATATGTTTGTTTCAATCTCGACATCTTACGAAACTACAGCCGGCTCCGTGAAGTTCTTGATCCGCAGTTTTCAGGACTCGGAATCGACACATTCTCGAGTTTGTATAGTGTCGACGTTTGGAAAATCGTGGAACGTGGACTTGAAATTCCACGTACGATGGCTCATGGTGGAAGTTATATTTCCGGCGTGTGGTTAAGTTGTGAGGTACGAGCGTTGCCCGTGGGAATTGAGATCGACCGATCCGGTTTGTTGACGCGGGCATTGGTGGAATTGGAATCGGAGATCGAGATCATTAACCGTCAGATGGATGCCGTTAACGAGCCGCGGATCAAACCGATGCTTAACATAGTTGAAGTAGAAGCTAGAGACGAAGAAACCTGCGTGATATGTTTGGAGGAACTGGAGGTTGGTTTGAAAGCTTCTCGGATGCCATGTTCTCATGATTTTCATAGTGATTGTATTGAAAAATGGGTGAGCCGAAACTTTAATTGCCCTATTTGTCGATTTGAGATAGCATGAATCGAAAATTTAAAATTCGTATATATTTAAAGTTTAGTTTATGTAAATTTTTTATGAATATTGTGTGTCGCAATCTAACTATTTTTTTTTATTGTTTGTATGTTTGCGAACAAAGCTTCTTTTACATGATTTTTTAAATTTATTATTTTGAACTTAATGTTGTTATTCATTTTCAAATAGAAAACCTAATTGATGAAAAATGTTGGCCGTTTGGTTCAATGTTGTAACTTGTAAGTTTAATTGAAGATCAAAATCATTTCACTAAACAATAACTGGTCTAATGAGATATAACATTAAATTTCTTAAGTAATGTTATTAATAATATGACCAGTTAAATTTGGTTGTAAAGGTCGTCTCATACTGAATTTTTGTAATATTTGATTCGAATTAGTCCGTCAATCAATTAGATATAAAAAAATTATTATCTTATACACTGGCAGTGGAAACTAAAAGTTTCCACAAGCGCCTTAGTTGTAGGGTTTAGGGGTTTAGTTTAGAGTGTAAGGGTTTAGAATTTACGCATATTAGTTAGAATTTAGGGTTTAGAGGTTAGAGTTTAATTTTTAGTGTAATATGGTGAGAATTTATGTTTTAATATATAAACCCTAAATTCTAACCGTAAAATATAAATTTTAACCATTATCCTTAAATTCAAAACCCGTGCAAATAAACCCTAAACCATACGTCCTAAACTAAGCCCTTAAACCCTAAAACTAATGGGCTTGTGGAAATTTTTAGTTTCCACCGCAAGTGTATCAAATAATTACCCATAAAAAAATCCTATTAAACCATCATGATGCAAATTTAAATTATCAATACTTTTCTTAAAATTATGATTGAAAAACTCTTCAAATTTGAAAAATAGTAATGGCTGAATCGAAAATTATAAAAGTTGAGTGCTAAAATTATGATCATGCTTATTTTTTAATATAGTTAACGGAAATAAATTATTTTGATTACTTACGTGTTTTAGGCTCACGTGTTTTTGTTAATTTAAATGCGGACATTTCTCATGCTGGGCCAACCACTCAGTCTAGTCCTAGCGGGCCCATAGCCGGCTCCTCCATCAGGCCTTGTTCCCGGGCCCTGGAAACAAAAATGGATAGTCTATTCGAGGTCCCGGTTGAAAGTGCCGAAAATTCCCTATCTTTATCTGAAAATACAGATTCGTTGGGCCCTATTTTTGATGACTCAACTGGGCTGTTCACAGTCAAAACCAAATTACTGAGAAGAAGCAATAGTTCCCCTCTTCTTAGTTTACCGGTGGGGTTGCGTTTTGAAGAAAATCCGGCGACTATCTTGAAGCGGCTTGTGGAGATAAAAAAAGCTAAGGCTAGCTAGCCGCGTTCCCCTCAGGGCAAGGTGATTTATTTTTCAATTTTCTGTTATGTCTTCTAAAAAAGTTAACATTGGAATTTCTTGGAATATTCGGGGCCTTGGTCGTTTTGAAAAAAAAAGCAGTGGTTAGGAGTTTGTTAGCAAAGGAAAAACCAAAAATCTGTTTTATACAAGAGTCGAAGCTGCAGTGTGTTGATGATAGAATTAAGGGTCAGGTGTGCGGAAGGAAATCGAATTATTGTATGCTCTTTTCTCCTTCAGTTGGTTCAGCAGGGGGCCTCATCTCTTTTTGGGACCCTGAGTTTTTTGAATGCGAAAGCAGTATTGTAACTCGCTACTTTATAGTTTTGGTCGGATCCTTCTTGGGGAGTAAGACAAGAAGCATAATGGTGAATTTGTATGCTCCAAATGAGACCTCGGCCAGGCAGGAGGTTTTTGAGGAAATCATTAGCACTTTGGCCAATTTTAAGTTGCCATGTTTAATATGAGGGGATTTCAACGTGGTTTTGTCTACAGAAGAGAGAATCGGGGCAAAGTATCCGAAAGGTGCTATGAAAAAGTTCAGTGAATTTATTGAAGAAGTAACGCTAATTGACCTCCCGTTGCAAGATGGTAAGTTCACATGGTCGAATTTCAGAGAAACTCCCTCTTTTAGTCGACTGGATAGATTCTTAGTGTCGGTGGAAATTCTCAACATATGGCCAAATTTACTACAACGGGTTCTTCCTAAAAGTTTATCGGATCACAATCCGATATGCTTATCTATAGAAGAAGTTTGCTGGGGCCCGAGACCATTTAAATGGTTTAATCACTTAGCAGACGATAAACACTATTCTGAGATGATCCGTACAATTTGTAAGAATGAGGGAGGGAAAGACATTGGCTCTCTGTTGAAGAAATGTAAGGCAGCAACCAAAGAGTGGGTTCTGAATAAAGCCAAGGCTTCTATCGAGTCGGTGTCAGCTCTGGAGAAAAAATGTAAGGAGCTAGAGGAAGTTCTCTCGGGTGGGAGTTTCGATTGGGCTCTTGCCAAAGAGCTAAATCGGTGCAGATTTAAATTGTGGGAAGCCGTGAGGCGGGAGGAAAGGGAGTGGATTCAGAAGTCTCGAATCAAATGGGCAGTCGAAGGTGATCGCAACACGAGATTCTTTCACACTATGGCTTCGGATAGAAGAAGAAAGAATTTTATCTCCTCAATTAAGTGCAACAATCGAATATGTCAGGATCCTAATGAAGTTAAAACTGAAATTGTTAATCATTTCAAGAAGGCATTCAACAGTTTTAGTACAGTGCCGATAAAAAGTCTGGATTGTGAATTAAAAAGAATTAGTGCTGGTGATGCGCAGATGCTGGAGAACCATTTCACTTCGGAAGAGGTGTTTTTTGCGTTAAATAGGATGGAATCATCAAAAGCCCCTGGCCCCGATGGTTTCAATATGGGGTTCCTAAAGTCTTATTGGCAGGATCTTAAGGTTGATATTGTGGCATTCTTCAGCAGTTTTTACTCTGGTAATAACCTGGATCTCTCATTCAACCAATCTTTCATTTCGTTGATTCCCAAAAATCGAAATCCAACATCGATTGAAGAGTACAGACCCATCAGTTTAGTTGGGTGTATATATAAGCTGCTTGCAAAGGTCCTCACCTTACGTCTTGAGAAAGTCTTGGGCGAAATTATCGGAGAAAATCAGTTCGCTTTTTGTGCAGGGAGACAGATAACTGATTGCTCACTTATAGCTAATGAAGTTATTGATTTCACCAGAAGACAAGGGCTTAAAGGAGTAGTGTTCAAAGTGGATTTCAACAAAGCATATGATTCCATTGATTGGAACTTTCTTGCTAAGGCTATGGTTCAAATGGGTTTCGGTCCTAAATGGGTCAGGTGGATTTTATTATGTCTGTCATCGGCCTCCATCTCTATTCTGATAAATGGGACGGCAACTCCTCCGTTCGGAATCAGAAGAGGACTAAGACAAGGATGCCCACTATCCCCTATGCTATTTAATATTGTTGCGGAAGTGCTCAGCTCGATGTTTAAGAAGGCGAATCAGTGCGGCCTATTTAATGGCAGTTTGTTAGGGCCGAATCAAGTGGAAGTCTCACATATTCAGTTCGCGGACGATCTTATTGTGTTTTGTGGGGCTGAAGAAAATCAAATAAAGAATGTTGTCAGAATTCTGAAAGGTTTTGAATTAGGAGCTGGATTGAAGCTAAATCGGAAGAAATCTACGCTTTTCGGGATTAATGTTGATGATAGCTTAGTGGCTACTTTGGCCTCTCTTCTCCACTGTAAAAGAGAATCGTTCCCAAGCCAATATCTAGGTCTCCCGCTCGGCGTCACTAAAAGTTCTGTGCAACTGTGGGATCCTATTGTCGAGAGATTAAGTAGAAAGCTCGCTGGTTGGAAACCATCTCTCCTGTCACTTGCCGGAAGGGTTACGCTTATCAAGTCAGCTCTTGCGAACATGCCTATCTACTATATGACTTTATTCAAAATGCCTACTGCTGTCAGTAACCGCATCTCAAGCCTAGTAGCCAAGTTTCTTTGGGGCTCGGTTGATAAAAGACGCATACATTGGCTGAGTTGGGAAAAAATTTGTCAACCTAAATCTAGTGGTGGTCTTGGCTTGGTGGATTTTAAAACTAAAAACAGGGCACTTCTCAATAAGTGGCTGTGGAGGTTTGCTGTCGAAAATAACAGCCTGTGGAAAAAGGTGGTTACAGCAAAATATGAAAATGGTGCCAATTGTTTAATGCCAAAAAATCTTGACCCCAAAAACAAGTACTGGGTGTGGAGAGGGATCATTTCTCCACTAACCGACTCTTCAAATTGTTTCACCAAGAATATCCAATTCGCTGTTGGGAACGGCGCAAATATCGACTTCTGGAATGATGTGTGGGTTGGGGACGTGGCCCTCAAAACCCGGTTCCCAAGAATCTATGCCTTAGCAATTCGTAAAAGAGGTGTTATTGCTGAATTTGGGTGCTTGGAAAATGGAGATTGGAAATGGAACATTATGCTCAGAAGAAATGTTTTCAACTGGGAAGTACATTTGTGGGAGGACTTTATTGCTGTTTTGAGCGGCAAATCAGTGGGTATTTTTAGCGAAGACAGTGTCCGATGGGTGGCTAGCTCGGATGGCCAGTACTCTACTAGAAGTTACTGTAAAATTGCTTCTAATTCTGTTAGGGGTGACAACTCCATGTGGAGGCTGATTTGGTCAAACATCGTTCCCCCGAAAGTAGAGCTATTCATGTGGAAACTTCTTCATGGCAGAATTCCGACGAAAGTTGAACTAGCAAGAAGGGGATCTCTATCAAATTCTTCTTTGCTTTGCCCGCTATGCGCTACTGAGGAAGAAAGTGTAAATCATCTATTCTTCCAATGCCACATATCTTGGCAAATTATGCAACGATGGCTCTCAAAATGGCACTTATCTGGAGCCCTTCCTAGCAAGGCTCAATCGTTGCTGCAATATTGGCTCGGCTCTTCTCCGGTGGGAATATCGAATGAGGTTTGGCTCCTTTCTTTGTTTTCTATTATGTGGTCTATTTGGCTGTTTAGAAACGAAATTATTTTCAAAGATGCGCGGGTTGATATAGACCAATTGTATGGGTTATGCTTGACTCGCTTGGGGTACTGGTGCAAAGCGAAGTGGCCCCTGACTTTTACTAGCGGACATGATTTTTTTACTCTAAATAATGTGCCGATACTGAAACCAGTAGCAATTACAACGAAGAGAAAATGCTGGCTTAATCCTCCGGTAGGTGCGGTTAAATTTAATTGCGATGGAGCCGTTGTTGGAGGTTTTGGTAAAGCGGGAATCGGTGGCATCTTGCGAAACGATAAGGGTGAAAGTATTATTATGTTCTCTAAATCGATTGGAGAATTGGATGCTACTTCAGCGGAGTTGTTAGCAGTTAAAGAGGCAATACTTTTGTACTCTAAATACATCAAAGATCGTGGAGTTAAGCTAATTATTGAATCGGACTGTAGCCTCGCTTTGGATTGGGTAAGGCAGCCGTTTTTTTCGCCCGCTATATTCAAATCACTGGCCTTGGAGTGTTATAATCTTCTTTCGGACGTGGAGTTGTCGACAAGTTTGGTCCCGAGGGAATCTAACGTTTCAGCAGATAAACTGGCCAAGGCCGGCATTGGCAGAATCTCTCCACTCCTTTCGATCAGAGTTGAGCCTGTGCATTCAAATCCCCAGCAGTAAAGCCAAAGGTGATGGTTTCAAAAGGCTACAGGGAATACCCTGCTGCGTTTTTATCCTCTGTTGCTGGGATTTGTGGAAATAGGGAGCAGTTTATAGTTTTTGTATCGTTATGTTGATTCTTGATGTTGTAACAGACTGGGTCCCCTGTGTAGGCGACGAGAAGTTTTTTTTTGCGATTTGTGTTCGAACTATCCTATTGATTCGGTGCACTCTTTTTCCTCCACCTTAGGTTAGGGAGATTTTTTAACGAGGCACCAATCTATGGCAGTTTTAATAAAAGCATAACTTTCAAAAAAAAATAACGAAGAGATAAATTCATCGATATTTATAGTGACTAAAGAAAACGTCAAAGAACGACGATTCTAATGATGATTTGAAACAAAAAAGAAGATGAATAGAAAAAAGAAAAAATATCATATAAAATGAATAAAAAATTAATTTTCTCCTTCCAGTCAGCGAAAAAAGGCCTCGTTGTTTTATATTTAAAGGCCGAGTGGCTAATTTAACTAATTCAAACAGTTTAATGGTATAATCATAATTTTTGTAGTTTATAGTTGAATGACCAAAACGAAAACAATGTTGAAATTTAGTGAATAATAACATAATTTTTCCAATAGTTTTTAATCGGGGGAAAGAAGTAATAAATACAAATTTAAAATTCTAATTATATTTAAAAAAATCAATATTTCTTTCTCCTTAGATAGGATCATATATTTTTGGAAAATTTTCCAATAATTTTAAATTTAGTGAAGGTCGTTTTCAGGTGAGGGCCCAAATTCAGCAATCAAACAAAGTATGGGGTGGAAACTGGAAAGAAGAGAACTGAAGCAATGAAACAAAATAAAGGGAGACAGCTCATCTATTTATATTATATTCTTATTTTTTATGTTAGGAATAATAACACCAATGACCCCTTCAACTATAAACTCTTTCAATATGTTACTTATATATTTTTTTTAAAGAAAAATAGGCATAAAGGGTAGTTTTCCATGTACTAATCTTAAATCAATAATTTTATCCATATTTTTTATTTTATCAATTTAGTCGTTGTAGTTGTTTAAAATTAGTAATGTTGTCTCTCGCTTTTAATTTCATCGATTTAACCCATGAACTCATGATTGCATCAATCTCGTCCTTTGACTGTTGCTGACTATCATAACCATTAAATTCTAAGCATGTGGTCATTATTTATTTTCGCATTAGTCGTTATCGTTAATTGTCTTGTCATGTCGATATTGACATGTTCGTTCTGATGACGTGGTAGTTCCAATAGAGGGTTTTAGAATTAATTAATTGTTTCAAAACTACAAAGTTTTTTGAATAAAAATTTACGCCAATTGTAAGGTCACATCATCAAAAATGACTCGTCATCATCCTATCGGAGGACGTTAATTTATTAAAATATGACACATGGACATGCTAACCCATACATCGTTAATTATTTAATGATGAAAAGTCTGACATGATAACGACTATGTTAGTTAGCGACGGTCGAATGGTGAGATTGATGTAATTCGAAGAGTTTGAGTACTAAATTGATGAAATTAAAAACTAGAGGCAACATTGTCGATTTTAGACAACTACACAAATTAAATTGATGAAATTAAAAAGAATGGACATAATTCTTGATTTGGATTACTACAAGGGAAAAAATATCCCTTAATCCTTTTTACTTATAATTTCATTCTGTCATCCAAACGGGGAGCAAAGTTTAAATGAATTGAAAACTGAAGATCCAAATATGTAAAAATCTCATTTTACTTTTTAATAAAAAAAATTGGAGGATAGACCTCGTTTACCACTTTAATAGAAGAAATGAAGCTTCATATACCAAAATCATCATTTTTTAAAATGTGGATACCACATTGAAAAATTTATTATCGTTCAGGGGGCATTTGTGCTATTAGCCCTCGATGTTATGCTTTGATTTTATGTAAATTTTCATCCTTGTAGGATTGGTTTAGACTTAAGATATTTGTTTATACAAATGATTTGTAATATAAAAAGAGTTTAAGCAAATGATTAGTGTATTTTATAGTAAATTATGATAAGATCTATCTTGGTGGGTGGGTGTGTCGACATTGATGAGGCTTTCTTATCCACCAAAGCTTCCAACTTGCCCAAATTCCAATCCTTTCCGTGATTTATTCTTATTGGACTCCCTTTCTTACAAGTTACAATTTTACCCACATTTTCTTTTACATGTTTTTTTTTGTTTTTTTTCCAAATGACTCAAGTGCCCCCATTGTTATTTTAAGGACATGTATAAAAGGAATAGAGATTCATGTTCTTGTATTAAATTAAGGATTTATATCCTATACATCGGCGATGCGGTGAAAACTATAAGTTTTTATATGTGCCTTAAATTTAGGGTTTAGGGGTAAGTGTATGAGTTTATAATTAAGGATTGTGGTAAGAATTTAGGGTTATAATTTAGGGTATATAAGTTAAAACCTAAATTATAACCATATTACCCTAAAAACAAAACCCCAACATCTAAACACTAAATTTTAAATATAAACCCTAAATTATAACCATCATCCCTAAATTATAAACACCTAAAATATACACCCTAAACTAAGATCTATACCCTAAAACTAAGGCGCTTGTGGAAACTTTCAGTTTCCACCGCCAGTGTATATGATAATAATCTTTAAAGGATAAATATTTTATACACAGGCGGTGGAAACTGAAGGTTTCCACAAGCGCCTTAGTTTTAGGGTATAGGTAGTTAGTTTAGTCTATACGGTTTAGGGGTTTAGGTGTAGGGGTTAGAATTTAGGGATAATTGTTTCAATTTAAGATTTAAGGTTTGTAGGTTAAAACCTAAATTTTTCAGCATATTACCCTAAAAACTAAACCCTAACCTATAAACAATAAATTATAACTCTAAACCTAAAATTGAAACAACTATCCCTAAATTCTAAACCCCTACACCTAAACCTCAAACCCTATACCTTAAACTAACTCCTTATACCCTAAAACTAAGGCGCTTGTGGAAACTTTCTGTTTTCACCGACACCGCCAGTGCATAGGATATTAATCCATAAACAAATAATAAAACATGGTATAATTTTGTTAAACCTTTTATATAATTAAAAGAAAATAAATAACAACTTAAAACTAACCACTTATTATTAAAAATATCTATGTAATCTGTCTTTATCATATAAAATATAAGTATTATTTCATCCATCTTTTATAATATCCATTTTTATATAATCCATTGTTTCCATCTTTTATAAGAACAATAATTTTAAATTTAGTAATACTATTTTTTGGACACTCTTTTCTCCTTCTATTATCTCGTTTTAAATTTTAATTTAAAATAAATTATAAAAGACGTATTTATTTTTTTCAAAATAAAATATTCAATTTGTTTCAATTTATTTTTTAAAATTAAAATATAATATAATATTTATTATTTTCATAAAACCGACCCGATCCGATCCAAATCGAATCATTATCATGACTCGCTCTATCCAACCAAATACAAACCACTTTCTTAGAGAATCAATACCTACCAAGGAAAATTAGTGGACCGAAATAAAGGGTATGACCGTTATTTTAAAGCAATACGTGCGGTAAATATGTAAAACAAAACCATTGGACTTTGTTCTTCGAAAACCACCATAAAAAGAGCTCAAAATATAAAGAAAAAGAAAAGAGAAGAAATTCTCAGCTCTTCGGTTGATTTTTCATCTGATCCTTCCTGGGTTTCTTTCGGTTTCGTAGCTTTGAATCTGAACTGGTAAGTCAATGAGAATTCTTTTTTAATTCTTTTGTTTGGATTTTGTTTTGTTAGATTGATTGATTTGGATTTTCTTTTTGGAGTTCCAGGTCTTGATCGAAAAGGGTTCAAAAAGAGGGGTTTTGTTCTTGGCGTGCTGATTGTTTCAGGATTTTGATTAATTTTACATTGTGAGTGTTGCCTTTTCGATTCGTTATTGTTTTTCGATATTTCATTTGTCAATTGATATTTCCATGTTTTATTTTTGTTTGTTTATGTTAACGATTTTTTCTATGAGTTAGTCATTGTTTATATATATATATATTATGTGTGTTTATTGAAGTGAAGAGCCTGGAATTTTTTACAATAAAGTATATAGAAGTCTTTGAATGATGAAAGTTTTCGAAGATTATATATACACATAGGGTTAGTACTTAGTATCCAGTTACACAATGTAAAACTACAACTGTTTTTGGACCATTGGATGAGCGTAAATCGATGGCTGAGATTAAAAAGTTGAAAATGAAGAGATTTCTAAGGAAAAAAAGAAGTGTATAATCTCAACCATAAATTTACATTAATCCAATCAATGGTCCAAAATCGGTGTAAAACTTTTTAGTTTTTATACTGTGTGAGTAGATCATATCCTATATATATAATATAATATAATACTGCAAATTCGTGAAGTCCGAAAACGCAAAGTAAATAATAATACTTTCAAACAGACCTGTGGGAGAGATTAAATCCCGTCTTGTGAGGAGTGAGCTTCGCGGTCGTGTTGCCTTTTGATTTTCTTTGCAGTTTGCAATGATGCTGAATAAGTTTGTTTTGGTCCATGTTTATATGTAAACCACAGATTCAGCATCTACTAGGAATTAGAGTATTATCATGTTGATTATCTTGTTCATTAAAAGTGGTGGGGGTTTGGAAGTGAAGAGTTATGACTTACTATTATTATACTGGTTTGGAAAGTTAGCTGATGTTTGAGGCCTCTTGATCGTTTGTTTCACTGCCTTGTGAAATGCTTGTTGGTGCATCCTGATTATTTGCATTTCTCTGAAGTATTGTATTCGATTGTTTCATCATTTCCGTATTATATATTTGGGGTGGATTTTGATTATTTGAAGCTATTTCAGTGCTTAATTTGAATTTGGGTGGCTCTATCAGGAAAAAGACTGAATGATCTAATGGAGACCAAGGGTGGTAAAAAGATTAAGTCTAGTAGTAGTAGTAGATCATTGTTCTATGAAGCTCCTCTAGGTTACAGCATTGAAGACGTTCGACCTCACGGTGGAATCAAGAAGTTCAGATCCGCTGCTTACTCCAACGTGAGTCTTTGTTGTTGAATTCTGTGTGCTTTATATTTCATCGTAAAGCTACTGTTAGAATCTTTTAATTGACATTGTTTTTTTCTTTGCAGTGTGCCCGAAAACCATCCTGACTATCGCCAAGTTCCTAGATAGTCCCAAAGCCTCAATCTCACTGCAATCATATCTAGTTTGTTTACTTGCTTTCTTCCTTATTCTCTAGTACTTCTTTCTACGTGTGTTTACTTTAATCCAAGATGGCCTTCCCTGTTTCTGCTATTGGATTTGAAGGCTATGAAAAAAGACTTGAGGTGTCATTTTTTGACCCTGGTTTCTCTGTTGATTCTCGAGCGACGGGCCTCCGTGCCTTATCCAAAGTGCAACTGGATGAATTCCTAAAGCCGGCTGAATGCACGATCGTTTCTTCACTGTCAAACGATCATGTTGATTCTTATGTTCTTTCTGAATCGAGCCTCTTTGTCTACCCATACAAAATCATCATAAAGACTTGTGGGACTACAAAATTGCTCTTTGCAATCCCTGCTATTCTGAAATTGGCCAACAGCCTTTTGCTTTCTGTGCAATCCGTGAGGTACACTCGTGGGAGCTTCATATTTCCCGAGGCTCAACCATTTCCACACCGTAACTTCTCTGAGGAAGTCGCGGTCCTTGATCACTATTTTCCTAAGCTTCGCCCTCATAGAAAGGCTTATATTATGGGTGGTTCCGATAAAACAAAGAAATGGCATGTTTATTCTGCTTCTGCACAAATGAGTAGTCATTCAAATCCAGTGTATACTTTAGAAATGTGCATGACTGGTTTGGACAGGAAGAAGGCATCTGTCTTCTACAAAACTCATGCAAGTTCAGCAGCTTTGATGACTGAGAATTCCGGTATTCGAAAGATTCTTCCCCAGTCACGGATATGTGATTTTGAGTTCGACCCTTGCGGTTACTCCATGAATTCAATCGAAAAGGATGCAATTTCAACTATTCACATCACTCCAGAAGATGGTTTCAGTTACGCTAGTTTTGAGGCATCCGGATATGACTTTCAGACTCTGAATTCACATCAACTGATTGAAAGGGTTCTGGCTTGTTTCAAACCGTCCGAGTTCTCTGTATCTGTACATGTTAACGTGAATGGAGATGACCTTGGGCGAAGAATCCCATGTTCTGTGGACGGATACTGTTGCGAAAAGAGGAGCTTCGAACAGCTTGGGAATGGCGGTTCGGTGATTTACTACAGCTTTGTGGGTGCAGATATCTGTGTGTCTCCTAGGTCAATTCAGAAATGGTGCAGGTGGAATGAGGATGAGGAGAAGGATCAGCAAATTGTTGGGGTGAGGCCTGTGCCTGTCCCGTTCCATTTGAGTGCTCTATAGCTTTGGAAAAGAGAATTGCAGTGATTTGAAGCTTTAAAAAAAAGGAAGAACCAGAAGGATAAGGTCGTTGAACTGAAATTTTAATATTTGTCTTTAGATTTTTTAAATCATTTGTGTGCTATTTTGTCTTGAATAAATGTATTTCTCCCTGTCTGAGATTGAGTGACAAATGGGACTGCAGAATTCATTGTGCAATTGTTGTGCTTATTATGTCTAATGACCTTTACCGTACGTACTCTTTTCTTATCTAATTATCTAACAAGAGTACATATTTATTCGATGTTATTGATTAATCGGTACTTAGTTAAAAAAAGGGAAAATTATATCGGTGGTCCCCAAACTATTACTGTTTACTTATTTTGGTCCCTAAATTATTTTTTTCGGCAAAATTGTTTCTTATGTCACATAGTTCTCCTGATATTTTTAAAATATTGTTTAATTATTTCCCTCTCATCTTATATTCTTTTTATTTAACTTCGGTTGAAAAAAAACCCCAAAAAACCTTAAAGCCCACATTGGTGCTGCTAGGATCTGAACCTAAAATCTCCAACACACAAACCATGCACGTGAACCACTTGTGCTAAACTGATTACTTAATTCAAATCTACTAACTATTATATATAAGCTATACATATTAACCCAAAAAAACCTTAAAAATATATATTGTGATTGCTAAGATTTGAACCTAGGCAACCAACATGCAAAGCTAACAAACAAATCAACTATTCTAAGCTAATTATCTAAATTAAATCTTCTAACATTTATATTTAACCTAGACAAATTAGAAACAACACATGGTTAATGAATATAAAAGGTGAAGAGTAATTTGACCACAATAACTTATTGATAAAATTTTAAATATTTAACCACCAAGTTAAACTAATAAATTGTGCTATTTTTAACTTAAATATTTTTAAGAATTTTTTATTTTTATAAAATAAATAAATATTTAATTAGTTTTTTATTATCGAACAAAGTAAAAAAATCAAGTTTAATTTTTTAAAATTTTAAACATAATTTAGTTAAATATATTTAAGTTCAAAATAGCACAATTTATTAGTTAACTTGGTGGTTAAATATTTAAAATTTTTATTAATAAAGTATTATGTTCGAATTACTCCCTACCTTTTATATTCATTAACCATGTGTTGTTTCTAATTTTTATAGGTTAAATATAAATGTAAGAAGATTTATTTCAAATAATTAGCTTAACTCAGTTGGTTTGCACGTTGGCCTTGCATATTGGTTCCTTGGGTTCGAATCTTGGTTGCCCTAATTTGTGTTTTTAAAGTTTTTTTGGATTAATATGTATAGCTTATATATAATTGTTAGTAGATTTGAATCAACTAATCAGCCTAGCACAAGTGGTTCATGTGCATGGCTCGTGTGCTGGAGGTTTTGGGTTTGAATCCCAGCAACACCAAATGTGGCTTAAAGTTTTTTTAGGTTTTTTTCAACCAATAGGGTAATGCCACGTAGCATCACATGATTGAGTGAATAAAGTTAAATAAAAATAATATAGGAGAGAGAAATGATTAAAAAATATTTAAAAAAATGCCACGTCAGTAAAACCGTTAGCTATTTAACGTCGGAGACTAAAACATGAGAACTATGTAACAGAAAGGACGGTTTTGCCGAAAAAATAATTTGGGGACCAAAATAGGAAAACGATAATAGTTTGGTGCCACCGGTGTAGTTTTTCCAAAAAAAATAGAGTCAATTGCATCAAACATCTCATTATCCTAAATTGGTCCTTAAACTTTTAAAGATTTCAATTTCATTATCAAATTATTATTTACATGAAAGTTAATAATTTTTATAACGGTTTTTTAATATTGGGATATAGTTAGAATATATTGATAATTTTGAGATGAAATTAAAATTTTCAAAAATTTGAGGATGGAATTGGAATGTTTAAAAGTTTGAAATAAATTTAAAATGAAGGAGGATAAAAATAAAATGTTTAAAAATTTAAGGACTAATTTAAAATGAAAGTCATAGTGTAGGTATGTGTGGTGCAATTAACTCCAAAAAAATAAAAATATTATATTACTTTGTCTATTGTCTTTTTTAATTTTTATATAGTTTTCGATAAAATAATAAAAATTCACTCATCTAACAATTGAATATTTTATCACGGACGGTGAGTTGTCCAAGAGTTTCTTTTTAATAATATTTTAGATTTGTCTAAATCATTTAATTTGGTTATGATCTTTAAAAAATATTAGAAGATTTGATTATACTATATTTGATAAAAAGAATATTCTAAAAATTGGTTGGTGAACTTTCATATTAACCGTTGATGTAAAAATGATCTTAACCATTTATTGCAAAGTGACAACTATAATAAAGGTATTTCACACTTTATTTGCAACATCCATTCTCTTAGTAATATAAATATTAATCTTAATAATTTTTTTACTTTTCAGGTTTTTCGTTGCTTTCTTTTTTTTAAATTTTTTTTACTTTTTAATTTCTCTCTACTATGTTTTTAAACTTATTTAAGTTATTTTTACAAAGTTAATTAGTTAATTATTAATACTTATATATAAACTATTGTATAGTCATTTAATAAATCAATTTAATATATTTTTTCTACGTACACTATTCTTAACATGGTATCAGAGCGATGTTCTAATTGAAAAATCGAAAAAGTGTATGAAAATGGCATATCGTTTACGAATTTCAAATTTCAAGTTTGAAACAGCAAAAAGACGTGTGTAACATATAACACAGGCTTTGCATCAGGCATGCCAAAATTAAGTTCGAAACAAAAGCCAACATCAATCAAGTCAAATGTTTGCAGGACAATTTATGCATGGCAACAAAATAACAAGTTAAAATAAAAAAAAAAATCACACTCAAAGAGATAAATCCTGCTAACCTAAATCTTGTATGATAGGAAAAATAATGGAGCATCATCCACTATTATCAATACTAGATATCACCTATTAAAACAATATAAATCAAATAATATTATTACATACCTCAAATCCAAATTTACTGAATGTTTGAAGTACTGTTTTGTCCTACACACCAACATGTGTGAAAATATATTTGTTAACTATAGAACAAGAGAATGGAATTAGAAAAGAAAAGGCAAGCGTTTTTAAGTAAATAAATTCTAAATTATATACTTAGCCTTTGTTGTCGCTGGGAAACGCGGAAGGTAGGTATCAATACTCTATCTGTGATAAAGTTTATTCACGCATAAATTTTCAATGTAAGCATAACTCCATGCCTCCACCTTATAGCGGAAGAATGTCTCTGCATCCAGCTAGTTTTGTTTTTTATTATCAGTAATAATTCATTTAAAAATAAAAATTTATAACACAAAAATTTAGAAATGTACCCCGAACCAATCGTTATCAATGTCTTTCTTGTTGTAAACGAGCATGCTGACGACTCGTTGATCTACATGGTAGGCTTTGTTTTTGCGCTTTTTTCACCTGCATTACAACAACAAACAGAGAGCATTAAAGATCAAATAATAAAATGAATGCTAACTTTTTTAATAGAAATTCAAGTGTACAAAAATGTGTATAAGTACTACTACTATGCATTTTTCACGTCTCTTCGTTCAAAGCACTTCTTTAAAGATTTTAGTTCTTGTAAAAAGATTTTAATTCATGTATACAAAAAAATACAGTGTCACAACCAGTTACCTCTTTAGCAAACTCATTGATTTTGGCTCTGCCTCTGCCACGATTTTTAGCATTTCCCCAGCATATAGCCTGAATGTATGCAGCTACCTCGAGCTCTTCCACGTAGGTTGCTTCTTTCGCAAAATAATCCTCAAATGTGAGGCTATTTTCAGGTTGGATAGCCCTCTCCTTGGGCTTCATCCATTTAAACACTTTCAGATTGGTATCTATGCAACAATTGATTCTCACCATTGTTTGCCTCAAAGAAATGTAATTTTTCATCAACGACATGTAGTTTAGTTTCCTAAATAAATTAATTATTTGTTTAATATCTAATATATAATAAGAAGGTGATAAACAAACAATACAAAGAACAAAAAAATCCATTACTTACCTGTTGCAAAGGATCAGTGGAGAGCATACCGGCGCAAGAATCATGGCTGTAAAAAATGAGATTAGAAAATTAACTCTCGACGTGTTTGGTAAATAAGAAAATTGAACCTTCTAGTCTCTAAAAAATGAAATTTAAAACCTAGAAGGAGGATTTTCAAAAAGTCCGCCGGATCCACGTAATCCTTAGAATTGAAAAAAGCTCTCTATCGAGCATTATGAAAATTATCGGAACAACTCAAATCAGAGATGTTGAAATAACTGAGTCTGGAGCTGAACTCTCTTAAATTTTTATATCAATGCTTCACAGAAATCGTTTTTAGGAGAAGAAATAACATGAATGATTTAAAACCACTGATCGATGCATGAAGAAGTGCAAAACTCAAAAAAAATCAGAATGGGACAGAGATCCGTAATGAATTACTAATGTTTTATTTGAATCAACTCAAATTCCTTACAATCATCGTTCGTTTCTTAGCATGCAATTCTCATTGTTACTTAATATGGAACCTTTATGAAACATAAATTCAAAATCAAAAGATAAAAAGAAATTCAAGATAGAGAAATATTTAGGCCCTGTTTGGTAAAAAGAGGTTTTGGTAAAAATTAGAAGTTTGAGACATAATTAGAAGTTTGACTAGTCAAATCTGCTAATATTGTTATTTGGTGAATAGCGGATTGAAAGAGTGAATTGAGGTGACATCGCTAATTTTGAAAAAGCTCATAATAGGACTTTTTTGAGATTAGATGTTTGATATTATAGTTGTAAAGACTCTTTTACCCTTAGTAGTTACCAAAAATCTCAAAATAACCTAAATTAAGTATTTTTTTACCTTATTTATAAGCTAATCCTATTTATTTTTTTCTTTTTATTATCTAAAAATAATTATATAAATGATAAATTAATATATAAATCATTTGAATATGTTTAGAAAAGTTATATTAAAAATAATTTTATAGATCTAATTAATATTAATTAGATACAAAATATTGATAACTAATAAATTATTCAAACAAGTATTGAATATACTCATGTCCTTATATGTCATTTTACTTGTTTAAATAATTTAATAACTATAAGCTATTAGTTAATTTTAACAAACACATTTATACAATCAGCTAGTCAAATCAACTAATGCAATCAGCTATAAGCTAATATAACTGTTATCTGCTAATTGTTAAACAAGGCCTTAAACCAGAGAGGCGGAGAGATTACCCATTCAAGTTGGAGTGATCGGTGCAACGACGAGAGGAGCAAACGCAAATTGATTCCCTTCCTTCTTCTCTTCACTTGCTTCCCAGCTCGTTCAATTGATTTTCGAAGAAGCGCACTTGCGGCAATGCATGCTCTGGGTCTATATATAGATAGGAAGCCACGCGCCAAATCATTATATTCAAAAGTAATTAAATAATAATCATCCAAATTCGACTTGATTCGAAAGATAAATTAAAAATTTTTACTTTGTTTTATTCTGATCATAATTTCAAAAACCCTACTCGATTTAAAAAATTTCGAACAAATTTTGAGTTATAAAATGAAACTTAGTGGATATCGGTTTCCAATTCGAGTCGAGCCCTTCAACCCTGGTCCATGGCTGCTATATGTATATCGCATATGAAAAAATATGAATATATATATATATATATAGCTATACAAATTTGTTTAAATTAGAACCATATGATTATAAATATTTACAATTAAATTTGAGCAAAATCTCGGTCAACTCAACTAAAAAAAATTCAAATAAAGTTTGAGCTATAAAATAAGATTCCTCACCTCGACTAACTCAAAAAAATTGACTCGGTTCGATTCTATCAATCAAATACTCACCCCTAATCGAAGGGACTCAAATACTTGTCTTTAGGCCTTGACTTAAGAGGACATTTTTGATGCAACCAAAACAAAAAAAAACGGTGATAGTTGGGTCATCATCAGTGTAGTTTTCCCTTATATCATATATTTATCTGGTTAGTTTCGTGTTCGGCTTCATATCAGATGAAATGTAAGTCGAATTTCGGTGTCTTTTTTCCCTCTCCGTAGGTAAGATTGTTAAAGAAACATAAACATAATAAAATAGGGTTAAGTTTCTTGGAAAGTGAAAACTTTCTATCATACCAAACAATCCTTCGATGAAAATGAGAGGTGTTTAAAAATATCTGACTGAACTACTCAACTATTTGAGCATAAAATATCGGGTAATTACCTAAATTCTTTTTTTACCCAGGTCGGGTACTCGGCCCGTCAAAATAAACATTTTCCCGAGTCGGGCTTGGGTTGTAAGAATGCTTCTTATCAGGTACTCGATGACCCGGTTCCCTATTTTTTATTTTAAATATAATTATTATTTAAACAAAATACTCTTAAGTTCACTATATTCTCAATTCAAACAACTGTATATAGTTTCTAAGAGTTATGAAATTTATATTATATAATTCAAACTTTTATTTGTTATGAGTTTTTTTAATAAAATTAACTTTTTTTAAAAAGTAAAACATCCGGGTACCCGGATTTTCGGCTATCTAAGTAGCGAATACCCGATTAAAGTGGACCGAGAACAGGCCGAAAAAAGATACCTGAACATTTCGAGTACCCGAAAGTGAACACCCCTAATAAAAACTTCTTTACCACATTGTGAGAATAGCGAACACTCCATCCCGCCTCACGTGTTTTGCATTCTATTTGAAAGTTTCAAATTATCTTATCCCGCCCAATTATCGTAGGTAATCCAAGATATTTGTCCTATCATATTTGACAACTAATCAGATTTGAGTAATATATGAAAATTAATTTCAGTGGATAAGGAAGACCGACGTAACGTATGAAGAAATTATTTTTAGTAATAAAACACATGTATTAATATATGTACAAGATAATTCAATTAATAATATATAATTCATTGTATTAAATGTTTAAAATTTAAAGAATTAAATATACATAAATCATAAAATAGATAACGGACATGAATAATACCAAAAAAATTTCGGGTTTGGTGAAGGTAAAGGATTTGTTAGGTAAGTAAAATTATACACTGGGTGTATATAAATGGGTTAAGGGCAATTTTAAGAAATCCAAAATCAAAATCCAAAATCCAAAATCATATCAAATTTATCCCTCTCTTCACTACTTCCACCCTCTCCTTTCTTGCGTTCCAAGTTTCAAATATGGCGACAAAATAAACAAGGTAACTCCTGAAACCCTGAACTTAACAAAAAGGTTTGTACTTCAGTAATGAGATTTTGAGATTATCTGCGCTCTGAATCATTCTTTCTATACTCGATTTCATGTTTTTGGATACCTCTGCAACTTTGTTTACTTCGCCGAAAAGGAGAGCCTTTTTCAAAGGTATATCTGTTTAGGGAAGATAGGGTTTTTAGGGTCTTGTAATCCTGAATTGTTCTTGGTGTTTTCAGGGTTTTGTACAATTTGCTTTACTTTAGTTGATTGGGGTTTTATGCTGTTTTGCTTTGGTCTCATTGCATCACTTAATTTTGATATACAGAAGCTGTAATGCAGACTTTTTCGAATTACCAATTAGTTTTTGTTTGTGATAATCTGAAATTGGATGAATGGATATCTGATACTTTGATTGTCTCTGTGTAGAGTTCTGACTGGATTAAGCAGTCCTCCAACTTGGTTAGGTGCAAGTTGGGGGGCGGATCGTTCGTATCGACGATGACCCCTTCGTCTAATATCCCAAACTTGCAGTTCCATAGGCCATTTGAAGCTGAAGCTAGATGTCCTTTAACTGGACAGAATCAGTCTTTCCGTCCGGTAAACGAACAAGCTGCTGCGACTAACAATCATCTTCCTCAGCTCCCTTTCACAAGACAAAATCAATCTCTCCGTCTCGTAAATGAACAAGCTGCGACTCATGGTCATCTTTCCTTCACTGGACAAAATCAATCTTTCTGTCCCATAAATGAGCAAGCTGCTATTCATGGTCATCTCCCTTTCGAAGAATCACAGGAAAGTTCGGAACGTATGACGATTCTAGATACCCAGAAGAAGGTTTTACTTGCTTATATCTGGCATAAGAACTCAGGGATGTTTCCTCAGAATGATGCTCTATTTTCTTTCGTGAACCATATGCATTCAACAGTCTGTTGCCAGTATATCTGTAAATGCTTTGAGTTTTACTCAATTGCATCACATTATGATGGCTGTCATGATGCTAGATGTGACATTTGCAGTCCTTTTAGGTATACTCCTATCGTCAATATATTTCGTCCTGTCTTAGGACATGTAAAAAGAGGCCTTCCAAGAGTTTCGGGTAAAGGAGATTCTGGTCAGTCCATATGCAGTAGTTCAGAAGCCATGCAGCCTTTGCCAAAGCGTTTGAAGCTGGAAAATCCTACTTTTATCTGCTTGCCTTATAATGGTATGATTTATTCAATGGCTCCACTAACGGTTCAACCAAGTTTTACTGAGCTTCCACCCTTGTCACAGTCGCAAGAATGTCTTGAATCTTCTAATTCTGGGATTATGGAGGCGAACACTACAATTTCTAAAGGGATGGGAATGACTCAGTCGCAGGTTCAACCAAGTTTTACCAATCTTCCATCCTTGGTGCATTTTTCGGAATTTCCTGTATCTTCTAATTTTGAGGCTATGGAGGTCAACACTGAATTGCTACCAAACCTTATAGAAGGTTCTTCAAATGATGCTATTGGCAGTTATAAAGAAGAGGATATTGACTTGGTAAATGGTACAAAACAAAGAGGTGTTTCCTTGATAGAAAACTTCTCAGCACAGCAAATAAAGGAGCATATATCAAGTCTCAGGAAGTACATTGATCAGGTTTGTGTTTTCATCGTTGTTTATTGCTTTTATTTTCCGTATTGTGTTGTCCAGATTAGCGGGATATTCTACTTAAAATTGCTGTTAGAATGCATTAACTTGACTAAGTATGGATGGGATAGAATATGTTTGAAGGATATGCATAATTGCACACATTCAAACATCTATGATAGAGAAGAGCATAAAACTGCTGCATAAGAGCTGCATGAGCCTGTCGAATCATTTTGTCGGTTGCTGTTTTGTGTGTATGTGTTAATATTGTTAGTGATTTTATCTTCCGAAAGTTAGCTATATCTATACTAGATTAATATTGCATAAACTTTGCATTTGTTAATGAAGGTGCATTGACAGTCTTCTCTTATTAAAATAGGATCTTGGAAAGAAAGAAAGGGAAACCGGAGTAGTCAACGTTGACAGTAAGGACTCGTGCCAGTTGTGTGGAGCAGTCAAGCTTTCACTTTCTCCTGCACCAATATATTGTTCATCGTGTTGTGCTCGTATCAGATACGGTGCAATGTATTACAGCTTACCTGAAGCAAATGGCATCAAACATTGTCTCTGTTCCGTATGCTGTAATGCATCTCGGTCTAAGGGTATCACATCTTCTGGGATATCTGTTTCCAAGGCAAAGCTGATTAAAATGAAGAATGACGATGAACCTGAAGAATGGGTAGGTTAATCCAGGGTATTTAATATTTCTCACTGTCCTGAAATTTCAAACTGAAAGACTCACTTCCTAATGTTGTTTTCTTGCAGTGGGTTCAGTGTGATAAATGTAAATGTTGGCAACACCAGATATGTGCTCTCTTTAATGAGAAAATGAATAAAAGAGGAAAAGATTTTGTCTGCCCAAAATGCTGCTTAAAAGAAATTGAAAATGGAGAACGGATGCCCCCGCTAGTCGGGACTGTTTTTGGTGCAAAAGATCTGCCGCGAACCATGCTCAGTGATCACTTAGAGCAAAGACTGTCTACCTGTCTTCAGAAAAACAGGGAAGAGAAGGCAAGGGCTACAGGAATGAGCATTGATGAGGTAAGACGGGCTAGTTTGGATGTATCGTACATTCGTACTCATTTTTGTAGCAACATTCACAATGTTATTTGTTCTTAGTTTAGCTGTTTCGTTGACGGCATAACGTTCTATTGTTCACTAGGTTCCTGAAGTAGAAGGTCTTGTTGTAAGGGAGGTTTTATCTGTTCGGAAACTTGTAAAAGTGAATAAGCAGCTTTTAGATATACTCCAGGATCAGAATTACCCTGCTGAATTTCCATACAAGTCAAAGGTAAGATATATTTGGAAATTATTGAATGCTTTGCAGGTAGTTCAGTAGTCCCAAATTGTAACATGCCTCGTTTGGGATCAATCTCTAGATTCATGTCATTTTCACTAAACCATGAAAATCGGTTTTCCATTTTCAGGTTATTCTGTTGTTTCAGAATATTGAAGGGGCAGATGTATGCCTTTTTATCATGTATGTCCAAGAGTTTGGTGCAGAATGCGGTCGGCCAAATCAACGCTGCGTTTATATCTCATATCTTGACTCCGTTAAGTATTTTAGGCCTGAAACAGAAACTGCTGCTAGTAGAGAAGCTCTTCGAACTGTTGTTTATCACGACATATTGGTATACCATATAATTTCCTACTCCAATTATTATAGATTTTCAAAGATTAAGTTGTTTTAGTTGGATCACTGGGATCATTTCTTGTTTTCCTGTTCTGATTCCGTTTTTAGGTAGGATACCTCGAATACTGCAAGAAACGGGGATTCGCAACCTGTTACATATGGGCTTGTCCACCTAGGAAAGGAGAAGATTATATCCTGTATTGCCACCCAGAGGTTCAGAAAATACCAAAGCCAGATAAGCTGCGGCAGTGGTATCTCTCTCCCTCTCTCACACACACACGCGCGCACTTATCTCGTATATATGCCTCCGTGCCTTCTGCGTTGTTTCAGTTTGTATATGTATCCTTGTTTGAATATACACATCTTGACTAGCAGCATTTTTGCAAGTACAGGCATAAGAACATGCTACAAAAGGCTACTAAAGCCGGCATAGTGGTTGATTTGACAAACTTATATGATCAATTTTTCTCCACTGGGAAATACAACACCAAGGTGACAGCAGCTCATTTGCCATATTTTGACGGTGACTATTGGTCTAGTGCTGCCGAAGATATGATAAAACATATCGAGAAAGCAAGCGGAGAAGCCTCAAAAAATACGAGCATGAAAACTGTGTCAAAGAGAACATTGCAATCCATGGGACACACAAATCCATCTGCTCGTGACATGAAGGATATTCTGCTGATGCAGAAGGTAAAAATTTACAAACCATACTATTTTAAATCTGTTTATTTTTATGAAACTATAATGATCACTAAATATTTTATTTCATTTCTTCCTGCTTTGGTAGCTGGGACAAAATATTTTATCTATGAAGGAGGATTTCATCATTGCTCACCTGCAGTTCGTATGCGTATGCTGCCATAGAGCGATATTAGACGGATGCCGATGGTCTTGCGATCTGTGTAAAAGCTTTCAGCTTTGTGGAAGGTAATTTGTCAATGTTTATTCATTTTTCTGTTGTTGTGTTCTGGTTGGCATTATATTTCCTCCTCGGAGCGTTATTCATCGCGGTCATGCCATCTTCCAGGTGCCATGATGCAAAACAAAGTACCTACAAGGATTCCACCCACACTTCATGGAATGGTGAAAAACATTCACTCTGTAGGGTAATGTTCCTAGCTCCCGCGGTTTAAACAATTCGTTGTTACCTTTATTACGAAGAGGTTGGAATATTAATGCATATCTATCTTTTTCCAGATAATGGTGGATGATGTTCTTTCTGATACTGATGATAAAGATGTCTGCATAGATAATGATCTATTTGAAAATAGGTACAAGTTTTTGATGTTCTGCCAGAAGAACAACTATCAGTTCGACACACTTCGTCGAGCCAATCATTCCTCGATGATGATACTATATTACCTTCACAATCCCGAGGCGTTGCTTGCTAGAACTAACTGCTGTATTTGTAACAAGGACGCACAAATAGACCAGTGCTGGCATTGTGAGACATGTTCGGACTTTTTTGTCTGTGCTACATGCTATCAAAGAGATGGTTGTTCCTTGCACATCCATAAGTTGACTTCTCATTCGTCTGCGGTTGATTCTTCGACTGAGAATAGACAGACTACAAAGGAGAATAATTTATCGGTACGACGATATTGTCCATTTTTAAAACATTCTATCAACGCGAATGTTAATTAACTTGAAATGTTATCTGATTGAACAGAAAGTGCTGGAACTGTTGCTGCATGCCGCTCGATGTCGCTCTCTCTGCTCTGACTTCAATTGTCATCTCATGAAAAAGCTATTCTCCCATTCAAGAAAGTGCACTGTTAGGACTGCTGGAGGTTGTAGGCACTGTAAGAAGACATGGCTCATACTGAAACTGCACTCGAGAAATTGCCAAGAATCCGACTGCGCCGTGCCACGGTGCAGGTATGACACAACTATGTACAACCTATTTTCTAAAGCTTCTCATCACTTGAAACAAATCTAAAACTCTTTCCCCGGAAAACTGATACACTTTTTCTTTTTGTTTAAATGCATTAGGGACTTAAAGCAGCATGCAAAATCTTTGGCACAGAGGGATGTTGCACTTTGACTAAGCTGGGAATAATGCAAACAAATGCATTCTGCTGATGCTAAACTGATGAGAAATTCTAAATGATTCCTTTTTGCAGATTTTAGATGTTTGTTGTTCGTATTTAAAAATATTTGATTCACTGGTAGTGTAAAATTTTACACACTATCAATGAATAACTGAGTTGAAAATTTTAGTTATTTTTATTTATATTTAAAAGTACTTTTTTATCAGTTTATAGATTAACTTTTAGTTTATGAGTTGTTTTATGGATATAATTTAAGAATTGATTTCGGTGTTTTAATTTTTATGTATAACCTCATTCTAAACTGGTTCTTAAATTTTTTAATGTTCGAGTTTCATTCCAAACTATGTCTCTCAATCTAAATTGGTCTTTAAACTTTTAATCATTCTAATTCCAATATCAAATTATCCTTTATGTCACATCATATTATTACATAATGTATATTAATGTTTATATGAAAATTAACAATTTTTATAATGGTTTATTAACATGGGACATGATTAGCATATATTCATAATTTGAGGAGAAAATCAAAACGTTCAAAAGTTTGTGGACCAATTTAAAATGAAAGTTGTAGTTTGAGGACGAAATTTGAACATTCAAAAGTTTAGGACCTATTTAGAATGAAACAATAGTTCGAAGATGAACTTGAAACGTTTAAAAGTTTAAAGATAATTTTAGTCTGGAAATACGTACTACAATTAAATCTCAATATTATTATGGATTAATATTTTATACACTGTCAGTGTAAAAAAAATTTACACAAGCATGCCTATTTTCAAGCTTAAATTGAAAACCTAAAATTTTAATCTTAAAACCCTAAAATTCTAACCCCAAGCCCTAAACCTCAAACCCTAAATTCTAACCATAATTCTTAAATTCTAAATCATACAACCTAAACCCCTAACCTCTAAACCCTAAACTAAACTCCTAAACCCCTAAATAAACCCGCTTGTGGAAACTTTATTTTCCACCGCCAGTATATAAGATATTAATCCTATTATTATTACTTTTATAAAAGGGTAATTGTTCTATACACAAGCGCTTGTGGAAACTTTTTTACACAAGCGCCTTAGTTTTAGGGGTTAGAGACTTCGTTTAGGGTTTAAAATTTAGGTGTATAAGTGTAGTAGTTTTGAATTTACAGATTGTTGATAGAATTTTGGGTTTAGGGTTAAAATTTAGAGTTTATAGGTTAAAACCTAAATCCCCACCCATATTACCCTAAAACCAAACCCTAACCCTAAACCCTAAATTCTAACCCTAATTCCTAAATTTCAAACATGAACCCTAAATTCTAAACATTTAGACTAAAACCCCTAAATTCTAAACCATAAACACTAACCCTAAACCCTATAATTGAGGCGCTTGTGGAAATAAAAACTTTCCACCGCCAGTGTATAGGATATTAATCCTTTATAAAAAAAACATTAACTTTACATATGAGTTAGGTTCTCATATAATACGATATATGATTGATGAACAATAAACATATCAAATTAAAATGTTTTAAAATAAAATACTAAACAATTTAAATAAAGAATATTTTTTTAAGGAAGTTTAAAAGTTACCAAATACAAGATATTTTTTAGCAAATTTCCAAATATAAGAATTGATATAATACTTTTTAGTATTACCATAAGTATACAATGTATTAAGTGACTAATTCGAATTATATTTTACAAAAATTTATTATAAAAACATGCTTAAATTCAATTTATTTTATTTGTTATGTCAGAATTTAAATATATGACATGTTTAAATAAAATAATTGGATGACATTTGTGTATATTGGATAATAGATAATTGTTTTTTATGTGTAATACCATAATTGGACGACATTTGAGTATATTTGGCATGTTCAATTCAATTTATTTTATTTAAATATTTATTATAAAAATTGTTTTTTAGGTTACATTTGTGTATATTGGATAATAGATAATTGTTTTTTTCTTACATATACACATATAGAATGTCTTCATATGGCAACATTCCGTTATTTTAGCATGTCATTACCCAATATACACACAGACAGCTTTTCAAAATTGAAAAATGAAAACAAATTCCGTCCAAATAAATAAAATATTTTTATTTATTTAAAATCAAACAATTAATTGATTTAGCAGGATGAGCAGGTTTCTTAAACCAAGATTAAAATTTTGAATTTCAGTGTTAATAAAAAAAATTAAATTAGGAGGAACGGATTCATATTAGACATCTGCAAAACTCAATCTGAATTAGTCCGTCAATAAATCGAATATCGATAATTAACTTAAAAAAATATATCACGTGTATCACCCAATGTTGAAAACCTAACGTACAATTTTCCTTATTTCACGTTGAGCAATAGGAGCAGTATATTGAAAACTGCTTTGACTGCCCAATCATGGTTGCACCGTCATTCAATACACCCAAAAACCCACGTGCCAAATTTCACCGTCCATCAACTCTCCCACTTTTCCCCCTCTCTATATAATTCTAGTCCCACCTTCACTTTTTTTCTCATCAAATTCCTCCACTTTCTTTCTCCCCAAACACACTCAGCTAAAAGCAAGAATCAATGGCTGCCTCAAGCTCTGCTCTAAGATCTGCCATTTCTTCTGGGATGGTAGGAAAACCCAGATCCACTTCAACCACCCTTTCCTTGTTGCCTGCTTCATCCATCAAACTCATCAAAAACCCATCTTTAACTCAAAGGAACAAGCTTTTTGCTTCAAACCTCAGCACTTTCTCGGCTCCCAAACAGGCTTTCACTTGTAAGAGTCAGGCTGTTTCATCTGATAACTCAACTCCCGGTAATTATTTGATTTCCCTTCTTTTCCCTGGTTTTCTACTTTCATATCTTCAATTCCATTCGTCTAATCGTCTCCTTGGGTGGATTGTTTTTCTGGGTTTTGTTTGGTTGCAGAGAAAGTTCAAGAAATGCATATTTATGAGATTAATGAGAGAGATCGTGGGAGTCCAGCTTATCTCCGTTTAAGCCAGAAGTCTGTTAACTCACTTGGCGATCTGGTCCCTTTTAGCAACAAAGTAAGCTTTTTTTTATATACTGAATTGTTTGTTTCCTGAGAAAAAAAAACAAAGTAAGGTCTAAGTCTACCCCTAGTCCCTGTACTCTTCGGACATGTAAAATTTAGTCCTATTTTTTTAACATTTGTAAATTTATATGAATAAATTTTCAGTTATATAAGGGAGACTTGGAGAAACGGATTGGAATAACGGCGGGGATATGCATTTTGATCGAGAACAAACCGGAAATGAAAGGTGACCGGTACGAGGCAATCTTCAGCTTCTACTTCGGAAGCTACGGTCACATAGCGGTGCAGGGGCCGTACTTGACCTACGAGGACACGTATCTGGCTATTACTGGTGGGTCGGGCATTTTTGAGGGTGTCTCCGGTCAGGTTAAGCTTCACCAGATTGTTTTCCCCTTCAAGATTTTCTACACATTTTATCTGAAGGGAATCGGTGAACTCCCGGCTGAGCTGCTTTGCAAGCCGGTGGAGCCACACCCTGGTGTTGAAGCCGTTCCAGCTGCCAAGGCTTGTGAGCCGCATGCAGTCATTGCAAATTTCACTAATTAAATCATTTGAGTGTTTATGGTTTTAGAAGTTTGCAATGTCTTAAATTCTCTTTTTTGAATAATAAAATGTCTGGTTCTCTGGTTCAAGTTGTATTCTCTTATGTTACT
Organism: Hibiscus tridactylites; assembly: GCA_958450335.1. Classification (NCBI taxonomy): domain Eukaryota; kingdom Viridiplantae; phylum Streptophyta; class Magnoliopsida; order Malvales; family Malvaceae; genus Hibiscus; species Hibiscus tridactylites. The sequence continues at coordinate 102,722,613 of OY288270.1, read as the reverse complement.
CCTACCCAAACTAAAGGAATTACAATCTAACCATCAAAGACGTAGTCAGATATTGGATCGGGAGACAATATATGATTGACAATAAAAAGAAATAGGCGTAAAATTCAATTAAACTAAAACTATGAAGTCTAAATAAGTAATTAATTATGATTTATTTGAATGGCGAGCACTAATATAACAATATATATATATATATTATACGGTATTATTTTTCATATATTGCGTGATCATATTAGAAACAATAAAACTTTTAGTTTCCTATGTAATATTTATTGAAACGAGTTTAATAACTAATTTTTTATGTTTTTTAAGTCCATAATGAAAGTAGATATTAACTGTAAGTTTTAAAGTTGTTTGGTTTAAATATAAATTTACTAAATTAATCATATTTTCTCAAGTTTATTCTTAGAAGTTTTCTCTCTCAAGTTTGTACTTAAACGAATGAGTTTATTGGACTTGACGAGCACTACTGAACACCACTAACACTGACATATAATTATAAATTATCTTTTAAACATATTGAATTATATTCAAAGTGATAAGATTACAAAGTATCATACCACAAATACTGCAAGTTCAATGCATAAAAATAATACAATAAAATTCTAAGGGTGTGAAAGACATTAATATACGAAACATATCACTTTTCAGAAGGACTTGAATAAACTTCTGAATGAAATCCAGCAAACAACTACCTTGACCAAAGTGCTCTATGAAGAAAGTAAATTCTTTCGATACTTGTTATTGGCGTATCAGCACAACTACAATAGGGAATCATAAGCACGTATAGATCGACCTCCTTCACTGGCAAAAACGTTCGTTGATACTCATCACCCGAACGCTAAACTGTCAAACAATTGTCATAAAGACAGACTATAATTGCTATATACACAAATGGAGGAACTACCATAAAAATAGACCAAAAAAATGCCGAAAAAGTAGATAGGGAAATTGCCATAAAAGCATATTTGATTTGAAAATAATAAAACAAAAAAAAGAAACAAGAAAAAAACTTGAAAATAAAATATTCATCAACAAAGATGAATTTTATTTATATACAAAACCAGCAAAACGGTCAAAGGTCGCTGCCGATGAAGAAAAAAGACAACAAAGAAGAACTTTGAAGAATTTGAAAAACTTATTGTAACCGCTATAATTATAAATTATTTAAAATATATATTAAATAAATTATATTTTATATATAATATTGTTATTTTTAAAAAAATAATAATTAGGTCAAATACCAACCTTAGTCAATTTAAAAAATAAAAACCCTAAATCTAAATCAATAAAACATAAATCATAAATTTAAATATTGTGTTTAGGGTTTAGAGTTTAAAGTTTCAAATTTTTATTTTTGAAATTAACTAATGTTGATATGTGATACAATTATTTTTTAAATTAAAAATATTATATATATGGAAAATAATTTAATTAATATTTTATTTTAAATAATTTATAATTATACGTTGAATCCTTTAGAATTTTAATCTTTATTAATTAATTTAATGGTGTTCAGATGTGTTCATCGTTAGTAGTATTCAGCGGTGCTTGCCGAGCGTTGTAGAATTTTTCGTACTTAAACTAGATGTTTTCTGTAACCCCCTCGTCCCGGTCTGGCCGGACGACCGGTCCGAGTGGGCCACACGGGGAAAACCGAAGCGAAACCCGTTAAAGTTCCCCCTCGGTTAGCAACCCTATTTTTTTTTCTTTTACTTAATCCTTTCTAAAGTTCATTTAAGTCCTATGTGATCAAACAGCGGAATAAAACACATGAGACAAACATTCGAACCCAAAACAGCAGTTAAACAACCCAATTTTAATCTTTTAAACAAGCCGTTTCGAAACGCCCCTGAGGCGTATCGAAACGCCTGGACCAGGTCAACTGTCCTAGAGCCTTTACAAGGGGTCGTATCGAAACGGTGGTCAACCGTTTCGAAACGCCCACGACGGTCAATATCTCGTGGTCAACGAGATTTTGACCGTTTCGAAACCTTTACACCCGTTTCGAAACACCTTCATCTCGTGAATTTCTCAGAATTCCAGTAGCCAAAACGTTCCGATACGTGTTTCGGAATAGGGGTTCCAAAGGCCATACCGTATCGAAACGCGTTCCGATACGGGATCCCTGAAGCCTACCCGTTCCGAAACGATCCCTCCCGTTTCGAAACGCTGGCAGTCTGTAGCCTTTGAAATACAGATTTAGGGGTGTTTTGACAAGTCTAAAGGTCCCATAGGACCCCTAAAGGCACACACAACCATCAAACATAATCTAGAGGCATACATCCTAGGTCTAAAATACTCAAACACGTACAAGCATGGATTTGGACAATCTTTTATACATAGCAAATTACACAAGTAGAGCCTTTCATACAAGCATGCTTGAAGGCATTAAAAAGAATCAATAAGCATCATACATATCAAATGAGTTTACATGTCACTCAAAGCAACTTAAGCATTCATAAGACATCCATCGAACTAGCATTTGGCAAGATATATCATGCTTACAAATCAAGTCAACCATAGACATACATCAAGACTCGAATCAATAATTCCTATCCCATTGCTTTACTATTACAATCTTTAAATTTAAACATCATACTTGAGCTAACCGTAAGCAACACTTGGAGGCCTTTCCTTGCCCTTGCCACCTTCAAGCTATTGATCTGCATTGTCGAACAAAAGAGAGCGTAAGCATAAAAGCTTAGTGAGGGTAAGCTCTTTAAAACAAACCTCGACAATGCAGGGTCCAAGCACGAGCTACAACCAAGATAAAATGCATGATCCTACTTCCGATCCACGCGAGCCATAAATATAGATGATGCATGAACATATATTCAATATCATGTCATGCTCAACATGTTTAAATCCACAACATATGAAATCACATATATTAAACCATGTTAGCAACACCTCCCAAAACACATTGGCTCACAATTAACCACATATTGGCAACATAAACTACAATTTGTATTGGCACCTAGTTATGACTCGAATACGCGGATAACCGTTGGAACTCACATCCAACAACTCAACCATTACCTGACGGTGGGATTCCACTCATCACCGTTCACGCGGAGGGGATTCCACTCATCCTCACACCTCGTCGATGGGATTCCACTCATCACCGACTAATATAAATACAATTTCCGGGCGAACCCGTACTCCTCCTTGGTGACTCAACGCCACCAAGGCCACGCGTGACTTTTGACTCATGTGTACACACTAACATCCTAATGATCGATCATTTGTACCCAATCATACTAGTGCCAAATACTACACATTTCATTAATCATTCATAATATCAATTCATAACACTTCCGTGCTTAGCACGTACTCACCATGATCCTCGGATCATGAAACCACCTCATAATATCATTCCTCATGCCAATACCACATGTACATCATTAACAACCATATTACATTATATTTTACACATGTGTATAACCATATCATATCTATCATCAACATGCATATAACAACGCATCAAACATGCCTCAACATACGTGTATACAACATATACTTAATCAACACCATCGCAATTTAACATGGGGCATATACAACCATTAAAAGTGCAACCAAGGTCTCTAATCAAAGCTTGGGATTAGGCTACCACTCTAATCCCAACTCTAGGTGGGTTTACCAAGCCCATCCTAGGTTCACATGCTTGAACCAAATACTCAAAACCATTTGAAAATATTTAACCACTCACCTCTACCTCCAAGCTCAAATACAAAGCAACCATGGTCTTCAATTTTCCGGATTTGCTCCCAAAGCTTCACCAACCCAAAACCAAGCTTCTAAACATCTCAACACAAGTAAAACAATCACAAATCAATTCATCAATTAAAATAGCAAACCCGGAACACTAATCAAACACCAAACTCAACATTTTAAACCATGAACAACCCCCAAATTGCCAAATTCGAGCAGCCCTTATACACAACTCAAAACTTGTGATTTCAACACATTTAGCACATTCAAATGCTTCCAAAACAGCCCCCAACTATTACCCTAACACCAACCTTCAATTTCCAACACAAACCACACCAAAATTCCCATTTTCGTACTCCGATCTTACCCAGCAGAAAATTCCATTTTCAAACACCCAAATGACATTTAAATGGTCCCAAATCATCCTCTCAACATACCCTAACCATCAGCCCTTCAATTACACACTAAAACCCACTAAAAATCAACTTTTTGACACCTCAAAAATGGGTTTAAGAACCCACTTCGGAAATTTATTAAAAATTAACCAAATTAACATATAATGTGTATTTCAACTTCATTAAACAAAACCCTAACTCAATTTAACAAAACAAGATGAAAAACCCATAAAAATCTAAACTTTTAAATCAAACCCTAATTTCCAAAAGTTCATATTTTTGAAATCTAAAACCATAGATAGATAGAGATTAAAGAGGAGAGTTTGAATATGATTTTACCTTTCAAAACCCCTTTGAAATGAAGTTGAAATCAATGGAATTGTAGTCAAGCTTTGAGAGGGTTTTGGAGAGGGTTTGGGGTGTTTAACATTGAAGATGGGAAAAAGGTGAGAAAGATGACAACTTTATTTTAAAAATTGTCTTGCTTTTTAAAACTTTTGGGTCCAATTACAACATTGGTCCCTCACTCCTTATTAAAGCTCAATTTGGTCATTATTTATAGTTGGTTTATTTTAATTAGATTTTATTTGACTCGAACTAAAACCCGGCTAGCTCCTAGCCCCAAAATACGGGTGTTACAACTCTCCCCCACTTAAGGAAATTTCGTCCCCGAAATTTATCGAACGTAAGGAGCCACTAAGACATGCTACTTCACACTGTCCTTGTCCTCTCACCACCATGTTAACCAACTCGAATGACTTATCACACAACATTTGCTATCTTACACTAAGATCCCAACTGATTCTTCAAGGCATGCCAATTTCAAACTCAACTCAATCTCTTCAACAAACACAGCACGAAACAGATCTGACTCCCGCTTCCGAATCATAGATACACGTATCACATCTCAAACCCCTTTCTAACTCTGGTGGTAACCGCAACAGATAACAACAGAACTAGCCCGATTCACAAACTCATACAATACTGCTTGAAAACTTGACTCATAACTTTCTCTAACTGATCCTCTGTCTTCATCAATTAACCAAACACTATGCAGACGTCTTCGAAATTATTCTAGTTGAAATCTCGGATCTTTATTACTCACTTTTACTGCGAATCTTCCACGGATGTAACAGACTAGAAGAAAACTGAAGCTCAGTCTTGACACTCTGATAATTTACACACTCACTCGCACACTGAACCACATTATTCATCCACTCAATTCAGAAGCATTCATCTTCAACCTACAATACGTCTTTATACAACTTAGATGCAATACAAATGAACTACCGTGCTCTTCGGCCCAAAACAACACATCTCAAAACACTAGGTCAATCGGTACAACTATTCTGCCTCTGAAATGCAAAACTCTATCATCTCGGAAGCTGTATTCTGAAGGTCTTCCTTCTACTATGCCTCGCACATGAGGTGTCAAGAATCTGTCTTGCAACTGTTTCGCTTCAAGCATTTTGACTCAATGTAGGTTCAACACGAAACGCGGCCACAAGAACACTGTCATTCGGCAACTGAATTTGGAAAATACAACTCACAACTCAACTACTAATCTAACAATAATTTCAACTCGGAACATCGGTTACTACATTGACTACCTTTGGGTGGTACTCACTCTTGATATTACAGTCTTCAAGCATTTCTAACACTTATGTTGTTCAAGTTTCAACCCTTCCTAAGTTGTCTAACAATTCAAGTTCTGATAATATGTACGTACACATTGTGCATTTCTTACTATACAAGCTTTGTCTCTAAGTCTTCGAAGCAAACACAACTGTAATTAACTCCATGACTCATATCGGATAACTCTTCTCACGGTCTTTCAACTAACTCGATGAACATGTCAAAAATCATTTCGTCTTGCATAAGCACACAACCTAACTCTACATGTGACACATTAGTATGGCTCACAATTTTTTTCTCTAACATAAGCTGATCAAGGTCGAAGTTTTCATCAAAGTTCCTTTCGGTTCATCAAGGGTCCAATGTCTCGCATCTAACCTCGCAAACTGAACTGTCTTCTGTAGCAATCTATCAATGGAGCAACTATCTTTAAAGGACTATTTACAATTCTCTGAAAGTAACAATGCTAGGCCTAAGAACTATAGATATCTGTCACGGTCTTCAATTTCTTCCAACTCATGTCTTCTTTTGCCTACTTGGGATTTACCCTAATACACTCTGATGATCTGCATGTCCTAGAAGAACATCTTCATTAACTCGAAGTTCACGTTGCATAACTTGGCATACATTTAATTCTCTAATAGAATCTACCACACTGACTTCAAAGCTTGTCATGATCTTCCTCGGTACTTGAATATACTCACGTGACATCTAGAAGAGCTACTACCACTGATCAAGAAACTCAGGAAAATATTCTGTTCAACATCTTTATGAAGGTAACTAATACACTAGTCAAACAAAACGACATAACTCATAGCTCAAGGTGATCACATCTTGCCTCTATAGCTGTCTTCGGCACTTCAACTTTCCTCACCTTCAACTGGAAGTAAACGGATCTCAAATTAATCTTCAAATAGACTGAAGCACACACTAACTGATCAACAATTTACTGACACTCAGAAACGGATACTACTCCTTCACTGTCATTTGTTTCAACTGTCTGGAATCTATACACATTCTCGTACTGTCACTCTTTCTTCTTCACAAATTACACAATAGAATTCTGAGTTGATGCACTAGGCCTAATGAATCTAAGGTCTAACAAGTCTCGAAGTTGATTCTTCAACATTCTCAATTCCTCCGGAAATCATAAGATATGGAGCAAACAAAACATAAGCAACCTCGAAGACGGTCTCAATATCAAACTCTTATCCTCTAACAAGAGATGAACCGACAATTCTTCCAAACACTTCTGGAAAAAGATAACGCAACTATTCTAACATTTTGTGGTTTATAATCTTCATTCAAAATCAAATCCATCACAATTGCTAAGCAAGCTTGTCAACTAAACTCAATCAATCTTTGACCTCTAAAGCTGGATCAACATTCAATAAGGAGTTCACATCTTCACTTACCACTACAGTCTCACAAAAATCTGCGTCTTCAAAGCAACTCTCTCTTTGTCTCAACGTATACACTAACTCTATGCTCTTCAAGCCAAACCTTGACAAAAGGTATATCAACCGTAGAAAGACAATCACTTCACATCTACTAGAAACTAGTAACTCTGAACATGTACACAACTGATAGTCTTCGGTCCTCTTGTTTTCAGACTGGTTCTTCAACAAAATCTGACTCTTCTAAGCCGTTCTTAGAGCATTTCGTAACTTCAAGACTCGATTCTGATCGCACACAAACAGTCTTGCCGGACTTGTTCTATCCCTACCAAACAATCCTGATGTCAAAGCTCAATGCTCCCTTCTCGGCCCAACTATATCGGAAGTGGCTTCATCTTTTTCACTTGCTGGAAAACAACTCAACGTACACTGACCCAATCACCCAAACTAGCTCCCACTCACGGACACTGACCAGCTGTCTTGCATTCAAATCATAGGCCGAACCCCAACGGTCACCAACTGACACTTCTGAATTTCAGATTACTCACACGAGACCCCTACCTTGATTTCACTAAAAGGACCAAGGTGCTCGCACCTACCTCTAACACTTCACCGGGCAGATTCAAACTTGCAGGCTTGCTAACAATGTACAGAAATACGGACTCGGAATCAACTGGAGGAGACAACTTAATACGGTACCAAGGGCTCATCTGTTAAAACATCGACACCACTCTAACTCCCATTCATATGCCTTCACTTCTTCTTACCAACCAATGTCAGAGTTGGTCACATTGTCCCTCCTCCTCAAGAGTCAACCCACATACACACCGTCTCAAACGGACGAATTGTACCTCAATTCTGGTACAACTATACCTCTCTAACTAAGGTGGTGGACTCCCCTAACGTCGTCCACCTTTTCAGAAACTACAACCTCCACTTACTAAAAAGCAATTAAATAAACAACAACATCAACAGTAAATTTTCATACAAATTGGGTTAGCAAAGGAAAGGGTCCAAGTGGCTCAAGTATGATTCCCTCACTAAAAAAAATCACTTTTTCAATGTAATAGTAGCAATGGGACTCTACTAAACATGCTTCGAGCAAATCAACACACATACATGCTCAACCAAGCATATAACAGGGCTTGCTTGTTAAACAAGCAAACTTAAGCGTACTATCAAACAACATGCATTCTCAATTAACCAATCATACATTACAACATACACGGAATAACAAACAACATGCTTTTAAACGAGCAATCAACATATTTGTCATACAAGCAGCCATTCTTGCAAAACAAGCAAACACTGTGCAATTCAATTTAAAAACTTGAACTTACCTCACTTACTTGCCCAAGGTCTCGGAAACCTTAGGCTCTGATACCAACAAATGTAACCCCCTCGTCCCGGTCTGGCCGGACGACCGGTCCGAGTGGGCCACACGGGGAAAACCGAAGCGAAACCCGTTAAGGTTCCCCCTTGGTTAGCAACCCTATTTTTTTTTCTTTTACTTAATCCTTTCTAAAGTTCATTTAAGTCCTATGTGATCAAACATCGGAATAAAATACATGAGACAAACATTCGAACCCAAAACAGCAGTTAAACATCCCAATTTTAATCTTTTAAACAAGCCGTTTCGAAACGCCCCTGAGGCGTATCGAAACGCCTGGACCAGGTCAACTGTCCTAGAGCCTTTACAAGGGGTCGTATCGAAACGGTGGTCAACCGTTTCGAAACGCCCACGACGGTCAATATCTCGTGGTCAACGAGATTTTGACCGTTTCGAAACCTTTACACCCGTTTCGAAACACCTTCATCTCGTGAATTTCTCAGAATTCCAGTAGCCAAAACGTTCCGATACGTGTTTCGGAACAGGGGTTCCAAAGGCCATACCGTATCGAAACGCGTTCCGATACGGGATCCCTAAAGCCTACCCGTTCCGAAACGATCCCTCCCGTTTCGAAACGCTGGCAGTCTGTAGCTTTTGAAATACAGATTTAGGGGTGTTTTGACAAGTCTAAAGGTCCCATAGGACCCCTAAAGGCACACACAACCATCAAACATAATCTAGAGGCATACATCCTAGGTCTAACATACTCAAACACGTACAAGCATGGATTTGGACAATCTTTCATACATAGCAAATTACACAAGTAGAGCCTTTCATACAAGCATGCTTGAAGGCATTAAAAAGAATCAATAAGCATCATACATATCAAATGAGTTTACATGTCACTCAAAGCAACTTAAGCATTCATAAGACATCCATCGAACTAGCATTTGGCAAGATATATCATGCTTACAAATCAAGTCAACCATAGACATACATCAAGACTCGAATCAATAATTCCTATCCCATTGCTTTACTATTACAATCTTTAAATTTAAACATCATACTTGAGCTAACCGTAAGCAACACTTGGAGGCCTTTCCTTGCCCTTGCCACCCTCAAGCTATTGATCTGCATTGTCGAACAAAAGAGAGCGTAAGCATAAAAGCTTAGTGAGGGTAAACTCTTTAAAACAAACCTCGACAATGCAGGGTCCAAGCACGAGCTACAACCAAGATAAAATGCATGATCCTACCTCTGATCCACGCGAGCCATAAATATAGATGATGCATGAACATATATTCAATATCATGTCATGCTCAACATGTTTAAATCCACAACATATGAAATCACATATATTAAACCATGTTAGCAACACCTCCCAAAACACATTGGCTCACAATTAACCACATATTGGCAACATAAACTACAATCTGTATTGGCACCTAGTTATGACTCGAATACGCGGATAACCGTTGAAACTCACATCCAACAACTCAACCATTACCTGACGGTGGGATTCCACTCATCACCGTTCACGCGGAGGGGATTCCACTCATCCTCACACCCCGTCGATGGGATTCCACTCATCACCGACTAATATAAATACAATTTCCGGGCGAACCCGTACTCCTCCTTGGTGACTCAACGCCACCAAGGCCACGCGCGACTTTTGACTCATGTGTACACACTAACATCCTAATGATCGATCATTTGTACCCAAGCATACTAGTGCCAAATACTACACATTTCATTAATCATTCATAATATCAATTCATAACACTTCCGTGCTTAGCACGTACTCACCATGATCCTCGGATCATGAAACCACCTCATAATATCATTCCTCATGCCAATACCACATGTACATCATTAACAACCATATTACATTATATTTTACACATGTGTATAACCATATCATATCTATCATCAACATGCATATAACAACGCATCAAACATGCCTCAACATACGTGTATACAACATATACTTAATCAACACCATCGCAATTTAACATGGGGCATATACAACCATTAAAAGTGCAACCAAGGTCTCTAATCAAAGCTTGGGATTAGGCTACCACTCTAATCCCAACTCTAGGTGGGTTTACCAAGCTCATCCTAGGTTCACATGCTTGAACCAAATACTCAAAACTATTTGAAAATATTTAACCACTCACCTCTACCGCCAAGCTCAAATACAAAGCAACCATGGTCTTCAATTTTCCGGATTTGCTCCCAAGGCTTCACCAACCCAAAACCAAGCTTCTAAACATCTCAACACAAGTAAAACAATCACAAATCAATTCATCAATTAAAGTAGCAAACCCGGAACACTAATCAAACACCAAACTCAACATTTTAAACCATGAACAACCCCCAAATTACCAAATTCGAGCAGCCCTTATACACAACCCAAAACTTGTGATTTCAACACATTTAGCACATTCAAATGCTTCCAAAACAGCCCCCAACTATTACCCTAACACCAACCTTCAATTTCCAACACAAACCACACCAAAATTCCCATTTTCGTACTCCGATCTTACCCAGCAGAAAATTCCATTTTCAAACACCCAAATGACATTTAAATGGTCCCAAATCATCCTCTCAACATACCCTAACCATCAGCCCTTCAATTACACACTAAAACCCACTAAAAATCAACTTTTTGACACCTCAAAAATGGGTTTAAGAACCCACTTCGGAAATTCATTAAAAATTAACCAAATTAACATATAATGTGTATTTCAACTTCATTAAACAAAACCCCAACTCAATTTAACAAAACAAGATGAAAAACCCATAAAAATCTAAACTTTTAAATCAAACCCTAATTTCCAAAAGTTCATATTTTTGAAATCTAAAACCATAGATAGATAGAGATTAAAGAGGAGAGTTTGAATATGATTTTACCTTTCAAAACCCCTTTGAAATGAAGTTGAAATCAATGGAATTGTAGTCAAGCTTTGAGAGGGTTTTGGAGAGGGTTTGGGGTGTTTAACATTGAAGATGGGAAAAAGGTGAGAAAGATGACAACTTTATTTTAAAAATTGTCTTGCTTTTTAAAACTTTTGGGTCCAATTACAACATTGGTCCCTCACTCCTTATTAAAGCTCAATTTGGTCATTATTTATAGTTGGTTTATTTTAATTAGATTTTATTTGACTCGAACTAAAACCCGGCTAGCTCCTAGCCCCAAAACACGGGTGTTACATTTTCTCTCAACTTGGTACATAAAGAATTTTCTCTCGAATTACTACCCAAACTTTAATTTCATCCATTTTTGGTACTTTTATTAATAGTTTTAGTCTAAAACTTATACATACTATGAATTTGATCATAATTCAAAACAATTTAATAAATTAATCATCCATATTTAAAAATTTCATTAATTTAATATTTTTACGATATTTTCAAACTAAATGAATCTATGAAATCAAAGCAATAGTTTGGATAACTAAATTCTACCACAAAAGTACTTTTAAACTTTTATTATTTCTTGGTAATATAACATTTCTAGGAGAAAAACATACAATTTAGGTGAACAATAAAGAGTAAATTTGTATAATTATTAAACATACAGAGTTAAATTTATTAAATTATTTACGAACAAATTGATATAATATATAAACTTTAGTACCAAATTGGAGAGAATGTGTCTAGCTCATGTACTAATTTGAGAGTAAAATTTTCTTAAGTATCAACTTGTGAAAATATGTCTAATTTAAATACTAATTTGAGAGTAAAAATTTATAAGTACTAATTATAAAAAATTTGTATAATTCAGGTACTATATGTATATTTTTTATAACCGAAACCTCGTTCCGTCCAAATAAATAAATGTTTATTGAAAATCAAATCACGTGTACTGTACCCTAATACAAAATGCAACGCACCGTTTTCCTTTGAGTCTTTGACCATCCACATTCCACAGTCCATGGTTGCGCCGACATACGATACACCCAAAAACACACATGTCAAAATTCACCGTCCACCAACACTTGTATTATAAATATGGTCCAAGTTCTCATATTTTTTCTCATCAAATTCCTCCACTTTCTTTCTCCCCAAACACGCTCAATATAAAGAACCAATGGCTGCCTCAAGCTCTGCTCTAAGCTCTACCATTTCTTCTGGGATAATAGGGAAACCCAGATCCACTTCAACCACCCTTTCCTTGTTGCCTGCTTCATCCATCAAGCTCATCAAAAACCCATGTTTAACTCAAAGTGTCAAGCTTTCCACATCAAACTGCAGCACTTTCTCGGCTCCCAAACAAGCTTTCACTTGCAGAAGCCAGGCTATTTCATCTGATAACTCAATTCCCGGTAATTATTTCCCTTTTCCCCCGGTTTTGATTGAAACCCATCGGTTTTCTACTTTCATATTCTCAATTTCATTCGTCTCCTTGGGTTGATCTTTTTTTTTCTGGGTTTTGTTTGGTTGCAGAGAAAGTTCAAGAAATGCATGTTTATGAGATGAATGAGAGAGATCGTGGGAGTCCAGCTTATCTTCGTTTAAGCCAGAAATCTGTTAACTCACTTGGCGATCTCGTCCCTTTTAGCAACAAAGTAAGCTCTTGTTTTCACTGAATTGTTTGTTTCCTGGGAAAAAAACTCAAAGAAAGGTCTAAATACTCCCCTAGTCCTTGTATTCCTTGGACGTTTAAAATTTAGTCCTATTTATTTAACTTTAGAATATGTATAAAAATTTCAGATATATAAGGGAGACTTGGAGAAACGGATAGGAATAACGGCGGGGATATGCATTTTAATCGAGAACAAACCGGAAATGAAAGGTGACCGGTACGAGGCAATCTTCAGCTTCTATTTCGGAAGCTACGGTCACATAGCGGTGCAGGGACCGTACTTGACCTACGAGGACACGTATCTGGCTATTACTGGTGGGTCAGGCATTTTTGAAGGTGTCACCGGTCAGGTTAAGCTTCACCAGATCGTTTTCCCCTTCAAGATTTTCTACACGTTTTATCTGAAGGGGATCGGTGAACTCCCGGCTGAGCTGCTTTGCAAGCCGGTGGAGCCACACCCTGGTGTTGAAGCCGTTCCAGCTGCCAAGGCTTGTGAGACACATGCAGCCATTGCGAATTTCACTAATTAAATCATTTTATTGTTATAATTTTAATAAATTATAATGCCAATGGGATCTTGGTATTTTGTTGTAGAAGAGAGTAAGATTATAAAGAATTAAAGAAATTTATGTGTTGTCGTTTTAAACCTTTTTTGTGTAATGGGATGAATTTTGGCTCTTAGCCTTTGGAGTGCACTTATAAGAGAATTCCAACTAATTTATTTCTTAGATTTTTTTTTTTTATGTTGGAGATTTATGGTAGTGGTGCTTGTCATGTCACCCATCCCTTGGACATCAATGAATAAAATAATTTCAATCATATATGAACTTTACATTCGATTGAATCTTAATTCAATTGTTATCAACGCGAACTAACTTGCCTGATTGTTGTTTTTAGAGGTTAAAAGTTTGAACATTAGCCGCTGTAGTAGGGTGATTGAGCATGCATTGTCAAATAGTTAAGACTATATTAAGAGGAACGATTGTTGTTCCTAAAGGTTAAAAGTTTGAACACCAACTACTATAGTAGGGTAATTAAGCATATATCGTCAAATAGTCAACTACTACTTATAATAACATTAACTTTAAAAAAATTAATTGTTATCCTTCTTAAAATTCTGACAAAACAAAATTAAATAGTAGACAATAACTTAGTCACAATCGATTAATCAAACTTTATTTAATTTGTAGAAAAAGTAACTTTTACTTTTAATCAATTTCATTTGATTTTTTAATGAAAAAAGCAGTCGTCTAAGATCACAATATTTGATTTGAATTAACCAATTAATATAAAAATATTATTATTTCACCCATCAATTTCAAAGACAATTAAAGTTGGATGTCATAGTGATGGATATTCTTTGGGTGGGAATATTAAAGTTGAAGTGAGTGGCACCATTCCTTGACTTGTCAACTTCAATAATTTTTTTAATATTTTATAAGTGAAAAAAAAATTTACTTTTTGACTTATAAATCAACATAATATTCTTTTTAATCGAACCCAACAAATAATTTCAGTAAAAAAATAAATAATATTTATTCTAAGAGAATCAAATTAAATTGTTATTTTGTAACCACCTTTAAATTATTTTAAAAATATATTTTCAATTGGTTCGGAAGCTAGCAGGTGCTATCAGGCATTACAACACTCTACTCGCGAGATCAGACTATAAAAGTTAGTACTAAGGAGATCTAAATATCTGCGCCCTCGATGAGAGATGACGAGTTTGAGGAAAAAATACAATGCACTTGGACAAGGCTAAACTAAGAGAGTTGTACTCTTCCCTTTTTTTCTCTCTTCTTTTCCACTTTGACTACTGTCATATTATCTGGGCTCTCCGCCTCAAACCTATAGGAAGAACTGTTTAAAATTGCCTTTAATCACTTTAGTTTTTCTCTTCTCCTCTCTAATTCGGTATCTCCTCATTCTAATATCAACAATCTTTATTTATGAATATATTTAAAAATTAGATTAATAATAAATTTACCACTACTTCTCAAAATTCATATTTCTTCCTTTTCAATCTCCGACTCTGAGTCCGTGCTTACCGATTTTAAAGGTTTCACTTGTTAGGTTAAGCTTTACCAAATTGTTTTCCCCTTCAAGATTTTCTACACATTTTATTTGAAGGGAATTGGAGAACTCCCGACTGAGCTGCTTTGCAAGCCGATTGAGCCACATCCAGCCATTAAAGTCGTTCTAGCTGCGAAGGCTTGTGAACCAGATGCCACCGTTGCCAATTTCACTAATTAAATTATAAATATTATAATTTCAATAAATTGCAATGTCATTGGGATATCAGTATTATGTCATTCTGGTTCTTTCATTATTCCGACTTTAGTTTGAACATCAAATGTTAGTTCAAAGTTATGGATGGTAATTGGCGAGTTGTTGTGATTCGGGTATCAATATAGATCACGTGCATCATCACGTGGTCTGGGATAACGTTCGCATGTTGAAATTACAAAAGGGTTGTAATTGGTTATTCACACGATTGCGGTCTACTTATACGATTGCAGAAGGTTGTAATTGAGTGTTCGCGTGGTCGTAGTTTATTGGTGTTAACATTATTTCATACTTATTGCACGAATGATTTGGATTAAATCTCGATTAAAAATGATTCTCTAACATTATTTGGCAAGTGAATGCAAACCGGCGAAGTAGTTAGGATTGAACGAAAATATTGTAGCGAAGGACATTGACACTTGGGTTTGAGTACATGTGTATGTAAAGTGTGTGCACATTATTGAATGAATACGGAAAATATAAATAAATATTATTATGTAATCATATTAGTATATCAAAAAAATATAATGCAGTAAAATTTTATGAAGACAACTCAAGCTAATGCAAGAAAAGTGTGGGTACCCTTTTCACGTCTGAGAGTGTGCAAGCTTTTAAATTATTTCATAAATAAACATGAGCTATTCGATCTTATTTTTTTTTCGTAATCAGTATTTAATTTATTGATTAATTAATTTAAATTGTATATTATAAAGGTTTATGAGAGGGATAATTCTTTCAACTCAATTATTTCATTTACAATTAAAGCTTGATTTATTGGATAAAATGAATATTATAATATTATTCATAAATCATACTCATCCCTCGCACTAAAATTGTTTTAGCAAAAAAATAATAATATTGATTGTCGATAAAAACATGAAAACAAATATTTTAAAAATCTTCAATCAAGTAATTTTCAAATATATATACAATTTTAGTGGAACAGGAAGAGTAATAAATTGTTTGGTTTAAAAATTAAGTTTTCTCCTGCACTGTTCAAGATGGGTTTTAATGATTTTTAGTAGAGGTGTTTAATATTACCCGACCTGGTTGACACGATCTGACTACCCGGCGACTCGAAATGAAAAAAAAAACGGGCATTTTTACTAAAAAAAATTACTCGACTAGGCTGGTGCCCGACCCAAGATTTTTCTTGGGTAATTGAGCCAGGTTTGGGTCGAAATTTTATGTGTTTATTATGTGATTTTTTTAAATTTTAAATTTAAAAATAAATAAAAATGTGAACGGTACCCATTACACGACTAAAGCGGGCCGAAATATGGGCCAACATATGTGATATTCGAAAAAATTAGGTATCCGATAATTAACACCCTTAATTTTTAAGGTTTTTGTTTGTTTTGGTTGGAGTTTTGGCTTTCATTATTCGTACTATTTTTTCAAGTTTTGTTTGTTTGGAGTTTTGACACTTATGTTTCTCTTGCAGGGATCGGATTTTCTTAATTAGGAGTGGGCAAAAAAATCGATATGTTTATCTGTTGATTCGATCTAAAATTTTAGATATTCAATCTATTTTTTATTTTTTTGATAATTTAGATCAAATATTTGAAAATTTTAGATCGGATACAGATAGTTATTTCACATTCAGATCAAGTATCAAATTTCCAAAATTTAAAAATTCATTTTTTATACATATTAATCTTGTTATATTCAATATTTTACTTGTTATATATGAAAAATTAAAATTTTCATGGATGTAAATCTTGTTATATTTAATAATCTGTTGATTGTTATATTCGAAAACCTAAAATTTTTAAGATATGACTGCCAAATTAAAAAAAAAGTTAAATCAAGTCACAAATTCGGATATTTAAATATCCGATCCAAAAATCTAATATCTGAAAAAACGGATCTAATTTTTTTGATCGGATACGAACCGCTAAATTACCGATCAAAAAATTCTGGATAACCATAATTTTGGATCGAATATCCAAAATACACGCCCCTAATAAGAACAAAGGTAAAAAAAATTAGGGTAAAAAAATTAAATATGCTATTGAATCGGCAAAAAAATAATTATACCTTGAAATCTGTTAAAAAATTAATTCGACTTATTTAACACGTTAGTACTATAATAATCAACGTCTGTCAATGAATATTACAATTAAATAACTTCAAAAACAAAATTTATAAAAAAAAATATGAACAATCTTGCTACATGGAAAAATTCCCCCTTTAACCAACTTTAATTTACATAACTTATATATCAAAACTTTTATCTTAATAAATTTGAATTCTAAAATTATTTTGAACGGATCAAATTCTAAACTTCACTATCAATAATAATAATAAATAAAATTAATAACACCCTTATAAATTTATCGAAACTAATTTTGAAGAAAACCAATCTTCAAATATTATTTAATTAATTTTTATTAAGATTTTGACTAGAAATGAGTGTTTTTGAGATAAATATGAGTATTGTTTTGATTTGATTTTCCACATATATCATAATTGGGAAAAAAGAAAAGTGAAAGATCAGAGAAAAAATGTTTAGAGATAAGAACAAAGCAAGTAGACAAAACTAAGAGAGAAAAAAATGTATTACATCTCACACTTTCCATTAAAACCCTAAAATCTGAACATTTTCCCGAGAAAATCTTCCTTCATGAACACCCTTTGATTAAAAAAAGGGGAAAAACAGTTCCATTCGCCCCTAAAGAATTCGTTTCCAACCAATGGACTCTCGCCGTTCCGCTCGAACAGTCAGCGACCCGAAGGTCCGTCAAGTTGGGTTCTTTACACCGGCGGCGCCACCCGAACGTACCTGCTCGGATCCTCCACGTCAGCAAGATCTGATCCAACCTCAACCTCCGTCTTCCACTCAGGTTAACGATCACTCCCCCTCCGGCGACTCACTTTCGCCAGTCATGATCCCTCCGCCGCCACATCACCATTCCGACACCTTACTCCGTACGGCTCTACAAGTTACCTCCCCCAAGACGGCGTTCTCGTATTCCGCCAAAACGGTAACTATTCCAGCTGAAAACGATGACGTGCCCTCGTCCTTATCGCCTAGTCGTAAGGTTGTTACCGTGAGATCGCCGTCCTCCTATCCGGGTGTCAGGGCGAGTAGTGTACCCGCGAGTGAGCTTACGACTGTGTCGGTGGTTAATTTGCCTCCGGGAATATCTGGTAAGTGGTAAACCATTATTCTTGATTTGATTCGTTACTTTTCTCAGTTAAAAAATATGAAGGAATTGCTATATTTTATTGGATGAATTTATATGAGGTCAGTTATAGTATTTGGGAATTGGATTTCGATTTAGAAAATGTTGTAATTTGTGTGATATAACACCTATAAATGTTACATTTCATTATTATCTCTCGAATTCATGGAGTTGTTGGATTCTTATTTGTATTGAATTTGAAATTGCTATCAATATTGTGTATTTAGAATTCATGTTTTTGTACACTTTAATAGCATAATCATATTGAATCTCAACTGATTCATATGTACTGCATGTATTTCTTTCTCACAATGCTGTGTTGGAGTCTTTCGGTTGCATATTTAGGGGAAATAGCTTCATTTTAGCTGGGCAACTGTTTCCATTTCCCCGCCCGAACCTTTCTCTGTATTGTTGGATGTATTAGAGTCTTGCTTTTTCATTCTAAAGAATTGTGAAATTGAAGCATTTACAAGCTGAAAGGGAAAAATTGATTGCAGAAAAGGCTGGTGGAGCTTCAGTTGAAGTACAGAATGATCGACCTGTTAGTTCAAAGTCATTGAAAGAGAAAACTTCTAAAGCCGAAAGACGTGCCCTGCAGGAAGCTCAACGAGCTGCTAAGGCTGCTGCAAAAGGTATACACTGCTACTGAATTTTCTGTTTCACACTTATGTTACTTTGACTCAGGTGTAAGTGTCGATTGCGGGTTTGTGCCTCACATGTATATATTCATTTTTTCCCCGAGCTTTTTCATGTATTTGGAGGGTCATATCTAGTACCCGTGTTTGAAAATGTTTCAGACACAACACAAGTGCTGGACATGGGTGCTTCAAGAAAAATGTAGAGTTGAAGCAACAGTGATTAGCTTTGTTTAAATGATGTCTGACTCGTGAACCATGCTTGCATTTCCATTGCATGGCGTTTTCTGTGTTAACTCTAATAGTCACACTATTCCCTAAACAGGACTCAAAACTTAAATGAGTTTATTGTTAAGCTATATATATTTGTTTTATCGTGTGTATTTCACATTTTAAAAAATCCTTAATAACTTTGTACCTGTTGATCACAATGTATTATTAGCTGAAGGGACTAAGGCATCAAGTGCTGCAACTAAGGTCGTGACCTCAGCAAATACGAAACCAAGTAAAGCAGCAAAACCGTCTTCACAAAAGAATGATGGTTCTCAATTTGCAGCTTCTGAGAAGAAGGCAGGTGATCGTGCACCTGAGAAAGATAGGAAGAAAGATGCTCCCCATCCTCGAATGCAATATGATGATACAAGCCGAGTAGAGAAAGCCAAAAAGCGTGCTGTTGTGAAACAAACTGAAGTTAGGAATAGAGTGGAACTTTTCAGGCATTTGCCTCAGCACGAACATGGAACTCAGCTCCCTGATTTGGAGACCAAGTTTTTTGAACTTGATCCAATGCACCCTGCTATCTACAAGGTATTCCTTCCGACTTGACTTGCTCATTTGGACATTGAAAGCAGTTCACATGCACTCGCACATTTATACATGCATAAATGAAATATATCCGCATCTATGCATATGTACAATGTATATGACTGGTAATAGATGTTTTAACCCCATAGCGAATTTAAATTGTTGATACATGTCCATTATACTTTCAAAAGATAAATTGTTTAATTATTGAACAGACACGCGGCAAATCATTCAAGGAATCTAAAATTTCCACCATGATATATAGAATAGTAATACTTAATTATAGATTGCGTCTTACCTTCCAGTTATATGTTCTTGGCAAACAACGCTTTACTGTTTTTACTTGAGCATCTCTTATGTTTTTTATTAGTAGATCAGCTACAGTTGATCAATGCGTCAAAGAGATGGCAGTACCAATGAACTTTTGTTTCATTCAGGCTTTTGTTGCTTTGTCAGGTTGGATTGCAGTATTTGTCTGGGGATATACAGGGTGGCAATGCACGCTGTATTGCAATGTTTCAAGCATTCAAAGAGGCTATCAAGGATTACTCAACTCCACCAGAAAAAACTCTAATTAGAGACCTAACTGCAAGGATAAGTAGTTATGTTTCGTTCTTGATTGAATGTAGGCCACTCTCGATTAGTATGGGCAATGCAATCAAGTTTCTAAAGAATCGAATTGCAAAGTTACCATTGGCTCTGTCTGAATCAGAAGCAAAAGCTACACTTATGTCGGATATTGATCGTTTCATAAATGAAAAAATCATTGTTGCTGAGAAGGTGATAGTCAAACATGCTGTTACGAAGATTCGAGATGGTGACGTTCTTCTCACATATGGTGCTTCCTCTGCAGTTGAGATGATTTTATTGCATGCACATGAACTTGGCAAACAATTCCGTGTCGTAGTGGTTGACTCTCGCCCGAAGCTTGAAGGACAACTCTTACTACGTAGGTTGGTGAGGAAGGGCCTTAGCTGTACATACACTCATGTAAATGCTGTTTCTTGTATCATGCAAGAGGTTACTCGCGTATTTCTGGGTGCTTCATCAGTCTTGTCTAATGGAACAGTTTACTCAAGAGTTGGGACTGCTTGTGTTGCTATGGTTGCTCACGCATTCCGTGTACCAGTATTAGTGTGTTGTGAAGCATATAAATTTCACGAAAGGGTGCAGCTTGATTCAATATGTTTTAATGAGCTTGGTAGGCATTTCTAGAAATAGATTTTGTAGTCAACTTCTGCTAAACCTACACTCGATTTCTCATTTTGATCACATAAATCGGTGTGGCTTAGGTATATGTTCCATCTGTTGCAGGTAACCCAGATGCCATTTCCAAGGTTCGTGGCAGAGAGGATATAAACTACTTAGATGGTTTCGTCAATCGAGAAAATCTGCAGCTTCTGAATTTAGTGTAAGTGTTAATAGTTTGATGAATGTGGAACTAAGTCTATCTTCTAAAAGCTGACAATTACGAACTTTTTCGTTGACAGTTACGATGCAACACCATCAGATTACGTCTCCATGATAATCACAGATTATGGCATGGTAAGTTATGATTTTATAATGCTTCTTTTAGTTCGAAAAGCAACATAATTGAATTAAGACTTAGTTAAGGAAAACTTAGTAGGGCAACATTATTTAGAAGCACGGAATATGGGATTTAAATAGCAGCTGCTTTTCTTGTTTTAGATTCCGCCTACAAGTGTGCCCGTGATTGTGAGAGAATATAGAAGAGAACACTTGTGGTCCTAGTTCAAGACGGCTCGTAAATGTATCGCAGAGGGTTCTCAACAATTTTGCTCGTGTTGTAGACCATCATTTTGGTCAATCGCAACAGAACAATAAGGAGAGAAATTTTGTCACATGTTCGCTTTTCTTATCGTCGTTTTGTTTTTCCTGGAATAAGGCTATTGGCTATGGTTTCCGGTGTTATTTTCCATTTACGTTCTCTTAAACTGACTCAGTGAAGAGTGCGATCCGTTCGCCTCTCCGGGCAGAGTTGATCTGATCTCAGATGTTGTAGTAACTTTTGGTCTGTTACTTTTCCTCCCTTCAGGTATCAAAGGATGATTTTGTTGGAAATTTGACGAATTTTCTTGCAGTAGGGTTTGATATTAACTTGCTATCAAGAATACCTGGAACGTGATTCTCCTAGACAATAATTCTTTTTCTTTTCTTTTTATTTATTTACTAATATTCAGGCAAAGGGTATATATTTTCTCTGCAATTAAATTATATATGCAAAAACAATAAAATGACCCTAAGAAAATAAAATGATTGAAGATACATTGACAAAGTTGACTCGTTTTACTCTCTTCGTCCCACTAAAATTGTCATTTGTTAACATTTTTTTGGTCAATTTTTTTTAATTTTGACTATAATTCATTTAAAATTTTTATTTTATTAAAATTCATAAAATATTTATTTAAAAACTACTTGATTCAAGATTTTAAAATATATATTTTTATATTTTTATCAATAATAAATTTTAAATTATAAAAGGTCAAAGTTGAAAAAATTTGACTAAAAACCGTCAAACATGTGACAATTTTATTGAGACAGAGTAGATCAAAAATTGAAGTTTAAACAAGTCTTGATCAAGATATTGTGTGTGCTAAAAAATCCCGTTGAAACTCACTCACCAAAATCAAGTGTGCAACGCGGGTCAGGAGAAAACTTTAAAAACATGAAGCAACAAAAAAAGTTAAAATACATATTAAATCAAGAATGCACTCATCTTAAAGAGCAAGTTTTATGCATTAACCCTCAATGTTATGTTTTATTTTCTAGATCACCCATCTCAAATAAGGCCATCTATGGAGGCAACAATGTATAAAAATCAACCCATGCATTTAAGTAAATAAAATCAACTGGACAGAGCCTTTGGCAAGTGAGTCTCAAAATCATCTTTAAAAAAAGAAAAAAAAAATTACAATAACATGAACTTAAAACTGAAATTCACATGATACAGAATAGTGCTAGACTGCCAACATATGACAAATGACCCTCACATTAACCAACAATTCAAAAACATCATAATGTAGCAGAGCAATGGAAATCACTTGCCTGGTCTTCTGGGATTGCCTTTTTATTTCTATAGTTCTGTAGTCTGTATCCTAAAGCAGATACCGTTATAGGAGTACAATCAATGGCCAATCTTCTATTCATGGCAACATGCATTCATTCATTTATGGTAACAGTTTGATCTGCTAATTGTACTCGATTCCAGCTGCTAACTAGTTGGCACGATTTTCAGCACCATATCCCCTACCTCTCCCGCCATAACCGTAGCCTCTTCCATAATAAGAACCGCGTGCTCGACCACCATGGAAAGGTCCGCGGCCGCCTCTACCGCCACGATGCCTTGGGAGATTGCCGAAGGTCTATATAGATATTGTAAAAAGAGTACAAGTCAGGAATATGAGATCACGGTGCATGTTGAAGAAACAAACACATTATCAGGTACTAGGGCAGAATACATTTTTTTTTTTGCATATTGCCTAGAGTAAATTGTACGATTACTTTTACTCCATACGACTAGGATAGAAACAAATAGTCTCTTAAGTCGGAAATATACATGCATGCTTACATATATTTAAATACCCCAATGATGTGAATAATGCAATGGAGTATGGTACCTCTGTATCCCTTCTCATTTGTTCTGAAAATCTGGTCCTCCCATTACGGGACCCACCACCAAGCGAATCACAGGACAAGGAATCAAAAAAATCATCCTTGACATATACAGGCTGCAAAAGAATGGGAAAGAAAAATAAGAGTAACAAAATGAATTTATGAACTAAATTATGAAAACTGAACTGACAAGCAACTATGCTGGGAGCTCTTACCTTAACTTCCACTTTTGAGGATTCAACACTATCTTCATTTTCTAAATCATCAGCATCTTCCTCAGCTCGGCTGCTTTTGCCAAGATGACCCCAAACTTCATCCTTGTTAAATTTCTCATTCATCGCAGTGAAGTCAAATTCTTCTGTAAATTTGGTTGCTGAACGTGCAATCTGCAGAGCCAAATGTTGACATTACAAACAAGCTATAGCCATTGGACTATAATGGTCATGAGTCTTGTAACTTGTAAGTACACCATGGTTGGCAAAGCAACGACCAATAGAAGAAAGCTCTTAGACAATTTGACAAGCAATAATTTTCAAAAGTGTCTTTTTCCTAAAGGGGATTAGTTGGAAATATCATTTCCTTGAAGGGCAAAGTAAACTAAAATTGTTTAAGCCTTTCGACTTTTCTTTTAAATGCAATCTTGGGAATTTCTACCATAAGAAAATAAATATTATATGATACATAAAACTTAAAAATTGCATTACCATGATCAGTCGATTCCCACGATGATACTACAATAAGAGTACATCATAAAGTTATGCAAAAAATCTTTTTAATTATTTGTTTTATCTCAACCTTTTGAGTGATATAATAATCCTAAACTGATTGAGATGATACAATGCTATCTGAAGAACACCACACATACTTGTAGGCAGGCTCACGCAGTCTAGAAGTGTCAGAGAAGCATAAGCTCTTACGGAGAAGCTATTGTAGAATTTCATTTGTCAAATCATGGTTTCAATACAGAAGGTAGGGACAATCAAGTTTTTTTTTTTAAATAAGGGTATAGAGACACTGGTTCGGTCAAGTTATTCATGTTTTGAAATACTGAATTCAGCTCAATTGCTTTGGGGTGAAGGGGTATTAAGGGTCTGGTTACGCTAAATGTTATTGAGAAACAAATAGTCCATACAGATGTAACTCGGTTTGTGTTATCCCAATACCTCAGACTATTCAATTAGCTTCCCTAATATAGGATGGTACTAAAGTTAAAACATGTTTTAAAGCATTGAGTGCTATTAAATGCATTCTTCATTACACACACGAAGTTGGCTAACTCAGGGGCTCGGAAAATTAGCATTGCCACCATATGCATTATAAATTACAATATGGCAATGCAAAGAAACAGAAAACGTACCTCATTTCCTCCTCTTCCTCTTCCTCGTCCTCTTTCACGTCCTCTATAACTATGATAAGTGTTCATTGGAGCTCCATGTAGCTAGGAGGGCAGCGAAGAACCAGTAGAAAATACATCAAAAAGAGGGTAAAAGTGCATGTCAGCGTACATGTAACCATTTCAAGCCAATATATTATTATGAACAAGAAAAAGTATGCATCCTAGCTATTTAAAAGAATAAAGCCATTAATAGCAAATGGTCAAAACAGCGACAACTAAAGAAACCTGGCAATACAATTCCTCATCTGCCAAAAAGGAAAGAAGAGATACGTTGACTGGGCCAGTCGGCATGTGTAATAGATAATACATTACTCAAGAGAAAACATTTTTAAATTCAATGAAATAAAAAAATATTAGGAATGTAGCCACATTGTTTGGGAGATGTCTGTAGTTTGAAATTGTTTTTAAGATGATAGCACCATCAGTTCAGTTGCACCAAGTCGCCATGATAACAACAGGAACCAAACTCTCCAAATCAAAGCATGTAGTAAATTCCAAATCAGAAAATCTTGTCCCTAAGTTATAGAGATATAGTCATCTAAAGTCTAAAACTAAATTTTCTAGTAGAATGATTTACTTTCAGATGCCTTCCGTTAAACCAAGGAATGCAACAAATCCAAATCCATGTTTTCTCTATGCCTTTTCCCCTTTAGGAGTAAGAAAATAAGAATTTAAGGGTAAAAGACACTGAATACATCTGACTATGTCCAGAAAAACAATCTTTTGCACAGTGTACGATATGAATGCCCTAAAAATTATAACTTTTAGCATCATTTTCCATTAAATTAACCTTTTTAATCTGTAGGGCAAAATCATGCTTGAATACGCATGCCTGAAAACGGGGGGAAGGGGAAGGGAACTCAAAAGATAAAAGACAGTGTTCCATGATCCTCACTAACCCCCACAAGAAAAAAAGGAAAACACAAAATGTCACAGGATCAAAGTTCCTCAGTTTACCCTTTCACTTAGTAAAATGGAAGCAATACCTTATGATCAGAGGGTGAAGGTGAAGGCAATATAGGTTCCTGTCCTCCTGTTTTGGGTGGTGGTTCTGCTAATAATGGCGGTGATGCTTGCGCCGACAATGATTCTGGTGCTTGTCCTAACACAGGTTGTGATGCTTTTGCAGGCACAGGTGCTAGTGCAGGGGATGATGTCAATTCTGGAGATGACACATAAACAACCTCCACATCCTTCTGAGCTGTTTGTGAAGACATAGACAAAGATGCTGTGACCAGTCCAGGTTGTAAAAGCTGGCCTGGGGTTACTAAAGAAGGAAGCATTCCATCATTTAAAACTGAACTTGTTGTCCCTGCGGTGGAGGAAGCAGAATCAGGAATGCCTTTGAATGGCATCACGGGATCAGGGACTGGCTTTGGTTTCTCAGAAAAAGACAACATGGCAGCACTTGATGGAGGGACCAATGGCATGCTACTACTTGGAGCTGCAGTAGGAAGAGTTAAAGAAGAAGCCCTATCTTGATTCAAGCTAGTTAATGAGTCTGAAACTACGTTAGAAGACTGTGCTGGAAGAACAGAAGATTGCAAATTCATGGTGCCAGTATCAAAGGGAGGCAGCAAGAGAGCAGTGTTTTCAGGTAACTGAGAACCTGGCATGTTAGAAGCTGCAGTAGGTAAAGAAACATTCATAGCTGGATATTGCATAGATTGCTGCATGGAAGATGACATTGATAAGCCAGGTGGGGGTTGGAAAAAATTTTGCTGCTGTGGAGGAAGACCATTTGCGGACCCGTAGTAACCTTGCCAGTACATTGGCATGGAAAGCCCACTATTTGTATTTTGAGCAGTTGATGAACCCCATGGCCCTAAATTTGCACCAGGTTGATATAATGGAAGATTGCCTTGAAATGTTGGCCTTGTGAGACCTATAGACGAAGTTTGGGAACCCGGATCATGTGCAGAGCCTGAAGCAGAAGGCAAGCTGCTGGATGCAATTGCTGACTGGGGATAGTGAGACTGCCGAAGGGAATCCAACAAAATTCAGACAAATTGACAAATACAGATGTACATAAATTGAAGCTTGAAAATTATAGAATTGAATTCTCAAATGCAAATTGGTAATGCTATTTGAAATTGAAAGCTTCAATCAAAATTTAATTTGATTATGCATATACATGCATCTTAGTAGCAGATAAGACATTGTTAAGCTAAGTAATGCACAAGGATGGGGAAAACAGAATTTAGAGGGAGATCAAGGAGGGGGGGGGGGGGGGGGGGGGGACAGCGGAAATGGGAGAATAAAACCATTTTCGTTTCTCTACCTGTATAATAGCAGGATCATTGTGTATAGGTGTTGGGGTCTGAACCGGTGGAGAAGATTTAACCTGCAAGTCCTGAAAAACAAATGCAGAACAAGAAAAGAATTTAATTAAGGCACAAATAAACAAGTAATTTTCTATATTCACTAAAAGCATATGGCACCAAATTGTTGGAGTGAATGCATTGTGGCTACATAATACCACAGTTAACAATTACAGAAATATGATAAAAGTTAAAATCGAATTTCTTAGAGATTGTTCAAGTAAAATTGTTTTGTCGAATGAATTAAAACACCAAAAAAGAACACAAAGTATTTCAGAATGGACCAAAAGAAACTTCTAACAAATTTACAAGCAATCATAGAAGGGTGATCAAGCAGCAAAACAACTTTTGCATTTTCTAGCCTCACTTGGCCCAAGTCTAGATAGTAAAGAAACAACTTATGACAACATAAATGCAGCAAAAGATATTTGCAATCATAGAAATGCCTTCACTACTCTACAGCAATTCAACATTTCCTCAGAAAGCCTTCTACAACCAAAACTCAAATTCAGAGGCCAATTCTTAGTCCATGACCAATTGTGGAAAGCAAATCTTCATAATTGAAAAGGTAGATAATAGCTCTAGTAATGTACATTTGTTCAAATAATATTTGGAATACCTTGATGTCACTTCCGCGGAAGAGTATATACTCATAAATTTTATCACTTGCTGGGACTTGAGGACCGTCTTTTTTTCTCCCTTCGGTCCCAAATGACCTAACTGCAATGTTAAAGGAACAAAAGTTATTTAGGATATAGTTGCATCTTAAGACCCCAAAAGTACAAGAACAGTCTCTAAAACATAGACTAGGCCTTTCTTAAACATAAGCACAGCAATAACATTGGAAGCAGCAAGGCTAACATTTGAAGCCCTAACAGCCATACTCCTCTCTAGTCTGAATGAGGCGATATTGCATAACAAATACAATGCCTGTTTGTTATTTTCTAGGGCAAGCCACAATTTTCACTTCTCAAATTCCTTCTATTACAGCAAATTCAAGTAAACACTAACACTTACCCCTTCCATTTATTATTCACTTTTGAAGAAAAAAAAATCCATCAAACATCAATCTCTTTAATCTTTATACTATCAGCGACTATTTTTACAAACATTTTAGTCAATCCTTAACAATTCAAAACACTTTATTATTGCAAAATTGTGCAATGCCAACTTAATTGTAGAAGCATGGTTGTGTAGAGAGCTGTAAAATCTAAAACTGTTGTGTGTTATACCGACGTTATGCTTAAAATACAGGAAAAAGTGTGGAACGTATTAAGTTTTAGTTGGCAGCCAACATTATGAATTATTATTTACATTTTGTCAAGTTGAGATATGCAACAGGTGATTGAAAGTTCGACAGAAAACAAGTTATCAGCTATTTTCCCTATGTTTTCAGCCATATACCCACTTGATTTGGCTTTGCCTTAAAGAAGAAAACTCACAAAGTAAAATCCCCTATAGAGCTCAAATATATATATATATAAAATAAGAAGTAGGTTTTAAAATTTGATTTACCATTTCTGAGGCCGATGCTGGATTCTTCAGTGTTGATATTAAACAGAACGCCTTCATATCTGATTTCAGATTTAGACGTCAAGCTTATCAAGCTGCCAATATATGAATCAGGCGACCCCGCGGTCGAAGATCTGGAGCTCTCGGTTGAGGCCATGCCCGTCGAGAATTTTGCAACAACGTTCGATTCTTCTTTCTATGTTTAATTTCCTTCTCCTTTTTTCCTTCTCCGTGAAGCGAATCAATGTAAAATTAATTCAAATCTGAAAGAGCAAAATGGTGAAAACCGTAAAATGGCGAATGTTGGGCTTTGTGCATTTGCTCTGCGCATTTTGGCGTTGTATAAAGCCCAAAGGCCTTAACAATTAAACCTTAATACATCATGTATCGAAAATATTACTCCATTTTTAGTATTTGTAATTTGATATTTTTACTTTTTAGTCCGATTAGGTATCTAAATTTGATTTTCAAGTATTAAATATTTAATTTTTTTAATCCAATTTTAGTATCTAACCTTCACTTTTGTGATTCAGATAAATTATTTACCGTAAATTTTAATTTAAACAAAAAATTAAAGTTCAAGCACTTTAATGTCAAGTTTTAGGTACCAAAATATATATTTAATTATTTATCCATCGTTTTGGTCCCTAGATGGTAAACAGAACTCGAATAACCAAATCTTAAGAATGCATTCCTCCAAGGGAATCTGCAAGAGCAAGTTCATGTAACGACCCGGATTTCGAGTCAGCAAGCTAGCAACGTATAAAAATCAATCCACCCGGATTTCGAGTCAACAAGCTTGCATCGTATAAGAATCAATCTACGCGCTAAGTAAATAAAATCAACTAGACAGAGGCTTGTTCTCCAAGGCAAGTGACTTCCAAAATCATCTTTTAAAAAAGAGTCAAGAGTTACAATAGCATGAACTTGAAACTGAAATTCACATGATACAGAATAGTGCTAGATTGCCAACATTAAAAAGAAAAGAAAGAGAACACTGGGTTTAACATGTCAAATGACCCTTGTCTTCTGGGATTGGCTTTTTATTTCTATGGTTCAGTAGTCTGAATCCTAAAGCAGATACCATTGTAGGAGTACAATCAAAGGCCAGTCTTCTATTGGTGGGCACATGCATTCATACATTTATGGTAACATTTTGATCTACTAATTGTACTCGATTCCAGCTGCTAACTAGTTGGCACCATATCCCCTACCTCTCCCGCCATAACCATAGCCTCTTCCATAATATGAACTGCGTGCTCGACCACCATGGAAAGGTCCACGGCCGCCTCTACCACCACGATGCCTTGAGACATCGCCAAAGGTCTACATAGACATTACAAAGAGAGTACAAGTCAGGGATACGAGATCATGATGCATGTTGAAGAAACGAACACGTTATCATGTACTAGGCCAGAAGCCAGAATACTTTTAATTTTTTGCGTCTTGCGCCTCTGCCATTATAAGATTCTAGTGCCTAGAGTAAGTTGTTGTAAGATTATTTTTACTCCATATGACTAGGATAGAAACAAATAAAGTCTCTTAAGTCAGATACATACATACATACAATTAAATACCCCAATGGTGTGAATAATGCAATGGAGTATGGTACCTCTGTATCTCTTCTCATTTGTTCTGAAAATCTAGTCCTCCCATTACGAGACCCACCACCAAGCGAATCACAGGACAAGGAATCAAAAAAATCATCCTTGACATATACAGGCTGCAAAAGAAGGGGGGAAATAAGAGTAACAAAATGAATTTATGAACAAAATTATGGGAACTGAACTGACAAGCAACTATGCTGGGAGAGCTCTTACCTTAGCTTCCACTTTTGAGGATTCAACACTATCTTCATTTTCTAAATCATCAGCATCTTCCTCAGCTTGGTTGCTTTTTCCAAGATGACCCCAAACTTCATCCTTGTTAAATTTCTCGTTCATCGCAGTGAAGTCAAATTCTTCTGTAAATTTGGTTGCCGACCGTGCAATCTGCAGAGCCAAATGTTGACATTACAAACAAGCTATAGCCATTGGACTATAATGGTCATGAGTCTTGCAAGTACACCATGGTTGGCAAAGCAATAACTTAAAAATTACAATATCATGATCAGTCGATTCCCACGACGATACTACAATAAGAATACATCATAAAGTTAAGCAAAAAAAATCTTTTAACTGTTTGTTTTCTCTCAACCTTTAGAGTGATATAATAATCCTAAACTGATTGAGATGATACAATGCAATCTGGAGAACACCACACATGCTTGTAGGCAGGCTCACACACTCACAGACTAGAAGTGTCAGAGAAGCATAAGCTCTTATGCATCACTTCCATATGTTCAAGACCATCCATGGATATCATCCCAGATTCTTTTGGTGAAGCTAGTATAGAATTTCATTTGTCAAATCGTGATTTCATTACAATCATCCTATTATAATATTGAAAATGAACCAAAGAAGTTTTTTTTATAGAAAAAGCCAGGTTTGAATTACAATATTTTTTTAGAATAATGGTTTGAATCACAAAATACAGTAGGGGCAATCAAGTTTATTTTTTAAAAAAGGGGTATAGGGACAACGGTAATGTCAAGTTATTCATGCTTTGAAATACTGAAAGTTCGGCTCAATTGCTTTGGGGTGAAGGGGGTATTAAGGGTCTGGTTACGCTAAATGTTCTAGAGAAACAAATTGTCCTCTACACAGATGTAGAACTGTTTTTTGTTATCCCAATACCTCAGACTATTCAATTAGCTTCCCTAATATAGGGCTAAGTGCTATTGCAGAAATTTTTTGAAACTCCTATTAAATGCATTCTTCATTACACACATGAAGTTGGCTAACTCGGGCTCAGAAAATTAGCATTGCCACCATAATCCATATGCATTATAAATTACAATCTGGCAACAAAGAAACAGAAAACGTACATCATTTCCTCCTCTTCCTCTTCCTCGTCCTCTTTCACGTCCTCTATAACTATGATAAGTGTGCATTGGAGCTCCATGTAGCTAGGAGGGTAGCGAAGAACCAGCAGAAAATACAACAAAAAGAGGGTAAAAGTGCATGTCAGCATACATGTAACCATTTCAAGCCTTTAATAAATATTTAAAAGAATAAAGCCTTTAATAGCAAGTGGTCAAAACAGCCAAAACTAAAGGAAAGAAACCTGGCAATACAATTCCTCATCTGTCAAAAGGAACGAGATAAATTGACTGGACTAGTCAGCATTTGTAATAGATAATACATTGTTCGGGAGAGGTCTGTAGTTTGAAAATCATTTTAAGATGATAGTAAGATTGGTCAAAAAGTGGGGTTCCTTCAGTTAGAGAGGGGAAGATTAACAGGAACCAAATTCTCCAAATTAAAGCATGTAGTAAATTCTAAATCAGAAAATCTTGTCCCTAGGTTATAGAGAAATAAACATCTAAAGTCTGAAACAAAATTTTATAGTGGAATGATTTACTTTCAGATGCCTGCCATTAACTGGGGAATGCAACAAATCCAAATGGAGGCAATACCTTATGATCAGAGGGTGAAGGTGAAGGCAATATAGGTTCCTGTCCTGTTTTGGCTGGTGGTTGTGCTAATAATGGTGGCGATGGTTGTGATGACACTGATTGTGATGCTTGTCCTAACAAAGGTTGTGATGCTTTTGCAGGAACAGGGGCTGGTGTAGGGGCTGATGTTAATTCTGGAGATGACGCGTAAACAACCTCCATGTCCTTCTGAGCTGTTTGTGAAGGCATAGACAAAGATGCTGTGACCAGTCCAGGTTGTAAGAGCTGGCCTGGGGTTACTAAAGAAGGAAGCAATCCATCATTTAAAACTGAACTTGTTGTCCCTGCGGTGGAAAAAGCAGAATCAGGCATGCCTTTGAATGGCATCACGGGATCAGGGACTGTCTTTGGTTTCTCAGAAAAAGGCAACATGGCAGCACTTTGCTCTAAAGCAGTACTTGATGGAGGAACCAACGGCAAGCTACTACTTGGAGCTGCAGTCGGAGGAGTTAAAGAAGAAGCCCTATCTTGATTCAAACCAGTTAATGAGTCTGAAACTACATTAGAAGACTGTGCTGGAAGAACAGAAGATTGCAAATTCATGGTACCAGTACCAAAGGGTGGCAACAAAAGAGGAGTATTTTCAGGTAACTGAGAACCTGGCATGTTAGAAGCTGCAGTAGGTAAAGACGAATTCATAGCTGGATATTGCATAGATTGCTGCATGGAAGATGGCATTGATAAGCCGGGTGGGGGTTGGAGAAACGTTTGCTGCGGTGGAGGAAGACCATTTGCGGACCCGTAGTAACCTTGCCAATACATTGGCATGGAAAGCCCTATATTTGTATTTTGAGCAGTTGATGGACCCCATGGCCCTAAACTTGCACCAGGTTGATATAATGGAAGATTGCCTTGAAACGCTGGCCTTGTGAGACCTAAAGACGAAGTTTGGGAACCCAGATCTTGTATAGAACCTGAAGCAGAAGAAGGCAAGCTGCTGGATGTAATTGCTGACTGGGGATAGTGAGACTGCAGAAGGGAATCCAACAAATTTCAGACAAGTTGACCAATAAAGGTGTATACAAATTGAAGCTCGAAAATTATAGAATTGAATTCTCAAAATGCAAATCAGTAATGCTATTTGAAATTGAAAGCTTCAATCAAAATTTATTTTGATTATGCATAAATATGCATCTTAGTAGCAGAAAAGGCATCGTTAAGCAAAGTAATACACAAGGAAGGGGAAAACAGAATTTAGAGGTAGATTGAGGAAAAGTGGGTAGAAACAGCGGATATCGGAGACATGGGAGAATAAAACCACTTTCTTTTATCTACCTGTATAATAGCCGGATCATTGTGTATAGGTGCCGGAGTCTGAGCTGGTGGAGAAGATTTAACCTGCAAGTCCTGAAAAACAAATGCAGAACAAGAAAAGAACATAATTAAGGCACAAATAAACAAGTAATCTATATTTACTAAAAGTATATGGCACCAAATTGTTGGAGTGTCTGCAGTCAACAATTACTGAAATATGATGGAAGTTAAAATTGAATTTCATAAAGATTGTTCAAGTAAAATTGTTTAGTCAAACGGATTAAAACACCAAAAAAGATCACGTAAAGTATTTCAGAATGGAACAAAAGAAACTTCTAACAAATTTACAAGCAATCATAGAATGGTGATCATACGGCAAAACAACCTTTGCATTTTCAATCATAGAAATTCCTTCACTACTCTACACGAATTCAACATTTCCTCAGAAACAACCTTCTACAACCAAAATTCAAATTCAGAGTCCAATTCTTTGTCAATTACCAATTGAAAAGGTAGATAATAGTTCTAGTAATGTACATTAGTTCAAATAATACTCGGAATACCTTGATGTCACTTCCACGGAAGAGTATATACTCATAAATTTTATCACTTGCTGGGACTTGCGGGCCATCTTTTTTTCTCCCTTCAGTCCCAAATGACCTTACTGCAATGTTAAAGGAAAAGAAGTTATTTAGGACATAGTTGCCTTTCTTAAACACAAGCACAGCAATAACATTGGAAGTAACAAGACTAACATTTCAAGCCCTAACAGCCATACTCTTCTCCAGTCTGAATGAGGCAATATTGCATAGATGCCTACATTTCATAACAGATACAAGGCCTGCTTGTTCTTTTCTGCGGCAACCCACAATTTTCACTTTACATGTTCTTTCTATTACAGCAATCCATGTAAATACTAATACTTGACCCTTTTATTCCCTTGTTTTTTAAGAAAAAAATCCAACAAACATAGATGTTTTTTTACAAATATTTTAGTTCATCCTTAACAATTCAAAACCCATTTGATTTGTCTTCAATTTCTACAGTCCAGGTCTCTGGGTATTTAGTCTATCGACTTGCTCAACTAGCACCAGTCGTTTAAACATCCAACATTCATCTCATTTGCAAACATTTATAACACCAAATGACCAACAAACAACTTAAATTAAAAAAAAAGAAGAAGCAGAACTGTTCAAAGCATCTCAAAATCAAGCCTCACATTAACAAGTCGAGACAAGATATTTCACCTTGACGAAGAAAACCCACAAAGTAATTTTTCTTTTTAAAAAAACCCCAGAAAAAAAATAAGAAGCTAGCTTTAAAAATCGATTTACCATTTCTGAGGCCGATGCTGGATTCTTCAGTGTTGATATTAAACAGAACGCCTTCATATCTGATTTCAGATTTAGACGTCAAGCTTATCAAGCTGCCTATATATGAATCGGGAGACCCCGTAGTCGAAGATCTGGAGCTCTCGGTTGAGGCCATGCCCGTTGAGAATTTCGCAACAACGCCGGCTTCTTCTTCCTTTGTTTCGTTCCCCTTTTTCTTCTTCTTCGGAAAGTGAATGTAAAATTAAAGCAAATCTGAAAGGGAAAAATGGTGTAAACCGTAAAATGTCGAGTGTTGGGCGTGCAAGCCAACCTTTGAAGCTTTGTGCATTTGCTCCTCTACGTGTTGTATGAAGCCCAAAGGCCTAAACAATTAAACCTTAACCCTATGCTTTCGTTCAGAGAAGAAAATTAAATAAAAGGAACATTTCCTTAATGTGTAAATTGATGGTTAAGATTAAAAGATAAAATATCGAGATTTTTTCTGCCATTAATTTACACTTATTCGACGGTTCTTAATGAGTACAAAACTTTTTAATTTTTACATTATGTAGGTAAATTTTAAACTTACCTTTTATTTGTAGGGATTAGTAAAAATTTGAGGACTACAATGACTAATATCATATTAATGTTATTATTATTGTTCACATTTTAGTCAATGTGATTAGAGTAATAAGAGATTTGTGATTAAATTTTTTAATATTATGTTCGAATTTTAAAATTGAGGATAAAAAGAGAGAATAATAAAATTTTGAAGACAAATGGTTAGATCGATCAAGTTAAAGGATCAAAATGTCATTCTACAAAAAATAAGATAGAGTAATAAGAGATTTGTGATTAAAATTTTTAATATTATGTTCAAATTTTAAAATGTAATTTTTATTTATTTTATTTAATATACACATATAAGTATAATGAGAATAATAATCTTATAATAAACTATCAATTAAAAATTTAAATCTTTTTTGAACCCAATAAGTGTCCCAGTAGAAAATTGAATAATATTCATCTTAGGAGACACGAGTTCAAATTGCTACCTCTACAAGGTGCATATCTTGTAATCACCTATAAACTATTTAAAAAAATAAATCCTTTTCAACTTAATTAAGTTCGATTAAAATGGGTAGTTCTTAATTTGACGTCCTTAATTAGAGATGAGTAGTTCATGCATTGTCATTTGTCAGCGTCCAAAAAGTATACCAATAATAGTAATTCCATTGAAAATAAAAATTACAAAAAAAAAAAAAACTAATCATCTTCACTTTCATCACTGTATGAAACAAGACCTGTCTTAGCAACATTACGAGACTCATCGGGATCACCTTCGGGTGATTTCACATTATCGGCATCGGGTGCTTTCGTTGCACTTACTAGTTTCTCCTCTGGCTCGGTTTTTGCCCTTTTTGCTTGTGGCTTCACTTTTATGATCATACCTAGAGGCCGAGCCGCTGGATTCTTCTTCCCGACTGATTTTTGCTCCTGCAAACGGAAACAAGAACCGTTTAAAAGCTGCAGAGCAGGTTATTCACCTGGTTACGGACCGCCACCGGTTTCACTAGGTGATCAATCAATCAGAGTATACAATATTGCTATTCATTTCAGGCAAAGATGCAAAAAGTAATCAACTTAATGCCATACGAAACAAAGGATGCAATCAATTATCAACTAGATATCATGGAAATGAAACCTGAAAATACGCCAAAACTAATTACCTAACCATATGGCATGATGAACGCTCCGTCAATTCCGAGGTAATAGTTATGGTCCAAACCATAAAGTTCATTATATTAAGTGCAACCATGTTACTAATTGATCTGAAACCAACCTGGCTTGCAGGAACAGTTGGTGTTTCTTTTACTTCAAGCATGATATTGGACTGTGCTGCAACAGCTTCCTGAAAAGGAAACAAACACCAGCGTCTCAGACGAAATAAAAAGCAAGTAAAACAACATAGGAAATGGTTTTACAAATATCCATACGGCTAAGCTATAAACAAGTAACACAACTACTCGAACGCCGCTCAAGAAACTTTTTATCTAGCAAGATGGTAGCAGCAGACTGCTGCTATAGTAAAGCTCTCGGAAAACTAATATATGGTGAGCCTTTGTAATTCTCAAAGACTACAGCTTAGCACCTTACACAAACAATGCACAGCATAAACCATGAAAATAATTTTTAAATGACTGTCCTCATCAAATATTCAGTCTTTACTGATCCTCCGGGTGGAAAACAAGCAGTTTGTAAGCACATGGATTCTTGAATCTAATGAACGAAAAGCATATATAATTGCAGGATTCTTCTGTTGAATATGGTGTGTTTGAACTAATACAAAAAAACTGGTCTTTAGGAATCAAACAATTATTCTTGTAAGTTCAAAATTGTTGTAAACCAGCAGTTCTACCATTACAATTAAAATACATAACTGAGAACTAAAAATAAAATAACAGACTTCAAATTATCAGCCAAGCACAACACAGTTGCAGATACTTCATTTTTAATACTATTTAGTATTTTCATAGCGATAAGTCGCAAATGTCACTGGTTAATGGGTAGAAAATTACTTGGAAACTCCGCAACTGTTCGGCTTCCTCATCCGCTACTTGCCGTTCATATTCCTTTCTTGACTACATTAACCAGACAAAAATCAGAACTTGAAAAGCATAACAAAAGAACACTCAGCCACTCAGGAATAGTAGCACCTAATAGAATATTTATCTGTGTGAATATGCACAAAAACGAGAAAAACAATCTGCAGCCATTGCAAAAGAGAACAGATATATTTATCTAATTCCAACAGCTTCCATTGTATTTATTAAAGTAGTCCTCACCGTCTCCAACTTATCAAGAAACTCAGTTTCGTCTTCATCCAGAGCTTTGGGAGGCCCTGGAAATGAAGAAAGTGTTCAAAGCTTTAGCTCCTAGATAATTACATCATCAAAATAACAGCAATATGAAAAGTTAAGCACTCACTATGTTTGAACCGTTCATAAAACTCTGCATCTTTCTTGTCTTTATTTTCCTTCAAAATCTGCATTTAAAGGGTTTAAGGGGGGAATTAGAAAAAGAAAAAGGAGCAAATTTATTAGGGCAAGAAAAAAAAACCTCGTACAGAGGCCTATCCCTCTGGGCAGTGCCATCTTCAATTCGTTCACCTCTCGTTCTTTTAGATTCATCTAACTGTCATAATTATCGAGACCAGACAATAATCAACAACGAACAGCGAGATTTTGATCATAATCAACGAAAACGAAAACAAAATTAGGGTTTAGTAATGGAGGGGGAGGAGGAAGTGAAATAAAGCTACCTGTTGTTCGGAGACGAAGTTCATCAACTTGATTGAATGCGACGATTCGTCTGCCATTTTCAAATTGCAGAGCTCCAGCTCCACACAAATTCAATATATTTACGACATAATAACCTTTTTGACCCTCAAACTTTACTAATTTAGTTATTTTAGCCCTTAAGCTTTAATCATGTCTCTTTTAACCTTTAATTTTTGGGTAATTTTTCCAAGCACATTAGTTCTAGGGCACGTGGATTTCGTTTAAGGCCAAGTATTTTAGAGGTTTTAATGGAGGAGTTTTAAATTTATGGGATGCAGTTATAATTTATGGCTTAGTGTTTATAGCTTAAAATCTAAATTTTTAATTATGTTACTCTAAAAACTAAACTCTAATCTCTTAATTCTTTTAAAAAAAACCTCTTAATATATATAGATCTCTAAACCTTAAAATTAAAGGGCTCGTAAAAATGTTATGTTTCCACCCTGGGTTATTTTCTCTTAATTTTTTAATTAAAATGACCGAAACAATAACAACCCCGTTAAATTGAGGTTAGTTATTTTTTTTATTTTTTACCAATCCATCAAAATTAGTAAAAATAAAAATAAAATTTATTTGGGTTCGTAGGGTAGTGTGTAAATGTCTGTATAAACTAAATTACGAAAAAAAATAATAATAATATTTTGTAATTGAATTAGATTATTAAAATAATAATAAGTACGAAAAATAAAATAGCTAATGTTAATATTTCAATAAAGATAAAATAATTATTTTTTATTTTTACAATTTTTTGATGATGTAGCTGAAAACAATAAAATAGTCAACGTCTGCTTAATGACATCGTTAAAAAATAAATAAAAAATAGCAAAAGTAACTAAACTGATAAAATTAAGGGGACAAAAAAACATTATACATATATTTATAAATACATTAAAACTATAAACGTACGGTTAATGCCTATTTTAACCCTTATATAACAGTTAAATTATCAATTTGATACTATAAGATTTTTTCTTCAATTTTTTTAAAGCTTTTATTATGTAATGCACTTTGATATTTCACCGTTTTCTATTTATAAAACGTCACATAATCTGTTAAAAATCTTTAAAAATTTATAATTCATTAACTAAAATAAATAAAAATTTTGAATTTTGAATTATGTTTAAATTAAAAAAATAAATCATAAATTCGTATATAAATCTTACCAAACACATATTTGAACTCTATATATAGTGTTTTTAATTTCCTAGGTAGATTCACATGTAACTCTTAGCAATGTTCCACTTATAGATAATTTTATTAAGTTATAAATAAATTTACAATGATAATATAATATATTCGAATAATTGTATATAACATATTTTAAAAAAATAAAATCAGTACCATTTTAAAGATAATTGACACACCCTCACAATTTGTCCATATCAACTTTTAAAATTTATATGTTTTCAAAAATTTGACATCGTAATGTAAATTTCTTGACTCCGTCTATGTAAATAATTACAATTAAAACCGAATATCAAATTGTTTTATTGAACAGTCAAGTGTGATTCTTGCATCAAATTCATGGTTCAACCGTTATTTCTCCTGTTTGTTGTTCTTGTGATGGCGGTGACGACGGCGTAGCTGCTTTCTTTTTGTCTTCTTCATAACAACTCCATAACAAACATGTTAAAAGTGCCAACACAAACACAACTGTGATGGTTATTTCCAATGTTTTTTCATATCTTTTCAACCAATGTAGCATCTTGCCTCCAACGTTATTTGAATACCTATTTTCACTCAACAAAATAGTTAAAATTTAAAAAATTTATTCGTTCAAATTTCAACATCTACATTTGTTTTTTTCATTCTTAAATCTTGATAATATTTTCAATAAATGAAAATCTTTTACAAAACAATTTTTTTCATGCATGCATGGGTGAAGCCACTTTTCCCTAATAAGACACGCACCTTAAAATTAAGGGTGTTTAAACACAGATCTCTTAAAATAAACACGATCTTCTTTTTTCACAAAAGGACTAGCAAAGAAACCAAATTAAATATACAAATCTTGAAGAAATATATAGATTAATGTTGCTTACCCTTGCTCTTTGTGGAAGAATTATTAGTCTCCAAAGGAAGCTCCAAGCTTTAGTGTTTGCTATTAGTTGCTTCTTTATATATACTAGTTTATGCTTAACCTAGCTAATTAGGGTTATTTAAAAAGGGTTTATTATTATAAAGAGGATTGATGCTCGAAAAATGCATGCATTTTTAATGATTTCTATAAATAAATTAATTCATCGGTTGCATATTATTATATAAAGTGGTTTTGAAAAGGAAAATGAAAGTAAAAAAAGAAATTATTTGGCCTTCCATTAATACATAGGCACGAACATATTTATATATTTTAATAACAAATATTTTAACTAAAGGTTTTCTTTTTTAATTATAATTAATTTATGGGAATCAATCAAAGTGAATATTCACTTGTTTACCTAACATTAGTTTCCATATTTGTATGATGATTTGTAGTTAGATTTTTTAGTTTAACATGCATCTTCGTTAATTTAAGAAAAAAACTGTAGAAGTTGAAATTCGAATTCATATACGTGCGTTATGGATATACGTTAATGTGTTTTAGTTCGTGTTTAGTGACAGAAGGTTTTGCGGTACTGGACTGCAGGTTGTGTTTATCGGTTTCATAATTTAGTGTCGATCATGGCGTTACGAATGAAACTGAAACAAAATAACCCCACAAGTAGCAAATGCGGACTTATTTTTCGATATTTAATTTTTAAACACTTAATTGGATCGGTTTATCAAACAACACCTTAGTTTAAATTTATTTTATTATATTTTTATTTTATCTAATTTGACAATTCAATTGATTATTATGATTCATGAAGTACCAAATTTAGTGGCATGCATATCACTTAAAGATAAACAGGCTCACAACCAAGATCAACAGATTTCTTCACTGCATCCACAAGCATCTGAGTCTTCCGACTAATCTCCGGCCATTTACGATCCGGTGGCAACCCCGACGTTCGAATCCCGGCAACTAGCCTTGCAAACTCCTTAACCATCAAAGCCTCCTGCGGGAGCTCACAATTCACAACAACTTTTTCAGGCTTCACATTCCACCCAATGTGAAGATCCACGAATTTTGCACCCTTTGTGAACTCGAACGAGGCGGAACTCTCTCGATGCGGAATGATGAAGTCGCCGAGATTCAACGACCCTCCGGAACCGGTCAAGGCCAAGTCCATGGATGTGTCGGAGAGGAAAGAACAGTGGATGATTGCATTGGTTGTGGCTCCTGCTGCTGATGGTTCCTTATATTGAATGGAAGCTGAGCATGAGATGATGACTCCATCGGAGTTTTTAGCGACGTCTGGTAGAGCAGTGACGACGGTTGGTAGCTGGTAGTTTTTGGCCCATAAGACAGCTCCAAGGCAGTACCAGCCAAGGTCACCGAGGGCTCCCAGGGCATCCAGGTTTCCTTTTACTCGTATGTCGTGCTCGAAGAATTCCGGCGACGGTGAAGTTGTCGATGTGCTGTAAATCTGAAATCGAAGATCATCAAATTCCATTTTTTCAGAAACCTAATAAGAATCAGTAGATTGACAATAAAAACAAATTGTTGTAGTTGTATGTTGATATTTAATTTTACCGACAGTTTGATTCCGTCACTAAAACAAGTCTATATACTGACATATTTTTGAAAAATGTAAGGAAATGTGTAATATATGCTGACACCTTTTGTCTGTCAGAAGAATAGATTAAATCCAACATGTGCAAATACAACATAGACAAAGTAATATGAGAATTTTACAAAATAGAATAAACTTTACTCAACTTGTTCGAATCGTAATTTCATTAACACGACTTGAAAAAAATTCAAATAAAGTTTGAATTGTAAATTGATACTCAAATAACTCAATTTTTTTACTAATTAGTGGATCGATTTTCAAGCTCAAGTCTCTCAAACTCTGTCTGATATATGTATATCGCATATGAAGAAATATATATGTATATCGTACAAGGTTATAGAAAGACGTCTAAATTAGAACCAAATTATACCATAATATTATAAATAATTACAATTAAATTTAAATAGAACTCAAACAACTCAACTTGAATTTCATAAACTCCAGTTAAAAAATTTCAAATAAAATTTAAGTTATAAAATAAGACTCGCCAACTCGACTAACTATAATTGCTTTAACTCGACTCGATCGTAACTACATTGACTTGTGTAATTTGTCGTGTCTAAATCTACAGCGACAATTACTCTCTTTCCGTCACTATATGGCATGCATCAGATTCAGAAAGTGAAATCTGCAGTATAATTTTGGAACACTTACATAATTGACATCTCCCAGAAGCTTGGAATCAAAGAGCATCTCCTTCATTTTACCAGTCCTGGGATGGTGCAACCACATGGATCCGTCCATAAACTGCACGCCGTTGGATTCACAAGCTCCGACTATTCTATCAAGCTCGTGCACATCGAGAGCCGTGGGTTTCTCCACCAGCACATGCTTGCCGTTTCGGGCGGCCACCACCGCCCAGTGAACGTGCAAACTAGTGGGCAGCGGCATGTACACGGCGTCCACCGATGGGTCCTCAACCACTTGTTCGTAGCTCCCGTAAATCTTGACCCTTTGGTGATCCAAGCCGTTAATAGTGACGAATCGCTTTGCTTTTTCGATGGAGCGGCTGCCGACGGCGTGGAGGACGGAGTTTGGGGCCAAGTTAATGGCTCTCGCGAGTTTTCTCGCAATGTTGGCGCATCCGATGATGCCGAAACGGACTTGAGCTTCGGTTTCAGCCATTTTTGTGTGGAGCTTGAGAATGTCCAAAGGGATTCCCTTATCTTTTATTTATCATTTTAAGCGTCTAATTATTCTCTCGGTTCATGTACTCTTCACATATTTAATTTTTAGCCTCTACTTTTAATTTCAAGAATTCAGTACCTTTATGCTTTTGAAATTCAATTAACAACCCCGTGAAAAACGTTTGTTAAATTGTATCATACAAATTTAATACCAATTTAACGGAATTCTATAAGCAATATTATAAATTGAACTTTAATTAGAATTAATTGCATCATACGCTTCCAAACTATAATCATCTTTTTAAATTGATCCTTAAATTTTTATATGTTTCACTTTTATTCTAAATTATGGAACCCATTCTAAATTAATCTCTAAACTTCTGAGCATTTCAATTTCATCCTCAAATTATCGTTTATGACACATTCAAATTCTAGCGTTATAGTTTGATAACCATTTTATTAAAAAATAACTTTTATAACAATTTTATTAAAGTAAGAGTCAATTTGGGGTTGAAAATTGAATGTTCAATAATTTGATAACCAATTCAGAATAAGAGTTATAGTTTGAGGATAAAATTAAAAAGTTCAAAAGATTGATAACCAATTTCCATTGTATACTAAGAGCTTTTGCACATAACAAAACAAGTAAAAGGTCAAAATTTATTAAATTTAAGGGCATTAAGTAAAAAAAACCATGTTAATGATTAAGACCAGGTCTAATAAGGTTAAGAATGAGAGAAAGGCTGTGTAAAAGTATCCATCTTCTACAGTCAAGATGGTCATTCCAACATCAGATTTTCATCTAAAAAGCAGATGCAAAGTAAACCTCGTGTAGAACAATTCGTCTTCGCCGTCATCTACGTAGCATCCATTTTCGACTTTCTATCTGAACCACCATCGCTGTATTGCAGAAACCGGACCGTTCAAAAATGGAGCGTACTGCTGAACGAGAGGGTTAACAGTCCTCCCTATCTTCGCCCAAACACTTTGGTGGTAACCAGCAGTGACCGGAGCATGGTACATAAGCTTCAAGAGCTGTCAAAGAGGGGAAAATAAGGATTCAGTCTGTTAACAAATAATCAATCCGAACATACCCGTAACTCCACTTATAAATTGGTCATTGATCACAGATCAAGAAAAAGAAAGAAAAGTAAAATGGCACGAACGAAAACGGAGACCGAGGGACATTGACCGGAAATGACATTTCTAAGGATACATAGAGGTAACAGAAGAATGGAGCGTTACCGACCTGCCAGTACATGAAAGTTTGTATGATATTGCGCTGCCACCTGATACATTTAATACAAAGATTCAGAAAACTATAAAAGCCGGAGAAGGTATGCATGT
Source organism: Hibiscus tridactylites (assembly GCA_958450335.1). Taxonomy (NCBI): domain Eukaryota; kingdom Viridiplantae; phylum Streptophyta; class Magnoliopsida; order Malvales; family Malvaceae; genus Hibiscus; species Hibiscus tridactylites. Next base: position 102,678,185 of record OY288270.1, on the reverse strand, counting down.
GTATTGGTTTAGAGGGAAACATAAACCAAAAAAGAAAAAAGATATTGGCAACTGACGAGAACAAAGAAACGAGTAGAAGGAAGCCAACTCCAATCTCAGCATGGGAAGACAGTATGCTCAGGGTAGTGGTGTTCGACTCTACCCACAAACACGGATCTTCCAAATACTTCCTGTTTAAACAAAAGAGATGGTATGAATAAAGGAATGGACAAATAGACCTTCAATTACAGACACTCGCATCCACAAAAGACAAGGATTTCATTTCACCAATGTTTGAGGCGATATCAAATAATGTTGTAGATCAAACTAAACTTATGTACATCCGAGGAATTGGTTAAGATGAAAAAAACGGATAAGTACTTCGCATTAACATTCATGAAAAAGTAAGTTTTCCGTTTATTAGTACCATTTGCTTCTGCAAAAGTTGTGTAAAATCATCCTTACAGAATACAGAGGCATAATACTACTTTGAATAACTAAAGTAACATTAAAATGGGAAAATATATGATGACAATAATGATTATAACACTCATAAAACGAAAACATCAGAGGGAGAAAAAACTAACACGATTTCTGCCCATCTTAAACTAAAGCATTTTCATATAGACAAATATCATCAATGTATTAACTGAATTTTACTATAATATTAATAGATAGCATAACTAATTAAAAATATAAAAGGAAAATAAATAAATCAGCACACCGTAGCAGCAATTGGTACACACTCACACACACATGCAATTATAGGTCTACCTATGAAAGTTAAGCATTTTCAAATAGAGAATATCATCGATTTGTTAACTGAATTTTACTACAATATTATACTCAGGTAGCATAATTAATTAAAAATAAAAGGAAAAACTAAATCAGCCAGTGTAGTAGCAGACAGTATATATACACACACTACATATATATTTACATGCGAGTAAAGGTCTACCTGTACAAGGTAGAACGATTGAAATTACGCCTTAAGAACTTCGCAACATGTTCAAGGGCTCGGCACAAAATGGGAATCAAAGCAACTGCATCAAAGATCCATATTGATTCGTCATACTAAACGATAAGAGAATTCAGCAGCAAAAAATAAAAAATAAATATTTAGGAGCAGGGGAAAGCTTACATTTAAGGCAAAGACTTGAAGTGACAAATGTAAGGCAGTAGATAAAGTAGATAAAATCTTTGGTCGCAATTATCGACTGAAAATGAACTTGAATGGCCTGCATAGTCCAAGCCCTTGGTAGCTGCATAACATATAGACTCAATTCAAGAGAAGAGCCTCAGTAAATCAAATCAAAAGGATAATAAGTTACGGGAAATAAGTGTACCCCATATAGTGCATACAGAGAGTATAGAGAGGAACAAGCAGTGCCCGTGAACGACAGTAGATATGCTCTATTAGAAAGACTTTTAGTAACAAGAGGAAAGATGGCAAGCACAGCCACGATAAAAATCTGCAAGAGAAAATGTAACCAAAAAGTTAAACAAAGATATTGGCAAGAATAAATCAGGAAATACAATGCACATCTTACTCATCACTTTCTAATGTGCAAATGTGGGAGAAAAAAAGGGGTGAGAGTAGGTAGTATACCCAAGCATTGACAGAAAATTGTATTGTTTCTCGATCCCAACGCATAGTAGGTGTACTTGATCCAGCAGCTGCTGATGCCCTTGAACTTCTAGAGGTTGAGCCTAAATCACAAATTTAGGATCAAGTTCAAAGAATGAAAAACTGATTAATGAATAATAAGGACGAGCAGATAAACAAAATTCTCTGATTTTATGTTATTCATTGCAACATTTAGCTTCTATCTAACATCATTGGCAAGGAGTTTTTACCTGCATTGTGTGCCCGAGCTCCGTCATTTGCTGCTGATGATGTTGAGGATGAAGCAGGTGGTTTTGATGATCGGGATGGTGACCCTGATGACATAGCCTCTACGACAAGATCAGGATCCTGTTCATGAAACATATCTCATAAATCATTAGGTACAAGTTGTTCATGGAACAATACTATAATATTATTGAAAGATGAATGAACTAGAATGTTATAGATATTTATATGGCTATAAAAGTCCACAAAATTGCAAGAAATTGCTTATAAACAACATTAAAGGATAAGACAAGTTCCACCAAGGGAAATAGGATATGCACTCCCTATACCATTTTTTTCAAGCATGTAGACCATTATATAAATTCAAAAATTAAGACTACATTCAATTGTTGCTTTTACACCTATATTTTTGTTTTGAAAAGCCAATTTCCAAAAATTAGTTTTCATGTAACAGCCCAAATGTATCATAACTGCCTTTTTTTTTTTGAAAAGAAGATATTGTACTACATTTTAAGAAATAACAGTAACAGATAAACATTTGGTCAAAAAGCAAAAGAAAACAGAAAACTTTAGCTTAACCCAATTCAACCCTAAATGCAAAATATTAGTCCCAAGTGCAATTAAACCAACCGGTTGCCTTCGAAAAAAAATGACTACGGTTCTTTCTACTTAGCCTTTTTCTTCATAACAAAATTTTAGGTATTCATTATTTGCTGCTTTTTTCTCTACTTTTAAGACATTTTTTACAGTCCGTTTAGATTAATGCGTAATATATTGAAGAGTTGCAATTGTAATGGTAACCTAAAATTCACTTATGTTAGAAATGATAAGAAACTCAGCTTGCTTTCAACTGCTGGATTATTCGAACAAGTCACATTCCAATGTTTTCCAGAGTCAAGTAGCCAATGGCAAATTCATCAAAGCTCAGGAAGTGAAAGAGATTAAAAGGGCAAGTAATCAAGATAAACAAACTTCCCAATTCCACATGGTTTTCTGTCTTCTTTTTTTCCAGCTCTTTCCTTAAGTAAAGCTAATGGCCATTAAAGGAAAACCCCATAACTAACTTAATAAATCATCTATATATTCACAAATCACAAACCCCAGAAATTAAGATTAGCAAACTAAAGATTTGGGGTGGAAGATTAACAAAACCCAGATATCAAAAGTTCCAATTGTCAACTCCAAGCTTCTTGAACATACACAACGAGGTAAAAACAACAACTTTAGATTGCAGATTCTCTCTTAATCAGCGTAAAAGCACAAAACAGAAAGAGAAAAAAAAACCCAGATTGCAAATTCGTGTAGAAACAGATGAAAAATCTTAAATATACCCAAAGCGCACAAATTCATAAATTATTTTGAAAAAGGAAAGAAAGGGGAGAAACATACGATATAGCGTTGGTAGAACTTGCGCTTGAAATGATGAACAACATCGGAGCGAGATGCCATGTGAGGAGGAATCAAGATGTTGGACCAATAATCTGCCCATCTCGAATCGTTCTCGTAATCGTAGGCGGCGGCCGCCATTCTCTTCTGCTTCTGTGGATCTTCTGCCATTCTTGTTAATTCTGTTCCCAATTGACGGCATTGTGGGTTAATTGGGTTTATTAATATCAAACTTTTGTTTAGTTATTACTTATCACTCACTAGGCTCAAATTCAATGACTCAATCTGTTCCTTCTATTATATTCAATTAAATTGATTTAATTACTAGAAAAATAATTTTAATATTAAGGAATTATATCTAGTACAGCGGTGAAAAAATAAAAGTTTCTATGATCATTTTAGTTTTAGGGTTTATGAATTTAATTTAGTGTGTATTGTTTATGGGTTGAGGTTTAGAATTTAGGGTTTAGATATTAGAATTTAGTTTTATAGATAATGTGGTGAGGATTCAGGTTTTAATCTATAAACTCTAAATTATAACCCTAAACCATAAATCTTAACAATTATCCCTAAATTCTAAATACATACACCTAAACCCCTAAACTAAATCTTTAAACCCTAAAATTAAGAAACTTGTGAAAATTTTTAGTTTTTACTGTCAGTGTATCAAATAACAATCCTAATATTAATAGTATATTGTTTCATAAAAAAACGAAAAATACACAAATAAATAAATCATATCTCATCGTTTAAATAAAATAATATCAATTTTATTTATATATTGTAAGACTCGAAAGTAAAAATTAAGACCTCATAATTTCACCAAAAGTTAGTCCAAGTGTTAAGTAGCTTAATGTTTAAGCAGATTTTAAATTCGAAAACTTATAAATACAAAAAAAAAATCTTCATCAAAAAATTCACTCACGAAAAATTAAATATATAATATAAATCAGTTTTAGATTAACCCTGAAAAACCGAAATAGCAACGATAAAAAAATCTAGTAAACTCAAGTTTTACCGATAAAACCAAGATCCCATTTGCTTTAGCAAATGGATTTTTGTTCGCTTAGCTCTTCCACTTTAGGGAAATTCTCATTTTGATTTTCTACTTTATTTTCCCAATCAATTTATCCCTTCTATTTTCTTCATCATTGCTAACCTCAATTAAGTCTCTTTTAAAATTAATGATGTGATATTTAAATAATAAAAAATCGTAAATGATAAAAATAAATCAAAAAATCGTGAATTTAATAAAAATAACTCAAATTTTCTTAAGTTTTTTAATCCTTTTACAGGAATCATTTATAATTTTTCAACGTTTTTATGAAAATTTTACTTTTATAAATCCTCACAACTAGTGATAACATCATAACGTCCCTACACTCATTCATCATCATCATTTTTATTAATTAATTAATTAATTAAAGAAACAAAAAAAAATAATTGATACAAAGTTTAGAGGAAATGCAAACCAGATGCCAATAAATCCTTGTTATTACTCTCTTCCCCGATATTAAATACAAAATGAGTTATGGGCATATTCAATAAGTGTAATTGTACACGACATTCGTAAAATAGAGTCATATAATAATTTTAAAAAAATCATCCAAAACATTAATTGTGGTTAATAGAGGTTAATTGCATTAATTTTCGTATTAACAATTAGATTAAAAAGTAGAATACGACAATTAAAAATTAATCTTAAAAGATGCATAATATAACTACTCAGGTCATATGAGAATGCTTTTGACTTTTTGTTTCATTCTGATAAATTACATTTGTTGAATGACGTTAATCTCAAATATCATTGTAACAATTTTAAATATGCTATTAGAAAAAATAAATTATCTAATGTAGATAAAAATTAGCTATTTGTTGAGCTAGAATTATCTAAAGAACTTTTATTCAAGGGAAAAAATAAAAACAATGGACTTATTAAAGATTTTTAAACGTTTTATTATTTTCTAAATGCAAAAATTGCGTACATAGTTATATTAACTATTCTTACTATTGTTGTTTCAGAGTTATATTAACTATTCTTACTATTGTTGTTTCAGAGTTATATTAACTATTCTTACTATTGTTGTTTCGGTAGGTTGAAATTTTTAAAATTGAAGTTTATAAATTCATACTTATGGAAAAATTTGTGTTGCCAAAAAAAATTAGACGAGCTTACTTTGATAACAATAGAGAAGAATATTTTAAAAGAAGCTAACATTGAAAGTGTTACAGATAATTTTATCTTAAAATATACAATATGAACAACACCTTATAAGTGAAAATATTGTACTTTTAAATGTTTGCAAGTAATTTCTATATCGATCAAAAGATTAATATAACATTCTTTTGTATTAAAAGAATTTTATTTGAAAAAAAATATTATTTCTCTCTCATATTATAAATTAAAGCTCACATTTTAGTAAATTATACATGACCCTTTAAATCTTTCATATTCAAGCATTTGGAAGAGTGTAACCTACATAGATTTTTGTAATACTCGATTCAAATTAATTGACTAATAAGTCGAATACTAGTAATTATACAAAAATATATATACTAGTGTACTCGAGCTTAACTCCCACCGGAACTTAAATTTGAGTCGATCGAACAACTTGCAAACCTAGTTAAGTTCACTCATTTACTAGATAAACAAGTTCAACCAAACCTAATAAGACAACTCAAACGGCTTGATTTTTATCTCGAATTGAGCTCGAGCTTTAAAAGTAAAACTCAAACAAACTCGAGTTGAACTTAAAGAACTCGACTTGGCTCGGCTACACTTTTTCTTTCATGGTGATTCTTTTTTCTCTAACCCGAGAGATTAAACAAGCATAGCCATTTTAAAGAGAATGAAAAGCTAACAATTCCATCCAAGGAAGAAAGGTTATAATCAAAATTAGACAAACAAAAATACAAGACCATCAAACATATATGCAAGAACAACAACAAAAAAACACCTCACACGTTATGAACAAATCGAATAGAGTATATAACGGATGCAAATCGAACTTTGAATAAATAAATTATCATTACCCTCTAAAATTGTCCCCTTTGTTACAAATTCGGGATGCTTGAATGAGTGAATACTTTTGCACACGCGGGCAGGAGAAAGATAGAAAGAGAGTGAGAAACGGAGGAGACATACAGTTATGTGCTTGGTGTTTCGCCAGCAGGTCCAGGTCGGGCATTTAACAGGGGCTGAAGAGCTTTGACAACGATGCTCATGTTTGGTCTGAAATCAGCTTCGTATTGCACACACAATGCAGCAACAGCAGCCATCTGCAATCAGAACGATAAAATGCTTTAGGCACGGAAATGTGACAGTGACTGACATTGACATTGACACCGGTCCTGGAACGGTTTAAAACAGGTACAATGCAGCCTCTTAAAATCATTGGCATGACACGGAAACTAGTGGGTGCTAACAGATAAAATGTGCAAATAGAAACAGACATTATCGGGAGCAACCAAGTATATTAATACCTTGGCAACAGCCTTGGGAGGATAATCTCCTCCTAGTCTTTGATCAACACACTGCCTAACCTTGTCTTCGCTAAGTCTTGGTGTAGCCTAAACGCAATTCAAACCTCTCATTAATCAGCCATGTCTGAAAAGTTTAACAATGAAACTGAGGCTGGATATATAAAAACAAGTTGCAGAAAAGTACCCATGTCACAAGACTTTGCTGTCCACGGGGTAAAGTATGATCAACAGGCTTTCTACCAGTCAAAAGCTCCAGCAGCACGACACCAAAGCTGTATACGTCACTCTTGGCATTTAATTGCCCAGTCATTGCATATCTGCCAATGAACAGACAATTTTCAAGGCATTCAATCTTAAATCAAGCTCTATAGGAGAAAAAATTATGGGTATCATATGATTGTTCCCTGAAACATCTCAGTTAATAAATAAAAAACTCCCCAATTTAGGTTACAAATATCAATTCATGATGATTCAGCAACTAAGTCTGTCCAAATAACTTACTCAGGAGCATGATAACCGAAGGTTCCAAGTACACGAGTGGAATGAAGACGGGCTGCCATATCAGGAGCCTGATTAGATAAATCAAAGTCTGCAATCTTCGCCACATCATCATCAAATATTAGCACATTGCTGGACTTTATGTCACGATGAATGATGTGAGGATTAGCCTTCTCATGCAAGTACTCAAGCCCTTTCGCAGCTCCTACAGCAATTTTTACTCTTTGTGCCCATGTCAGAACAGGGCCTGGCTGAGCTCCCTTAACACCTTTTCTCCCTGGAATTAAAGAAATAATAATCTTGCAATATTAACAGCACAACATAAAAGTTACAAACCAGATATTCATTTCTAATAGAAGAAGGAAGTAGGAACTTTATTATTAAATTTTATAATATCATCACAAGGAGATCCTTCCTTCAAGCATCATTGCATTCCTATATAAGGTTTTCAACATTGTATAGCTAGAGTGATGAACAAAGCATCACCACACATACCGTGAAGAATATCATGCAGGGAACCATTAGATGCAAACTCATAGGCAAGTATACGAGAGCTCCCATCAACACAGTAACCAAGCAATTGAACAAAGTTTTCATTCTTCAACCTTGATACCATGGAAACCTGAAAATCCATTCATCAATGGATATAAATATGAAACTATAAAATTACATCGGATGTGGTAAATGCAAAGAATTTTAGCTGTCAACTGTACCTGGGCTAAAAACTCATCATCAGGTTGCTTGCTGGCATCTAACTTTTTGATTGCTGCAGCCTGCCCACTTCTAAGAACTCCATAATAAACTCGACCATATGAACCTTCTCCAATCAAAGCATTGGTGCCATAAGTATCTGTGATTTCCCTTAATTCATCTGCAGGAATAGCAGGGACTTCAATCGGCTGAACCTTCACTGTTTGAGCACTCTTCGATGCAGTTTCAGATGTATGGTAACCGCCATCATTTCCTGTGGAAAATTCAACCCAGATTAGAAAAAATAGATCCAGTAAAAAGAGCACACAGAATGACAGAATAGCCATCCATAACATGCAAAAGATAGTAAAACATGTATCAAGTAGTAAACTAAAATAGGTTTCTAAAAATAGCATGTGTTTGTTGTGTGTGTGTGTATCATTCTAGTAAAAACCAAACATAAAATTAAAGCTAAATTAGAATTAAACTACAACTGACTATGAGCAATGAGCATAAGCATCAAAGAATCTCATGCCATCCTACTTACTATGCTTCATTCAACTAGTTCACAGTATTGAAGGTGCAGAAATATACAAGTGAAGTTCACAAAGAAGCTGGTGTGAAACCAAAGGATTACCTGCTGAATTTTTAACCACATATTGGTCTCTATTGTCTGTGGCTTTGTGGATATCATCTTCTTCACAGCAGCCAAAGCAACTCATGGCTCAATCCCTTGACAAATATCACTAATTTGTAAAATGCAAATCTAGAAAAGGAAGCATATGAGCAAGTACAAATGTTAAAAGACAATTCACTTTTTCTTTGTTACATAAAAGACAAAAAGCTTAACCACCACCATGTTTTACATGCATTGCAGGTACAGAAGATGCAAATTAATGCATCCAAATTACAAATGATCTAGAAACCCCGTGTATGTGTGTTTTGTCTCATTCTTTCCTCTGTTTGAATTGTGTAAACACAAAGAAAACAAAAATTATAGAATGTGTTAAAATCATAAACATGAAAAGGACATATGAAGTAACTGTGTTAAATTAGTTGTGTTCATTACACAGTTTTCATGCCCAATAGACATTATGTGGTTGTGTTACATTTTCATACTATATTCAAAACTGTCAGGTCAAAGCACAAATAGGAAGAACGAGGATTTTGATTGATAGATAGATAGATAGATAAAAGTAATTGATAGGACAAAAATACCAGAAACAAAATGCATTTGGTTTTCCGTTAAGTGTGTGTTTGTGGTGTAGATATAAACGAAAAAATTTGAATTTTCTCGTACCAAATGTTCATGCGAGGGATATCTTTAGTCTTCTAAACCACGGAACATATTTACTTCATCTATTTTTTTGTCTTCAAATAAATAGCTTGCTCTCCCTTATCTTTTGAAGACTCCCATGCAAGATATTAAATATGGCATGTTGAAAGAATAAAGAAAAGGGAAAGCAAATAATGATAAATATGGCATGGTGAATTAGACCTTTCATTTGATCACCCAATGCAGTATGCAGCCTGGCATAGGCAAACATTCAATGAAATCACGGGAAATTCATACTCAGAACCAACTTGAAATTGCACATGCATTAAAACGTACTGGACATAAAGTTTAGTGAGGCTAATCAGCTGCTGCAATTGCTAGTAAAACAAACAAACAAAAAAGCTAAAATCTACAAATTCACTAGCTTTTTCACCTAAAAGTTTCCCAGCACAATAATTCAGTTCCAAAGTAGCTCCAAATCCAGATATTATCACAAACCATTCAACAAGCTCTTCCCAGTACAAGAGTGAACACTCCTCCAGCTAAAACCCTCTTGTCAATATAAGTTCAACCACTCACCAAACAAAACTCTAACTTAAAATCTCATTTTCTTCGATCATAATTTCCCAAAACAAATCCTTCGCAAATCCGTACAATTAATTAGTTTCACTGATCCGCATGCATGTTAATCGAAGACTACGACTAGAACCAAAGACGAAGCGAAAATCAATCAAAAAAATCACCTAGAATTAGCCGCCGATGAAGTGGAGCAAGCACTTATAGTTGGATCAGTCCAGTGAGAGAGTGAGCGTTATAGTTGGGCCGGAGATCTGAGACGGTGGAGCCGGAGATCTGAGACGGTGGAGCCGGCGAAAGATGCGAAGATTGAGAGAAACCTAAGGGCGCGTAGCGTAGGATGAAAGTGAAAATCGGAGCCTTGACTTCGCTGGCTGGCAGTTCCTTTTAATTTATTTTTATTTTTTTTATTATTTAATTTTAATTTTACACTATATATATATATATACGTCTTTTCTTTGCTTTTTTGTTGTTGTTGTTTTGTACACACGCGGCGCTAGCCAGACTTGACAGTTGACTACACCGACCGTCGGGTTGAACTTTTTGAACCGATCTGGGATTTTGCAAGAATTCAGATTCACCGTGTTTGGTTACGTGGCTGATTCTCATTGGATCCAAATTAAAACAGTTTTATTCGATGTTTTAAAACAATAGTTAAGAAAATATTAAATCAATCCACGAATTTAGCGTGAGTTACTTTCAGAAAAAAAAAAAAACAATTTTAAAATTTAAACAATCCCATTTGTATTAATTACAAGTAGGGGTGGGAACCGCGTGAGAAATATTCGAAAATCGTAAGAATTTGAATCGGCAAGATGAAAAATAATCAGAATTTTGCTCACGGAGATGGAGACAATAAAAATTTTATCACCGAAGCTCAAATGAGGATAAGGACAAGAATTGTTATATTTGAACCGTAGAGATGATTGAACCGTTTTTGTACAAATAACCGTGAGGATCCCGAAAAATATGTGCAATGTTTCTGATATTTTACAAAAATTTTAAAAAATATATACTTAAATCTCATTTACTTGTATACATATATGTTTTATTATCAATATTCTAGTCATCAACATAATTGTACATTTTGTTTAAACCTTATTAAATTTGGACGCGTTCTTTAGTAATTTATCCTCTTAATTAGTTTCTACTTAATTTTTGTAGGGTTTTGCTATCATTAACTATTACTTTACTTTTCGATGAAGTCTATTAGAATGTAATTAATTATATTCCTAAAATATTAAACATCATTGATTTATTGTGTTTAATAGAAATAAACCCTAAAGTTTAACTCTAACTCTAACCTTAAATTATATACTCTAAACCTTAATCTTAACTTTAACTCTAACCTTAACCCTAAACACTTAGCCATAAACTTAAACCCTAAATATTAAACAATGAACTCTAAACCCTAAAACTATATTTAATCATAAACATTAACCCTAAATCTTAGCCCTAACCCTACACCAAAAACCATAGAAACCATAAAAATACAACAATACAAACCTTAAAACAACAAACCCTAAACCTTAAAATTATAGATCATAAACCATAACATCTAAACCCTTTTACATTATTATTAATTACATTAAACACCCTGAATCAATGATGTTTAATATTTTAGAAATGTAATTAATTACATTCTAATATATTCCATTGAAAAATAAAATAACAATTAATGATAAAAATCTAGTAGTTCTTATACACAACCCTTAGCAAAACCCATTTTTATATTATTGATGCATATGATTAAAATAAAAATACAAGAGCATCATCAAAAACAGCATGTTAGATTGGTTTGGCTAAAAAAAAGCATTACATGTTAAGTTGTTATTGTAGTTTATAAATGGTTTGTTTATTGTTTGTACAACTAAATTTATTATTTATGTTCGTAATTTTGGAAATTTAATATTAAGTATTTGCTTTAAAATTGTAATAATTGGATATTTTTAAGTGTATTGAATATATGACTTTTAAATTAAAATTGATAAGTAAAGTAATAAATTTTGTTTGATTTTTTGGATGAGAATTTTCCGAAATCTTTAGAGATCCGATGAGTATGAGAATGAAGCAAAAAATTCCAAAGCATATAATGGGATTCTCTAAAACTGATATGTGCTCATCCTTGTATATTTCTAGGTGCATGAAAAGAATCACATTGTAATATGTATTTGACAATTGACACTAACTTTTTTAACATTGTAATTTAAATTTTCTAACTTCAATACTACTAAACTAGATAGATAATTCTTTCTTTATGTTCGTCTCAGATATCGACGAACATAAAAAGAAATTTTAAGTCGAAATTTGAAGCGAACAGATCTCGTTCTAATCAGTGAAACTGGTCGGCGAAAGTTCCAAACTGTGGACCGAACCACGACAGATCGGACAATACATATCCTTAATCAGCCATTGATCCACGCAAAGTTGATGGTACAAATGTTTGCAGCTAACAAGCAACCTACATGTATCCCCGACTTTCAACTCTTCCAAACATATAACACATATGTTCTCGTACCGAACGATGACCCCAACCTTACTCGATCTCGAAACTTGCATTGCTCGGTCGGCTCCTACCGGATGCCCTGCTTGTCCGGTTTCGAGATTTCGGCTCGAACTGTCGCGACACGAACATATTATCGTAGCAATCAGCATTAGATTTAGTACCATATCCAGCCCGCATAAGACAAGTAAGATGATATCGTGCCCTTCTGCCATGTTGAAAGAAATATATTCGGAACAATAATATAAACTGGTTTTATAAGTGTTGTTTGCATAATTTGAGTTTTATTAGGAAAACATACTTAATTGAGGGATTAACATATATGACTGTTTTATTATACAACTTCTTTTTTATATAGATTTCCTTCTTGTATTGGGATTTGTATATTATTATTGGAAATCAATATTTTATTTTAAAAGTGTTACTTATATATTTATAATTCCTACTTGTATATCATAATCAATATTTTACTCTTGAAGTGTTTCTTTACTATTTAATTTTTAGTGTTATACAATTACTAGAACAACGTGGAACTCCAAGAATTATGCATTATAGTATTTGTTATAGAAGTAGTTAATTTTATTAAATATACAAAATATTCAAGATGATAATGAAGGTATACAACCATAGATTTTAAATTAAACATATAATTTAAACATTTTCTTATAATTTTTGACAAAATAAACTAGCTAACTAAGGTCATACAAGGAAAAGGTTTAAAAAATCCAACCATGAGACTCGAACAAAAGATAGATACATATATATATATATATATATATATGAATGCATTGGCAAACGAACAACAAAAGATGATCAAACTACTAAAAGACCACTGACAGCTGCAAATCAGAGTCGAGCGCCGTGAGAAAACTATTCACGAACGCAAAGCGTGTATCTAAATCCAATCCAAGAGTCCAAAGCAAGAAATATCAACTGAATAACAAGTAAGCATCATCTTAATCAGTTGAGGCAACGTCAAATTCAACTATAAGAAGAAAAAAAAACGAAAAAATGGAAACTTTCCCTAAAGACACAATTATCTTATTAAAAATTAAAAAAAATAAACAAAAAAATAAAAGAAAATAAAAAGTGTCGGTGGTCGACAAACAATATTAAATAATATCACCGTTGGCCATAACAAAAAACAAAAAAAAAAAAACAAGCAACGGTGTACAAAGGAAAAACCTAGGCGGCTATACCTTATGCATAGTAGTATTGGATTAATATTTTATATACTTACCGTATATAATTCTATGTATTGAAATGAAGCATATAATAATACATGTTATTAAAATTTTGAATTAAATTTATTTAAAATATTTTCCGATTATATATTATCCTCTAATTCGTTAATGATATATAAAAGTTTGATGATGTCGTGAAGACAAATAAATTAAATCACATATTTCTTTTTTGAAGAAGTTAAATAAGTAACATATTAGTTTTTGAATAAATTATAATGATTCTTTTAATTGTGTACACAGATTTAAAAAGTTATTTATTTCATAAGAAGAAAGAAAAGATTTGTGGATTGAATCCAGAACTCAAATGTTAATCAGAATTATATCTCTTATTAATACATAAATAAAAAATTAAATCTGCTTGGAGAATGATTTTCCTCACTTTTTTTTGCATTTACTCTAACACTAATAATTAGTTTGTTTTTTTAACAATCAGTTGATTTAATAAGATGAAACATTAAAATTTTTAAGTAAAACTAAGATTAAAAAAATCATCCTTATAATAAGTCTTTATAATATTCGATTCATATTAATTAACCAATATAAGTTTAAAATCATTATAGGTTGATAGATGTCATTTTAGATTGTAAGTTTGAATTATTTTGGGCTCCAACTTTCATTTTGAGGCCATGGTAAATATGAGCATTTTGAGTCTGAATCGGGTTTTTATCAAATAGAGAAGTATTATATTTTTATGTTAAGATTCGGATCTATACAAAAGTAGTCGCTAAGCTGATTAGTGGATCTTTGGGTCTGAATTATTTTCGATTTAAATTACTTTAAAAATACAACATCACGAACCTTAAAAGAATAAACCTTAAACTCTAAAATTATAAATCATAAAACCTAACACCTAAATTCTTTTACATTATTATTAATTACATTAAACACCTTGAATCAAGATGTTTAATATTCTAAAAATGTATTTAATTACATTCTAATAGATTTTATTAAAAAATAAAATAACAATTAATGATTGGAATTTATTAGTTCTTATACACAACCCTTAGCAAAACTCATTTTTTGTATTATTGATGTATATGATATTTATTTTCCATATTATAGGTTGTTGACAATAATGATTAAAACAAAAATACAAGAGCATCATCAAATATTATGTTAGATTGATTTGGCTAAAAAAAATAAATTATTACATATTAAGTTGTTATTATAGTTTTTAAATCGTTTGTTTATTGTTTGTAAAACTAAATTTATCATTTATGTTCGTACTTTTGGAGATTTAATGTTGAATATTTATTTTAAAATTGTAATTTTTAAATATTTTTAAGTGTACTGAATATATGACTTTTAAATTGAAATTGACCAATAGAGATCCGGTGAATATAAGAATGAAGCGAAAAAATTCTCAAAACATATATTGTGCATATACTTGTATATTTCTAGGTGCATGAAAAGAACCACATTGTAATATGTATTTGACAATTGACACTAACTTTTTTAACACTCTGATTTAAATTTTCTAACTTCAATACTACTAAAGTGATACTAGATAGATAATTTCTTCTTTATGTTCGTCTTAGATATCACGACGAACATAAAAAGAAATTTCAAGTCGAAATTTGAGGCGAATAGGTCTCGTTGTTATCAGTGAAACTGGTCGGCGAAAGTTCCAAACCGTGGACCGAGCCACGGCAGATCGGACAATGCATATCCTTACTCAGCCATTGATCCATGCAAAGTTGATGGTACAGATGTTTGCAGTTAACAAGCAACCTACAGGTATCCCCGACTTTCAACTCTTCCAAACATATAACACAGCTGATACTTTCCTCTCCGTTCTCGTACCGAACGACGACCCCAATCGTACTCGGTCTTGAAACTTGCATTGCTCGGTCGGCTCCTACCGGATGCCCTGCTTGTCCGGTTTCGAGATCCCGGCTCGAACTGTCGCGACACCAACATATTATCGTAGCAATCAGCATTAGTACCATATTCAGCCCCCATAAGACAAGTACGACGATATCGAGCCTTACTGCCATGTTGAAAGAAATATATTCGGAACAATAATATAATATGGTTTTATAAGTATTGTTTGCATAATCTGAGTTTTATTAGGAAAACAAACTTAATTGAGGAATTAACATATATGACTGTTTTATTATACAACTTCTTTTTTATATATATTTCCGTCTTGTATTGGGATTTGTATTTTATTATTAGAAATCAATATTTTTATTTTAAAAGTGTTACTTATATATTTATAATTCCTACTTGTATATCATAATCAATATTTTACTCTTGAAGTGTTTTTTAATATTTAATTTTTAGTGTTATACAATTACTAGAACAACATGGAACTCCAGGAATTATTGAAGTAGCTAATTTTATTAAAGATACAAAATATCCAAGATGATAATGAAGGTATACGACCGTAAATTATAAATTAAACATATAATTTAGATATTTTTTTATAATCATTGATATAATAAACTAAGCTAACTAAGATCATACAAGTAAAAGGTTTAAAAAATCCAATAGTGAGACTCGAACAAAAGATAGATACAAACATATACAAATGCATCAACAAACGAACCACAAGATATTATTAAACTATTAAAAGACCACCGACAGCTGCAAATCGGAGTCGAGTGTCGTGAGGAAACTATCCATAAACGTAAATTGTGTAATTAAATCCAATCTGAGGGTCCAAAGCAAGACATATCAATAGAATAACAAGCACCATCTTAATCAGTCGAAAAAACATCAAATTCAACCACGAGAAAAAAGAGAGCGAAAATAACAATTAAACAACAAATAAAAAAGACTAAAAGCATACTAAAAGGTAAAGGAAAACATGCTATAAAGACACAATTATCTTATTAAAAATTTAAAAAATATGCAAAAGTAAAAGATAAAAAATATAAAAAATAAAGACTACCGGTGATAGGCAAACAACACTAATTGTATACTCCATAATTTTATGTATTGAAATGAAGCATATAATAATACATGTTATTAAATTTATTTAAAATATTTTCCGATTATATATAATCCTTTAATTCGTTAATGATGTATAAAAGTTTGATGATGTCGTGAAGACAAATAAATTAAATCACATATTTCTTTTTTGAAGAAGTTAAATAGGTAACATTTTAGTTTTTGAAATCTTTTGAAAAATAAATTATAATGATTCTTTTAATTATGTACACAAATTTAAAAAAGTTATTTATTTCATAAGAAGAAAGAAAAGATTTGTGGATTGAATGTTAATCAGAACTATCTTTCTTATCAATACATAAATAAAAAAGTTCATATTAACAATTAATTGGTTTATCAAAACGGGACACTGAGTCTCTTAAACAAAATTAAAGATTTTATCTGAATTGGAAAAATCGTCTTTATAATAAATTCTACAAAATATAATTTACATTAGTGGTCATTAGTGTAATTTACCGAAACAATATATAGTTTTCAAAACCCGGTACTTAATACTTTCAAAACGATATGGGTTTTTGGCATTGCTGGGCCTCATGGTTTGCAATATTTCATTTGGAATAAATCTGCCTTGAGGGTGATTTTCCTCACTTTTTTCTTTTGCTTTTACCCTAACACTAATAATTTAGTTTGTTTTTCAACAATCAGTTGATTTAATAGGATAAAACATTAAATTTTTTAAACAAAATTAGGATTGAAAAGATCGTCCTTATAATAAGTCTCTACAATATTCGATCCATATTAATTAACCAATAAGTTTAAAATCATTATAGGTTGATAGATATCATATTGGATTGTAAGTTTGAATTATTTTGGGCTCCAACTTCCATTTTGAGGCCATGGTAAATATGAGCATTTTGAGTCTGAATCGGGTTTTTATCAAATAAAGAAGTATTACATTCTTATGTCAAGATTTAAATCTATACAATATGAGACAATATAAATATCCTTGGTCATTAGGCTGATTAGTGGATCTTTGGGTCTGAATCATTTTCGGTTCAAACTACTTTGAATATCGGTTTCAAACATTTTTTATGATTTTGATTCATCGAGTTCGAGTCGTTTTATTTCGCATTGGTTCGAAGGTCGAATCAGTTTAAGTTTCGACCATCATCATGCATTAGTCCTATGCTTGTAAAAAAAAAAACAATAGCGTGGACGACGAATGAGGATTAATGCATTGATGCAGGGTATTTGTAAAACAACGTTCGAGGAAATAGAAGTTCACAACTCACACAAGTCTTGTGAAAGGTAGGTAAAAAAGTTTAGATCCTAGAAATCTGGAGCGGAAACATCGGTTCCAATAATGCATCGTCGTCCCTGAAGATCAGCCGGAGCTTTTTGAAGTTACCTAATCTCTGTAAGAGATGGCTCTCGCAGTTTTGAGCAGCCGTGACTCCGGACGAGTAAGCTCCATGCACTGACCCCGAGTGATCCTCACTAACTGCTTCCCCAGCAAAGAAAAGATTACCACAGGGTGCTTTAAGCTTCTGATACGAATCTCCCGCCATCCCGACCGGGTCATACGAATAACAGCCGAGGGAGTCCCGATCGGTTCCCCAATGGGACACGAGATACTGCACCTGTTGCGCATTTTACCAAAAACTCAAACATTAGCTTACACCTTTCTTAGGAGACAACCAAACCATTACGAAAAATAGAGTTGTAACTGTGTGTGAAAACATTAGCAGCTGAAAATGATAAAAAAATTTACCGGATCAGGTGCATTGGGAAACATTTTCTTCAACTGCAACATCACATAGTTAGCAGTATACTCATCGGAAAACTTCTCAAGATCGTCGGCGAATCTTCCAGCAGCCATATAGACGAGAATAGGATGGCCGGTTGCTTTGTGAAGATTGAGAAAATAACCACAGGAATAAGAAGTGGGTGCAACAATGCCTAGCAGCTCAACATTTGGCCAAAAGACTTGGTCAAATAGTAAGGCGATCTTGTTTTCGTTGCCAACACCAATTTCTGAAATGGCAGCAACCTTCCACTCTGGCAGTTTTGGTTCAAACTGAATCAAATTGGCTTTAAGAACCCCGAGGGGAACAGTTACTATAGCAGCATCAGCAATGAGGCTCGTCCCGTTCTCAATGTCGACCACCACCTTATTATATTCTTGGGATACTTTAGTAACCCTACTCATCAACATCCACAAAAGAATCAAAATGTCAAATAAAGTGCTCAAGTTTCGGTTGTCTACAAGATTGCATATTATACAACTCCAGCAAAGATTACTCAAGCCTGAATATTTACTCTTAAAAAAAAGACTAGACAACATTTGTATTGAATAATTTTCCATATTCTTTTAAACGTATTAAAACATTTCACGAAAGTGAGCCATTTTGACGCACCGAACATTACCTATGATTCAAGCGTACATCAATATCTTTAGCAAGTTCTTTTATGATAGGGTCATAACCCTGCACCATAAGTCCATGGCCACCCAAAAGAACATGTTCCTGCACAGCACAAATCAACCACAACAAGGTATTAAGGTAATATAGAAATAACCTCTCTTTAAAGGTCCAGTATTGTGGATTTCCAGCGAGGACACAAACGCTAAGAGAAAAAAGGAAAAAAAATCAGAATCTCCTACTAATACTTGCCTGATCCCAGCATTTCAAGGATATCAGATCTGCATCTGCAGCAAACCATGCTTCCATTCTACACATGTACCACTGCATCACTTCATAGGCAAGTCCTTCTTGTCTATAAAAAATAGGATATGCCAAATTGTCAATGACACCAAGTAAACCCAGGTTTATCGATAAGATGATGAGATAGTGATTCCAAATACAAATACCTTAACTCAGGGTGCCTATCTAACACAATTGATATTGCTTGATGGACTGACATGTCTTTGGCGTGTTCAACCCTTACTTTCTCAGTCTAGAGGAATAAATAGAAAGAAAGGATTTTCCCATGACATTAGAATACCACTTATAGCCAAGATAAACTCTGGTCATATATTTAAGAGTTAGGACAATACCTCTTTGAGTATTTTCTTGAATACATCTCCAACTGCAACAACCATCTCTTGTGGAACTTTACGGCCATCCATATCGAAAAGTGTATAACTGATAAAAGTAAATTTATATCATTACAAAAAAGAAAAAGATAGATCAAACTATAACAAAGGAAGCTATGACTGCATGTTGGTTTACATGCAGTACATAGAGACATAACCCATGAAAGAACTATTACATGTTAAAAATATCACCTTTGGTTACTACTAACTAATTGACACATTCAGAAATAACTAATAGTCCTATGTGATACAAAAGTAAAATTGAGATTAAATAAGAGAATAGAGTAGCCAACTGTTTAAAGGGAGAAAATTAAAATAGAGATTATAATGAAAGAACAGGAAACCATCCACTAATGTTTTGACCAAAACAATAGAAGATAACCTTTTCTCATACCATCAGATATGCATTCCCTCCCCTTCTAATGATTCACTCCCGTCACATTCAGGGAGGACTCATTCTAACCATTGAGCTACCCCATTGATGACAGAAGACAGATTACAAAGAAAAATCCATGTTTTTTTTTGTTCTTTTAATTTTAGTAATTAAAACATCTATTTTTTTAAGAATTGTGATCATTTAGCAAAAATATAGGTGGAAGAGTGCCGTTCAAATTCATTGTCCATATTCAATAAGGAGTTTGCTTTAACAATGGCCAATTATCTGTTCATTCCATGCACTAATGTTATAAATCTAACTAGTCTAATGCTGCTGTCAGTCTACTCGAATCATTCTTTATATGAGTTTGGGACATATGGGCAGGATACGACAATGTCCAAAGGATCCAACACCAATAATGATGCAAATTGCAAATACCAATTGATGACAGGCATGGGCCATATGAGAAGAAAAAAATCAATAAAGAAGAAGAGCTCGGTATTGTTATAACCGATATTGTCATTTATCGGAAAGAACCATATCGAAAGCATGTTAGAAACATATAAACAGAAATTTATGAGAGGTTACCTTTCCAAATCATGGTCATACAACACAGAGTTGTCACCGCTAGTACGGTACAGTTTAAGACCCAGAGAGCATATTAGAGGAGCTAAGGGATTCTCATTGCATACACCGTGTAGCCTGAAATATTAGAATGATAATTCATAGAAAATCCATAGATTCATCATTTCATATTAGCTTCTTCAAACACTTAGATCTTGGCAAATGAAATATAACTGACGTAGAGAAATATAATTTTGATGCTAGCAAAGAAGTCAGAAGAACAATATTTCATCAATTTAATCCTTCCAATCCATAGTTCAAACTAGTACCCAATTTCAGATAATCTCAAGTAATTTGTAAAGATTTTTAACCAAAAATCTGACATCCAAACAGAAGACGAAATCTAACATTTCACAGATTTCATTCAATATAATTATAAAGAAACATCAAGATCTAAAGCCTGTTAAAGAAAGAGATGAATTACCATGAAGCTCCCATATCGACAGGGCAACCAAAAGTGTAATCAGTATGAATGCGGCCACCGAGTCTTTGCCGCGATTCCAGCAGGATTACCTGACGGAAAACACAAAAGGTTCGTCAATCGAACATCAAATAACAAGAAGATTAAAGAATTATTACCTTTAAAGACGCATCGGTGAGAGCACGTGCAGCAGCAAGGCCAGAAATACCACCTCCGATCACAATTACAGAAGGAACAGCCGGCTCCTTCTGCCTTTCAATGCCTGATATGATTATACATACATGTATATAAGAATTGAGCGTAGAACTCGTAAATAAATTGAAATAATATGTGAATCATTAGAAATCGATTAATAACCTTGGTAACGGAACAGATCCATGATCGGAAAAGGATGATTTAAGGGTGTATAGGTGTGAGGAAATTAGAAACCAGCGTGAAAGAATGGAAGAGAAGGGAGATTAAGATGCCGGCAATGAAGCGGCTGAGATTGGAGGAGGAAGAGGAGCAACACGGCTTGTTCAAGGCGTTCATAAGGAAATGGAAGGGTACCCAGAGGCTGGGACTGGCATAGATTATGGTTATATTAAATATAGACAATAACAAGACAGCGGCCGAAGCTGGTTGAACGGAGACGGCAATGGCGACGGAGACGGCGATGGCGGCGGCGGATTTCTCGTTTCTCTTGCTTCCACGACGACTAACGCAAATCAATCTCTTCCTCGCACAAATCCGCAACGGCTAAACCATAAAACGATATATATAGCACAAGTAGTCCCTCGGATGATTGGCAATTGAAGGGTCGTTTTGTAATAAATACAAATTTGAGGACCTCACGGCAAGTTTGTAACAATAAAATAAAAATCAAGGGACGAGATATTTTTTTGAACGGAGGGATGAGATTAATTGAGGGTAATTTTGGAAAAGTAAACTTTAAAGATAAAAAAATTGTCTTATTATGGATAAAAGAGATATATTCTTACTTTTTTTGTTCAAAATATATTCTTACTTTTTTTTTGGTTCAAAATATATTCTTACTTTCTTAGGATTTTATGTGTAGGGTATAATTCCATCGACTCAGTTTATTTATAATTATATGTATTATATATTTTTGAGTAGTTTTGATTATAAAGTAGTATTTATTTACACATACTTTTAATTTTTTAACAATGTACTTACATTTTACAGATCAAGTGATTTAAACTCGAATCTCCTATGATGAATAACATCGTCTTTTCTACTGGACCACTTGTTGGATTAATATATATTATATTGTATTATATATGTATATAATATTTATATTTATATTAATTTTTCAAGGTATGTGTGGTGTAATCGGATTTTTTGTTAAAAATTTAGATTCGAACTGAGGTCGGGTTATATTTTTATTATGTCGAGTTAAAATCGAGTCAAGATAAAAAAAAAACATTGTATATTTTGATCATATCAATATTTTAAAATTTCGGGTCGGTCAGGGCGGCCGAAGACCCACCGCGTTGATGGTGAAAAAAAAACTGAAACCGATGAATTTTGATCCATTTGACTATATTGTTTTATTGATTATAATTCATTTTTAGTATTATTTCGAGTTAATGTCTAAGGTTTATTTTCGGTTTGGTTAATAACAATTCAACTCAATTTGAACCATAAAAAATGATATTTAACACCGTTTTTGACCAAAAAAATGTCGTTGTGATATTCGGTGAGAATTACTCTAAACAAAATATGAGAATAAATTGAAAGAGAATATTTCTTTCAACAATAATCTTTTTCACGAATCAAACTTGTACTTAAAACACGCACATTTATAATTTTATAATACTAATAGTAATTCGTGTCGAATCGGTTTATGAAAAGGCAGGCATATCGGTCCGGCCTACTAAACCGTTGCAACTTGCACATACGGTTGCCGGATGGAACAAGGTAGCTACAATAGGAGCATGTTTTTATTTGTTGTATTTTTATGCTAACTGTCGACTTTTTTGCGTAAACTTTTACTATTTTATTCAAAACTTATATACAGCATAAGAAAATATAATTATAATAATATTTATTAGTGTGTTTATTATCATTTAAACCAATGTTTCCTGAGATATTGTTTAATGTACAAATCGTGTAAAAAATATATAACACATCATTTTTATTGGTATAATTATTACAATTTATATAACTTGTGTATCAAATATTTTTTTTTAATTTTGTCTTTTTTTAATCCAATTAACCAATTATATTGTTTTTTTAATATATAACACATCATTTTTATTGGTATGCTTATTCTTCGGGTTATTCTCTCAGTTCTTTAGGGCTTTGCCCTGATTAATCCGAACTGACCCAGATTATGTATATAGTTTTGGTGAGTGAGTCTTGCAACGATAATTTCCTACACACACAAGATTTTGAACTCAAAACATACTTAAACGATATCAAGCTACTTACCACTTGGATCAACCTATATATTAATCCAAAACCCATTGTTTGTTTTTATCAGATTGAATATTGGAGAAGGACCAAAAAGAAAATATTATAAAAATATCAGAGAATAAAATAATGGTTTCCATTTTGCCTTTTAAAGACAAGTGGTGTTGACACCGAAGCTTAGTTCACAAGATCAAAGATTGAAGGAGCTGACAAAAATGGCTGAGAAGGCATTGCGTCGTGATTCCAAACTCTCCAGCTCATACCATTCTCCTCTGGGATAAATCAATATCTAATCCCTGGATTTTATAACTTTTTTTAACTTAGTCCCTAAACTTTTTTAGTCCACATCCGAAATTTGACAACCTTCTGAGTGAATGGGACACAATCTCATAGTGGCATTTGAAAATTAATAACCCCCGAATTTTTATTATTATTACACGAATTTTAAAATAGTTTGTATAATAGAGCTTTACAAACCCGAGCGGCTCTTCACTATTAAAATTTTTTCAACTCTAGTTGTTTTCTACTTTGATCAATCCTTTTGATCGGTGGTCGACAATTAATTTTAGTATTGGTTGTCGACCACCGGATCTATTAAATTTTTTTTATTTTTTATTTTAATAAAAATCTCTTATTATGTCCTTGCGACACGCTTTTTCCTCTGTCATTTTGACATGTCTTTATTTTTGTTTTGTTGTTTGATTCATCTGTCTTTGCGGCATGTTTCAGCATACCCTAGCAATCGATTGTTGTTTGCACAGAGATTCAATCGGTGCTAGTTTCTGATTTATGTTCTTGTCGGTGGTCACTTGAAAAGTTATATCCCCACTCGGTTTATGATTGTTTGCCGATGAAATCAGTCATGGGTTGTAAGTATTTTTTTGGGTTGTTTAATCCAAATATTCTTTTTCTTTATGTATTGTAATTGTGATTTTTGGGTTGTTTATATCTCCATACAAGTTTTCATTTTTCTTTGTTTTTGGGTTGTAAGTATTTTTTTGGGTTGTTTAACCCAAATATTCTTTTTCTTTATGTATTGTAATTGTGATTTTTTATGGATTTAATAAAAAATTAGTGGTTTTTATAAAAAAAAATAGTTTGTCTAATATAAAGAATAATAAGTATAAATGTAAAGTTCAAGTTAGAAAGAAAAATGAGGGGAAACTCATGTAAAAAAATAACACCTATTCAAAATAAGAAATACATATTCTTTTTATTTGTTCAAATTAAGCAGTGTTAGTGACTAAAATGTACCTAATAAAAGTAATTTATTGTTAACTTATGTACTAAAACATAAAGAGAAATTAACACTCGAACCACTTGATGTTGCATAAATTTTATTTTATATCTTCTCCTTTTTGCACCCCCCACAATCTGACCACTGATTCTCACGGGCCTACATATATTTTTTTAGTCCCTCTTGGTTCTTTAAATTAATTAAAGGACCAGAATGAGAGTTTTTAGCCATTCAACATGGGAAGGTGCAATTATTTGTTCAACCACCCCATCAAATTGTGTTGTAGGCCACACAAGGACAACCACACAGTGAATATCCCATTAACTTTATTTGTCTAATTGTCTCATTAATTTATATACAACTTTTCTGAATATGGCAAGTTATAAAAAACGATAGAAATTAGAGAATAAATGGTTTTATACTTTGATGACATATTTTGGTTTAACCACTTATATTTTATTTATTAGTCAACTTATTCGTATCGAATTTTGTTAATATCGACCTTCCCAAGTACCAACCACGTAGATGGTAAATGGGAGGGCCCCTAAGGCAGACATTTTGTTACATTTGTTTTTTTATTAGATTAAGGGTAAACTACAATAAATGTTACTTAATTGTGAGTAATGTTATATTTGGATCACTTAATTATTAAAAGTTACATTTGGGTCACTCAATTATGGGTAAGGTTACGTTTGGGTCACCCAATTATTAAAGGTTACATTTGGATCACTCAATTATGAGCAAGGTTACATTTGGGTCACCCTTTATATTAAAAAAAAAGTATATCAATTTGTGTATTAGATCAATTAATGATTTCAAATGAAGTATTCTAATGTTAACAAGTGTATACAAGTGATTTGGAAGAAAAAATGACTAAATTGATGTACTTTTTTAAATATGAAAGGTGACCCAAACATAACTTTACCCATAATTGAGTGACAAAATGTAACCTTTAATAATTAGGTGATCCAAATGTAATCTTACCCATAACTTAGTGACCCAAGTGTAACTTTTAATAATTGAGTGACACCAATGTAACCTTGCTTATAATTGAGTGACCTTCGTTGTAGTTTACCCTTAGACTAATTATGAATTTTTTTTCTCTTTCAAAATTTATGTTTTGTCCCGCTTAAATCCTAGCCCCATTCTTGTTTCCAACCATATTTTTTTTTTCATTCATAATGTTAGCATTCGAATGTCGAACTCTTTATATTATTTAAGAGATCTAACGCCTTATCTCGCCCAATCGGTTGCGGGTAATATTTGATGGTATATTCGTAAAGTGTTATTATCAAAGAGGGGACCGCACCTGGCTGGCCTTCGACTCGTCTCTGGAGCCGCAGTGTTGTTACGTGGAGCAGCTGGAATCTGCCCACCGCCTTCGTCTAGATGGGGTTTGATTCATGCACGGTGTCGGCACGGCAAGACGGTCAAAACCGACTCCTGCTTTTTCTAAAATTCTAATTAATCATGACACATGGAGCAATTCCTAAAAAAAACACATAACCTAATATATGCTAAATTTAATTCAAGGGACAACAAATACCGGCGGTTCTATTACAAGAAAATATCTAAACCACTTGCACATGATTTGAGGTTAGGAGCAGTGGGGTTCTGGACAGACGCGATAGGAGCGACCGCACAGGGCCCCCAATAGAGAGGGGCCCTAAAATAGAGAATATAAATTAAATTAAATTATATATTTGTAAAAGTTTATAGATTTATATATAATTATGTGTGTATATAAGTTAATTTTTTGTATTAAGTTTTTTTTTTGAAAAAACAACTTATATTTCTTATTGATTATAAATTAAAGGCCCAATTTTTATATATTGCACAGGCCCCCAAAATCTTTGAACCGCCCCTGGTTAGGAGTAGGGGCGGATGCACTATGTGCATGGTGGGTCACTTAATTTATTATTAGAAAATAGGATAAATTATTTGGTAATTACTAAAATTTTAGTGTGCTTTTATTTTGTTCAATGAAATTAAATATTCTTCAGTATAATCACTATACTTATATTTTAAATTTATTATGATCAATGTGCTTTTAACACTTTTAAGAAATGTATATGTGGCGTGTTAAAGTCTTCTTTTCAAAAGGAGTCTTAATTTTTTTAAAGTTATAGCTTTTGTCAATGCCGTAATTTTGATTAACGGAATAATCGTTGATTAATCTCAATGTTTGAAAAGATTCATTCTGCTAAAAGTTTAATATAATTTAGTTTCAAGTTGATCTGATGATTAGCATTGGTGAATTAAAACTAAAAGTCTCAATTTGAGTATCTGAAACCTAAATCAATTTTAATTTCACAATCTTTTTGAAAAATCCTAGAACCAAATCAGATTTGAATATAAAACGTATGCTTGCTTTCACAACAATTGTCACTATCAATACTTAATTTTATTAGAGTATATTTTTCTACACTCTAAAACACAATTACATACATATTTACACATATCGTTTCTTCAATGTTGATATGTCTCTGACTATAAATCATGTTTGTTTGCACAACAATCATCACTTATTTTTGAAAGTGGCACAACAATTATCACTTATTAATACATTATTGCAACTGTGCAAATTGGTTATAAATTATTATGAACCACCAAAATTAAATTTTTAGATCCGCCCCTATTTAAATGGAGAAAATATAAGTGCATAAAAATATAAGGCAAATTCATAGTTAATCTAATTTTTTAAAAATACTATATGTTTTAAAGGTAAAAAAAAAAACTTTTTTTGCCAAATGTAGTAATACAATCGCACTCACTCAGTCCAACCGTGAACCTACTTCTCGACTCACGTGATACCCACAATAACTTTCTTATGAATTGCAGATGAGATGGGTCCCCGTCTGTGGCAGCTAGATCTTGCGTGACATACACATAATGAGCCTAGACAACTGGTTTGGGTTGGGTTGGTAAAACTATCATTCTCGTCCTCTTAATATTATAAACTTTAGTAAATAAAATCCCTCTTTGCGCCCCTTAATCGTAAATGTCTAAGTGAAATAAAATGGTAACACTACTTGTGTAAAATTTAGAGTAAACTACATAAATAGTACTCCGACTGTGTTCTAATTATCTTTTACATCCCTCGACTATTAGAAGTTACAAAATGGTCCTCTGACTTTAAAAAAGTAACAAATTGGTCCTACACCGTTAAAAATTTAACAGTTGATGACGCGACAATTAATATAAATTGATATAATTACATAATAAACCTTCAACTTCTACCTTTATTTTAATTTGACCCTAATTCTAAAAAAATAACCCACATAATTTTAATAATCTATCAATTTAGTTTATTTTCTTTTCTATTTCTCCTCTTCTTTTATTCTTCAATTTATACATGACATATTTTTTTCCATTCTCGGGTCAGTAAGGGTTTTTCTCTAGCTCATCCTAACACCGCCACCACCATTACATCGGTTCTGCTCCCTTTGGTGTTCCACTGGAAAGGCACTTTGGTTTATTCCGAGAATCATTAGATACTTCATTTATGAGTCTTGCTACATTTGGAGGCATGGGTGCAGGCCACGTCATGGAAGTTATATGGTTAATATGGGTTCTCATGCTGCAATAAGTTTAGGTACTGGCATCCCACAGAATGCATCTGAGAATGATTCGTCGAGTATAAGAATGATGTCTTCACCTAGGTTGAGTCCTGTATTCTTGGGCAATGGCCTATACCCAGGACTACTACCCAGTAATATAGAGGCTTTGGCTGAAAGCGGTTGAAGTAGACGAGTTGAAAATAATCAGAACCAGTTGAATAACAAAAAACAATTTCAGCTGAACTTGGATAAAATTGTTAGTGAAAAAAATAATCTAACAACTCTGATGATAAAAATATTTCAAACAATTCAGTCCAACCTTTATGATATTATAGTTTCATGCATTTGAAGTATTGATGCCTTTACTTGACAATTTATATCTCATTATGATTCTCTGTTATACCTCAAAGCTGCCATTGATGAAAATCACTAGGGTACTTATGATTTCCTCTATTTGCCAATAGATTTTAAGGTAATTCTTTTCTTTTCTTTTTTTTTTTGGGGGGGGGGGGGGGTTCTAATTTGCAGTGTAGACCATTTATTTTTTAAGTCAATTGCAACTGATGGATGTTCCCATTTATAATGAAGAATCAGTGCAATGTGGGTTATAGCATTATCAATATGTTGTCTCCTTTAGCATTTTATGAGGTTATATTTTTCTGAACTCTATCTATTTTTAACTTTTACGCCTTAAATATTTGGGTGCATTCAGGATTATTGGATTTAACCCCTTTTAAGGGAAGGACAAGCTTGTTACAAATGTCTTGAAATGTTTTCTTTGAATTGATTATGTTAACTACTTTATGCAGGCATTTAACGGAAAGAAGTGGGAGAAGTTTAATAATGAGAAAGTTGCTTCTTTAGTATATGCTCGAATCTAGAGAAAAACAACTCTTGTTGCCCACTTCTGGAAGTTTGTAATGATGATGCATAGGGGCTTCCCCTTTTTGGTTTGTTGTGTTATAAAAACAGGGAAGCGACTTCCCCTATCAATCTAGTTCATCTTTTTTTTTTTTTTTTCCTCTCTTTTAATTCTTCAAACCATACCTGGTAATTCTTACCATTATTAAGCTTTAGTTCCTCAAAACCACTATTTTTATAACACAACAAACCAAAAAGGGAAGCCCCTATGCATTAACATTAAAAACTTCCAGAAGTGGGCAACAAGGGTTGTTTTTTCCTAGATTCGAGCATATGCTAAAGAAGCAACTTTCTCACTATTAAACTTCTCCCACTTCTTTCCATTAAATGCCTGCATAAAGTAATTAACATAAATCAATTCAAAGAAAACATTCAATGGCATTTGTAACAAGCTTGTTCTTCCCTTAAAAGGGGTTAAATTCAATAATCCTGAATGAACCCAAATGTCTAAGGCGTAAAAGTTAAAAATAGATAGAGTCCAAAAAATATAACCTCATAAAATGTTAAAGGAGACAACATATTGATAACGCCATAGCCCACATTGCACTGATTCTTCATTATAAATGGGAACATCCATCAGTTGTAATTGAACTTAAAAAATAAATGATCTACACTGCAAATTAGAACCCCCCCTCCCCCTAAAAACAAGAAATTACCTTAAAATTTATGGGCAAATAGAGAAAATTATAAGTACCCTAGTGATTTTCATCAATGGCAGCTTTGAGGTATAACAGAGAATCATAATGAAATATAAATTGTCAAGTAAAGGCATCAATACTTCAAATGCATGAAACTATAATATCATAAAGGTTGGACTGAATTGTTTGGAATATTTTTATCATCAGAGTTGTTAGATTATTTTCTTCACTAACAATTTTATTCAAGTTCAGCTGAAACTATTTTTTGTTATTCAACTGGTTCTGATTACTTTCAACTCGTCTACTTCAGCCACTTTCAGCCAAAGCCTCCATATTGTTGGGTAGTAGTCCTGGGTATAGGTCATTGCCCAAGAATACAGGACTCAACCTAGGTGAAGACATCATTCTCATACTCGACGAATCATTCTCAGATGCATTCAGTAGGATACCAATACCTGAACTTATTGCAGCACGAGAACCCATATTAACCATAAAACTTCCATGACGTGGCCTGCACCCATGCCTCCAAATGTAGCAGGACTCATAAATGAAGTATCTAATGATTCTGGGAAGAAACCAAAGTGCCTTTTCAGTGGAACACCAAAGGGAGTAGAACCGATGTGATGGTGGTGGCGGTGTTAGGATGAGCTAGAGAAAAACTCTTACCTACCCGAGAATGGAAAAAAAATTATCATGTATAAATTGAAGAATAAAAGGAGAGGAGAAATAGAAAAGAAAATGGACTAAATTGATAGATTATTAAAATTATGTGGGTTAATATTTTAGAATTAGGGTCAAATTAAAATAAGGGTAGAAGTTGAGGGTTAATTATATAATTATATCAATTTATATTAATTGCCACATCATCAACCGTTAAATTTTTAACGGTGTTGGACCAATTTGTTACTTTTTTAAAGTTAGGGGACCATTTTATAACTTCTGATAGTCGAGAGATACAAAAGATAATTAAAGCATAGTCGAGGGACCATTTATGTACTTTACCCTTATTAAAATTATGTGGGTTAATTTTTTAGAATCAAGGTCAAATTAAAATAAGGGTAAAAGTTGTTGACTAATTATGTAATTATACCAATTTATATTAATTGCCACATCATCAGCCGTTAAATTTTTAACGTCGTTGGACCAATTTGTTACTTTCTTTAAGTTAGTGGACCATTTTGTAACTTCTAATAGTTAGAGGACGTAAAAAATAATTAGAACATAGCCGGGGGACCATTTATGTAGTTTACCCTAAAATTTATAATTCAGCTGTCTCAGGCCCCAATATATAATAAGCCTCTGTATCAATACATGCATTGATATCGGATCATCATAATGTTGAAAACAAGTTACGGATGCGAATGAACCAAACAACAAAACAAACGGATATGAAAAGCGAACACGAGAAATATCAATAACAACAAAAGTCGAAAATCGGATTCATTCTTGGAACATCAAAAGCTTACAGCCATAAGCCTAGATATCACAGCATTATAACTCTAATTTTCCCAATGTATTCGAGAGGTGAGAGCTAATGCATCACTGGTGAAGGATAACAAGGCCGTGAACCGGAAATAAAGGCAAAACCAGAATCGAATCCATTACCGCTTACAACATCTCAGCTTCTTATAGAATTAGATCAAGAAATTGGCTCATTTAGCTTAGATGCTAACCACGTTTAGTTTCCTAAATCATCCTTCAAGGTGACTCCAATACAAAAAACTGCTTCCTAGCATGAACACTGCATTATCCTACCAGCCTAAAGCCCTAAACTCCAGTCGAGTCGAGTCATGTTTTCAATCAGGATCGTAAACCCCCCCGGACTCGAAATTCCAAAATACAAGCAAATGATAAGGACACAATCATATTAATGTAGCCTACATCTTACTTGAATATAGGACAGAAGGTTGCCTAAAATAATACCAGTAAAGTAAGCTATTGGCTATTATCTTTTAAAGATAAATGTTAACTAGTGCCTACCGAAACAGGTTAAGGCGAACTATAAAGGATAAAAAGAACCAAAATACAATCAAATGTTAAGACACGTCAATGTAAACGTCACATACATTTTAATCGAATATACGATGGAACTTAAGGTTTGCCAAAACAATATCGGCAAAACCAGCTATTGGCTATTATCTCTTAAAGATAAATGTTAATTAGTGCCTACTGAAACAGGTTAAGGTGGTACATAAAGGAGGTGCACCACCATAATCTACCCAACATATCAGCAGCTTCTTTTGTTTCATTTACCCGACAATGTTATGCCAAGACGGCAGTCGAGGATTGATCCGACAAATCAATGGCCGAATCAAATGAAAGGAATACAAGATTAACATACAAAAATTAACAAATTCATATGCTTCATGACCATAGCACAAAAGGTACAAATGAAGGGGTACAATCAAATAAAATCAAGGGCAATAAGAAAGTAATAATCATAATCTTAGAAGTCGAGTGAGGGCTTTTCGATCACTATACATAGAAAGACTGCAAAATCAACAATCACAAAACTGCAAAGTAAACATATTATGACAGCAAAATCAACAATTGATGAATCACCTACCACATATATCACAAATTCCCAGGGTAATTCAATTATGGTTTCATTTTGTTTTGCATTAAAAAGGAGAAACAAATAAAAAAGATCTATTGCGAACGAAATAAACATTAGAACAAAGCAAGCTTAATACAGCATCCATGGAGTCATGCAGTAATTGTATTTAGATTACATGTTATCAAAAGGCTTTAAATAAAATGCATTGACATGGATATGTGTTTTCCCCAATACACAACAATTAATACACGATTCTTATTCAAATTAAAGACTTAAATATATATAAAATTTGATCAAGGGGTTTCCTTAACGTTAACGGTGGGAATATTTACATACCCAATCTTCTTAGGGCTAAGTTCTCCGTCGCTCTCATCTTCCTCCAAAAAAGCTTGATGGTAATCAGACCGGGCCGAGAAGAGGGTCCATACCAAGTAAAGAGTGGCCGCCGTGAGAGCGCCGCAGCCGACGCCGAAGAGAAGGGCGACGACCACGCTGAGGATGTCCCTACTGCGCTCACGGAGGGAACTGAAGACATTGGAGGGCTTGGGATCGGACGGTTTGAGACTCAATTGGCTGATCTCGGTGACGACGGTGACGAACCCGGTGGAGGCGGCGGAGGAGGAAGGATCGTTAGGGTTTTCAAAGGAGAAGGAATAGGAGGTGACGAAGAAGGTCTTGCAGGGTCTCGCGGCGGCCGAGGCGGAGAGGAGGCCGAGCGCCAGAATCGTTGCCGCGACCGCGAATTGACTCCACTTCCCCATTCTTCCTTCACTGCAATTTCTTCGGATTTTACGATTGCAAATTCGCGAATCACAATTCCATTTCTAATTTTCGCACCCCCAAATTTATTTATAACCACGACATGGAATTTGTTTGATGACTTTCCGGAAAATTGTATATTTATCCTCATACTATACCAAATATACAATATATGCCCTTTTATCCTTTTGAAGTTACAATTACAGTCACAAAACATTTTTTTAATTGCAATAATCTTAGTAAAGGTAGTTCTACGGCGAGGCACCCTTATAGTGCGACTAAAATAAAACGATCCTACTCAAATTCTTACTCAATACTCAGTTGGTAAAAATTGTGTCGTTACACAAATTCTTACCATCTACATAAATTTTTATTCAATTAATAAAAAATTTATGTAGATCCATAAATTTTTACCCAACTAGTAAGAATTTCAATAGAACCGAAATTCTTACTGAATTGTGCGTTTTTTAGACTTTCCCTCTTAGTAACCATGGAAAGGTTCTCGAATGGCTCAAGCCAACCGAAATTCTTATCTAAATACATACTAATGAACAAAATTTAAATAAGTAATTAAAAATATCAAATATTTGAAGGGGGCAATCAGATTTTTAAAAGTTTCAAAGGGTTAAATGATGAACTTTTAAAATTTTGGAGGTTATTCGAATATTTAAATGGGCCTGGTTATGTTTTTAAAAGTATTAAAAGATCAAATAATGAATTTTCAAAATTTTAAAATGTCGTAACCTCCATCTCGTAGATCATCGTTTGAAACTGTTGGGGCGAGACCAACCTGGTCGTTTTATTGACAATCTTGTCGATACCTCGTGGTGTTCGACGAAAATCCATCACCCATGTACGACATCTCATCTTGGTTATTGCTCAAACAAGCAAGAGAAGTTGGGGTGTTTAAAAATATTCGGCTCGACTTATTCGACCCGTCGACTTGTTTACCCTATTAAAAATTATCGGGTGTTTGTTTAAAAATACCCGAATTTTAACACCCCTAAAAAGAAGGACTAAATCCCTTAAGAAAGTAAAGATTTAAATTCCGACATTGTGAATAGAATAAATTGAATTAAGAGGATCATTCATTATAAATTTATACCGTTATTGATTTATATTAATCAAGCAGTCAATCAATAAATTAAATACAAAAACACTAATCATTATTCATTAATACCTACGATATTAACTTTTACTAACTCAATTAATGTCTGATCAACATATGTATGTATTATTATTTCTAAAATCACAAGCTCTTATTTTATTTATTGAAGTGTAAAATATGGTATAATAGTTTATTTCCATCTTCATATCTATCGATGTTTTTATTTTCGTCCATAACTTTAAGATTATTAAAATAGGAAATGGAAGTGGATCAAACACAATAATATTATATATATATATATATACACACACACGAAGAAAGTTTGGGCCTTCTTGAAAAGTGAATCGATGACCATATGACCGAGTCTAGCTAAAAGATTTGAAATTAGTTAAATGAAGTCATATTTTGTAACTTAATTTTTGAAAGATTTTTAAATCGAATTTACGAAATTCGAATAAAGATAAATTGTTGAAGATTTTTTTCAAATTTAATTGTAAAAAATTTATGATGGCATAATATTAACTGGTTTTAATTTAAACTGTAACACCCGGGTTTAGGGGTCGGGTGAAAATAATATTTTAATATTATTTCGGGCTCGGTTTTATAATTAGAATAACCTTTTGGGCCTCGGGTTTTAAAATCAAACATTTTATTGTTGGACTAAATTGAAATGAAAAATTTAATTTGGATGGTTTTAGAGAAAAGGGGGAAATAGCCACCTCATTAATGGCCTTTTGGTAATTTTCCCATTTTCTAATTTAAATCCCCCTTTATACAAATAAAACACCCTTTACTATTCATCATCTTCTTCTTCAACGGGTTTGAAGAGCTCCCTCCCCCTTTCACTATTCCATCTCCTTCCTCCCTCATTTTGGCTCGGTTTTGAAAGGTAATTACGTTTTTGACTTCCCCTCAACTCCCTCTCTTTAAAAGTACCACTTATTTTCATTTTCATGGAAGTTTTGGACAATAGAGTTTTGAAAGATTTTGATTAAAAGTGGAAACTTTATGTTGTTAAGCTTAATGTTTTGATTTAATATGGTTAGTAATGATGTATAGAAGTTAAATGGTTCAACATATATGATTTTTAAAGGGTTTTGTCAAGTTTCCCGAATTTGGGTTTTGGTGGGTTTTTAGGAGGGTTTTTAGTTGAGTTTTGGGTGTGGTTGGTGTTGGAAATTGAGGGTTGATGTTAGGGCATTGGTTGGGGATTGTTTTGGAAGCATTTGGAAGTGTTAAATGTGTTGAAATCACAAGTTTTGGACTGTGCAAAGGGGCTGCTCGGGAATGGCTTTTTGGGGGTTGTTCTTGGTTCGAAAAACAAGTGTTTAATATTTGAATTGTATTCCGGGTTTGCTATGTTGTGTTGTGGACTGATTCGAGGTTAATTCACTTGTGTTGAGGCGATTAGAAGCAAGGAATTGCGTTGGTAAAGCTTTGGGATCGAATCCGGAAGTGAGGAGGCTTGATTCGGCTTAGCTTGTT
Source organism: Hibiscus tridactylites (assembly GCA_958450335.1). Classification (NCBI taxonomy): domain Eukaryota; kingdom Viridiplantae; phylum Streptophyta; class Magnoliopsida; order Malvales; family Malvaceae; genus Hibiscus; species Hibiscus tridactylites. The sequence goes on along the minus strand of OY288270.1, from coordinate 102,642,608 downwards.
TTGCTTAAGGAAATGAGGTGAGTGGTTAAAATATTTTTAAATGGCTTCGATCATTTGGTTCGAGCATGTGAATATGGAAATGTTTTCAAGTAATACTTGGTTCAAAGTTGGTTTTGAGAAAGTTTAGTTTTGAGCTTGAAAAGTCAATTTTAAACTCAAAGAGTAAGTGATGTGAAATGTCTCTTTAAATTTTCCCTTTATCATTGTTTTTCATCTCTTGAAACGATATTTTGATATACATGAAATTCCAATAGTTTGGGAAGAAGCTTGTTGCTATTTAATATATCGTTGCTCATGTATGATGGTAATAATGTGGATGTGATATGTCTTGTAAGATGTGTGTAAGTTGGTGCAGGTTGTGCACGAAAATGGTGAGTAAGACCATTTGTAATTGGTAAGATTGTAATGTAGTAAGTGATGCCTAACTGTGGAAATTGTTACAACTTGTTTGGTTGTGCATGATATAGTGAGTACATGTTGCATGATAGTGAGTGTATATTGTGTTGTATGGTTGGTGTCGAACCTCACGTGATGGTTGTCGTTGCTCCGGTGATGTGTAGTCCCGCCGGTAGCAAGTGGTATAAGACTCCGGTGATGTGTAGTCCCACCGGTAGTGACTAGTAGAAGAGTACTTTGATGTGTAGTCCCATTGGAAAACTACTAGTCGAAACGGTGATGTGTAGTCCCACCGTGTGTGTTTGGTTATGCTTGTGCATACCATGTGTTGTTCATGTGTATCTCACTATATCTTTCCTCCTATGGTTTTGCTTTAATTTAGGATCATGCCTTTATGCATACCATGAAGCGTAATGCCATGACAAATGCTTATGTTGATGACCTTTGGTTGAACTTGTATGTTAGTAGAAGGTTTAGGTTGTAGGATGATTTGTATGTGTTGACCTTTATTTTAAAAGAAAGCTTTGAACTCTGCATTGTCGTAGTTATGTTTTAGAGCTCCGCTCACTAAGCTTTATGCTTACGCTCTCCTTTTCCGACAATGCAGATCTTTAGCTTGGAGTTAGCAAGGAGCAAGATGAGAGCGTCCAAGCGTGTGGTAGTTTGCTCAAGTATGGTATAATTAAATAATGTAGTAGTCTAGCAATGGGAAATGCTACGTGTTTTAGGAGTTTGTATCTAGACTCCTTTGTGTTGGCCACATGTTGTTAATGTCTTATGTTGATGTCTTAGTTTGATTATGGTTTGTAATGCATAATATGCTATGATGGATGTTGCGTGTGTTGGCATGTCTATTGGTGTTTAGGTTGCCTTATTAGAGAGGGTCAAACCTCATATGCTTACCTTATGCCTTTTAAGACCCTTGAGATCCATGTATGACTTGTATGCCTAATTGCCTTTGTTGGAATGCCAAGTATGTGTGCCTTGCTCATGTTTGGATGCTAAGTTGATTGCATGACTTGTGTATCATCTTGTGATGGATTGTGCCATCGATTTCATGTTAGAGCATGCTTATATGTTTGATTTTGCCTTAGGATTGATGTTAGTGTGTTGGTTGAGGTTTGAGAGGGATTTAAGGGCCTCATTGTGCCTTAAATCAGCTCAAACCTGCCTTTTCGTAGCTGGGGTATCGATACCGTTGGACTGGTATCGATACTGCCCTTTGGTTTCAAGCCTCGTGTATCGATACTCGAGGGAGAGTATCGATACCTTTTTGGCCACTGGAGCCACTGTCGATTTCGGTATCGATACCGGCCTCGAGGGTATCGATACCGTTGTCTTAGCTTTGACCGTGGAAAGTCAACTTTTGGAGAGGGTATCGATACCCTTGAGGGAGGTATCGATACTGTCTCCTCAGGTTGACCAAACCCTGTTGACCTAGTCAAGGGGTATCGATACCCCCCTAAGGGTATCGATACCGCCCGCAGTTTAACTTTAAAAATGGGCTTTTAAATGTTAGTTTGGGTTCGTTTGGCTGCGTTGTAAATATCGTTCCGCTGTATGATCACTTAGGATGTAATTTTCATCTAGATAAGATTAAAATGAAAAAAAATATAGGGTTGCTAACCGAGGGAGAGTTCCTTAGGGAGTTTTCACTCGGTTTTCCCCGTGTAGCTCACTCGGACCGGTCATCCGGCCAGACCGGGACGAGGGGGTTACATTTATTGGTATCAGAGCCTGAGGTTTCCGCGACCTCGGGCAGGTAAGTGAGGTAAGTTTGATGTGTTATGTTGTTGCTATGTCTCGGTGAATGTTTTGCCATGTATGCTTAATGTTTGCTTGTTAGTACGGTGTTTGAAAGCGTGTGTTAGCATGATGGTTGTGTTGAAGCGTAGTGTCGAGTTCCCATTGCTACTCTTACTTATTTAAAAAGATTTTTGTAAAGGAATATACTTGAGCACCTTGGACCCTTGCTCTTGCTAACCCTAAATATTCTTGTTTGTGTGTTTTGTTTAGTATTGTATTGTTGTCTTTGGTGAGTTGGAGGTCGAGGCGTGGGGCTAGGGCTGGTAATTGTGAATCTGAGGTTTTAGAGGATGTGAATGATGAGAGAGTTCATCGTTTTAGTTCAGGGCAGTATGACCGTACTAGAGTTTGGAGTGCAGTTTGTTTGTTTGGGTCAACAGGCACATGAGTTGGTTTCTGTTGAGGGAGAACAATGTGACCGATCTTGACATGAGATGGTAAGAGGAGTGATGAACTAAGAGTTGGCTTCGGAATGATGTCGATGTTATAGCAAGTAATTCCTCGATACAATCATTGAACATGTTTCTTTTCTGATTGATTCTGGATCTACGTGTCTGTGTAATTGGAGTGAGCATGCGAAGCTGTTGAAATCTACCTTGTGAGGTACTAGAGGTAGGTGTTGGTGTTGCTAGCTCCTTCGGGGATACAGTCGTGGTCAGAAAGATGTACAAGGGGTGTTCGTTGACGATTCAGTGGCACGTGTTTTTAGTTGATGCGATGGAATTGCTTTTTACGGTTTTGATGTGAAGCTGTGCATGGATTGGTTTGAAGAACATAGAGTTAGGGTAGACTTTGAGACATTGAAAGATTTCTTAGAGCTTTCGGATGACTATGAGATTGTAACGGAAGATAGGAATGTGGGTTTTGTATCGAATGTTAAATCCAGCTTTAGAAGTCAAAGATTGATTGACTTTGGTTGACAGGCTTGCCTAGCAAATGTTATAGATTTGATTTTTGAATGAGGATTAGACCACATAATGTTAGAATAGGTTGTGTTTATCCTAGAGGTGTTTGGAAGAATTGCCCGGTTTGTCTCTTGATAGGGAAGAAGGGTTTGATTTTGAGACCGTCTCCGAGTTTGCTCCTGTTTTGGTTGCTCTGTACCTTATGATTCTCGACCGACTTGAGAGTGTTGAAGGATCAACTACGAGTTTGTTAGACCTTAGATTCTTTGTCTTAGTGCATCATCTTAGAGGATAACAGTACAAATTGTGAAGAAGAGAGAAGACGATACAAGAATGTGATTAGATTTCAGACAACTGAAACAGTAGACAGTGAGTAGTTGGTATTCGTTTCTGTACGTCAGTGGCTTGTTGATCTGTTAGTGTATGTTTTAGTCTGTTCGAAGGTTGGTTTGAGATCCGATTATTACCAGTTGAAAATGAGAGAAGTTGAAGCATTGAAGACAGCTTTCAGGGCAGATGTGATCACTTTGGGTTTTGAGTTATGCCGCTCTGTTAGACTAGTGTGTAAGTTACTTTTGCAAGAGATGTTGAGCGAAAATGTTTTTCTAAGTCCTTGATCAGTTATAGTAGCTCACATAGATGACACGCGGGTATATTCGCGTACCGAAGAAGGCTATGCCAAGCTTTGAAGTTAGTGTGGTAGATCCTTTTAGGGAATCAGTTGTATGCTAAGTTGTGCAAGCGTGAGCTCCGAGTTAAGGAAGATGTTCTCCTAAGACATGTGGATTGGCCGAGTGTATTAGGGTAAATCCCAAGTAGTCAGAAGAAGATGTGAGTTGGAAGAAATTTGAAGACTGTGACATGTAACTATAGTTCCTAGGTCTAACATTGTTACTTTCAGATAATTGTAAATAATCAGTTGAAGATAGTTGCTCCATTGATAGATCGCTACAGAAGAATGTTCAGTTGTGTGGTTAGATGCGGGACAATGAGCCCTTGAGAAACCGGAAAAAATGTTGAAGAGAGCTTCGACCTTGAATCAGCTTATATCAAAGAAGAGTTTGTGGACCATAGTGATGTGTCACATTGTAGAGTTAGGTTGTGTGCTTATGCAATGCAGAAGATTCCGGCTTGTTCATCAAGATAGTTGGAAGACTGTGAGAAGAGTTATCTGATAGGAGACATAGAGTTAATTACAGTTGTATTTGCTTCGAAGACTTAGAGACAAAGCTTGTATAGTAATAAATACACAGTGTATGTGTACGTATCATTAGATCTTGAAATATTCGAAGACTTGGGAATAGTTGGAACTTGAACAACATTAGTTGTTAGAATTGCAAGAAGACTGAGATCTCAAGATTGAATACCATCCGAGGAGAGTCTACGTAGTAACCGATGCTTCGAGTTATATCGTTGCTAGATTAGTAGTTGAGATGCGAGTTGTAATTACCGGATTCAGTTTACCAAATGATAGTGTTTCTGTGGCCGAGTTTCGGGTTGAACCTACATTGAGTCAGAATGTTTGAAGAGAAACAGTTGCAAGATAGATTCTTGGCACCTCACGTGCAAGGCATATCAGAAAGAAAACCTTCAGAGTACAGTTCAGAGATGATAGAATATGTACTGTTAGAGACAGAAATGTTGTACCGATTGACATAGTGTTTTGAGACGTATTGTGTTGGCCGAAGCATATGACAATTTATTTGTATGGCATCAGAATAGTATGAAGAGGTATTGTGGGTCGAAAATGAGTACTTCTGGGTTGAGTTGATGAATGACGTGGTTCAGTATGCGAGTAAGTGTATAGTTTGCCTGTGTGTCAAGATCGAGCATCAGTTTCTTCTAGTTTGTTACATCTGTGGGAGATTCGTAATGAAAGTGGGAAATAGATTTGAGGGACTTTGTGTCCGGTTCGCCTTTGATTTCTCACGAGAGAGTTTAGCCGAGTAAGCAATGATAGTTACATCGAGTGTGCTCATTTTATACATGTTCAAGCTACTTGTACCGTGGGTAAGATGGTGGAGTTGTGCCTTAGTAAGATCATGAATTGTACAGTGTCTTGAGATCAATAGTGGCCGATAGAGATTTGAGTTTTCTGCTAGATTTTTGAAGACGTCTGCGTAGTGTTTGGTTACCTGTTGAAGTCAGATGGTCAGCTAGAGAAGGTTATGGGTCAAGAATTCAAACAGTGTTGTATGGGATTGTGAATCGGGCTAGTTCAGTTGTTTATTTGTTGCGGTTACCATCGGAGTTAGAAAGGGGTTTGTGATGTGTTCTGTGTGTCTATGATTCAGAAGTGTGAGCCAGTTTTGTTCCGTGTTATGTTGTTGAAAAGATTGAGTTGGATTTCAAATGGTCATGCATTGAAGGACCCGTTGAGATCTTGGCATCAGTTAGCTAATGTTGTGTGGTGAGTCTACCGAGTTGGTGGGTATGTTGTGGTGAAAGAAAGCGTGAAGGAGCATGTGTCAGTGACTCTTTCTGTCTGATAAATTTCGGGGACGAAATTTCCTTAAGTAGGGGAGAGTTGTAACACCCGGGTTTAGGGGTCGGGTGAAAATAATATTTTAATATTATTTCGGGCTCGGTTTTATAATTAGAATAACCTTTTGGGCCTCGGGTTTTAAAATCAAACATTTTATTGTTGGACTAAATTGAAATGAAAAATTTAATTTGGATGGTTTTAGAGAAAAGGGGGAAATAGCCACCTCATTAATGGCCGTTTGGTAATTTTCCCATTTTCTAATTTAAATCTCCCTTTATACAAATAAAACACCCTTTACTATTCATCATCTTCTTCTTCAACGGGTTTGAAGAGCTCCCTCCCCCTTTCACTATTCCATCTCCTTCCTCCCTCATTTTGGCTCGGTTTTGAAAAGTAATTACGTTTTTGACTTCCCCTCAACTCCCTCTCTTTAAAAGTACCACTTATTTTCATTTTCATGGAAGTTTTGGAAAATAGAGTTTTGAAAGATTTTGATTAAAAGTGGAAACTTTATGTTGTTAAGCTTAATGTTTTGATTTAATATGGTTAGTAATGATGTATAGAAGTTAAATGGTTCAACATATATGATTTTTAAAGGGTTTTGTCAAGTTTCCCGAATTTGGGTTTTGGTGGGTTTTTAGGAGGGTTTTTAGTTGAGTTTTGGGTGTGGTTGGTGTTGGAAATTGAGGGTTGATGTTAGGGCATTGGTTGGGGATTGTTTTGGAAGCATTTGGAAGTGTTAAATGTGTTGAAATCACAAGTTTTGGACTGTGCAAAGGGGCTGCTCGGGAATGGCTTTTTGGGGGTTGTTCTTGGTTCGAAAAACAAGTGTTTAATATTTGAATTGTATTCCGGGTTTGCTATGTTGTGTTGTGGACTGATTCGAGGTTAATTCACTTGTGTTGAGGCGATTAGAAGCAAGGAATTGCGTTGGTAAAGCTTTGGGATCGAATCCGGAAGTGAGGAGGCTTGATTCGGCTTAGCTTGTTTTGCTTAAGGAAATGAGGTGAGTGGTTAAAATATTTTTAAATGGCTTCGATCATTTGGTTCGAGCATGTGAATATGGAAATGTTTTCAAGTAATACTTGGTTCAAAGTTGGTTTTGAGAAAGTTTAGTTTTGAGCTTGAAAAGTCAATTTTAAACTCAAAGAGTAAGTGATGTGAAATGTCTCTTTAAATTTTCCCTTTATCATTGTTTTTCATCTCTTGAAACGATATTTTGATATACATGAAATTCCAATAGTTTGGGAAGAAGCTTGTTGCTATTTAATATATCGTTGCTCATGTATGATGGTAATAATGTGGATGTGATATGTCTTGTAAGATGTGTGTAAGTTGGTGCAGGTTGTGCACGAAAATGGTGAGTAAGACCATTTGTAATTGGTAAGATTGTAATGTAGTAAGTGATGCCTAACTGTGGAAATTGTTACAACTTGTTTGGTTGTGCATGATATAGTGAGTACATGTTGCATGATAGTGAGTGTATATTGTGTTGTATGGTTGGTGTCGAACCTCACGTGATGGTTGTCGTTGCTCCGGTGATGTGTAGTCCCGCCGGTAGCAAGTGGTATAAGACTCCGGTGATGTGTAGTCCCACCGGTAGTGACTAGTAGAAGAGTACTTTGATGTGTAGTCCCATTGGAAAACTACTAGTCGAAACGGTGATGTGTAGTCCCACCGTGTGTGTTTGGTTATGCTTGTGCATACCATGTGTTGTTCATGTGTATCTCACTATATCTTTCCTCCTATGGTTTTGCTTTAATTTAGGATCATGCCTTTATGCATACCATGAAGCGTAATGCCATGACAAATGCTTATGTTGATGACCTTTGGTTGAACTTGTATGTTAGTAGAAGGTTTAGGTTGTAGGATGATTTGTATGTGTTGACCTTTATTTTAAAAGAAAGCTTTGAACTCTGCATTGTCGTAGTTATGTTTTAGAGCTCCGCTCACTAAGCTTTATGCTTACGCTCTCCTTTTCCGACAATGCAGATCTTTAGCTTGGAGTTAGCAAGGAGCAAGATGAGAGCGTCCAAGCGTGTGGTAGTTTGCTCAAGTATGGTATAATTAAATAATGTAGTAGTCTAGCAATGGGAAATGCTACGTGTTTTAGGAGTTTGTATCTAGACTCCTTTGTGTTGGCCACATGTTGTTAATGTCTTATGTTGATGTCTTAGTTTGATTATGGTTTGTAATGCATAATATGCTATGATGGATGTTGCGTGTGTTGGCATGTCTATTGGTGTTTAAGTTGCCTTATTAGAGAGGGTCAAACCTCATATGCTTACCTTATGCCTTTTAAGACCCTTGAGATCCATGTATGACTTGTATGCCTAATTGCCTTTGTTGGAATGCCAAGTATGTGTGCCTTGCTCATGTTTGGATGCTAAGTTGATTGCATGACTTGTGTATCATCTTGTGATGGATTGTGCCATCGATTTCATGTTAGAGCATGCTTATATGTTTGATTTTGCCTTAGGATTGATGTTAGTGTGTTGGTTGAGGTTTGAGAGGGATTTAAGGGCCTCATTGTGCCTTAAATCAGCTCAAACCTGCCTTTTCGTAGCTGGGGTATCGATACCGTTGGACTGGTATCGATACTGCCCTTTGGTTTCAGGCCTCGTGTATCGATACTCGAGGGAGAGTATCGATACCTTTTTGGCCACTGGAGCCACTGTCGATTTCGGTATCGATACCGGCCTCGAGGGTATCGATACCGTTGTCTTAGCTTTGACCGTGGAAAGTCAACTTTTGGAGAGGGTATCGATACCCTTGAGGGAGGTATCGATACTGTCTCCTCAGGTTGACCAAACCCTGTTGACCTAGTCAAGGGGTATCGATACCCCCCTAAGGGTATCGATACCGCCCGCAGTTTAACTTTAAAAATGGACTTTTAAATGTTAGTTTGGGTTCGTTTGGCTGCGTTGTAAATATCGTTCCGTTGTATGATCACTTAGGATGTAATTTTCATCTAGATAAGATTAAAATGAAAAAAAATATAGGGTTGCTAACTGAGGGAGAGTTCCTTAGGGAGTTTTCACTCGGTTTTCCCCGTGTAGCTCACTCGGACCGGTCATCCGGCCAGACCGGGACGAGGGGTTACATAAACGGCTTTCTATAATCATAATATATATGAAAAATACTTTAATACACAAACTTGTGTAACCTTTTAATTTTATGGTTTATGATTTTGGGTTAGGGTTTAAAGTTTAGGTTTTTAATGTGTAGCCTGTAAAATTTAAGGTTTGTTGTTAGAGTTTATGATTTAAAGTGTAAGGTTTACGTTTTTAAGGTATTAGGGCTATGAATTTAGTTTAAATATTAAGGGTCCGCCAGTAGCATATGCCAAGGGATTGAGCAGGCTGATGCACCTCAGGGGGCCAGCACCGAGGGGCTAGACGTGCAAGCGCACCAGGGTCGGACCTTACAACCGAATCTAATATAAACCATAGGGCCGGCACTAAAAGTGCACACTGAAAGACCTAAAGGCCGACACCAAAGATGCACACTGTAGAACTTAGAGTCGGCACCCAAGAGCTTGTGTATCAAAATATAGTCCTATGCATATTACTTCATTTCTTTTTATGTGTGATATATGTATCTTGTATAAAATTAACATATTTAACTCGAACTTAAATATCAGTTCACTAATAATAAATTTAACAAAATGTATTCACCCAAAAATTTAACAAATTGTAATTTGGTAGAAGAAGAAAGTGTATTCAAACATTTCGTGTATAATGATTTATTGTTCGTCCTAATAATTTGGGAAACCCTAAAAGCACAGCCTTTCCCCCTTCATTGTACATTTATTTCCCTCTCTTTTTTTTTTCACTCTCCGTCGTCACTTACTCTTCGGCTTCCGTGTCGCAATTCTAAAATTATATATTCCGGCCGCCGTCAGACTGCGCCTCCATCCCGTCCTTTCTTTTAATTTACCCCATCATCCCTTACTTCCGCCTTTTCTGATCCTTCTACTTTCCATCTTCGCACTCCCCTCATTTATATTCCATTTCTCTGTACACTAACAGAAACCTTAAAAAGCAGCTCAGAAGTGATGATCCACCGCTGTCAGGCATAGATTCAGCTGCCGCACTTCATTTGCTTCACTCTTCCCTCTCCCCATTTAAAATCCCCAAATTTAAAGGTTAGTGTTTTTGGGTTTTTTTTATAGAAAAAACTAGAATTGCAAATAATATTCTGCTTCTGTTTCCACGAATTTGAATTGGATTCATATCTTATTGGGGTAACTTTTGACTTCATTGTGTGTTTAAATTTTATGATCAGTGTAAATTTTATTGGTTTGATCAAAGATTATAGTTCGAATTTTAATCGAGTTAAAAGTTTGAAGGAATTGCTGAGGAGGGAAATGAAGAAATGAATCAAAGGAATTTCTGGCATCGTTGTCTGGTCTCAGACAGTTGGCATTTGATGCTTGGTTAAGAGTTTTAGAATCAGAAAAAATGGAGCTGCAAATGAAGGTGGCGCAGGCAGTCCATGTGCTGAATCATGACCCAGAATCTTGTAACCGTGTCGCAGCCAATCAGTGGTTGGTTCAGTTCCAACAGACTGAGGCAGCCTGGGAGGTCGCCATCTCCATCCTTACCTCCGATCATCAACCTTTCCCCTCTGATTATGAAGTGGAGTTTTTTGCAGCTCAGATTCTCAAACGGAAGGTATGCTTAAGTTTTCGATAATGTTTATAACTTTGAAAGATTTCACTAGAGCTAGAGCACCAGGCTTTCGCACTCTCTTGTTGTACACATTTTTCCCTCTAAATCTTTAGGTTGCTTTTACTAGTATTGAGAAGTTGATTTGATAAAAAAAACATGCCTCATGTATTTTCCAAATATTTTGGTGCAGATCCAGAATGAAGGGTATTATTTGCAGTTAGGAGTTAAAGATGCTTTGTTTAATGCCCTTCTTGTGGCTGCTAAAAGGTTTGGTTCGGGACCTCCACAGGTGCTGCTTTTTATTTCTACATTGGAAGTCTATGATTTTCTTTTATTTTTGTGAAGAATGAAAAAGGCCATGTCCTTGCTAAGATTCTGTTTTCTCTTGATAACAGCTTTTAACCCAAATCTGCCTTGCACTCTCTGCCCTTATGCTTCGTTCTGTTGAGCATGGAAAACCCATTGAGCAGCTTTTTTATAGTATACAAAATCTGCGGACCCAGAATGATGGGATTGTTGCCGTACTTGAGATGCTCACTGTTCTACCAGAAGAAATTGTTGACACCCAAACTTCTGATTGTAAAATAAGTGCATCCCACAGAAACCAGTATGGCCAAGAGGTCTACTATTTACTATTTCCATTTTGTGCTTGCGGCCTTCTCTAACATGTTTTTGTTTAAGTTGTACTCTCCGTGGTTTCTGCTTTTTATTGCACATTTATCAGCATTACTAATTTTTTTTATGTAAAGCAGCTTCTTTCACATACACCTATGGTTATTGAATTCCTACTCCAGTTATCTGAAAATAAGTTTGAAGGTGGCATGCAACCAAATGAAAGGAACAGAAAAGTTCTCCGTTGCTTACTCAGTTGGGTAAGATTGTTACTTAAAATTATGTCAGTTCTAACACAGTTGTGCTTTTGATTGCTACATATGCCTGAGTTTGCATGTTTTTATTTACAAAAGTCTACTTTTTATAGACACATACTCACAAAATGACAAAACAATGAAGAAAGAAACTGTTACATGACTGATTTTATGGCTCTCATTACCCCATTACATTTTTTTCTCTTCTTTTATTTAGGTTCGAGCTGGGTGCTTCTCCGAGATTCCTGAAGTTTCATTTTCAACACATCCACTGCTTAATTTTGTATTCAATTCACTACAGGTAAACTTTCACTGTCAATATAATGACTTTTGAGCCAAGCAGTTATTGTACACTTTTATTTTCTCTGGTGGTTTTAGGTATCCTCTTCATTTGACTTGGCCATTGAAGTTCTTGTTGAACTAGTGAGTCGTCATGAGGTATGGTTGCTGCTTTCCGACCTTTGTTCTATGCTTTGCTTGTTGTAAACCTTCTTTTTTGTTTGTTACATCTGTTATGCTTGCTTCCATAGGGGCTGCCTCAAGTTCTGCTATGCAGAGTACCCTTTCTTAAAGAAATGCTTCTTCTGCCTGCTCATAGTGGGGGAGATGTGAAGGTGGTGGCTGGCCTTGCATGTTTGATGTCCGAAATTGGGCAGGCCGTAAGTATTCTGGCTGTCTCATGGGGATCCAATAATAATACTTTTATTAGACCAGTCTTTAGATTTATTATTATACATGCTTTTAATTTTATCATACACACTCATATCCATTGTATATTACTTCACTCAGGTGAGTGCCTTTTTTATGCACCTTGCCTTGGGTGATTTAAGGGTTTTGGTGTCTCGCACATTGCTCCGTTGAAAACACTGTTTTCTCATATACATGGTCAATTTTATGCCGGGCATCTCATTGCTGTTAGTGATGTTATCTAAGGTGGCATATCTTCAAATCAGTCCTTATTAACCTTTCCCACTTTTATGCATGCTAGGCACCATCTTTGATTGTAGAGGCAAGTGCTGAGGCACGTGCACTGACAGATGCTCTGTTGAGGTGATGTTTTGATCTATAAATTTTCGTTTCACCAATCACGATTGCATTCTGATATTGCCGAGGAAGCTGGTGAACATGTTTTTTAAATCATCTTTTACCTTGCCGTGTCAAAATCCAACTATGGTCAAATTTGCAGACAGCCATTTGGTTTGGCGGGTTGTTTTCAATGTTGTTAAGGCGCTTGCCTAGGTGCTGAGGCACAGCAAAAAAATCAAATTTGAACCTCTAACACTCCCAGGCGAGGCTCATTTTATTGGGCACTCACTTTACTGTGTTTGAACTCTGACATTAGGCGACCAAACAGCACACCCGATTGAAGCAGTGGATTAAGTTGACTGAAGCTGTTAAAAAGCTTTTTTATATAAAAAAATTAAAACTCAAACACCCACTGCTTTTAAGTCTCCTCTCTCTTTTTTAAAAGAAAATTGAATCAGGCCAGTTTAGTCAATGCCTTGTCGACTATTAAGATTTTTTATTAATGCTTAAATACTCCACTAAAGCCCGTGTTTAACTTAAAATAACACTTATAAATACAAATTTTTTCTGAAGCCTACCTTTAAGTTTAAACACTTTTTCAGTCCCCTTTTATAAATTTTAAAACTGAAAATACCATTTATTATTGTAATTATTATGTTGAAACTTTTTAAGTCATCAAAACTCAAAATTTCAACTCCCCTCGAACTTTAAGGTAAATATATATTTTAATTCCTTTCACCCTCCTCTATTTTATTTTTCTATTATAATTTCTTCAATAATTATTAAACTTTAATAATGATTTGATTTTAAAATTTATAAAATGAACTATATTTAAAAAATTATCTTAATCATTCTATTGTGTATTATGTAATTTTCATATATATTTTATATGTGCGCGCCTTATTTTACTTGGGCGAGCACTTATTTTTCCCCTTGTGCCTTGGGCTATGTGGAGGACTTTGCACCGTTGAGAAGGGTCCATGATATGATGCATTCTCCACCACAATTTACTGATTTTTGGTCGTTGTTTTGGTACCTTTTGTTTTTCATTCTTAAATTTCATCATGGCATTCTTTTAATCATAGATTTAGTATAATCTGTAATTTCTACATTCAGCTGTGTGGCTTTTCCCTGTGAAGACTGGGATATTGCGGATTCAACTTTGCAATTTTGGTACTTTTCGTAAACTTATGCCGAAAGCAATCTTGTTTTGCAGTGTAAATGTTTGTTTTTGTCATTGTTGAATTTTGTTATTTAGGAGGCTCTCAATCTTCTGTTATTTACAGGTCTGGTCTTGCAAGCTACATACTTAATCTTGATGGTGATGGTACAAATAAAAAAAGTGTAGAAGAGATGTTTTTTTCTGTATTCTCAGCATTACTTGATGCTCTTTTGCTACGTGCTCAGGTTATTTCCTTTTGTCCTTTACTTGCCCTCTTCTATATTTTCTATTCCTCTCTATGAAAGAGGAAAAGTTTCATGGATCTAACCGAGATTTGTAATTATCATGTTTGTGCTGAAATTCAATTTACTCATTTGGGGAAATAAGATTTTGTGTTCTGTGAAATGGGGGAAGAAGCTGAAAGTGAGAAGTAATAACTGAAAGCAAGTAGCAGAACTGCTACTAATTGGAGCCAAACTTATGGATGTCTCAACTAGTTTGACTAATCCTGTTCTGCAAGTTAATTGTATTAGTATCCTGCATATTAATTAAGACAGCTGATTTTTTGGTTGAAGCAAGAGGGACTGAGGAACCTGAATTATTTGAACATAAATGATAGGTTCTGTCATTTTTTTTGGGTCTAAGCTTAATATTACAGCTGATTTTTTGTTTATTGGCTTGAGTTGCTGTATTTTGTTTTAATGCTGAACCTTTTGAGCTTGTATTTGGATGAATGCATTTGAAACCACAATAGAGCTGTGCCACTCTTGTAGCCTAGTGATATAATTGGCCTTTGCAGTTTGAATACTTTTTTGTACATGAGAGCCTTTTTAGAAATATACTATCCGAACACATTTTCAGGGGATATCATAGTCTATTCTTCACACATTTGAATATTTCATGTTTATCTATGATGGGGAGTAATTGGGTTGGTGGCCACTAATTTACTCATCTATGATGTACTTTTAATAACTCAACAACCCACATGAATGCTTACTTTACCGTTGCTTCTATTTAATGTTACTCTTTGTTTAGTATTACTTATCATCTTTAGTTCTTTCTGTGTGATGCATGCGTGTGCATGTGGATGTCTGGTTATACTTACATTTAAAAATGAAGACTAATATGTTGAAATTGTCTTTCATAGGTGGATGAATCTACGTTTAATGACGAGAGTGGAACTTTTGACTTGCCAGATGGTCTTGTCCAATTTAGGATGGATCTGGTTGAGCTTTTAGTGGATATATGTCAGCTACTACAACCTGCTACATTTGTACAGAAGGTGCTGATTCTGTACAATAATACAAGTTCATATGGTTTTACTGGTTTGCAGTTTGTTCTGGTCATTGATATCTCTTGCATAAAGATGAAAGTTATCTTTGTTGGTTTTATTCTTTTTTGATGCATGTTCAAGTACATTTTTTGTTTATTGATCCAAGTTTAGTAAACTATCATGATCACTGAGCTTTGAGCCAACATTGCTCTACCTACATTTTCCTTTTTCTATGACATATTTGCAGAACTCCGCATCTGTTGATTTTGCCTGTTTACCTATTTGTGAGGAATGTTAATCAGCATATAATATTTTTCTGTCTTTCTATATTGTTACATCCCCCCAATGGTTCCATGACAAAGTATGGTGTTCCTTCAATCTTGCATCATTTTTTCATGTTTCCGTTGCAGCTTTTCTTCAGTGGTTGGTTTCCCACAAATGTGGCGATACCTTGGAAAGAGGTGGAAATCAAGTTGTTCGCCCTTAATGTAGTAAGCACAACATACATCTTTGTACTGATTCTTGTTTCTTCCGAATTCTTGGTGCATTGATATTCCTTTTCCGTTTTCCTAAGCTGACTAAAAGTTAGCATTGTATAAGTTATTTGCTGACTGATCCCGGCAATTGGTGTTTGATAGAATGTCACTTTGTTTTCCTTTGATTTATGTAATGAACACTTACGAACTCCAGTTGACTGTATTTACTGCTTTAGCTAATGGTCAATGAGGTTGTATATATTTAATCTATACATGGGCAAACGTAACATATGTATGTCCATATTTTGCATATAATGGTCAAGTCCTTTTGTCTTGCACCTTTCTTGAGGGTTTTTATGTTTAATCTTATTTAGATCATGCTTGTCACTCTTTTCCGTTTGATGTTCAAAATGCTCTAGCTTTTTCCTAGCAGCTGGCATCAACATTGCGTTATATCTAGGGATGGGCATTTGACCTGGACCCGACGAGTTCTGACCCGACCCTATAGGGTTGTTTCTTTTATTAATTTAAAAAATTGGGTTCAGGTTTAGGGTGAAAAATACCCGACCCAAGATATTTGTACAATTTTTCATGTATCTAGGGGTAATTATTATAATGCAGTTTATCCAAAAAATTATTATAATGCTCCTCTCTTTGTATATTTTTTCAATTAAATCCTTAATTGTATTGAATAAAAAGGGAAAGAGAATAGGGATAATTATTATAAATAACCCTCTTTATATATTTCTTCAATTACATCCTTAATTTTATTGAATAAAAAGGGAAAGAGAATAGGGATAATTACTATAAATAACCCTCTTTATATATTTTTTCATATTGCCCCCTTTATTTTTAATAAAAATGGATATATATATATTATTTGTTCCGAGTCGGGTTTTAATCCTAAAATTCAGGTTGGGTCCCGGTCGGGTGAGAATTTATCACATGTCGGGTTCAGGTGGAGCCTTTATATTTTCGGGTCGGGTTTGGGTTGGCCAAAAACCCGACCCGTGCCCCTCCCTAGTATATTGCTTATATCCTTGTGCCATTTTCAAGAGGTTTTGTTGCATGTTTCATTGGATGTTACTGGGGGAATTCATCTTGACTAGTTACAAGCATATTGTTCCTCGTATTTACTTGTAATGTTAATAATATCGGACTCCTGCAATTACAGGTTTCTGATGTAGTCTTGCAAGGAGGCCAAACTTTTGATTTCTCGGTAGTTATGCAGCTGGTTACAGTGTTGTCCGCCTGGCCTTCTGATGAGCTCAAGGGATTCATGTGCATTGTATGTCAGTTTGTTAATGGTTAATTTGCAATGGATACCATTTCGCAATATAGGTTTGTTGAAAAAAATGATTTTTTCTCAGGAGTATTTTTCTTTTTAACTAGGTTTACAGATCAGTGGCAGATGTTATTGGTTTCTATTCCAAGTTGATATCTACCCTGGAAACTAATGCTAGACCTTTACTGTAAGGATGCCCATTTTCTATTGTTTAGCAATGATGTGCCCTCTTTCTATTAAAATATATTATAATAATCTTTACATAAATTATTTTGTTGTCGTTTCACTAATTTGCTACTTCCAGATTGTTTCTTGCTGCAGGGATTTCAAAAACTCTCTCCTCAAATTCTTGCGCCTCTGCCCTCCGCAAACTTTGTGAAGATGCTTGTGCTGTGATGTATGAGCCATCAAATTTGGATATCTTTTTGTGGATAGGAGAGGTAATTATTTTTCATGTGACATTATCCTGTTGAAACTAGCTACTAGCTGATCATTTCGTTCATTGTCCTGTTTTCTGATTTCTCTTTATCATTCTTCCCATAGGCTTTGGAGAAGAAGTGTCTTCCTTTGGAAGTTGAAGAAGAAGTCGTTACTGCAATCAGCCTGGTTCTTGGTCATGTATCTAACAAGGAGCTACAGAACAACTTGTTGTCTAAATTGCTGTCATCTAGCTATGAAGCTATTGGGAAACTAGTGAGTTACTTTTTCTAGTAATTGGTCTACTGTTATGGTTCAGTGGTTCTTTTCCTTTCAGTGTTTCTAGTAGCTGTATTAACTGGGTTAGAGAAATTTCTTCCATGATTCTCTGAAGCAAATAGTAAGCTTTAAGAGGTTTAAATTGAGAAATGGTTTTAAAGGAGCTAACCAAAAAAAGTTGTGGTTTCTTTTAATAACAATTTTCTAGCTTAATATTCTGCTTAGCTTACTTGCTGCCATTTTGAACTAGTATGCAAGATTTTAGTGTTCGTTGAGAAGTAGAACTTTTGTCTACAAGATGATAATTCCTTTTGACATGCTGAATGGTAATGGTTCAGTGCAAAGGTTGCGTACTGTCTGCAAAAACCGAGGCATCTCAAGAGTTATTCTCCATTGTATGATAAGACCAGGTGGTCTCCTGATATATGTCTTTGTATGTGCTTGACTCCAACCATTACTCCATACTCTTCTCAGATTCTGTCCTCGTATATTGGCATAGGGTGTGGTGGTGTTCTATGGTGGTTGATGACAAGTTCACAAGGACAGTTTAGTTGTAATTTAAGCTGAATGATATTGGGGGGGGGGGGGGTTCTGATGTGGTACATCTGATTGGAAATAGAGCTGTAGTAGACATAGAAGCTGAGAGAGTAGTCGTCAGATGAGAATAAATGCATGTTGGTAGATTTTTTTGCTTAGTTCTTGATGTTGCTGTCAATTCACCATTTAGCTCCTTTTGAAGTTTATGGAAGAATCTTTTTCATATTGCTGTTGATTTGAACTTTTGCACTTTGTTATTTTACATTCTAAATTTTTGGTTTAAAACTAATAACCTAATATTCTTTCAGATTGAAGATGATAATAACCATTCTTTACGGCAGAATCCGGCTGCTTATATGCAAATTTTGGGCTGCGCAACAAGAGGGCTGCACAGGTATTCTCTTTAGAGTAATTACTTGAAGATCACACTTGATGCAATTTATGCAATTACTCTATCATTGGTGGAGCTTCAGATAGGATACGTGGCTATATGAATTGAGGTGTAATCTTCAGTTTCCTGATTTTTCAGGATGGGAATTGTCTTCAGTCATCTGGCGACACCTCTACCATCTGAGGCTTCTACTGATAATCCCATCATTGCTGTAATTAGGGTTTTTTGGCCTATGCTGGAGAAGCTTTTTAGATCAGAACACATGGAGAACAGTGGTTTATCTACTGCAGCTTGTCGTGCTCTTTCGCTAGCAATTCAATCCTCAGGTACACCTTTTTTCTTTCCCTTTTCCCCTAGGATCAAGTAACTCCGGGGTTTACTTGGGGGGCATGGAGTCATTTGATTGATTGATTCTACAATGCTTGATGGTGCTTAATTGTGCAGGCGAGCACTTTGAAATTCTTCTGCCGAAAATATTAGATTGCCTGTCTACAAACTTCATGTCTTTTCAAAGTCATGAATGCTACATCAAAACTGGTAAGTATTAGGCTCTAGTTCCAGAGCAATTTGTGCTAGTAGGTATCATGGTATTTTTGTCCAAAAACCATTTTTTTTTGTAATGAATACAAAAAGTCTGCTTCACATTTGACTTAATAGTACATGCTCAATAGCCCTTTTGAATCATCATTAATATCTTGGATCATGATTGAAGAATTAGCAAAGTACAGTTGCAGAGGCTAAGATGGTGTGCATTGCTCTTCATTTTTCTTATATAGCCGATATTTGACTTCATATGATCTACTTGATTATTATCCTCTAATTCTGAACAAAAATATGGAGTAATAAATATTCTTATTTATCACTGATGTCTGTGGCTGGTTTTTCATGTGCTAATATGCCAAGGATGCTATTTTTTCCCCTGAGAAGTAAATATAGCACATGCCATGTGTAATGGCATCTCAAATGCTCACATGCATATTTATTTTATATTATAGTAGATAGCAGCATTCATTGAGCTTTCTTTAACAAGAGATTTTCTCCTCCTCAGCTTCTCTTGTTATCGAAGAGTTTGGTCATAAAGAGGGGTACGGCCCTTTGTTCATTAGCACATTTGAACGATTTACTCAGGCATCGTCAGTAATGTCCCTTAATTCTTCATATGTATGTGACCAAGAGCCTGACCTAGTAGAGGCTTACACAAACTTTGCATCAACATTTGTTCGTGGCTCTAATAAGGTGTAGCATACATCTTGTTCACCATTTATCCTTGTGTTTTGTTTGTCTTTTATTGGAAATTCAATCTAGGAATTGTACTTTATAGACATTTTATAAGCCTTATACATGGAAAAAATTTGAATGTTCTTTTTTCTTTTCTGATGTTCGATAAAAACCTCAGGAAGCATTGGCTGCATGCGGTGCTCTTCTAGAAATTTCTTTTCAAAAGGCAGCTATATGCTGTACTGCTATGCATCGTGGGGCAGCACTTGCAGCTATGTCGTACTTATCATGTAAGCACTTTATGTTAACTACTTGTTTCCTTGTATTTTTGAGATCTAAGATAAGAGCTCCTAATAGATATACTGTCAGGGGATTCTGACATCTAACAATGGTTGCAATATGAATCATGTTATTTAAAAGAAGCCGTCAACTGATGTATACTGTTTCAATTTTGCCTTAAAAAATTACCCTTTCTTTCAATTCTAACAAACGAACACCTTTTCCTTTACTCTAATATGGTGGCACGGAAATATTCCTTTGTATCGGTGCTTCACCTGGGGCGGATGTTAGTAGGAAGTAATATCCTCTCTGATATGAAGTACGATCAATGTTTTATCTCTGCAATAACACATCACGCTTCAGCAATTCCAGTATGTGTATGATATATCTATTTCAGTCATAAATTATATTTCTTTAAGGTTCTCTGGCATTGGCAAATACAGAATTACAGATGAAGCCACAACATAGGCACACACGTCTGGAGTCTGTTCATACCATATTACAGATTTCTGAGTTGTAACCCATTTCAGTGATTAGTTGCTTATATTTATTCTTTGCTTGTGCTTGAATTTTATTGATAATTCTTGTTTTATCCTTTTTATTTATTTTTTGTTTTCGGGTTTACATTCTGTTCCAGTTGTAACTAGGCGAAGGCTATTAATATGATTTGATTGAGCCTTTTAGGTTTCTTGGATGTTGCCCTGGCTTCTTTGTTGGAATCAATGACCTTTTCTCCTGAAGGATCATTTGTTGCCACATCAATTCATGTTATTTCCCATAGTGGGGAGGGACTCGTATCAAATATATTGTATGTTTTACTCGGTGTCTCTGCAATGCCACGGGTAAATGCATATTCTTGAATCTCAAATAGATTATTGACTGTATTTCTTTGAAAATTCATTACTTGTTTTGGTGAAAACTCCTGGTGTCATGATATATTCATTATTATATTTGGATTTTAATTACAGGACATCGATTAAAATTTCATCGTGAACTTGGAAGTTGGAAATTTTAAATGCCTAGGTCTTACTTAACTTCATTTGAAGTATTGAGACGATAATGAGAGTATTTGGTGCATAGAATTGAACTTTAAATCTTGTATATCTTCATAAATACAATGGTAGTTGAGGGTGGGTTCAAGAATACATCAACTTGGTCGGTGATGGTTTGACCAACAGAAGTTATGGAATAGTGTCCGATAAAGGAAAATGAGTAATGAGTTTAGAGAGGGATTCCAGAACTCTCTGGATCACCGATTCACCATAGTGGCTATCCTCGATCCCTTGTAAAATGTAGGTTTTAGGAGGTATACAATAGGCAGCAGCTTCCAATTGACAACCACAAGTGATTGCTAATGTTCCTAATAGGAAATTAATGCAGAATTTCCTACGTCGAGATAATGCAACAGTTTGTATATGTGCTTAATCGAGATAAATGCAATGAAGCAACTCACATTCCATGATATATCAAAGCATCACATGCATAATTGACTCCACATGCACACATGTGTACATATACACACAGACATAACACGGCTGAGAAATTATTCTGCTTTCTTTTTCCTTAATAGGTCCACAAGTGTGCAACAATATTGCAACAATTGGCTGCAGTTTGCTGTTTGAGCGAGAGAACAACTTGGAAGACCATTCTTTCTTGGGAAGTCTTGCATTCGTGGTTACAAGCATCGGTCTCTCCCTCACTTTCCCTCCTTTTCTTTAAGCATATATGAATATCCTTTCAATTGCTGTGTGGGCGCTCAATATTTAGTGCTTCACCAATATTTAGTGCTGATTAAAGCCAAGGCTAGTGGTTGGAATGCCTAGAATGAATGTTGGGTAGCAGGAAGCGGATAAGACTCGTGTATTAACTAGGTTCAGAAAGATTTGGTATTAACGTGCGACTGCCTGGTTGCCATTGAGCAACCTTACCATTGTGTCAATGTTGAATTGACTTTGTTAGGCTTTCCTTAAATAGATATATATGCCAAATGGAAGCTATCTGATGCAGTCGTCTGAAGTCCTTGTATGCCATATACGAATGACATCGTGCTAATGTGGGCCTTGCGGTCATGTGACTTGAATTGCTGTGTTGGTTGAAATCAAATCATATTTTTTAAATTTCTTCTGTTTCTCCAGGTGCAGGCTCTTCCAGCTGACTATCTGAAGCAGGGAGAAGCCGAAACGATAGTGCCAGTTTGGTTGGAGGCCCTTGCTGGTGCTGCCTCAGATTATCTCGAGAGCAAGAGCTCCAATGGAAGAACGAGCAATTACGGGCATATGCAAGGGAAAGGAGGAAGAGTGCTGAAACGAGTAATCCGAGAGTTTGCCGATAGTCACCGCAATATCCCTATTTTCACTTGACTGCAGCTTTCTAAAATGTAATTATCTGGTTTGCAAGCCTCAGTCAATTTGAGACTGGGAGTTACCATTGAAAGTTAATGGTTCATGGAATTGTGTTTCTTGTACAGCTTATTGCCCATTGCCCCCAATTTTGTTCAGATTAGGGTTCTTTGGGAGAGCATATGAAATTGGGAATTACAGCATCCTTCATTCTCTTTATTTGCACCTGAGAGAATACATTGTACTTATAAAGGGATGTAATTTAACCATTGATTTCTATTTTCTTTACTCAATTATTAATAATACAAATTATTATTAATTTACAGTCTATCATTTTCCATTTTGATTTGAGTTGGGTTTCTCAGCAGGTCATCAAGCGTCTTAGTTTTAGGGTATATGGACTTAGTTTAGAGTTTAGGGGTTTAGAATTTAGGGATAATTGTTTAAATTTAAGGTTTATGGTTGTAATTTAGGGTTTATAGGTTAGGTTTTAGGGTAATACAGTGAAGATTTAGGTTTTAACCTATAAACCCTAAATTATAACCCTAAACCTTGAATTGAAACACATATCCCTAAATTTTAAACCCATATACCTAAATACCTAAACCTTAAACTAAATTACTATACCTCAAAATTAAGGTGCTTGCGGAAACTTTCAGTTTACACCGCCTGTGTATACAATATTTATCCTATATTTTATTTCCTTTTATATTAGGATAAATATTCTATACACATGCTAGTTTCCACAAATGTCTTAGTTTTAGGGTATAGGAAGTTAGTTTAGAGTATAATGTTTAGGGGTTTAGATGTAGGGGTTAGAATTTAAGGATAATTGTTTTAATTTTTTGATTAAAAAAATTGATTTTTTTGACTCTACTGTAAAAATTTGAATCAATTTTTAAATATTTTAAATTGAGTTTGAATTATTAATTGAGATTTAAATAAGTTTAAATTTTTAATAATTAGGAGAACGGTTTTTAATTTCTAGTCGAGATTCTTAACTTTGTTTAATATATGTATATTGCATACGGAAATAATTTGAACAACTTTACTCACTTAAATTTGAGTTATAAAATAAGAGTAATTAATTAGATTAGACTTAATTCAATTAAATCAAATACTCATCCATAACATAAACCATAATAATTTCATTATTATTCAAATAACAGTATATCATTTTTATTTGTTTCAGCGAATTTAAAAACAACAATTAAGTAGGTAAAAAAAACAAAAACAAGAGTGGTACTCGCACACACACATATTTTATTGCAACAAATGGCTTGGACTGCAAGTAAACAGAAACTTTCAAAGGCGTGACAGTGCCGGAATCTGCTCATTTTGGGGCTCGCCATGGCCGTGGTACTGTGGAATTTCCTTATTCACCTGCGTAGACTTCTTCTCTGCAACTTGGAAACTTCTGGCCAATGCTCTCAGCTGAAATTTCTGTATCTTCCCCGTCGAAGTCTTCGGCAACTGCGGCAGTAACCGATGATATCCGTTTCCTTCACGTCCTCCGTTTGTCCACTGCCGTTCTCCCGCACCGAGATGAAAGCGCAGTCCCCCCACCGAGGATGCGGCATTGCCACGACTGCCGCCTCCAGAACTCTGGGGTGTTTGTAGAGAACTGATTCCAGCTCCACGCTGCTGATGTTTTCGCAGCCGGAAATGATGACATCCTTTGATCGGTCCTTTATTTCGAGGTATCCGTCCGGGTGTATAACTCCGATGTCTCCGGTGAAGAACCATCCGTTTTTGAAGGCTTTAGAGTTTGCCTCTCCGTCTTTGAGATACCCTTTCATTATGCTACTTCCACGCAGAACGATTTCGCCGACGGTTCTTCCGTCGTGCGGGACGCTTGCCATGGTTTCCATGTTCTTCACGTCCACATCTTCCAGCGTCAGCACGCTGATTCCTTGCCGTGCTTTGAGTTTCGCTTTACGTTCGTTCGACAAATGGTTCCATTTCGCTTGCCACTCGCAGACTAAGCCGGTCCGGGCGCTCATTTTGGACCAAAAGAAAGAATGTGTGGTCAAATGACAAAACAATCAAATGTTGGGGCCATATTTGGACTAAAAAACGAATAGGAGACAAATGACAAATCATGCAAACGTTGGGGCATCTTTTGTCATTTTACCCTAAAAAATACTTGGTTAATAATTTCATAAACTAAAATGGACTGCATTTATTCATAATTAAACCTATGATCAGTATTAAAACATTACAATTAAAATTAAGATAAAACCTGTGGTCAAATTACACAAATTGGGGTCTGCAGATCAATTAGCACAACAATGTGCACAAAACCAAAGAAATTGTGAAGAAAAATCCCAGTTTTTTCCAAACCAAACCAAACTCATTCCAACCACTAGCCTTGGCCTTAATCACCAAACATTTTTCTCTCTTACTGTCCTTTGAAGCACTGTATCCATCCCCCATTTTCCCTTTGGCAAATGCATTCAACTTTGTGACCAAAGTTCGGTTTCCGTCGTCGTTGAATCGGAAGCCGGTTGTTGTCATTGCATTTTGGTGAACTTTGACTGTTTCAGAGGGCACGGTGTGGTGGAACAATGTGTTGGCAACTTGACGAGTCGAAATGAACATCCCGTGGCTAACTTTAATGTCCTCGACGACCTCGAAGCTCGGTGAGCTCGCGAGATCGTCCATGGTGCCCTCGTCCAAAAAGTGATCACTGGGGTCGTCGTCGATGAATCCTTTGGTGAAATCTCCGATTTCTGCATTGTTGATTCCGGTGTCATCGAATTCGATACTGTTATAATCATGTCCACTTCCTGCATGTAAAAAGAACATATGAGTGGGGAGGGCATAACTAGGATAAAATCGACTTAACCGACCGAACCGATCGACTTGCTCGTATACGTACCTTGAATGCCATTGCCTTCATTTCTTGCAAAACTCGAGATGTTTTCAATGGTAACAATCTTGTTTTCTTCCATAAAACCATACTGTGATTCCAATCAAATGAAAGGAATAAATAAGAATTGCGAATTAAAAAGGTTAAATTTTGGTTTTAGTCCCTACACTATGCTCAAATTAGTGATTTAGCTTTTGTACTTTAATTTGACAATCTCATTAGTTAGTCCAAATAAATAACACCGTTAACTATTCCAATTAAAATATAACATGAAACTTTTCCTAAAAACACACATACATGGATTTTTTGTGCTAGACAAGGTGTTCTTAAGAAAAATTCACATCGATGTTTTAACCGGAATAGCTAAATGTATAAGGACTAAATCTAAAATTTAAGCATAATAAAGTGACTAAAACTTCAATTAAACCAGTTATAAATATATAGAAATCAAGTAATAAAATCTCTTTTTTACCTGCTCAAGTTCTTTGCTTGACATTCCCACCCATCTCAAATTCTCAACCATTCTCTCTTCACTTATGTCTATCGATCTTGTGATGGATTCTTCGAAAGGTTTGTGCATGTATTGCGGACAACTCATCTCGTTCACTTGATTTTGGTACATGCCTTTGGCAGTCATGAAAGTGTACTCATTGGCATTGTTGCTAGAGCTAGCCCCCCAAGCATCTCCGTGGCCGGCGATCGGATTTATCAATTCCTTAGAAACATGAGCAACCGAAAGAATCTCTTCCAATATATCGGTTTGGTGTCGGCTTTCGTGCATCAGTCCACCATGAGGGTAATCTTCCACCTCCAATGGAGGCAATGCCAATCGATGTTGTAGCCTTGCACATTCTAGTGCCACATCTACCTGCAAAAAATAGTGCATCGATAAACAATTTAGGGCTTATATTTGATGTAGGGGCCAAATTGCTTACCTTCAAATTTGATAGGGATCTAAGATGCATTAAACAAAAATGGGGAGTAGAGTTAATTTGTCTATTTTCAAAACTGATAAGGACTAAACAAGTAATTAAACTAAAAAAAGTAGGAGGACATTGTTTAATTTCATTGATTTTAAAACTATTAGGGACTTAAAGAGCAATTGAACTACAAAATTTAGATGGTATGAATTGTTTACCTTAGATGGATGATAGGGTAGCGTTTCGTAGTTAGGGAAGGATGTGTTGTTTAATCCGAATGCATCTTGGGACAAGGATTGCATCCATTTAACATCGTCGGTATCGCAAATGCCGATAGATGTTCGACCGAAAATACTCGGCGAACGTGTATCGACCGGTATCGCGAAACCGGAACTCTCTTCGCACCTGCCCTCGGAATACAATTCGAGGCTCGATGAATGTTCACAAGCAATGTGATTCGAAGTCGGAACATGTTGGTAATGCTCCCCAGCAACCTTGGGGACAATTGCACTTTTCTTGAGCACACGGCAAAGGGCATAAGCATCCTGCAGGAGGAACCAACATAGTGAATTCATGCCATTGCATATATATGACCAAAACAATGCGAAAGCGTTGCGGAAACGATGAGGCTACCTGCAAGCCTAGGGAAGCCGGTTCGCATTCTCTTTCGTCGAGACGATATTCGTGCATGACCCAATTGGTCCGACTGCCGTGGGGTGCTCGTCCTCGGTAGTAAACCAGGGTTTTCTTCGTCCCCACGGCATGTATCGGAGAGTTCACCTTCCTGTCTTTCCCGGTGGCTTTCCAATACCCGGATTTTGTTGCTCGGTTAGTCCTTGATCCATTTGGGTACTTACGATCTCGAGGGCTGAAAAAGTACCATTCCATGTCTTTGCTAGGTAATAAGGATCTTCCTGCAAATTATTTAGTATACCATTATTTTTTTTATCTATCGTTGTATATCATTATTTAGTATTCATTATAGTTAATCAAATAGTTAATCAAAGGCAAAATGACAAAAAACGCCCCCAACATTTGCATGTTTTATCATTTGGCCCCCTATTCTTTTTTTTGGTCCAAATATGCCCCCAACATTTCATTCGTAGTCCAAATATGCCCCAACGTTTCAATTTGGTACAAATATACCCCGTTAGATGGAAACTGTCAGTCAACTCACGTTCAACAGCTGATGCTGACTGGACTTACTACGTATTAAGATATGCTGATGCCACATCAAAAAAATTTTAGAAGCCGTTGACCGTCAGTTGATTGACAATTTACATCCAACAGGGACATATTTGGACTATGAATGAAATGTTAGAGGCATATTTGAACCAAAAGAAAGAATATGAGGTCAAATGACAAAACAAACAAACGTTGAGGGCATGTTTAAACCAAAAAAAATTTGTACAAAGAATGAAAAATAATTAATCAAATTTATATGAATCTTAGTCATTTGATTAACTAATTTTTGATTCTTCATACTAAATAAGGTCTTAATATTTGCGTATTTTAAAATTTTCTATTGTCAGTATATCAAGTAATAATATATATAATATTTGTTAATGTTTTTGTGAGACTGTGTTAGTTGAATTAATAAACAGTTTTTAAGCTAAAACACACTAGGATGTTTTTTTTTAATATCATTAAAGCAAGTTTAATGGTGCACGTGATTACTGATTATATAAGAATAAAAGTAATCTTCTACTAATCATTTTATGAGATTCTCTTTCACAAAGTTATAATATAGGTTTACGGCTTTAGATTTATTTATTAAAAATAAGGTATATTAATGTTTAATCTCACAATTTTTCCTTCAAATTTGATCTTTGTAAAATTATTTTGTTTGTAATTATAAATTTGATAGAACTTTTGATCTAAACCTCATTTTATTAGTTCCATTCTTTTGATTTTTATTTAATTGCGTAACATGATCAAACTATAATTTTTATTTTAAATTAGTCCTTAAAATTTTAAATATTTTAATTTCAACCTTAAATAATGACTTTTATTTTAATTTGTTTCCACAAACTTTTGTTTGTTCTAATACTATTTCTAATTATCGGTATATGCTAATCATGCATCATGTTAATAAAAAGATTATAAAAATTGTTAACAGTTGTGTACCATTTGACGTGTATTTTGTGATAATATGATGTGACATAAACAATAATTTGAGATGAAATTAAAATTTTCAAAAGTTCATAAACCAATTAGAATAAGGATCATAGTTTAGGAGTGACATTGAAATGTTCATAAGATTGAGGATTAATTTAGAATGGTAGCTATAGTTTGAGACGACCCTCTAAACCTATATTATTCCGTTCACAACTTCACGATTTAAACTCTTAGCCTTGGAAACTAATGTCTCATCCCGTTAGATCAACATACAATTATTTGATATGTTAAAATTTAATAATTTTATACATTATTTAATTATTATAATCAAAATTCAAACCAATTACACCAGGGTACTAATGTTTATCAACTTTTTTTACACGTTTCTCGGTATGGAATCGTTCAAACTGATATAAACACTTAACAAAATCCATTATATTTTATAATAAATTCCATTATTATTTCTTCAAAAGACTACTCTTAAACTTAAATGTTATTTGTGTAAGAAATAGTAATACAAAATTATAAGAAAGAATGGGAGAAAATGAATACCCGGTAAATCCCAAGGCTCACACTTGTAGAGATCAACTTCAGGTATGATCTCCAATTCAATCTTGCGTCCATTGATCTTGTTCTTCAGATAATAAACAACAAGCTCCTCGTCTGTTGGATGGAACCTAAAACCAGGCGGTAACGAAACACCGGTCATCGTTCCGACAACGGTTATCGGAAAGCCAACCGGGTTTCCCTGTCCTTGAGACTACTGTTAAAGACAAAAGAAGACGACCAGGTTTTTAAAGAAGGAGATACAAAGAGAGAGAGAAAAGGGTTTGAATATGAAGACAAAAAGAAGGAGGAGGCCGCCGCACCGCCCCCTTTGGATCGCCTTTGCTTTTGATTTGATGTAATCAAATGATTCCTTTTCCCTCTGCAGAAAATAGGGTTTGCTTTCCTTTACGATTATACCATGCTTCATGCAATGTGATTTCTACGAATCTACCCTACGTACCTCTCCACGTGACCATGATTATTCGATCTGGTCGAGTTAAATCCAGTTAAAATTTTTTGAGGTTATTGAATTGAGTGGTCTTATTTTATAATTCGAATTTTATTTAAATTTTTTAGTTGAGTCGAGTTTTTGACTTTCTATAAGCATATATGATATATATATATATATATATATATATATATTTCTTCATCATGCAGAGCCGAGAGATTCGACTCGAACTTGAAAATCAATCTACTAATTATTAAAATTTTCGAGTTATTCGAGTCTTATTTTATAACTTAAACTTTAAATGAAAATTTTCCGAGTCGAGTTTAAGAAATTATTATCCAATTCAAGTTAATTTAAAATTTTTAATTTTTTCGAGTCGAATTTTACTTATCCTAAACCATGTGGCATTACCCTATTTTTTTTACCATTTTAAACGAGTAAAAATCTCATGCCCCATAACCATTCCCCCTACTAAAAAAACACCTAAAAATTAAAATCTAAGCCTTAACCCTAATTTTCATATCCTAAACCCTAAAAATACACCCCACCCCTATTTCTCTACACCATAACTCTAAGCCCAATCTTAAACCCCAAACCATAAACCCTAAACCCGCTATTTTAAAGTGAAAACACTAATGAGAACATAATTAAGGGGTAGACAATTTCCGTCCATTTTAAACACAAGTGTCTTGGGTTTTTGGCGACGCCTTGCTTCACCAGTTTCCTCTTTTTCAAGTCTATATTTGCCCACCGCTTTCTTCACCGTTCATACTATAGCTTGGAGCTTACTTGAACCTCAAACTTTGTTCAATTTCTTAATTATCTGAGTATGGTAATTTAAGTGTTTATATATTTAATAATCTAGGATCGAATCACGGAATGGGAGCAACAATTATAGACTTCTAAATGACTGATCTTCAAA
This sequence comes from Hibiscus tridactylites, assembly GCA_958450335.1. NCBI lineage: Eukaryota > Viridiplantae > Streptophyta > Magnoliopsida > Malvales > Malvaceae > Hibiscus > Hibiscus tridactylites. The sequence continues at coordinate 102,612,966 of OY288270.1, read as the reverse complement.
GAATATTAAACGAGGAAATATCTGAAAATACAATAAAAGTTTATCGCTGAGTAAACAAGCACCTAAATTCATATACAAACCCAGAAAATTAAAATAGCGGATCAAACAAAAAACATAAAAAACATACTCCAAGGACTCGAAACAAAAGACGGATACAAACATCCCCTAATAAACGATGATGGTAAAACTATCAGCAAACAACATTAACAAATGCATATTACAGTGATTATATATTAATATTTGATTATATATTAACAAATGCATATACATATCATTGTATCGTATAATGACACACAATTAAGAATGATTTGTTTTAAAAACATTTGATTATATATTAATATTTGATGTATATTGTATATAATATAAAATTTTATGATTTGGTTCGACTTTATAAAATAATTTAGTCAAATTAACTTGTTCAATCCAAATCTAAATTACATTAACTTTAAAAAATGAATGAAATTAAACAACTAATTTCATTTTAGAATTTAATCATTTGGATTTGAAAATGATCTGGTAACTTACTTTAAATAGTTTATAGATTTGTAAAAAATTCAGATATGAAATGGTATAATTTCGGAAATTTTATGAAAATGATTCAATTCAAGTTCAAGTAAATAAAATTAAGGTAATTGATACGATGGATATACTGTTTATATTTTGGTACTGATTACTGATACATATTAATTTGAATTTTTTTCGTGTACTATTTCGTACTTATCTATAATTTTTAATATTTTCATATGCAGTTTGTATATGTAAATATATTTCAATTACATAATATAAATATATTTATATGATTTCTAAAAAAAAAATATTTGTATGAAACTATAGATTTGTTAACTAAATTCAACAATCTATTTAAATGGTTATATTATATCTGTTAAAAAGAGGAATTAAGATAAAAATATATTAAAACTTAGTTCAAAATATTAAAAATCTTGTACCAATTACTACAAATCAATATTGGGATCATTGTTTAAGGTTTATAGTTTAGGGATCATTGTTCATAGTTTAGGTTTAAGGGTTCTTCTTTATTGTTTAAGGTCCAAAAGATTATTGTTATATTTCGAATAGAAATTCTCTACTCTTTTTTGGTGTACCTACTTATACCCTACATTGAAAATTAGGTTTAGAGCTTATGATTAAGGATTTTATATTTTGTATCAATAAAATTAACTCTATAAAATCTGATTTTGTTGCTACAACAAAGATCACTTAATTATGGGTAAGGTTACATTTGGGTCACCTAATTATTAAAAGTTATATTTGGGTCACTAAATTATGGGTAATGTTACATTTGGGTCACCCAATTATTAGAGGTTACATTTGGGTCACTCAATTATGGGTAAGCTTACGATTGTGCCACCTTTCATATTTAAAAAAGTACACTAATTTAGTCATTTTTTCTTCCAAATCACTTATGTACCCTTGTTAACATTAGAATACTTCATTTGAAATCATTAATCAATCTAATACACAAATTGATATACTTTTTTCCATAATGAGTGATCCAAATATAACCTTTAATAATTGAGTGACCCAAATATAACCTTACGCATAATTGAGTGACCCAAATGTAACATTACCCATAATTGAGTGACATCCATTGTAGTTTACCCTAAATTTATTAGTATGAATAGAACAAAGAGGGGTGGAAGTAATAAAGAAAAATTTATACAAGTTAGATATGAACCATCCACACCCTTTTTTATTGTATTTCATTAGTTGAATTTTGTTTGGTTAAGGCTAAAGCTTTGTTTTTGTTTGCGTTTTGCAACTCAACGTCCGCTGCAGTCGTGATTTTGGTGTCAAATAAGGATTGATTGGGCACAAACGGTCGTTTGCCCACCACTATTTAGCGTCTAAACCTCAGTTTACTGGCAAATCTTGCTTCTGCTAACGATCGTTTTCCACTCCAATAACAAGGGAGCCTAAATTCTGTAAAAATATCACCTCTAGAATTTATTTATTTTACTGTTGAGACATAAAAAAGACAAAAAAAAAAGATTTTTGTCCTTCTATTTAGCACCAAAATCATTCGTTCTAGGGTCTTACTTTTGCAACTAAACGAATTCTCGGAAGATGAAGGGCCAAAAGAAGTTAAGAAAGAAATCTTCGAGTAGTAGACTCTTTCAACTGCCAAACGCTCTAATATTTGAGATTCCTCGAGGCTTTCCGTCAACGACATTCTCCATTGTAGGTGTGTTTGGAAGAGATTCTTTTGTTTCACTTACGATCCTGGATTTGTATGCCTCCACCTTTCACGAGAACCCCTTTGCTTGCTATTCAAGACTATTTCATCTGGATATGGATATGGTCCAAATGGTATCCAGTTAGCTCACTTTGAAGCCGATGGTACATGATTTCAGGTCTCAAATCTCAATTTTACACCGTCCTCCAAATCTAATGTACTCGCTCGTTATATTTATGATATGATTGCATGCAATGGTTTGCTTTGTTTAGTTGGACATGAGAATATCTCTCGTTCTATGTCTGTCACTCAATTCTATACAAATTTATCAAAATTCAACCACCTTATAAAGATAGGGATAGAGGATATTTTTGGGTGCTTGGTTATTCAATTGTCACTAATTAATACAAACTTTACAAAGTTATTATTTAAGAGTTGAATTGGGTTATCGTTATACAATGGTTGAAATATGTACCCTTGAGATTGGTTCATGAAGGAGCATAAGGAATGCGCCTACTGACACGGTTGGTTTGATTCTTAATGCTCTTTTGAATGAAGCTCTTCACTGATTTAGGCTCTCTAATGATCTTAAAACTAGTGAATACATACACTCTTTCGATTTTGATGTGAAATAATTTAGGACTGCTCAATTGTCTATCGTTTGTAAAAAATAAAGAAATCTAGATACCACCTATATATTGGAGTGCTTTTAGATTACATGTTTATGACTCACTCCACAAATCATATGCCATTTAACATTTGGATCATGAAGGAGTACGGTGTCAAGGAATTTTAGACTAAACAATTTGTTATCGATGACTCGTCTAAATATGTATTTAACTATTTTAAGCAACAAAAAATATTATGTTGTTTGAGTGTCAGAAGGTAGTTTGTTACAACCAAAAGAAGAAACGTCTATAAAAAATAAATTACATGTTCCAGGTTCACTCGCCTTTTGAAGTAGTTGCTTATACACCTAACTTTATTTCTCTAAGTGATGTTGCAAAATTAGAACAAATTTATAGGTACTATTAGCATAATTCTGAAACTACCATATGATTCATAGATTTAAAAATTGCATCTATAAAGTGGTAGTTTAGACTCCGATGACAAACTGTTTATTCTTTGGTGTTAAAGTAATGCCACAAAGTAATATTGTTTGTTGAATATAATATAAATTTTACACCATGTACAACATGGGAATTAACCTTATTACTAGAATTTTAGTGTGATTTTTCTAGCTTAAATCATTGTTTTTTATGTAAAACCCGAACTGTTGATACGATGGTAATCTCTTTTATGTTATTTTAATGATAAAAAATAAAAAGAACTGTCAAAAACAAAGAAGAATACAAGAGAGGAATCAGAGTAAATGTTTTGTTACTCACAGAATTGAATAATTTATAAATGAGGTGGGGAGCCTCTATTTATAATTGAGTCCCCTTACATCTGACAGTTCATACTTATTTACACCGACAACTTACATCAAAACCTACCAACCACAATCAGTACAAAATCGACATATTCCTTAGATTTCAATCTCTATCTAAGAAAAACATCTCATATGTTCACATAGTTGTTGATGGATAAGTCTTCTAGAATTTTCTATAGATCGGGCAAATTTTGTGGTCTTTCCAAGCTCATATCTTTCTCTGAACCTCTTAAACAGCGCGTTGCGCATGTGATTCTCTCTCTCTTTCAACATAGTTTAAATCTACTCAAACTCGAATATTTTTGGAATCTTTAATAACATCAATGACAAATTAACTAATACTTATCTACTTATTCTAAAAATATAGTCATCATGCATGATCGATTATATATTATCAGAGATATTATATTTTAAACTTATTTATTCTAGTTAGGGGTGTGTGTCCAGTCGAATTAAGTCGAATCGAGTGAAAAAAAAATAATTAGTTAATTTAACGTGTTATATTTTATCATACTAACTCAATTTGGCTCATGTAAACAAAATTCAAATCGAGTTAAGTCAAATTAATTTGTTGACAATATGTTAATCTAAATCATTGTTGACAATATGAATAAATTTGTAGATAGAGCACATAAATTTAAGGGTAAGTTTTTGATACACATGCTGTGTAAAATTAATTTTATACAAGCTTGTATATTTACTCTATAAAATTTAAGTCCTAAATTTCTAACCATCACTAAACTAAAATTCTAACCCTTAAAATTAAAAAGCACATGTAAACTAAAGTTTATACGGCATGTGTATTAATTTTTTTTTTATACATTTAGTGCCACATATATTTCAAAAATTCATTCGAATCAAAATAATACAAAATATATTTTAGTATTGTAAACTTAATTTGATAAATTTTTTGTTTAAATCGTCGATTTATCATTTTAGAAAGAAAATAACATTCGTATAGACATTTTTAGTATTTTGTAGAATTTTTAATTGTGTTCTTCTTTTAAAAGCGGATGTTTTTTTATTGAAAAGAGAATATTAATACGAGCCTCATTAAAAAGCTCCTTAACCTAAACAGAGAAAAAAAGTACCCGTATTAACATTAAATAGCAAAACGTTCTAAAGAAAACAATAAATTAAATACATCCATCTCGCTCTAAGAGCTCTCGAATACCTTCCGGAGGGATATCTAAAACATAAATCCGAAAGTCTTCCTCGATAGCTAACTTAGCAATACCATCGGCCACATAATTCTCATTCCTCGCAATATGCGATATCCGAACTAAGATGTACTTGTTGGAGTTTACAAAGAATCAACAGATATTTACAGTAAATTATTATTCAATTTATTTGAGACATAGCTCGACTCGAAATTAAAAAATTAAATAATTTAATTCAATTAACTTAAAATTCAAAATTTGTTTAATTTTTCATCTCTAATTGAGTTTTACTCGCCTCTAATCTCACTAATAAAAAACCTGAGACTCACAATTATTGTGGGAAGGGGAAATAGCATTTTTAGAGTATCATTTTGGGATAAGTCACATTTTGTCCCTTAAACTTGGTTGTTGTTCTCAATTTGATCCCTAACTTTTGTCTATATTAACCCTTAAACTTAATAATTCTCTTTTTTTTAATATGACCTTTGTACTTAGATTTTTGACCTATGCGATGATATAATAATTTGAGATTGTATCACATTACCCCTATATATATATTAAAAAAATTCAGATAATGACATGACACAATTTTTTAATGTCACATCATCGTACGAATAAAAAAATCCAAGTTCAACAACCAAATTGAAAAAAAAAATCAAATTCAGAGACTAGGAAAAAATAAGGGACCAAATTGTAAAAAGTAATAAAGTTCAAGGGCGTAACGTAACTTTTTATAACTAACCGGGGCCATCGCGATCACTGCGATAGGGTCAGGTGCCAAGTGTCCGTCATGCTCGCTTCCTTCCTACGACTGATTCTAAATACTATTATTTGTTTATTTGTTTATTTATTTATTTTTAAAATTTTGTAAACGTAGATGCGAATTTCACGAGGCTGTTAGAAATTCTAGTATAAAAAGCTCACAAACACATCCTCCTCGCTCAACACTCATACACTTTGCCTTTTATCTCCGTTTCATTGTATTTGTTCTTGTTCTTGTTGTTATCGCCGTTGATTTCCGATGGAAAAGCTGGATCACATCAAATCTCACCTTCCTTCGCTTTCTCAAATCAGGTACGTTTTCTCATTCATTTCTTTGATTTTCATGTATTTTCTCGGAGAATTTGTGATTAACGATGATTTTGATGCTCTGATAATGTATAATGCTAATGATGATTCTGCTGTTTGATGATTTCGCAGTGAAAATGAGAAGAACGGATTCATCAACCTCGTCTCCCGCTATCTCAGGTAATGAATGTCTCCGTTTAGATTCGAATCGTTTTTCCGTTTTTTCTTTGATCGATGTTAGATTTCGAATTCTGATATTTTGAAAATGGCGATTAAATTGTTTTTTAAAAGTGGAGAAGCACAACACGTAGAATGGAGTAAGATCCAAACACCGACTGATAAAGTGGTTGTTCCTTATGATTCCTTGGCTCCAATTTCTGAAGGTGATTATCTAATTTGATTTTAATCCATTCAAACAAAAAACGGAGATGGAGGTTGCCTTTCGTTTGATCTAATGAAAAAATATAAATGCAGATCCAGCTGAAACTAAGAAGCTATTGGACAAACTTGTTGTTTTAAAGCTTAATGGTGGCTTGGGGACAACTATGGGATGCACTGGTCCTAAGTATGTTCTTGTTCTTCCTAATCATTCTCTAGTAATTATTCTTATGTTTGGTAACAAGATTATCTAATTGTTCCTTTGATTTTTTTGATAACAGATCTGTCATTGAAGTCCGCAGTGGATTCACATTTCTTGATCTAATTGTTGCTCAGATTCAGGTTATAAGTTGTTGATTTTCGATTGTGTCTTATGTTATAAGATGCAATTCATTTAACAACCGTCTTTCTCTTTGGTTTGATCAGAATCTTAATACGAAATATGGATGTAACGTTCCATTGGTGCTGATGAACTCATTCAACACCCATGATGACACAATGAAGGTCTCTTTCTGGATCTATATAACATTTTTCTTTACCTCAGCCGATTTATTTTTATATTTGTTAGCATTCAATCTAATTTTCATATAATTCTTGTTCAATGCAGATTGTTGAATTGTACTCCAATACAAACGTTAAAGTTCATATCTTTAATCAGGTTGAGATATTGAATTTCACTTCTCAAGATTCAATTTAGACTCAACAACATGAAACAGAGATCCATTCTTATATTCTATTATCTCTGATTTCTCCCCTCGTTTCTTGGATTTGTGTAGAGCCAATATCCTCGCCTGGTTGCGGAAGATTTTACTCCATTCCCTTGCAAAGGCCAGCCCGGCAAGGATGGATGGTAGACTTTTCCCCCTCTATTTGCTACTTTTTCGCTTAATCTAGTCACTTCATTATGGTAGGAATGCATGTCAATATTAATGGTAAACTACAGCTAAAGATGAACAGTAATTTAAAGACCTGAGTTTTTCCTTTAATATACTGCTCTCATTTTATATGCCTTCATTAGCAGTTGTGAATACTATTTTTGAGCTGCTTAGCTTCATCTGAATTTACCATTTGCTTCCCATTTTGTAAGAACGTTGTGGGGTTTTGAAGCTTTGAAGTGGTTTTAAAAAGGGAAGGATGTATCATAAAGGAAAAGTGGTTAGTTTGAATTCAAGAAAGTATGGGGAATTCATGTGACATTAATATTTAGTTTCAGAATTTTCTTACAGTATGCATATCCGAGCTAGACCCCTTGCGTAAGAAAAACTGTTAATTGTGTTTGTTGTTTCCAAAACTGAGCTATGAATTTGTGCATAATTGTTTTTGTTAGACGATGTATGTTTCTTAGTTTGACATATTCACAAGACAGTTGAAGTGGGTCGGAGTTTTTGAAAATGAAGGATAAGGTTTTCACTGGATTCTATATGCTGTAATGGTGGATGAAGTTATTGAACTGTTTCTCGAAGTTTCATCTATATTTTCTATAATGTTCCATATGGTAAGCTCTTTACTAGAGCATTTTTTTCTGGATGAAGGTATCCTCCTGGTCATGGTGACGTGTTCCCATCTCTAAAGAACAGTGGCAAGCTTGATGCTTTCTTAGCAGAGGTTGTGGCTGCAATCAATGCGATCTTTTTTCAAAACATTTGTTGCATAGCCATAAATTCTTTCTGCTAACTTATTTGTGTTTCATTGTTCCTTACACAGGGCAAGGAGTATGTTTTTGTTGCCAACTCAGACAACTTGGGTGCTGTTGTTGATTTGAGTATCCTCATTTTAGTTTCCAGTGTGTTCATCATTTTAGTTATCATACAACTTGGGTGCTACTATTGAGTTCGGTGTCCTCATTTTTCCCCCTAGCAATGTTAGTCCTTGACAGGTGCTCTAGAAATCTTGAACCATTTGATTCAGAACAAGAATGAATATTGCATGGAGGTACAGGAAGAGAACTATAAGCTGTGCTATTTGTTTTCCCTACCTTTGTGATTATTGCTATATTACTTTTGTTTTTGTAGGTGACACCCAAAACCTTGGCTGATGTGAAGGGTGGTACTCTTATTTCTTATGATGGAAAAGTTCAGGTATGAAATGATGTCTTATCTGCTTTGAGAATTTGTCCATAGCTGATTGTCTTAGTTTATTTTTTTAATTTGTGGTCATGATAGTAATCTTTTTAGTGCTTAATGGTGAACAACCAAACCGAGAAAGAAAACAAAATGTTACCTACTTTAACTAATTTTTCACCTTCTCTGTTTGAAAGGAAGAGAAACGAATGAAATTATACATTAACTGATACGGTTCTGTTCTTTTGTGTCATTCAGCTGCTTGAAATTGCACAAGTTCCTGATGCACATGTAAGTTATCCGTTTTCCATCTTTCTTTGTCTATTTGTTTTTTTGCTATTTATTCTTCCACCTCAATTTTCTTTTGGCTTGACTTAATTAATTTAATGGAGAAAATGTGGTTTGATATTAGAATTTGACTGTAGATTTTGATTAATATATTGGTTATGCACCACTGTTATACACTAAAGCACTGATAAAAGATTTATCTATTTGTAACAGGTCAATGAATTCAAGTCCATAGAGAAATTTAAAATTTTCAATACAAACAATTTGTAAGTCGCCCTTCGTTAAAATATTGTCAACTGTTTATCGGTGTGGCACTAATGGTTTATGTATTTACAGGTGGGTGAGCCTGAAAGCAGTAAAAAGGCTTGTGGAAGCTGATGCACTCAAGATGGAGATCATTCCAAACCCCAAGGTCTGTATCTTCTTTTTCCATGTTGCCTCCGGTAGAATTCTGATTTCCAAATAATAAAATTGGCTGCAGGAGGTCGAGGGAGTCAAAGTTCTTCAACTGGAAACTGCAGCTGGTGCAGCAATTAGGGTATAAATTGTGATGTTTAAAGTTATGATGTATTGAAATGTTAAAAAATGGTCTAATTGTGTGATTTCCCTATGTGAACAAGTTCTTTGATAACGCTATTGGTATCAACGTACCTCGATCACGATTCCTTCCGGTGAAGGCGACTTCAGATTTGCTTCTTGTCCAGGTTATTTTCTTCTTCCTCTAACAATGCACCACGAATAGTAATCACAAGCTTCTTTAACACGTCCTTGTATTTTCTTTTGCAGTCTGACCTTTACACCTTAGCCGATGGCTACGTTAGCCGTAACACTGCTAGAGCAAATCCTGAAAACCCATCCATTGAATTGGGGCCTGAATTCAAGAAGGTTAGTACTTGCCGTGTTGATCTTGCACTTTCATATCGATGCTATTTCCGTAACGACCTTTTGATATGTTTCGATTTGCTCAACAGGTTAGCAACTTCTTAAGCCGGTTCAAGTCGATCCCAAGCATCATTAATCTCGACAGCCTTATTGTGAGTGGTGATGTATGGTTTGGTGCTAATATCGTTCTCAAGGTACTTTACACCCTCCGGTTTCCATATAGCTACTTGTGTGTGTTTAGTGTACAATGATGTGTTAATTTTATCATCTTTCTTACAGGGGAAAGTGAAAATTGCTGCAAAAGAGGGAGTGAAGTTGGAGATTCCAGATGGAACCGTACTTGAAAACAAGGTAAGAACACTGGGATAACGATGGATGATGCCATTACCGGGATTTGTTTCGTTTTGGCTAATTGTGTTTACTTTATTCCGTGGCTAGGAAATCAATGGCCCCGAAGGCTTATCCGGCTAAAGGTCGAATGTTTAAGTTCGACATATCTGATTTTGGTTTTGCGGAAGTTTGATTCGAATCTTGAGGCTGTTATTTCCTTTCTTGTTTTGGTCTGCATATTGTTATAAAAGAAAAAGAAGCATTGTTCTGATCTTGTTCTATGGTTTTGTTCTCTTTTTTATACTTTCTGCTTTAGTAAAACAATAATCTATTCGTTGTACCAATGTCATGGAACTTTGGGTCAGGTAATTTCTTTTTCGATTTTGAAAGCTCTTTTACTATTCGAAAAGTATCAGTTTTGTCATTAATAAAATTAATATTACGGATGTTCATATCTTCTTGATTCTGTCATTATCATTTATCCATACACTTTAATTGAAACTTCAATTTAATCCTTTAACAATTTTTTTAATTATAATTCTAAAAAAATAAAAAAATAAAAAAACATCTTCATCTTACTCAATTAACTCATCATCAACCTTACCACCATATACCGGCAAATGCAGTTAGATATCAAGCATGTGCGGTTGATAAAACCGTGTTTCTCCATCCTTCTTCATCTCTTTCAAGTTCTGCTCCGGAGTTCTTGGTGTATAGTGAACTAGTAAAGACAAAGCGGCCATACATGCATGGGGCAACTAGTGTGAAACCGGATTGGCTTGCTAAATATGCCAAGTCTTTTTGCACTTTCTCTGCTCCTCTCACCGATCCTAAACCTTATTACGAACCTGAAACAGATGAAGTATATAGTTGGGTGGTTCCGAATTTCGGGCCTCGCCTATGGCAACTTCCGAGGCATAATTTGCGGATCAGTAACATGGCACATCGAGTGACAGTATTTGCATTTGCTTTGCTTGATGGGAAAGTATTACCGTGCTTAAGGTCTGTGAAGCCATTCATGTCAGCCTCACCTGATATCATTTTAAAGCCAGAACCATACCGTGAAAAACGAGTCCGGAAGCTTTTAGATGTGTTCGAGACGTGGTCGATCGACAGTTGTGCTCGGTTAAGAAAGACATTGGAGGATAACTTAAGGGCATCATTGCATTTGCATTCAGAAATTAGCCACTGGTTTCAAGAAAGTTTCCGCTCACAATTTGAGAAGCTTTGGTCAGAGATGTGTTCTGAAGTCCTTCTTGAGCTCCAAGAAAAACATATTAAAGTCTTTTTGTAAGGTTAATATTTAGAATTTAGAGTTTATGGTTTATTTTTTTAGAGCTTAAGGTTAAGAATTTAGAATTTAAACTTTATAGTGTAAATACGCAGGCTTGTGTAAAATTTTATACAACTTACGTATCAAAGTTTTACACAAAATACATATAACAATTAACAATAATAACTCGTTAACAAAAAGACTTACTACAATTTAATTACACTAATATATTTTCGATGATCGTAAACGTTTTTTAATATTTAATTTATTGGTACAAAACAAGGATAAAATCAACCATGTATACCTTCATCTTATATAGACCACATCAAATTCTATCTAGTAGATTAATAAAATCAGACAAAAAAATATGTTACAAAAATAAATAAAATTATTTATTATTTTATACGAATATAGTAGATTAATAAAATAACATAAAATCTATAAAAGAAAAGGGATAATTATATTTTTAGTACCTCACCTTTACCTATTTTTTTTATTTTGGTACCTTACTTATTTTTTTTGGCACAATAGTACCTAACATTACATTTTGTTTCTATTTTGGTACCTTCGTCGTTAAAAAATTAACAGAAGGCTGACGAGGAAAGAGAAAGTCACATGTGGCATGTTGCCATGTCATTTTCTCTCTCATAGTCAGCATGCCGTGTCAACAAAAATCATGAAAAAAGCACATGTGGCATGCTGACTAGGAGAAAGAAAATGACGTGGCAACACGCCACATGTGATTTTCTCTTTCCTCGTCAGCCTTCTGTTAATTTTTTAACGATGGAGTATCAAAATAAAAACAAAACGTAACGTTAGACACTATTTTAACAAAAAATAGGTAAGGTACTAAAATAGAAAAACGGTTAAAGGTGGGGTACTAAAATTATAGTTATCCCAAAAGAAAATGATAGGGACTTGGGTTTAGGTGCCGCCTCCACTACTACCTTCTTCTACTCCATTTTCCCTCTTCTTTTTTCTTTCCTTTTCTTCCCCTTTTCGCTTGGTCTCCCTCACCTTCAGCTTGTAACCACCACCGTACATCTCACGCGCCGCCCCTCTCTTCCTCACTTAATCTCACATTGTCAACAGCTCTTACCCTCTTCCACTCTGCAGCTCAACATTACACAGGGTAAGTAAAGACTCTTGCTGGTTTCCTTGTATTCTCTCCTTTTTCAATATTGTTTTAACTTTTGGGGTTTATTTTTTTCTTCTTAATTTCTCTTGATTTGATCATCTCAGTATTGCAACCAAAAGTTTGCTTTAAATATTGTTACATTGTTTCTCTTTGATGGGTACTTTTTATTCTAGCTGAAATTTGACCTAATCATATATTTTGTTGGCAGTAGTTTCAGAAATTTCGAATCTTTTTACAGTAAAAAGGGGGAAACCAGTATGTGTTCATGGACTGCGGCGGAGCCAGACATGGTAGTGAAGAATCGACTAGTAGGGTTCCTACTATGGCAGTCGATTCTAAGTAGCTTGATTTACTTGGCGTTCACGATAGCGATCGTGTCCTGGCGCTCCTTTGCCGCCGTATTCGTCTCGTTTTTCAGCTTTCATCTCTCCCAGCTGCTCTTCTCGGTGTCCCTCTCGACCGTCTTATCTCCCCGGCCTAAATTTAGACGGATTTTGCCGGTGTTGCTGGCGGTGGCGGCGGTTTCGGGTTCTCTCTCTGCGGTGTCCCTTTGTGGGATCAATGGAAGAGTGGGGTTTAAGGGTTTTGCCTCGGGGTTACTCTTCGCGGCTTTTTATATTTATAAGCGTCGATGGGTATTGCAGTTCCCCATTATTCAGGTGAATTGATGTTGTTTGTGTTTCTTGTTCTAAATTGTTAGTTAAATCTGTTTTATGACTTGGGACATTTGCTCTTTGTCGACAGCGTCCCGTTTTCTTTAGCTTCAAGATGGGGATCCCTTCTGCCATTGCTAGAGCATTAAAGCTTTCTGCTGCAGCTTATCTATTTTCAGCTCTGCTGTTGGTGTTTATGCCTCGCAATTTTAGCACTGATCTCGAGCTTGGGAACTTTTTTGCTCAACATATAATCTCTTACGCGGCCGGCTTCTCTATGTTTCTTTGTTGGGAGTTAACTCACCATTTGCATCAGGTTGGTTCGAAACATATATAAATTATTATCATTTCTTGCATATTGTGTGATCAAAGTTCAAATTACTGTTAGTTGTTACACTTTTAGGCCAACTAAATCACCTTTTTAATGCCTAGACATGTTTTCTTTGACCTACTGTGCTTCTTTGTGAATGAAGAACTCGCGATATTAACTGCCGGATTTGAAAGAGGATTAAGTTCTATTCAATCGCGGTTTGATTGTGTCAATCGATTAAGCATTTGTACTCGTAGTTGTTACATTGAAACACAACCATTCTTGCGTCGTCTTTCTTGTCTTCCAATTTCCGAAGCAGCTAATTCCTCTTTTTTATATTTAATCTTCTCTACCTTCAATAGCTGCATTGCTCATCAACTATTTGTAGTTTACCAAATGTCTCTTGGCTGATGGGGCTGTTGGCATGGTGTTTCTACTTTCTTGTATGTGCTCAAAATGCTAAACCGATGTCCTCTTTTTTATATTTTATCTTCTCTACCTTCAATGGCTGTATTGCACATCAACTATTTGTAGTTTACCAAATGTCTTGGCTGATAGGGCTGTTGGCATGGTGTTTCTACTTTCTTGTATGCGCTCAAAATGCTAAACTGATGTCCTCTTCTTGGTTAATACGTCAACATTTACTGATGTTTCTTAATATAGATATTTCTTTTTCACTTATATTAATGTTTTGTTATAGGTGCTACATACAAAAAGGTTCATATTTGCACCACCAAAGGGATCGGCAGCAGCAGAAACAAATCCAAGTGAGCCTCTCCTAGCTGCATTAGAGGAGACCTCTCCAGCTTCTCTTCTTAAATACCTTGCATACCTTGATCTTTGTATGGTTTGTGAGAACAATGTTGACTACTGGCGTCGAGCCGCCTTCTTTGAAGAAACCGGTGAGACTTACAAAAGAGTTGCAGCTGTATGCTTGAGACCTCTGGAGCAGCTTGCATCGAAGTTGGTCCAAGGTCTTGAAGGTTCTCCAGATGATAAAACGTACTCGATATCTGACCAGTTGCAGTCATCAACTAACTGCCAGAATTCAAAATGCTCCGAACTAATGAACGACTTCCAGGTATGACGACATTTTTTAGAGGTGTGCATGCATCCATTCCACATGTTCTTCATGTAGGACCATTACACCACAATGATAGAGTCCAAATTAACTGGGAGAATCTTTAGCATTATTTAATGAAACAAGTCGAACAATTCAGGCGTATAAAAAGTGAAACTCTCATATAAGTATAAAATTCAGATAGAAACAAGCCCAAATCTTGAGCAATTTTCTGAACATATCTAAAGTAAGCATGCCTTATCTTATGATTTGGGGGCCTTGTAACAAATCTGTTTGTGTAATTGCTTCTACATGTAAGGTAGTTTTTTTCCTTGTCTTTAGCTTGGTTCATATTTAGAGACAAATAAATTGTACCCTTTTCGTAATAATTGCTAGAAGGCGACGAAATAATTACTGATATTTCTGTTCGTCCTGGGGGGGCTTTGTGTGGCATGTATCATACGTAGCGTCATATATGTGTTTGCTCTTAGAACAAGCACTAATCAAAAACAGGAATTTAGACGTTGATTGAAAGATATTATGGATTTGAATGCTTGTTTTAGTATGTTATTGGCTTCAATGCAATTTGTTCATATATTTTATAATTTTATAAAGAAGGAAAGGAAAGGGAAAATAAATTCTAAAATATAATATTATAAATTGATCTCCAAGTGCTTCACCTTATGTGCAATACATATTTGAAAAGTTGAAAATGTTTCAACAAATTTGTGTCGGACAAATATTCGTATCCAGCACTCGCTTCCACCTCTTCGTAGCTAGGTATGTTTTTCAACATGACTTCTCTTTGTAGGCTTTTTTGCTTAATTGCTTTTGTTGTGAGCAAATGTAGATCGATCGATTTGTATTGTACCGAACAAGCCGAATGTACTAATCGTTTGGTGTCACCTTTCTACAGGTATACACATGGTCTGCTCGAGCAATTGCTTCCTTGACTGCACACTCACGAAAAGAAGACAGATTTGGAGTTGCTCAACTCTCTGGTAGCAATGCTGCTGTCATCTCAACGCTCATAGCTGCTTTGCTTGCTGTCGAAACGTTGATGGGGAAAAAAATAAGCTTGCAACCATCTCAGAATTTGATGGGAGCATTTGGCACCAAATCGGCTACGTTCAGTGCCGGAAGAAGAGATGTTAGAGCTGGAAAAAGGAGAGATGACCCACTCTATGCAAAAGCATACGCCATGGCTGATGTTTTAAGGACTTCGATTTACTGTATCGTGTCTGCTTTCCACCATGAGATGCTGGCTAGTGCCAAAGCAGGCCTTCTCGAGAAGGATTGGATTGCTGGTGGCAAACCTCCGTTCGGAACTCGCGAGTTGCTGTTGCAGAAATTGCATCTTTTCCTCGACTTCCAAGCAAGTTAAACTATTACAACAACAAAAAGAATGTGATTGTCTCAGAGGATTGGCTGCTGGCATATCTCTGATTCGTGTCCATCAGCCCTTTGTCGGTACAGGTTCTTTTGTCGGAGCAAATCGACCGACGGTCGTGGACATTAACCAAATGTGAGGGACTATAAGTGCTGCTGTCTCACATGATATGAACTAATTGATATATTTTGTTACAAAGTTTTGGTATTCAATCTTTGAGAATGGTTTCAGTCCAGTTACGGTCGATTTTACTACCTTAATGCCTATTATTGTCGATTGTTCGAATAAGTTTTTCGGTTTTTTCTTCTTAAATTTAGATCGGAAAATGAACATGTATTATCTATTGTAAAATAAACATGTATATTAGATAATGCAAATAAAAGAGGAAAGTAATATTTACTTTTATAATTATTAAATAAAATTTATTTCTAACATAATAGATGTTGCGGACGGTTGAGGTTTTTGGATAATTGACTCTGTTTTATTTACTGATTTTTGTATTTATAAACCCCAAATTTCATCTCATTATTTTTTACATTTTGCTTTCAAATTTTTGTTTTCTTCTCGCGAATTTCCTCTTTTGAATAGGACAATATCGATTGATTTTTTTGTTTCTGTTATACGAAATTTGAAGAAATGATTAATATAATTCATATGATGTGTTACTAAAAAAAGTTTGACACAAATTTATTTATATTATTTGTCAAGTGAGACATTAGATAAATTTATATTTTATTTTTTTTACAGTTAAAGTGATTATAATATGGTCTTAAATAATACGCACATTGTAGATAGAATTACTCGATCTTAAATTTCTTAAGATGAACATCATCGTCCTTTTCACTGAAATCATTTGTTGGCTTCATATGTATACAAACTTTAAATTTATGTATCATTGATTGATTTTATTATAATTGTTTATAATTTTATTGATTTGAGTATAAGGTAATATTTGTACCTAATTTTAAATTTGAATAAATTTATGTACACTTATAGAATAAATTATTGAAATTCGGATCACCTGAATGCACATGAATAAAAAAAATTTGAACAACTTATTTTATATGTATAATTTTATAATAGAATAAAAGTTTCATTATAAACATTTTATTTTACCATTCACTGATTTTATTATAATTATTAAATTAAAACAATTTATATTTACAAATCGAAAAATACAAACAAAATTTAATATTGTACTTATCTTAATCCCACACGGCACGCCTCATCCTCATCGACCAACGCCTATCTACAAATAATATATTCCAATATATTAAAATCAAACCCACAAACACAAAAACCCTACACAAAGTGCAATCATATAATAATAATAAACAAGTAACGAATAAGCCGAGCCATAATGACGTCATCAGTAGAGAAAGTCCGGTTCACGCTCACATGATTCATTCGGTTTTAGACCGGTAACCGTCGTCGTCTTACGCCAAGGGCGTTCTCTCCGAACCGGAGGAAACCGGAGCGTACCGGGTCGAGAAAGCCCGAAACCCGCCGTACTCGTTATCGACGTCTTCCAAATTACCAATCTCTCCCGGGCCTTGATCGAAATTCAAAGCGTAACTCAAAGGATCGTAATGGAACTGCCCGTGCCTACCGCCGCTACCGCTTTTGTTCCGGTTGAATCTTCTTATAAAAGTCTTCCACCGGGGACCGGCGACGATCTCGGACCATTCCCGAACCTTCTGGAACACTCTAACACTTCGGATCCAAAATCCGGTACCGGGCTGGACCTGGGACGACGTACTGCTGTTTATACGCTGCCAAAAGGCTATGCCGACGGAGGGCGAACGACGGGAGCTGAAGCAAGGGAAACAGAAGCAGCAACGAGTGTTCCGTAGGAGGGAATTCGACGTCGTTTCGTCGGTTATTGCCGGGTCTACATCAATATGGGCTGCCGCCGCCATCGTTGAGATCGAAAAGCTATTTCTCTGGCTTTTCCCTTCTTTTTTTTCTATCTCTGGAAAACGAATCTGAGGAAAGGGTTTGACTCAACAGCAAAGCTAGAGAGGGGAATTCTAATAATGTGCTTTCCAATGAATATCAGCCTTTAGATTAAAGAAACATTTGATCTCAGCCGTTAAAAAGGAATTTTTGGACTGGAAAAAGATCTACTCAGATCGAAAGTTTTACTAATTTTTTGGTATCGTATTGAGTTGAGTTGAGTTAAGTAAAATCATTTTGAATCTAATTTTATTTGAATTTTTTTAATTTGTGCTGTTTGAGTTTATGTTCAAATTTAGTTGTAAAATTTTATAATGTTATAGTATTGTTTGGTTTCAATTTAAACGCCTATACAATATACGTATATATTTCTTTATATTTTTTGTAATGTTATTTAATAAATTAAATTTCACCTAAAATTATTTAATGATATATTATATTTTAAAGAAAGGATTTCGAGTGAAATATATTAATGGGATATAAAATAATTGATGCAAAGAAAGAATTAGCAAAGAGTTGCAGTTAAAGACCAAATTAAATAAAATATAAAGTTAAGAGACTGAACTATAAAAAGTAGAAATTTATTTTCAAAAAAAATGAAATTGAAATTACATAGGCATTTGAATTATTTGAGCCATAGTTTATCATTTAAATTTTATTTAAAAAATTTATTCGAAACAAAATTATAAAAATTGAGTTAAATTAAAATTTAATTTTTAGAACTAAATTCTGCTGACCTCTAATCTCATGAATTATGATATCTGATTTTGTCATTATTGTATAAATGTAATATTTAGATATTTTTAATAATTTTAATATTTATATTTGTCAAAAGGTACACATTTAATATATGATATTCCATTCGTCAATAAGATACATGTTAAAAATATTAAATTTAGATATCAAATATATGCTTTTCAGAAATGGAAGTATCAAATTTGTTATTAAAAATATATAGCCATCTCATTTTCAAACTAAAAAAAAGGTAAATGTGTAAGTTTTGATAAATATAAATATCATTTAAAAATGTGTGTACCAAAATTATAAGAAAATATTGAAGGAAATTTTAAATCAATTGTTTTTTTTATCGGTTTCATTTACGGGTGAGTATACAGTCGAGACCAGTAAAAATATTTCTAGTTGATAAGTCCTATTTCATAATTCAAATTTTATTTAAAAAAAATTAGTCGAGTTGAGTTATTCAAGTTTATATTCAAATTTAATTGTAAATATTATAATGTTAAGACATCAATTGGTTCCAATTTAAATGGTTTTCTATAACTATTTACGATATACATATATCAGACAGAGTTGTGGACTCTCAAACTTGAGAATCAATCTACTAATTACTATAAAATTTTTGAGTTATTCGAGACTCGGTATAAAACTCAAAACTCTATTTTAATTTTTTTCAAGTTAAGTTTATGAATTTACGACTCAACTCGAATCAAGTTTTGCTCACTCCTAGTTCCAATGCAAGCGAGATAATTAATCCCAAAAAGTTAATCACTTCCTTTGGTCTATTGACTATGAGACATTAAGTCTATTAAGTAAGGTCATGAGGTTTAAATCACAACATCGTAAATATATAGAATAAACTGTGTTAGGAGGATAAACTTCTGCGCTATCTGATTCGGATTAACAATCTAATACATCATATATGGGTGGTAATAGTCTAGGAAGAGAAACTTCAACGTAAAGAAAAGCAAATTAGTTAGGTTAATTTTCGAATCAGCACCTAACTAAACTGTTTGACATTCCTCTTAACGGCTTTAACAAGATATTACAAATACTTGAAAAACTGTCTTCCTAACAACCTTCTGTTCGGTCGCCCTTTCTAGCCTTTGTTTTTTCCTCTATATTTCAAAACTAAGTTTGTTATTATTATGTAAGAAGGTAACCAGAACCAGACAACAACACTATTGTCTTAATACCTACTTAAATTACAGTACCGAGTCGCTTTGACAATCTAATTTCGCACATCCTAAATATCTAACACAGTTTCTTAATAGTTCACACCCTTTACATAGACTCATGTGTCGGTCCCTGATTTTTGACTCACCGAGTTCCCTCTACTCATGGACGTAGGGATGGGCACGGGTCGAGTCGGGTCGTGTTTTTGGCCTACCCGAACTCGATCTGAAACTAATTATCCTAAAATCGAATCCGACCCGATCTAATTCTTTAAAAAACCCGACCCGACCCAACCCGAAAATAAATATTCTAAACCCTACCCCGACCCGACCCGACCTATAGAAAAAAAAAAAATTTTAGGGACCTAATTGTAAAAAATTAATTTTAAGGACCTAATTATAAAAAAAAATATATAAAGAGGGGGTATTATTACAAATATCCCTAAAAATTTAGGGGGAAATTACACTATTAGTCCCGGGTCGGGTTGGATTTTTTCACCCTAAAACCCGAATCCGACCCGACCTCACCCTACACAAAAATCCGACCCGACCCGAACCTAATTTTTTTTCATAAAAATACTCGACCCGATCGGGCCGAGTCGGGTCAGAACCCGTCGGGTCCGGGTGCCGTGCCCATCCCTACTTGGACGGAGCCACATTGAACATTAGGGTGTCGGTTAATCACCTAATTAAAGTGCTGAAACCATATCTAATCAACAACCATTAGCAACCAACTGAAGTGATAGTGTAAGGTGATGGAATGTTTAAAAGATTCTTCATTAGTGGACTAATCACTTAATTAAAGACCCAAATCAACATTTGATGGGAAGTTATAGATTTTTCTTAATTAATATGGAAAGTTTAGTGGAGAATGGCAATCAAATATGTGTGGATGAGAGGGAGATTTAATCAGAAAGTTTGGTGGCAGAGAAGCATAATCTCCATTGCCAAATGCTGCTGATGTTGCAACAGATAAAGCCACTAAAAGATAGCAACAAATCTCCAAACATTCCTTCCCTCCATGCATTTAAAATCCCACATCGGTTCAAAGGAACTAATCACTGCAGCAGCTAAGCCAAGCCTTCGTCCCCAACATGGAGAAATCAAACCCTAAATCTGCATTCAAGGTCATCTTCTTCATCTCATTTCATTCTTTGGTTCCTTTAATTCGTTTTCGTCTTCTTACTCGCTCGTTTTAGTTTACGTGTTATTACTTGTGTACCGATTGAATTGCTTCAATTAAACCAATGGACTATAAGTTTTGTCAATTAGACGACTAAACTACTAAAATAGTTTCAATCAAGCCTCTGACTGTTAACTTTTGACGAAACTGATGACGTGACAGTTAATTACACATTTAGTACATGCTCGTGACACATTAATAAATTAAAATTAGGATCAAATTGATAAAATATGTTAGTAACAAGGACTGAATATGCAATTATATAAATTGATTTAACTATCAAATCATCAATTTTATCCAAAGTTAAGAAAGAGTGGCTTAATCTTAATTCTTTTGATATTTTATTCTATCAACTTTTGTATTGCTGATTGAGCTGTGCAATTAATATTTTTTTAATCATTTGTTTTTGGCAGACAAAAGATCAGCAGAAAGACAAAAACTCCAAAGTAATTAATTCATTTATCTAATCCGTGTATTAATTTACACTAATCTTTGGGGTTTAAAACTAAGATAAAATAAGCTAAATTTGCATGAATAGGTTACACCAAAGCCTCCAGCCAAGGAAAACACCAGGCAACAAGAGTTCAAACTTCACACTGGCCAAAGAGCTGTTAAGCGTGCCATGTTCAATTACTCCGTACGTAAATTACTCGATTCGATGAATTTTCGATTAATATTAGATGCACTGACGGTGTTTAATTCATCGTAATTATACGTTTAATTAACTAATCAGGTGGCCACCAAGTTTTATCTCATGGAGATACAGAAGAGACAAGTGGAGAAAGTGCAGAAGGTAATGGAAGTGCAGAAATTAATTACTAATATTAATTAATGGATTAAATACACTAATAACACAATTAATGAGTGGTGTGATAGATGATTGAAGACGAAGAGATCCGTTCCCTGAGGAAGGAGATGGTTCCAAAAGCTCAGCTCATGCCTTTTTTCGACAGGCCCTTCTTCCCCCAAAGGTCGAACCGGCCTTTAACGATCCCGAGAGAACCGAGTTTCCGGTCGGTTAGTTCGAAATGCTGGAGTTGCATCCCGGAGAATGAGCTCCACTATTTTCAGCATGCTCATGCTTGGAACCCCATCAAATGAATCAATGTTTAGACCTAATTGACTGTGAACTGTAATGGGGTTGATGGTCTACGTGCATGCATGCATGCATGATCAATGTACAATATCGATGTGCGTATAGTTTTGTAGGATGTTCCATTTTATGTCACATTTATCCCACCTCTTTTGTCTTTGTCTTTGTCTTTGTGTTTTGTCTGTTTAGACAGTGTGAATAGCTCTCTAGATATATGTAACCAGAAAATACTTCCTTCCCCTAGGCTTCATCGTAATGTGTCAAATAAAGATGGTTTGTAGTTGTATTTTACTTTTTTGGCATCAAAAACTCAGATTTCCCCTTTCATTCTTGTATCTTCTATCCGTGTTAACCAAACACGATTATTTGATACGAGATTAATCTTTACTTAAATCGTTAAACAAATAAACGGACAAAAACGGCAAAGTTCGATCCGGCTGGAGTTAATGGGCTGGGAAGGCCGACATTGTTAATTGACCCAAGCTTAACAGTTCGTTATTGTTCCGACTTTGACAAAAAATAAAGTTTTAGGGTAGAAAGTAACGAAATACAAGTTTAAAAACTAAAATGACTAAACTAATAAAGTTAAAGGGCCAAAAAGATTTAAAGAGACTTAAACCAGTGTTAAACTGCATATTAAATCGGTGTATCTTTCGGTTCATTACTAATATAATCTTCACTAGTGGCAATGCTTTTTCACAATAAAAAAGGGAGAGGAATAGAGGATAATCACCATTTGTTTAATGCTTAGGTCTTTAATATTGGTTTTGATTAATTGATACCAAAACATATTAATTGCATGTTTCTTTTTATAGTGTCACTAAGCACCTATGAACATTTCAAATATATAAAATATATGTATTTAATTTTTTTATAATCATTTGTATCTTATTCATTAGTCAATTAATTTAAATCGGGTATTGTAGAGGTCTGTTATGAGGATGACTTTCCTGACACAATTTATTTAATTCAGAAAACATCATAATTCAAACCTCTGACTTTACTTAAAGAATCTAACATCTCATCCTGCTGGACCAATTGATAATCGATAAACTCCCTCACTATAATTCAGTTCATTATTAATGGTACAAAGTTGGTCCATGACCATGAGAGATCATGGGTAGTCTCTCTAGTTAATTATATAATTATATTATATGACCTAAACATCCAAAGCCACTAATTAGGTCATGAATGTCTTAGGAGGATAAGCAAAAGACATTGTAATGATTGGTCCAGCTATGACCAAAACTCACTTTAATTAGCAATTATGGCATTAGATAAACCCCAAAGTTTCTATGGGTAGTCTCTCTAGTTAATTATATAATTATATTATATTCCATCCTAATGCATGCTTTCTCTTAGCTATAACTTAACTAAATCTAATGGCTTCTTTTTATAAAGAATTAATAATTTGAATTCTGAGTTAATTATATTACATGTCCTCAAATTATAATTCTCTTTTTAAATTGGTTTTTAAACTTTTGAATATTTCGAATTCACCCCAACTACGGTCTTCATTTTAAATTAATCTACAATTTTTTGAGCGTTTAAATTTTATCATCAAATTATCATTTATAACACATCATATTATTACATAATGCACATCAGTGTTTGCTTGTTATATAAGTAATTTTTATAATAATTTTATTAACATGAATATGTTTAGCATGTATTGATAATTTGAGGATAAAATTAGGACATTTAAAAGTTTAGATATCAATTTAAAATAATTTAGAATGAAAGTTATGATTTAGGATGAAAATGAAACGTTTAAAAGTTTGTATACCAATTTAATTTTTCAGGTCTTATAATTGCAATGATGAAGCTTCTATTAATTTGCGGCTAAACAAGTGCTTGTGTTTAATCCCCTTTAAGATGTACGACGCGGCTTAAACCTCACTTCTTTTAGTATAATTTTTTTTTAGAAATAAACTGGTTTATATTCAAAGTGATAAGATTACAAAAATGTCACACTGTTAATATTAGAAATTTAATGCAGAAAATAAATAAAATAAAATTTTAAGGGTGTGAAAGACATTAAAATACAAAACTTATCACATCAGAATAACTTAAAAAATCTTCTGAATGAAATTCAGCAAAACAACTATTTTGACCAGAGTGCTCTATGAAGAAAACAAGTCTTCTGCTACTTGTTATTGGCATATCGGCACAACCACAATAGAGAATCATAAGCATATACAAATCGGCCTCATTCGCTAAAAAAACGCTCGTTGATGCTCGTCACTCAAACGCTAAACTATCAAAAGACAAACTATAACTGCTATAAAAGCATACGAATAAAGTGCCATAAAAACAAATAAAAAACTGTCATAAAAGCAAATATGAAAAGAATATGGCAAAGTAAAAAAAAACTTGAAAAATAAAATATCTATCGGTAAAAATGAATTTTATTTATGCACAGAACCAGCAAACGGCCTAAAATTGTCGTTGGGGAAGAAAAACAAAGGAAAAAGAAAAATTTTAAAAACTTCTTGTAATCCTCGCATAACAAATGAGAAAGGTGGAGAAGTTAATATTATCATATAATAATTCTTTTTAATTTTATTTGTTAATGACGCGCCGGTAGAGATTTATTTGTTCAATATATATTGTGATTTTAATTTGATTGTAAATTGTAATAATTTATTTTACTTGTAATTATTATGATTATGTTTATTTATAAATATAATTCTGATATTTCTAATTACTCTTAGGGGTCGTTTGGTTCACGGAATGTAAGATTACCTTTGGGAATGAGATTACCGGAATGTTACATTACCTAACATATTACCCGGAATGTTGTATTACCTTGTTTGATTTGTTTGGCGGGAATGTAAGATTACATTGTTTGGTTGAAGGAATATAAGATAGGAAAAATGCATGTTTTACCAAATTGTCCTTTAAATATATTTTCTTTTTTAACCAACTGAAGTTTTAAGATTAAAGTCAAAATATTTACATAAAAGTTCATAGAAAATATAAAAAAATATAATATGAAAACCTTTTTATGAAAATTGATCTAAATAATAAATGTAATAAAATACATATCAATAATAAAATTTGAATCAAACACATATATAAAAAAATTGAAATAAAATAAAAATCTGATATATTTTTATTTTATATGCATCATATTATTTTATAATAAGTATTAAAACCCTAAACCACTAAAAAATAAAATAGATTTATACTTGTGTAATTATATACAAAAAAGAAAGATCATTTTAAAATAATTATATTTTCTAGGGGTATTCTTGTCCAAAGGGGAGGGAATTGTCTAATACCTAAGAAAAGGGAGGGAATGACATTCCCGGGAAAAGAGCCAAAAATAGCTACTATTGGGAATATTTCATTACCCCTGGGAAGGAATGCTTTTGAACCAAACGTGGGTATGTAATTCCGGAAAAGATTATTCCCACTGGTAATGATCTTTTCTGCGAACCAAACGCCCCCTTAACACTTTAAAACAAAATTTTAAAGTAGAATTTTTAATGATTTTTAATTTATGCTAAAATGTTTTTAATATGTTTATACAATTTTAATAATATTTAATGGTTTTATTTTTAAATAAATTTTAAATAAATAATTTAATATCATATATTTTTAATATTTTTTTAGATTTTTGAATAAATTTCAAAATAAATTTATTTTTAAAAAAAAATATCATGTGATGTACTATAATATTGTCGTGGTAAAAATAACCTGAAACATTAATATTTAATGGTCAAAATTAGTTAAAAATTTTAATTGTTGTATTTATTAATTCAAAGATTTAATTAATTCAACTTTTCAATATAAGTACTTAATTGAATATAAAATAATTTAGGGGTTGAATTGATATTTTCTCAAAAGTTTATGAGCTTTTTAAACCTTAAACCATATTTATTGGCATTAACTCCAAAGTCCAAACAAAAGCAACTACCAAAACCGTAAGGGGAATGGCAGAGCTACGCGTGTGCTGGGGGGTGGGGACCTTGTTTTAATGTTTCATGTGAACCTGCTTAATACTTTTATTCAAATAAATGTCAAAATTACACATAAATTTGTTTCAAATATATACATAAAATTTGATTTATTGTATGATATTAAATTAAAATTAAAATTAAAAATGTTCAATAATATACAAATAACTATAAAAATTAATTTTTTTAAAATGTATGGTTAGATGGTCGGAGCATGATTGTCAAAATGTTCATAATATAATAGTGGATTTTTTTTTGAACCGGTATAATTTCCATTCATCAAGGATCATACACAAAGAATACTAGTAAATACCTCGTTAAAAACCTCCTTAAACTTGAATAGAGGGAAAAAATACCTTTACTAATATTAAGATAAATTCAAAAATTACGGGAAAACCCAACAAGTCTAAAAGTAACAAGGAAACAACATCTAGACATGCACAACATCATCAAGTAATAACGTACTAAGCCAAACCGGTGGAGTCGCATGAAAAATCATCCCCAAATATAATAGAGGATTATTATCTCATACACATGCCAAGAATTTTGTGTTTTAAATTTAGAGTTTAGGATTTCAATGTATGTGCATAGAATTCAAGGTCTAAGGTTTAAAGTATTATGGTTAAGAGTTTAGGTTTTAACCTATAAAGCCTAAATTTTAACTCTAAGCTCAAAATTCTATCAACAACCCCTAAATTCAAAACTACTCTACTTAAACTCATAAACCACAAACCCTAAACAATAAAACTAAAGCGCTTGTATAAACAAAGTTTATACGAACACTTGTGCATGAAATATTTACCTTATAATATATGGAGTATTAACATATGAATATCTTATTTTTAAAACCTTTGGGAGCCAAATGCAATTTTTTTAAAAAAAAAAGATGAAGTATGTAGTTTAAAGACAATTGTAGGGGCCATGGTCCCTGCAAGTGAAGTAAATTCACATATTATTATTTAAGTTGAATATTTAATTAAAAGGTTTTACCTTATTTTAAAACGTAAGTACGTAAAAAAATGCACAAGTCAAAAAATTAGTTTAAAAACATTAAAATCTCATATTAACTTGTACAACCTTTAAAAAGATTATATTAATTTGCACGAGTCGATACACACCAATACAAATTAGTTTAAAATAATTAACCTTTCACGTACGGCTAATTTACGTAGGAGATAATCACCAACTACAAATATTAAAATTATTCTGTACTCAAGATAAAAAAAATTATTCATCCACTAATTAAAGTAAGAAAATAAAACTCTTATCATTTCATCTAATTATTTACATAAACTTTTTTTTTTCATTAAAAATCTCAAAAGAATTGGGGTGAGTCTAAAGTGCGGCTAAAAAACGACAAGTTTTGAAATTTGTCCAACAACTTAAAATGTTAGACTTTTTAATAACGTTTTAGGTTGATTTTTTTGTGTGTATGGGTGTGGTTTTTAACAAGTTTCGATATTTTCTATAACATTTTAGGTTTTTGGAAAAAAATATCGAAACTTGTTAAAAATAAAGCTAAAATACTTTCTAAAAGCTAACATTTTAAATTATTAAATAAATTTCGAAACTTCTCGTTTTTTAGCCGTGCGTGTTAGTTTTGAACTTTGACAGCTGTGTGGGTGTGGCCTTCTTAATTCCTTTCTTTTCTTAGCTTCTACACTCAACCATGCCTCGCTGTCCTAAGGGACCACCTCCTTTCTTTATTTCCCCATTTCATTTTTGCCAAGTGTTTGGACTTTCTTTTTTTCCCCATTTTTTCGGGAATATGTTTTACTTTAAAACTATATTTTATACATGAGTTATTTATAAATGCAAACAACAAAGTGTTTTTACGACTTTTATATTTAATATTCTAAACAAAATACTATTTTTAATAACTTATTTAGTTTTAAGAATTTCGCATGTATTCGGTATTATAATCTTTTGTTTATCAAGTAAACTGTCCACGAGACTTTCTGATGTAATAATTTTAGAAATACATTTGAAATACTGATTAATAATTTTTTTAATAGGAAAAATGGAAAAATAATAATATATTCGAAAATGTTAGCATTAACTAATCATGTGAATGTCGGGAATAAGAGTGTAAAATGGCAGAGTCGGCGAAAGAGTTGAAACAAGGTGCCGTCCACTTGGCATGCATCCAACTAAAACCGGACCCCGGTTCCTCGTAAAATCTAGGGTCGTTGCCTATATTAATTACCCCTTTTTTACTTTCTTTATTATTACAACACTTGTCACTTTTATATTTAAAATTAATTTTTAAAAACATGAGAATCTGTTCATGTTAACTTTTTATAGTCGAATAAAAATATTAAAAAAATTCATCAAATATTTAAGGTTTAGATATTACACGGTTTAATATTGTCATTTAAAAATTAAGGTCTAGAACCCAACAATTGTTTCAGTAGAAAAGCGGATGATGTTTATCATATGAGACACAGGTTCAAATCGCTTCATGTAAAAGGTGTATGCTCATTATCAAAGAATTAAAATATGTATGAACATATATTATCTTATAATCACCTTTAAACCATTTAAAAAAGGATAAAGATTCTATACACAGGCGGTGGAAACTGAAAATTTCCACAAGTGCCTTAGTTTTAGGGTTTAGGGGTCTAGGTACATAGGGTTAGAATTTAGGGATAGTTGTTTCAATTTAAGGTTTAGGGTTATAATTTAGTGTTTATAACCTAAACCCATAAACTCTATACTCTAAACTAACTCCATATACTCTAAGACTAAGGCGCTTGTGGAAACTTTCAGTTTTCACTGCCTGTGTATAGGATATTAATCCTTTAAAAAATTAAGGTTTTAAATTAGAGACTTAAGTTATATTATTTAAAGAATAAATATGCATGCTTTACAATATAACTCTAATATGGGAGTGGACTTAATTAATAGTTGGAGATCAAAGTTTTACTACTCTAGGTCATGCAATGGTATGTTTCTATATTGTCATATATTATACATAAATATGAGTACCATTGGTTGGAGAGCTGTCCTTTTCATCACAATGAAAACTAAAGTAGTTAAATTTCATGACCACCATAACCAATCCATACCATAACCAAAACTAATGCCTTTGTTTTGTTATGATTCATGTACCCTAATTTAATTTCATTGTCACTTCTCTTGTGTTTTATTCAATCATTAATATTCTCCTCTTTTCTTTCATGTGATTTTTCACCTTCTTAAGATCACATGTAATCTATATCATTAATGATCGAAAATGATACTTACAGATCATTTATCAAATAAAATTATAAGTGAAATTTGAATTTTTAAATACAATAAGCTTAAATATATACATTTGTTACATGAACTATGCGAGTTCTTTTAAGTGTGCAACTAACGAATTTTTGTTGTCGAGTTAGTAGTTAAACTAGACACTTTCTCCCAGATTGGTGCATGAAAAATTTTTGCTCACAAGTTTGTACCTGAACTTTAATTTCATCAACAATTTTGATAATTTTATTAATAGTTTTAGTCCATAAAATTTACACATCTTATCATTTGGTCATAATTTGAAAAAAAATCAATAACTTCAATTTTCTCATATTTAAAAATTTCACCAATTTTGTCATTCTTACAACATCGTCAACCAAACGAGTTGCATTCTACCATAAAATTAACAAGTCATTGTTAATCTTTTATTATAGAATAAAAAAGTAACATGACATTTTTTAAATAACAACGAGTAAGTTGATAGAAATTTTAAATACAAATGATTAAATTTATTGAGTTGCTTCAAATTATAACTAAATTAATAGAAGATAAAAAGTTTTGATACAGCATGGGAGAAGTGTCAAGTGTTCATGTAACAAATCGGGAGAAAGTGACTAGTTCGTGTATTAATTTGAAAGTAAAAATTATTTAAGTATTTTCTTGAGAGAATGTGTCTAATTCAGATATTAAATATATATTTAAGCCAAGAATAATACTTACATATCAATTATATTATAAAAATTTTCGGTAGAACTCAAATTATGATAAATATTAAAATGTTAATGAATACTCGAACATCTGAATCAACTAATGTAAGGGTGAGATTCGATTAAGTCGAGTTAACAAATTTTGAGTGGACGAGTCATGTTTTATAACTCAAACTTTATTTTAAATCTTTTCGAGTTGCGTTTATGAAATTTGAGTTTAACTGTTGAATTTCTATTCAAATTTAATCATCAATATTTATAGTAAACTTATTGATCAAATTAAACGATTTTCTATAATCATATACGATATACAAATATATTTCTTCATATTTCTTCATATATTAGGAAAAATTAAAGGACTCAACTCAAACCTTAAAATTAATTCACTAATAACTAAAAATTCCAAGTTAATCGAAAGTCTCATTTTATAACTCAAATTTTATTGGAAAATTCTACAACGTGCGACGAACATCGATGAACACCACTAATGATGAACATCGATGAACACCATTAAATTAATTAATAAAAACTTAAAATTTCAAGGACCCATCATACAATTAATAATTATTTTAAAAATTCAATTAAATTATTTTTTATATATAATAAAATTTTATTTTTTTAATAAGGGTAAACTATATATTTAGTACCTCACTTATTTCCGTATTTCTATTAAACCCTCATTATTTAAATATTATTTCAATTTGACCCTATTCTTTATAAAAAATAATTTAACCCTCAACCTAAAACCTTAAACTATTAAACCTTAAACCCTTAAACTCTTAAACATATACCCTAAATCATATACCATTAAAAATAATTTCACCATCATCGATTCAATTCAATGAATCGTTGAATTCTCCTAAAAAATTTAATTCATATACCATTAAAAATAATTTGAGGCAATCACCGAAAATTTCATTCTTCCTCCTCCCCTTCAATATTGCCTCCAACCAGAAAATTTCATTCTCGGCAATACTGAAGTAGCGGAGTTCGTAGATGGAACGATCCCCGTTGGAGGCAATCACCCGAAGCCAATCGCGAACATTGTGCTTCTTCAAGTACTTCTTAGTCAAGTACTTAAGATACCGCTTGGAGTGAGCACAGAGCGAACTTCTGTGAACTGTTCCCTTCTCCATCCTTTATCTACCGAGTTAAATCTCAAATAAGATTATAATGTTAATTTTAGGAGATTCAAGTTTAATTAATTTTGATATATATATAAAATAATTTAATTAAATTTTTTAGGAGAATTCAACGATTCATTGAATTGAATCGATGATGGTGAAATTATTATTAATGACATATAGTTTAGGGTATATATTTAAGAGTTTAAGGGTTTAAGGTTTAATAGTTTAGGGTTTTAGGTTGAGGGTTAAATTATTTTTTTATAAAGAATAAGGTCAAATTGAAATAATATTTAAATAATGATGGTTCAATAGAAATACGGAAATAAGTGAAGTGCTAAATATATAGTTTACCCTTATTAAAAATAAAATTTTAATATATATAAAAAATAATTTAATTGAATTTTTTAAAATAATTATTAATTATATGATGTGTACTTGAAATTTTAAATCTTTATTAATTAATTTAATGGTGTTCATCGGTGTTCATCATTAGTGGTGTTCATCGATGTTCGTCGCACGTGGTAGACTCATCCAATTTTATTTGTAAATTGTTCAAGTCAAATTTATAAAATTAAGAATTGTCTTAAATCAAGTTAAAAAATTTAACCTTTTAAACTGAGTCGAGTTTTGCACGCACGTTGTCCATAATATAATTCATAATTTAATAATATTATAATATTTTTATAACATAATTATTTTTACATCCTCATATATACAAATCTAACTTAGGTCTTTCCCTCTCTTTCAACCGCCCATTTCAACTTCCACTATCAGCATCCGACAACACTGCAACCGCAAGTACATGCAAATGCTCTAAACTGAAACAGCTGTTTGATAATGCTCTAAAACAAAACCCATGTTCTTCACATGACACTTTCCTTTTGATTCTCATCCACACCGTCCGATCAGATTTTTTTTCTTTTTTTCACCATCATCTCATGCATGTACGATACAGATCCAAAAAAAGACATTTGGGGGGCCTACCTCTTTATACTGCTCTGCTACAATCGGCCTTACCGAATCCCACTCTCCTCTTCGCCAGATCAAACTCCACCCATAGATTCTGTTGATGGAAGTTCCCGATTATATTGCTCGCAACCCCGAGCATGTTCGACCGTCCGATTCCCAAGCAGTGGACCCCTCCGCCGACGTCGGCTAGAATCCGATGCTTATCCGCCGTGATCTCCACCCCTTTCTCGAACTCGAACGTCATGTCGCCGATTGACCGTCCGATCTCGGTCGGGTTGCCGTCGAAACACATGTCGGCCACTTCGCCGTACACGTAACCCTTTTTAAGCCTTGGACCGACCAGTCGTACAACTTCTTCTCTCACCTTGTTGTAGGCCTCGTCCACCAGGTAAGTGAACTCGGAGCCGGAGTCGATCATGGTTTGACCCGAGCCTCCGGAGTCGGGTCGGAAAACGTGGACGGGGATTGCTAGCTTCTTGGATCCTATTCGGATCCCTTGCATTGGGAGTGTGTAAGCCAAAGGATCCATATTCGGCATGCTTCGGCTTTGAGGGAAAGCCAGAAGGTTAATATACCGAAACCCGCGAGAATTCGGGTTTTGGCCGATGTAAAACGACCCGGTCGGAGAAACCCCGGGTTGGGTCCGACGTGTAGGAACACAGTAGGAGAACTTGGAGATTTTGGACTGGGAAGCGAAGGAGAATCGGCCGAGATTCATCCCCAAAATACCCTTGTCCTCGCTGGTATCGGTGGCGCAACCGAGGATCAAAGGAGGGGTACTCTGGGAACGTGAAAAGGTGAACTTTTCCCTGACCAAGTTACCCTCGGCGAGTGTTCCGTCGGCGTAGAAGTAAGAGTAGTGGCACAAACGGTTCTGGTCGCACGACGTCGGGAGGGTGAAATCGGGAATCCGAGGCTTACAGAGAGGATGGTTACACGGCAAGACGGAGAAAGAAGACGAAAGAGAAGGATCAAACGACGCCGTGGGCGGCGGCTTTTTGGGAGCCTTCTTGTGACACTGAATCCACGAGAGCTGGCTTCCAGTGTCCAACACCATCTGCTGAGTCTGCGGCGGAGTCCCAATCGGTAAAGCCACGATCAAAGCCATGGAATACTTGAACGTCGTCTTATAACTATACGACGTAGTAGACGAAGCCCGTGCCGGCCTCCGCCTCGGGGCATGCTTGGAAACCGAAACTAAAGAAGGGTTCAAAGTCTGAACTTCAACATGAGGAGAGAAACGGAGGGAAGTGAGTGGAAACGAGAGGGAAATGGTGTCGTTTTGCTTTGCTTGAGAAACGATGAAGGGAAGAAGAGAGAAGAGAAAGGGGAGAGTTTTGCAGAGAGCAGCCATGGATGAGTGAAACGAAGAAGAAGAAGAAGAAGAAGAAGGAGAGTGGTTTAAAATGGAGGGGGAGAGTGTGGGGTTGTATTTATATATGGGGAAGTAAATAGTAATGGCTAACAGGCTATGGCCTACAGTGGAAGACAGAGACAAATCAAGAAGAAGCCATGGAAATGGAAAAATATGAAATCTACAGTGAAGCAAGACGCGTTTTTTCTTAATGTAGCGGTTAGATCTTCTTATGATTCATAATTAAAATGGTGGCCACCATTTTTATCATCTACAATTATAACCACACCTATCTATTCTATCATGCCTATTATCTACATGTCTTAACTCGGTTAACTCTTTTTTTATTCGAATATAATTATCAAAACCTATCAAATAGTTTCAATAAAAAAATTAGTCTCAAATGACTCGAATTCAAACAATTTGTTTACACGTACGGCGCATATATCTTATTGAAAGGGCTATGATTAATGAACATATATTATCCTGTAAACACACGAGTCAATTAAAAATATATATTAATCTCGTTTTAAGAGAGTTTATCTATTGCAAAAAAAGAAGGCTCCCCATTATTAGACAAACGGATAACTCCACTGAGGGTTATCCGCATTAAAAATGATCATATTTGACACCATCTCCTTCGATAGGAAGGGTCGAAAAATAGTGGTCAACATGAATCCTTCCCCCTGGACCATCAGGTGTCCTATGTTCACGAGTGATCTAAGGTTCCTCATGTTCTCTTCCAGCTACGAATTGAAGGCATTGTTCGGTGCTGGGTTTTTTTAACCTTGTTAGGTCAATCTCAAAGCCTGGTTCTTCGACCATTGTAGTCCAGTTGACAAGATCTTTGTCTACTGATAGGAGAACCTGCCTCCGGATGGAGCTCTCACTTGTTTCGATCGAGCCTCTATACCGACTCTAAAATTGGCAAGGGTTTTTGTGTTGTTTTCTTTTTTCTTTCTCTGGTTAGGGATATCCCTTTATTATGAGAACACCTTCGTTTGTTTTTGGCTTACGTGCCAAGTCTTTAGTTTTGCATGGTTTTGTTTATCGCATGTTGTCGTTTGGTTCATGGAAGATCCTGTTGTTTGCTTGCCTTTGTTTGTGTCCCGAGTCAAAATATGCTAGTCTGATTGTAAGGTAGTATCTGTTTAATTTTTTTAACTCTTTAATAATGTATACACATAGTGCTCGAACCTATATCGTAATATACCAAAATATTGGTATATATATTTTTAAAAAGAATGTTCTGTTTATAAAACACATGATTGAATTGAAATGAAATCATATATTAATCGGGTACCAACTTAATTAATAAATTATTAAAAATAGTCTTCATTTGAATTATAATGAATATTATTATAAAATTACTTTTTGTCTTTTTTAAATTATTTTTCACTCGTTGAACAATTTTTTAATATATATATATATATATTTATAAAATACTTTCACCCATATCGTAATCTACCATAATATTAAAATATATTTTTTTAAAAAATATTGTTCTGTTTATAATTTTGGAAATTCAATAAACACATATATGAGTAGCTTTTCACGTTTTGGGTAATTTTTCTAACTAAATTTAAGTAACAATATTAAAATTTTCACCTAAATTTTGTTCTGATAGTAGAAATATGTACTGATGAATTTATGCAAGTTGTATGTACCTTTGTAAAAAAAGGGTCTAATTTTGCACTAGGTCCCTACTTTTTGCATATTTAAAATTTAGTATTTTTTAAGTTCTCTACTGTTTTGATTTAATAATTGAAATCTAATTAATAATATTGTAAACAAACTTCTGTTAATTTGTATTATGTAACATTTTAAAATTGTCTTTCTTCTTGTAGTTGGGTTGCTGAATTTAATTTGACTCGAATTTTTTTTAAATTATGTTAATCGAATTGATTTATTCGAGATATTTAATTTTTGAGTTCGAGTTAAATCAAATTATACAATTCAAATAGATGAAATTACATTTTTGTAAATACCATTCGGATCTTGATAATTTTAAAAAATATTCAAATTGAATTATACAATTAATTTTTTTTAATCTATAAAATAGGTTAAACTATGAGAATTTTAAAATTGTACAAAATGATAAATTTGAGGCCAAAACAAATAAATTATTAAATATAAAATATCTAATTATACTTTAAAAGGAATTTTTAAATATAAATGATCTTAAATTTATTTATCTAAGTTAAAAAATATTGGTATTGTTGATATTATTTTAATTTAAACTATTTTTATAATTTAACTTGAACAAATTTCTTAATCAAAATCAAAATTCATATAAAAATAATTGGATAATAAATTTATGAATTTAAACAGAACAAATATGAAATTTAAATGTGCAGAAAGTACTGTAGGTAGAAGCAAAAGTAGACCACATATTAAATAAATATCTTTGAGCCCTGAGCTAAATAATTAATTCTGCATTTCAGACATATGTGGGGTTTCCCCATTACTTGCAAAGGTTTTATCCGTCCTATTTGATAGATTATACTAAACGGTTGAAGAAGGATTTAGAAGAAGAGAGGAAGAAGGAAAGAAGAAACAGAGAATTAGGGATTTGATATGAAAACAAAAAAGAGGGAAAGGGGAAAATACGAATACAATTTAGAGTAAAAAGATATCTGATTAACTTGATTACAATCAAATGGGCTCTTGAATATTTATAGCCCAAATCATACAAATAGTCTGTTATAACAGATCTAACAACCTTTCAACAATGGGTTAACAACCCAAATACTCTAGAATAGTCTAACAGCCCAAATATTCTAGAATATACTATTCATCTAACATTCTCCTGGTATCTTCAATCTCTTCAAGCTTTAAACAAGAGTGAACACCAAGTCGAGCACGAAATCGATTAAACATCAGAGGTGGTAATGGCTTGGTAAGAATATCAGCTATTTGTTCAGAGGATGGAACAAAATTAACAAGCAATTTACCAGCTAGAACTCTTTCTCTCACAAAATGCACATCGATCTCAACATGTTTCACACGTGCATGATGTGTAGGATTTGCTGCCATGGACACGGTGGAGGTGTTGTCACACCATACAACGGGTAGTTGAGCAAGTTTAACTCCAATTTCAGACAGAAGATGCTCTATCCAAACCAGTTCAGACACAATATTGGCCAAGCTTCTGTATTCAGCTTCAGAGGAGGACCTTGAAACTACACTCTGTTTCTTAGAACACCATGTTACTGGATTACCACCCAAGTAGATACAATATCCAGTAGTAGAGCGTCTGTCTTCAACTGACGCAGCCCAGTCTGCATCGGAGTAACAAACAAGATCAAGATTGGAAGAGTGCTCATAAGAAAGACCAAAGTGAAGTGTCCCCTGTAGATAACGAAGGATGCGTTTTACAGCACGCCAGTGAATTTCAGAAGGTTGGTTCATGTATTGACTAACTTTATTCACTGCAAAAGCTATGTCAGGTCTGGTTAAGCACACATACTGTAAACCTCCCACAATGCTACGAAATAAGTGCAAATCAGAAAAAGGTTGTCCACTATCTTCATGCAATTTGGGACACACAATCATGGGAGTGGGAACAGGGCTACACTTATGCATATTAGCCTTTTCAAGCAACTCTGAGACATATCTTCTTTGATTCAAAGTCAAAGAATCAGAATGTTGTTGTATCTCCATACCGAGAAAGAACTCAGGTTGTCCCAAGTCTTTAAGCTTGAACTCAGAGTTTATTTGCTGAACAACATCATTCACCTCATGTTCCATATTACCCGTTATGATGATATCATCAACATAAACCATCAAGAGTAATTGAACTGTCCCTGTGTTCTTAACAAATAAGGATGCATCAGACTGAGACGCTGAAAACTGCAACTTGTTAGTCAAGAACTTCTTGAGAGTGATGAACCAAGCTCGGGGTGCCTGCCGTAAACCATACAAAGCTTTCTTCAAGTGACAGACAAGATGTTCCCCATTAACACCATCTTCCTCAAAACCAGGTGGTTGGCACATAAAAATGTCTTCACTCAGCTCTCCATTCAGGAAAGCATTATTAATATCAATTTGCCGAATGATCCAGCGTTCAAGAACAGCAGTTGCAAGGACAGTTCTAATGGTGGAAGCTCGTACCACTGGGCTAAAAGTTTCCCTGAAATCAGAACCTATCTGCTGAGAGTACCCCTTAGCCACCAGTCTAGCTTTTAGACGTTCAACTGACCCATCAGACTTTCGTTTGATTTTAAACAGCCATTTACATCCAACTGGCTTTCGAGAGGGAGGCAAGGGCTGCAAATCCCAAGTTTTGTTTCGCATAAGAGCCTCATACTCAGCCAGAACTGCTAGTCTCCAACCAGGATGTGCAAGAGCTTCATGCACAGTAGCAGGCTCAGAAAGAACTCCCTCAAGAAGATAGGCTTTTGGTTTGAAAATCCCAGATTTTCCACGTGTCACCATGGGATGATCATTTAGAACACGAACAGAAGGTAATGTGGACTGTGATGGTGAAACTGGAAGTGGAGGTAAAGAGATGGGAAGAGAAGGTAATGTGGATTGTGGTGGTGGAGTTTGAAGTGGAGGTGAAGTGGTGGAAATAGTAGGTAAGATGGATTGTGATGGGGAAACCTGAAGTGGAGGTGAAGGTGTGGAAGTAGCATGTAATGTGGATTGTGGTGGTGGAGTTTGAAGTGGAGGTGAAGGTGTGGAAGTAGCATGTAATGTGGATTGTGAAGGTGAAGCATGATGTGAAGGTGAAGAGATGGAAATAGCTCGTAAGATGGACTGTGGTGATGAAACTTGAAGTGGTGGTGAAGGTGTGGAAGTAGCATGTAATGTGGATTGTGGTGGTGGAGTTTGAAGTGGAGGTGAAGGTGTGGAAGTAGCATGTAATGTGGATTGTGGTGGTGGAGTTTGAAGTGGAGGTGAAGGTGTGGAAGTAGCATGTAATGTGGATTGTGGTGGTGGAGTTTGAAGTGGAGGAGAAGGTATGGAAGTATCATGTAATATGGATTGTGAAGGTGAAACTTGATATGAAGGTGAAGGGATAGAATGGAGTGGAGGTTGTGAAGGTGAAACTGCGAGTGAAGAAGAGTCGAAAGGAGACACACTAGATGAAGAGGAACTACTGCTACCTTGATTTGGAACCAAAGGATAACTCACAGGAGAGGCAGAATGCAAAGAATTATCAGCAGACAAAGGATCTTGAAACAAGGTAATATCAGCAACAGAAATTAAAGAATCAGAAGCATTCAAAACAGATTTATTAGCAGCAAAAGGATACAAAGACTCATCAAACTTAACATGCCGAGAAATATAAATTCGACCATCAGTACTCAAACACTTATAACCCTTGTGAGAGGGAGAATATCCTAAAAATGTGCAAGGAGAGGATCTAAACTGCAATTTATGACTATTATAGGGTCGTAAGAGAGGATAACAAGTGCAGCCAAAACTCCTTAGAAAAGAATAATCTGGTTTAATTCTAAACAACTTTTCATAAGGAGAAATAT
The DNA here is from genome assembly GCA_958450335.1 of Hibiscus tridactylites. Taxonomy (NCBI): domain Eukaryota; kingdom Viridiplantae; phylum Streptophyta; class Magnoliopsida; order Malvales; family Malvaceae; genus Hibiscus; species Hibiscus tridactylites. The sequence goes on along the minus strand of OY288270.1, from coordinate 102,574,366 downwards.
TAGCAATAGCAGAAGAGGGAAGCCTATTGATTAAAAATATAGCACTAGTAAAAGCATCACTCCAAAAACGCAAAGGCATATGAGCATGAGCAAGAAGAGTCAGGCCTACCTCAACCACCTGTCGATGCTTTCTCTCAACAATACCATTCTGCTCAGAGGTATGGGGGCAGGTCAGCCGATGAACTATACCTTGTTCATGAAGATAAGACCTGAGTGCAACAAATTCTCCCCCACCATCACTCTGGAGAACTTTTAGCTTAACTCCAAGCTGCCTTTCAACCTGAGAATGAAAACAAACAAAAGCCTCTTTAACTTGAGATTTAAACTTAAGAAAATAAAGCCAGGTATAACGAGAGAAAACATCAGTAAAAGCAACATAAAACTTAAAAGAACTAGAAGAAATAGGGGCAGGTCCCCAAACATCTGCTACAACTAATTGTAAAGGAGCAGTGTAAACAGTTTGAGATGACACAAAAGGAAGTTTATGGCATTTACCTAACTGACAGGCCTGACATAAAGCCAAGTCTTCTACAGTTTTATTAGAAACAACAGGAAGATTACATTGAGAAAGAACTTGCTGCAAAACCTTAGATGAAGGATGGCCAAGTCTATGATGCCAAACCTCTAAAGGAATAGTTTTATTAACAACAGCAATCTTACAAGAAGGTGAAACAGAATTAGAAAACAAGTTTCTGGAACTACTAGAAGCATTATTAAACAACTGCTGATTCTGAAGAACACCAGCAGATGGCAGAACAGTATTAACACTAGTATTGGAAAGTAAGGTGGAATTAGGGGAGAGAGAATCAAGCTTGTAAAGACCATCTGACTCACGACCAACCAGTAACACCTGCTTTGTGTTCAAGTCCCTGATCTGACAATGCTTAGGATAGAACTCCACACACACCTGATTATCCTGAGTGAGCTTAGAGATAGAAAGTAAATTTTTAGTAATGCAGGGAACAAACAATAATTGATTCAAAAATAAAACTTTATCTCGAGAAATAAGGCGAGATTGACCAAAAACTTTAATAGGTAAAGAATGACCATTACCTACTTGGACACTACCAGTGCCAGGACTAGAGGTACCATCATGTAAATTGGACACATCATTGGTAAGATGATGCGTGGCCCCAGAATCAGGGTACCAGGCATTATCATCAACCAAATCAGTAGTAGCAAGATGCACTTGAGGAACCACAGGGCATGCAGAACCAGAAGGAGCAGTGGGATAAGTAGGAGGAGCTGAACTTGCAGACAGAAAGAAATTTCCAGAGGGAAACACAGTAGGAGAGGGAGAGGCAACAAACTGAGGCAGAGGCTGAACAGGGACAGAGGACAACTGAGGAAAGCCAGGCACATCCATAGGAGAAGGTGAAGGCAACTGAGAAAAACCAGCTACAGGAGGAGATGGAGAGGGATAGTAAACTGTATTGAAAGGAAATGAAACAGTATTAGCCTGAGCAACAGTAGTGGTATCCCTGTTAGGTTGCCTAGGAATCTCATTGTTTCTATAATTCAGATTATATCGAAAATAGCATCGATCAGCAAGATGTCCAATCCTCTCACAAAGCTGACACTGAGGCCTATTTCCTCCAGAAAACCTACCTCTACCTCTACCTCTATTGTTGTTGAAACCAGCAGTCTGACCATTAAACCCAAATGTCTGACTAGAAGTGTAATTAGAACCTTGTGAAGGATTCTGACCAGAGTTATACCCAACAGAACTATAACCAGTACTAATATTAGAAGCAACAGGATTACTAGGACTAGCAGGAACCACAGAGGCAACATGAGTAGGTACCACAGAAGCAACATGAGCAGAAGCATGAACATGACTCATCATATTATTAGATTGTCTTATGTCAGCATCCAACGGAATAGTACTAACAGAGGCCAAATTGTTAGATGAGGGACTAGCAGAGATAATAGTAATGACAGAATCAAACTCAGCTGGTAGACCATTAAGAACAGCAATAATGTGTTCTTGCTCAGATATTCTTTCACCACAGTTCGCAAGGTTATCACAGATAGACTTTACTTTCATCAGATATTCATGCATACTAAGATCACCTTTCTTCTGTGTATGTAAAAGCCTCCTATAAGACATTAGCTTAGAAGTAGTTTTTCCACTGTACATCCTATGTAAGGTATTCCATATAGCAGAAGAGGTACTAAGACCAATCAAATTATGCAAAACAGGCTCACTAACAGTAGACAGTAACCAGGTGGCCAAGGCACCATCCTGTTCCTCAAACAACTCAAAAGCAGGATTAATAACAGTAGCATTCTCACGAGTAACATACTTAGGAGGAGGCTGAACATTTTCATCAATAAAGCGCAGCAACCGTTGAGTTTTGATAATCAAAAACACTTGTTGATGCCAAAGAAGGTAATTATGATCATCGAGAGTAACATTAATCTTTTTAGTGGAAAAGATTTTTGACTCTCCTATAGTAGACTCACTAACGGGAGTAGTAGATCTCTGAGGAATGGCAGTAGACTCAGGATTCATATTAGGCATAGAAGGCTCAGGATTTCCAGTAATAGATCCCATCGCAGAAACAACAACACACCAGAAAAGAACTAAAGAAATGAGAATCAACAGTAGAGAAAGCAGCAACTATCCAAAAACGAAACACAAAGAGAAGCAGATCAAGCAATAACCAGCTGGCAATCAGATTAAACAAACCAGAAGGCAGAGGAACACAAAACCTCAGGAGAACAAGTAACATACACCAAACGGCAAATAGAAGCGAGGAAAAATTAAGAAAGATCTCACCAAACACCAGAGATCAAGGAGCCAAGCACGACTGTGACCTCGAAATCACAGTAAGGACACGAACAAGCTCACGAACAGAATCACGAACAATCGCCAAAGAAACGCGCAGGCTCTGGCAACAATGATAGAGCAAGACGAACTCGGAATACTCCAGGAACGGAAAAAGCAAAACGAAGAAACACTCACGAACGGAAAAACGGGACCGGCGGTGTCACCAGTGCACCGGAAGAAGCTCTGATACCATGATAGATTATACTAAACGGTTGAAGAAGGATTTAGAAGAAGAGAGGAAGAAGGAAAGAAGAAACAGAGAATTAGGGATTTGATATGAAAACAGAAAAGAGGGAAAGGGGAAAATACGAATACAATTTAGAGTAAAAGGATATCTGATTAACTTGATTACAATCAAATGGGCTCTTGAATATTTATAGCCCAAATCATACAAATAGTCTGTTATAACAGATCTAACAACCTTTCAACAATGGGCTAACAACCCAAATACTCTAGAATAGTCTAACAGCCCAAATATTCTAAAATATACTATTCATCTAACACTATTATTCCTCTTTATTTCATTCTTAATTGTTAATATTAAAAAAATAACTTATTCTATTCTAATTTGACTTTTTACATTATTTTCGCTATTTTAATATCAAATAATTTTTAGGCTTAACTCAAAGACGTGTTTAAACAATATATCTTTTCTTATTAGATGTTTAAAGTTTTATTTCATTCTCATTTTTCAGGTCTTTTTTATTATGTCAGTAAAAAACTACTCAATAAAAGTTTTGACGAAAAAATAGACACTTAAAACAAAACACAAACAATTTAAACACTTATTTTTCAAACAAACAACTAATAAATGTTGGGTACAGCGGTAAGACACGTTATATTCTTAAGGAGAGGACTCGAGTTCAAACTTTAAATATGACATTATTAGGAGGAACAACCTTACACCTCAAATATAGACCGTAAAAAGGACACGCATATTAAAAAATACATTATGATACACAACCATTGCCTTTCAATATCAACATGTGTTCAATAAGTATATATGAAGTTATAGTATTAAAATGTTATTATAGGTTTCGTTGGATATATAGGGTACTTAAGAATTAAATTTGAGGATATAGGGGATATTAGAGTATATTTAGTAATTTATGAAAAATTTTACCGTGCAGGGGAGACGCAACCTGCAGGTGGCGTCCTCTATTTTTTTAATAATTTCTCCCTCTCAAAATTTATCATGCACGTGAACACTTTAGACTCAAAAAATTATAAAAAATCGTCACCTGTAAATGGTGTCTTCACCCTAATTATTTATTTTGCCGTAATTTCCAAAATAAAACTCAAAACCCCCGATTCCCTTAAAATTAATTTTAAATGGCAATATTCCCCCAATTTTTCATGTTATTATGATATACAAATATTGCTTTTGAAGATGAACATGTGATGGCAATTGGTCTAGATTGTTTGCGAAAAAAAATCATTGTTAGTATATTAAATAATAATTCTTTAAAAATATATATTGAAATATAAATAATTTATTTGTAAAATAACTTTTATTTTTAATTATTTCAAATCATTATTTTTTAAATACTTTAAGTAAATATATTTAAAAATATTGTTGTAAATTATATAAAATTTAAGATAAAATAAAATAGAAAAATATGATGTCATATATCTAAAACATAGTATATCAAATAATAATTCTTTAAAAATAAATATTGAAATATAAATAGTTTATTTATAAAATAACTTTTATTTTTAATTATTTCAAATAATTATTTTTTAAATAATTTAAGTAAATATATTTAAAATTATTATTGTAAAATTATATAAAATTTAATATAAAATAAAATAGAACAATATGATGTCATATAGCTAAAACATAACACGATAGAAAAAACAACCAAAACATTAAAGGAATTCATGAAGTTGCAAAAATCTGTATAAAATCAATTATTAGTGCTTTAAATTCCATGCTAAAATTTCATGTAAAAAAATCCATGCTAAAAAATAAGAACAGAAACATGTAAAAGTTAATTACACTACACATTCTTAAATTATGACCCTCCCATTCTAAACAGATTTTCAAATTGTAATTTCATTCATAAATTACAACTCTAATTCTAAATTAATTCTTAAGTTTTAAAATATTCTAATTTAATCTTAAATTATAAATATATGTTAATCATGTCATATGTTAATCTATTATAAAAATGGTTAACCGGCATGTAAACACTGAAAAGAGGAAGTAGCATGAGCTACCACTCAGACCCCCAAGCCCGCCACCTTCTACCTTTATAACTTCACAGATTTTTCAAGTGACAGTAGTACATTAGTGACTGTCCTTTATTTCTTTTAGTTGTAATTATGGCGTTTTTTAATGAAATGGTGAAAATAACGTGTTTGATAAATTTTAATCGTGTTTCTATAGTTTATTAAAAAAATACATCATTAATTGTTCAAAAGTAATGGAACATATTTTCGTTTTATAGAGGCTCATTTTTTGAGTTTTCGCTCAATGCCTTAAAAATGTCTAAGATGACCAGTGGTGAAACATGTAAGGGACTAATGAGGACATGCACAGAAAAAGAGAAATTAAAATTTGACCCCTATAAGTTTAGAAAATTTCAATTTGACCACCTTAAAATTTTTAAAAATTCATATTCAACCTCAAAATTTTGAATATTTTAATTAAATCTCCTCTCACAATTTTTAAAATTTCTTATTAAATCTCTCAAAATTATTAAAAATTTTAGTTAGACCCTCAAATTTTTAGTTTAAGCCCCTAAATTTTTTTAAAAATTTAAATTGGCCCCAAGCTCTTACCCAAATTCCGTCATTGGAGACGACTCTATGTTGTATATATCCAGAACCACCACTGATTTGGACAATAAATCAACTTCCATTTCAAAAAGTAATGGTTCATCACCAGAAACATGTTGAATCATAGAAAAGCATTGGTACAACTCCCAGCACCATAGACATCACAATCATCTTCCCAATAATTAAATCACATTGAAATCATAAAAAGGAAAAATAACAAAAAAAAAATACACATTTAATTGAGCGGTTGCAGTTTCTTATGATTCTTCATAAAAATGGTGGCCACCATTTTTATGAACAACTGCAAAGCTTAGTTTTCTAAAAAAAATTGAAACTTTGAGCTAAATGATAATTTTTCTTTTCAAACTTATAATATTAAGTTTGTTATATTCAGAAAAAAGTACAAGTTGTTGTATAGGACTAAACATAAAATATAGAAACAAATGAATACCATCAGAAGATTGTGCAATTCAGGTTAAATAGTATTTTGGCCCTTGTATTTGGAATTCATTATCTTTTTGGTATATGAAAAATATATTGTTATTCAGTGTGATCCCTAAAACATTTTTTCCGCGAAACGCGTTGCTCCACTTAATGTTTTTGTTATAAAAAATAATGTGGTACCCTTGGGGGGTTTTTTTTGGAAAACTTAAAAAAAATATTTAAAAACACAAAAGGGGAAAATAAAAATTCTCATTAAAAAAGCCAAGAAAGTTTCAGAAACTATAATAATTTATTTTTCAAAATACATAAAAATTCAAAAGTAAAGAAACAACATTTCAAAAAAATGTTGAACAATTGAAAATGTAAGAAAAAAACTATTTTTTATTTTTAAATATTTTTTTGAATTTTTCTTTCTCTTTAAAATTTTATACTTTTGTCATGGGCAAAATATAGATTGAAGTTAAAAACCCAAAAAATTAAAAAAATCTATTTTTTTTAAGAAAAAACATATTTTTTTTTTGAAATCATTGAAGTCTGTATCTGAATATTTTAATGTAGAAAAACATAAAAACAAAAAATGTAATTTAAAAAACAGAGATTTTTATAGTTTTCCCTCTTATATATATATATATTATACATTTAAAATAATGATTTTTGTGAAGTTTTTCGAATTCAATATATGTTATGTGCCATGAGCACATTCTTTGTGCCCGCGGCCCGTGACATTTGTATGTCACGTAATTATTTTTTATCGAAAAAATAAAATAAAATGACATACTTTACAAAAGGAAAGTTCAAGCGCTAAATTAGACGTAAAAAATCTTAAAACATCAAAATAATAATATGATACAACTTTAAAGATTAAAGTACTATTTAACCATGATAGGACTTTTTTATTTCAAGTTATAATTATAAATAATATATATTCGTGTAACTATAATTTAAACTAATTAATGTAATTTGTAAAAAAAATTATAATTATAATCAATAATTCATATAATTATAATTAAAGTCAATCATTTAAATTATAAAACGAACAAACCCTACTGAAGTCTGCCTGATTTCAAACATGAACATGAAAGGAAGTGGGGTGGATCGGGTGATAGATTTATTGTCGGAAACAAGACAGAAAAGGTTGTTGCCTCATTAGCTGGCTGCCCACTTTTATTTTTCAACGCTTGTCCTGTTTAGGCTTGTTTTCATCACACGGCACTGGTCAAGCAGTCTTTTCCTGGTTGACCACCAAGTAAACCAGTTTACTAATATATATTTTTTAAATCATTTAATTATGTTTTCGACCAATTTCTTTCTAGAAATTATAGTTTAATTGTTTACTTAAAAATTTGTTACAATCAAATCATTTTAGCGTGAAAATTAAAACATATCGTTAAAGCGATTTGATGTAATAACAATTTTAGTATACAAATTTGTAATTTTTTAAAATAATTTAATAAATTTAATATTTTCATATTTAAAAATTTAACTTGTAATTAAAATAATTGTGTCTGCTAGCAATACATGTTATGGTCATAATAAGATTGATACATTAGTCAGCTTGTTGTCTAATAAGGTATATGTGTCTTTTGGGCTATAATATATGTCGATTATCGAGCTAGTATAAAGAGAGTGACAAGTGGTTAGAATGTGTGTCTGGATGGTGCATTGCCAAAATTTTTAAATATAAATGGTTATTTTATTGAATTATTTAGAATTAGGAACACATTGTTAGAATATTCAAGTTTTGGAGATTGAAATTGTTAGTATTATATAATGTTATGTTAGACGTATATTTCAATTTTAATGGTCCAATGATACGTTCATAACAAAATCTTAATCGAATGACTAAAAATTGTAAATTTTAGAAATAAAATACTCGTTTGTAGTGGGACAAGACACTAACATGGAGTGTATACTAATACCAACAACTAATTAGTCTAGTAAGATAATATATTAACACACTTCGTTAAACGCTCTCCTCAATCTTTAGATTTTTGAAACTCTAAAATCTCTTTTCCCCACGAGGCCAATTGCCCCCCTTCGCTTCTACGGCGGCTGGCCTCCACGTCTTCTTCATTTACTTTTCAAACCCATGATTTTTGCCCCTCTTTTCTTTTTTGGTTAGTTTGGTTTCGATGGCTTTTTTTTTCTGTATGTTGGAGCGTGCGAATCCTGGCAACTTAGGTCCTGGCTTGGGTCTGTTTTTTTGTGGAGGAAGACGGACCTTTTTAGGTAGTCAGGTCAGCAATGGGGAGTGGACAACGATTCCCATATTTTGCTGTTCAGATCGAAATAGGAGATGAAGGCAGTCTGGAATGGTAAACGTGAAGAAATATCGTTCTGGTTCTCCCAAATTGGTCCGCTTCTAATCCGTAGAATCCCGCACTATTACGTCAATTTGGGGCTACAAGGCGTTCCCCTTTGTTGCTGGCACCCCAAGTTCTTTGAAGAATTGGGTAATAGGTGGGGGGTGTTCGTCGGAGTAGATCTCGAAACACAGAACATGGAGAGGTTGGATGTCGCGAAAGTTTGCATTAGGGCGGTGAGCACAGCCTCTATTCCGGCAAGGATTACGATTTCCTCCATGGGTTATCCATTTCGTGTTAGCATTCTCATCGGTAATTCTTCTGAGAAATCTGCTGCTTCCGATTCGGTGGTGGGTGATGAGGACTCCGGCGAAGAGTGGAATCTTTTTGATGAAGACGACGATATGGGTTCTGGCGGGTTAGCGGCCTCTGGTCGGCCCTCGTCTCCGCCGGTTGGTGATCGGAACGCCTCTGATGCAGCCGACTTTCCACCGCCTCGGGATAATGTGCCCATTATTGCGGGTGACTCTTTGAATGCAGGTTCATGTTCCAACGTTCAGCCAGGGAATGTTCCTGGTCATTATGCTGATGTGGATGAAGTTAATGTGGAAAATTGGGTTGACTCACCTGATAGGCGGCAGACCAATGAAATTCTTGTGGGGCCCGCTAATAATTCAAACCTCCATATTATAAACTCCCTTGTTCATGGGCTCATTGATGGGTCGCTGCGTTTGGACTGCTCAAGGGGGGGATTCAACAGTCCTCCATTTCGGCTACTTGGCCCATTTTGGTCCCTTCTCCAATTCCGAATATTGCGCAGAAATCCCCATCGTGGTCAGGAGAATTTGTTCCGGATAGCCTTGATGCTGGCCAAGAAATTATGCCCGGTTCTTCTTTTCCTTATGGTCAGAACCAAGTAGGCTCATCCCCTAAAATTGGGTACAGGAGTTTTTTTCGGGCTAAGACCAGGAGATTGGTTAGACGTCTAGTGAGAGACTCTACTGATGATATTCTTTTGATGTCCCCCTCTATGGATGAAAATGCCAACCTAGAGTATGAGGACTCGGCTGCTGGTCTCGAAGCCGAATCTGTTTGGGAGATGTGCAACCTATTAGAGATTTCATTCAAAGGTGGTAAAGAGGCTGTTATCAAGAGGGTATATAGCTTGGAGATGGACTCGAGGCGCAGGGCCTGACTCGGATGGCTAAGGTATGTTTTCTCCGTTTTTTTACAATTTTTATTATTATGAATTTTAATGCTATAACCTGGAACATTAGGGGTTTTAGGCGGAGGGAGAAAAAAAGAGCCCTTAGAGAAGTAGTAAGTAGGATTAGGCCTAATTTAGCCTTCATTCAGGAAACTAAACTAGAAGAGATATCCATTAGGGATATCAAAGCTTTTTGGAACATTGGGGATCTAGACTTTGTTTCCTCTCCTGCGTCGGGATCTGCCGGTGGTCTCCTATGTATATGGGACACTGACTTCTTTCAAATTGATGAGAAGTTTAGCTTCCAAAGGTTTACGGCAATAACTGGGGTAATAAAAAGCTTAGGTTTCCGCTGCGGCTTAGTTAACGTATATGGCCCTTCGGTTGATTCGGAAAAATCATCCTTTCTTGCGGAATTGCTGTGCTTCCTAAAATCGATAGATATCCCCTGGTGCTTGGGAGGCGACTTTAATCTTTTCCTGGACCAAAAGGAGAAACTAGGATTGACAATGAACATACAGCTCATCGATGCTTTCCGGAATTTTGTTTCGGAAGCTGAGCTTATGGACCTACCCCTGGTTGGAGGGAAATTCACTTGGTGCAATAATCGTGATCCTCCCACCTTTGTGCGCCTTGATAGGTTCTTGATCTCAGCCGATCTTAGTTTGATGTTGTCGGGTCTCCTCTAGAAGGTCCTTCCGAGATCGCTGTCGGATCATAATGCAGTTCATCTATCGTCGGAAAAGTCTAACTGGGGCCCAAAACCCTTCAAATGCTTCAACTATTGGTTGGAGATGGAGGGTTTTGAAGACTTAGTTACGAAAACAATAGAGGAGCAGAGGAACAAATGCTCAACTTCTGGTATAGGGGGCATTCTGAAAGTCACTAAAATGGCAGTTAAGACTTGGTCTGGGGATCTCACAAAGAACAAAAGCAGGAATTCTGAGGTCATTGCAAAGGAGATAGAAGTGCTGGAAACTCAATTACAGCAAGGCCTTGTGATTCCGGGCTCGCACGACAACCTTAGGTCCCTGAGATCTCAATTGTGGGCGGCCTATTGGAAGGAAGAGAGTGAGTGGCTTCAAAAGTCTCGTCTACGCTGGTTCTCGGAGGGGGATTGAAACACCCGCTTTTTCATTTAACAACTATGGAGAGAAGAAGGACTAATCAGTTAAACTAGTTGATAAGGGACGGGGTTGAAATCACCAATCCATCTTCGGTGAAGAGCATGGTTAGAGATTTCTTCTATGAAGCTTATAATTCCACCACTGCCCTTGAGGTGGAGGACCTTAATTTAGGCTTCAGTAAGTTAAACGAAGCTCAATCCACCGCCCTCCAGGCTAGGTTTAGTGAAGATGAAATCTGGGCGGCCTTGTCCTCTTCAGACAGTAATCGTGCCCCCGGACCGGATGGTTTTAACCTGGGCTTTTTCAAAAAGTTCTGGAGTAACCTTAAGGGAGATATTATGCAGTTCTTTGAGGACTTCTATTGGGGTCGCCCTTGGGACTCAGGAATCAACCATTCTTTCATCACCCTTATTCCCAAGGTTAAGAACCCAAGTTCCCTTGACGAATTCAGACCAATAAGCCTTGTCGGAGGAATGTACAAACTTCTTTCAAAAGTTTTGGCCAAACGACTAAGTGCTGTGTTGGGGGACATCATTGGGGAGCAACAATTCGCTTTCATTCCGGGTCGTCAAATCCTTGATTGTTCACTGATTGCAAATGAGGTTATCGACTCAATGACTAAATCAGACAACAAGGGTATCGCATTCAAGATTGATTTCAAGAAAGCTTACGACACGGTGAGCTGGGCTTTCTTAACCCGAGTTATGAAGGAATGTAATTTTGGGGATAGATGGTGTGATTGGATCCAAAGGTTTATTTCCACAGCCTCAATCTCTGTGTTGGTCAATGGTTCACCCACTGAGGCTTTTAAGATCTCGCGTGGATTAAGACAAGGCTGTTCACTTTCCCCCCTACTGTTCAATCTCATTGGTGAGGCCCTCAACCTGCTTTTTAGGAAGGCTGTTCGGCTAAACTTATTTGCAGGTTGTAAAGTGGGTAGAGGCATCTCAATCGTTGAAATTTCTCACCTACAGTTTGCAGATGACCTCCTGATCTTCTGCGAGGGTGAAGAAAATCAAATCCGGAGTGTAAAACGAGTATTGCGTATTTTCGAACTAGCCTCGGGTCTTAAACTCAACCTTAAGAAGAGCCGAGTCTTTGGGATTAACATTTGTGAGGAAACGGTTAGGAATTGGGCTTCGGGCGTTGGGTGCTCTTTTGATAAATTTCCCACGGAATATCTGGGCTTACCTCTTGGGGCAAGTCGGAACTCGGCAGCTCTGTGGGATCCTATCCTCAGTAGAGTCACGTCTAAGCTAAATAGTTGGAAATCTAAATCCTTGTCTATTGGTGGTCGTCTCACGCTGGTGAAATCGATTTTATGCAGCCTCCCTACTTATTTCCTCTCCCTTTTTCGTTTACCGACCCAAGTTTGCAATCGACTCTGTAGTCTTATGGCTCAGTTTCTCTGGGGGGGAAACGAGGACAAATCATGTATCCATTGGGTCAGTTGGGCCCAGATTTGCAAGCCTAGGTTGGTCGGTGGTTTGGGAGTATCGAACCTGGAAATGTTAAATAGAGGGTTGCTGTGTAAGTGGATTATCAGATTCGGTAATGAACCGGATAGTCTCTGGAAGCGGGTGATAGAGGCCAAAATTCCAAATCCGTCCAATCCTCTCCTCCCTTCTATTCCGAAGCCTCATCAAGCTTCCTGGTTATGGAGAGGTATAGCGAATGCATCCTTGGGTAACGACGGGATAGGTTCCAGGTTTAAGGAGAATATTTCACTACAGGTCGGTGACGGTAACATCATCCTATTTTGGTCAGACATGTGGCTTGGGGATTTCTCCCTAAAGGAGAAATTTCCCCGTATTTTTTGTAACCCCCTCGTCCCGGTCTGGTCGGATGACCGGTCCGAGTGGGCCACACGGGGAAAACCGAAGCGAAACCCGTTAAGATTTCCCCTCGGTTAACGACCCAAAAAAATTTCTTTTAACTTTAATCTTATCTAGATGCATATTTAATTCTTAAGTGAAGCACAACAGCGGAAGATTACAAACAAAGAAACATTCTCCGACCAAACAAGACATAAACAACCCATTTTATACCATTACAACAGGCCGTTTCGAAAAGCCCTTAGGGTGTTCCGAAACGCCTTGACTTAGTCAACGGCTCTGGGTCAACCACAAGGTGACCGTTCCGAAACAGGGGAGACCCGTATCGGAACGACCTTGACGGTCAATATCTCGTGGTCAACGAGATTTGACCATTTCGAAACTTCAAAGGCCCGTTTCGGAACGGCTACATCTCGCCAATTTCTCAAAATTCCAGTAGCCAAAATGTTCCGAAACGACCCTCATCCGTTTCGAAACGGCAGGTGTTGAGTGTGTAAAAGTTCTATTATTTACACCCTTTTTAACCCATATTTCTGCTGCATTCAAGCATCATTGCATTGCATTTAGGTTAGTTTTCAATAAAACATCACAATTATATAAAAGACACGGATTCTACTGAAAGATGGCTATTTTTGCAGGTATCTGTCACAGAAGACGTCGAAGGCAGGCGCAGGGCAGATAAGCAGGAGAGCTGAACTGGACAAGCAGCTGAAGAAGACGAACCTGTCATGGACCTGTCGTGACAGCAGACTCATGAAGAGGAAAAGTCAAGTGGACCTCGATAGATAGAGAAAAATCTGCTCGTCTGTTGTGTGGAAGCCGAATATTTTTCCAAGCCCCGGATCAAAAGATATGTCAAGCCAAAGCTCAAAGGAAAGGAAATCCCTAAAAGCAAGGATGCGGCTGGAAAGTAGGAGACTTTAGAGATTTAGTCTTTATTAGAATCCTACTTTTAATTAAAGTTGTAATCCTTGTTACCTTAGATAACTTGAGCCCAAAGCTTATATAAGGGCATAGATTTAACCTAGGAGGCATCATCCCTCATTCTACCCCAAAACCGATTACCCCATAACCGAAACCAAACCCCTGCCGTCCACCCGTCACCGACATGTTCTAATTTCCCCCTAGGGCTACGGGTTGTTTTGTAAAGTAGTTGCAAGGGTTGCTTTGTTTTAGGATTTTTCAAGTTCAATAAAATAAACTTCAAGTTCTTTTATCTTGGTTTTAATATCTTGCAAGAGCATCGGGAGAGCATTGTGAGGTTATCTATTTACTTAGCATCGGGAGAGTTAAGTATACGAAAGAGGTAAAAGCGCGTTCTCTAGTTTATCTCGTGCTTAGGGATAAGGCGAGGTTAAGTGGCTAAGGAAGAATTCAAACACATCGGTGTTCATCCTTCGATTCACGCCGGGAGGTATCATCAAAGACGTGTTCATCGACAGACTTGTGCCTAGGGATAGGGCAAGGCAAATCTGGGATTCTTGCCAAGCTTGAAGTACTGAGTTAGTGTCTGCTGCCGCGACAACTAACGGACAGACGCCGCGACAGGTGCTGTCGGCGACGGGAGCGACGACAGAACTGGAGATCCTAAGCAATTCAATACCTGCACTACCGAGCAATTCAATACCGGCCCCTTCTCTCTATCTTGATATTCCAATCCTTTATTTACGTTTTTATCATATTATTCTCGTGAAAATCTTCTAAATTATTTCCTTTACTTCGTGCAGTAAATCAAGGTGAAGTCATTAGCCCAATCCCTGTAGAGACGATATCCGATACTTCGTATCACTTTACTACTTGCGTCGTGTACACTTGCACTACCATTGCGATAGACTATTTTACACGTAACAAGTTTTTGGCGCCGTTGTCGGGGATTGGCAACATAACTACACCTTTCTTTCCTTGCACTTCTCGTTTTTATTTTCGTTTTTGTTTTTGTTTTTATTTTTATTTTTCTTTAATTTTTCTTTAGCGTTTTAAACTCTTGCTTTTCACAAGGTTTTCCTGTTTATGCGCAGATCGAAAAGAGGTGAAGATCCTGAGTATAAATTAGATCCGGAGATCGAACGTTCCTTTAATCTCAAGAAACAGATTCGCCACCTCTTAGACCGAAACGAATACCTTGAGAAAGAGCTAGAGCAGATGGCCCGTAATCAGCCTGTCGGTGAAGAAATCCCGCCTGTCGGTGACCCGCCCGCGGCAGGTGGACGACGGTCATGTCGTGACTACATGCTGAACGATCATGTAGAGCTGGAGACCACGCTGCCGGATATTGATGTTGACAACTTCGAGCTTAAACCTGTCATGTTTAGTATGATCAACAACGCCGGGCAATTTAGTGGTTCTGCGACAGAAGATGCTAGGGAGCATCTTAAAACATTCCAGGAGATCTGTGGTTCGTTTAGGCTACCAGGAGTTAGTCCGGAGATACTGAGGCTTCGGTTATTCCCCCATTCATTGAGGGACAGAGCTAAAACTTGGTGGAATAAACTTACACCGGGTTCTATTATGACTTGGGCAGATTTAACTCGTGAATTTTTGTCTCGTTTTAATCCTTCACATTTAGCTGAGCGATTACGTAATGAAATTGCTACTTTTCAACAGGAAGATGACGAGCCGATGCACGAGGCCTGGGACAGATTCACAACTCTTCTTCGAAACTGCCCAATGCATGGATTCCCCGTCTGGAATCAGGTAACTAAGTTTTATAATGCTGCTAACTTACAAACTCGCATTCGAATTGATTCTGCAGCGAATGGACTATTATTGGATAAAGATCCGGACGAGGCCCTGCAAGTTTTGAAACATCTGGCTAAGAATGAGGAGCAGTTTCCAACCGCTAGAAGAGGAGGTAAACGGGTACTTGCTGTCAAGGACTATGAGGCCGACAGCACTATGAAATCGCAGGTAGCATTCCTTACTAAAGCCATGAAAAAGTTATTGAATGATGATGAACTACAAGGATTTGCTGTCGAGGAAGTTTGTGCTACTTGTGAGGGAAATCATAGTAGGGATGAGTGCCCAATAAATATAGAAGAGGGAAAATATGTTGGAAATTACAAGCCGAACTACAACTCCAACAACTATAATCCCAATTGGAGGAAGGATCCCAAATTCTCCTGGAGTAACCCAAACAACGCCCTGAATCCACAGGCGCATAATCAGAATCAGGGGGGTCCTAGATTGTTGACGCGACAGAACCTGCCGCAGAACCTGCCACCTCAGCAACAACAACAGCCACCACCTGCCACGAGTAGTATATTGGAGCAGACTCTGGCCACCTTTATGTCTCAGACTGGTACGTATATGGAGAACATCAATAAGTTTGTCAAGAAAACGGAAGACTTTATGGATGAAACTAAGATGAGAATGACAAACCATGAGGCCACCTTGAAATCTCTAGAGACACAAATGGGTCAGGTGTCGCAGCATATTAAGCCACGGCAGAATGGAGGATTCCCTAGCAATACTGAAAATGCTAGACCGCCCCCACACGAGCAATGTAAGGCGATTACTACTAGGAGTGGGAAAAAGTTACCAGGGCCAGAAAAAGAAGCTGAAACAGAAAAGGAACCTGCCTTGGATAACCCTGTCGAGGAAGCTGCCCCGACAGGTGACAAACAGACTGCTGCCGATGAGCCTGTCA
Source organism: Hibiscus tridactylites (assembly GCA_958450335.1). Lineage (NCBI taxonomy): Eukaryota > Viridiplantae > Streptophyta > Magnoliopsida > Malvales > Malvaceae > Hibiscus > Hibiscus tridactylites. The sequence goes on along the minus strand of OY288270.1, from coordinate 102,558,190 downwards.
CGACAGCAGAAGCGACAGAGGAGAAAAAAGAAGATTATCGTCCTCAGATTTGCATGCAGTGGGAAGGACGCATTGCTGATTACCGTCCCCCACCACCCTTCCCTCAACGGATACAGCAAGCTAAGCATGAATCTCAACTTAAAAAGATTTATGATATTTTTAAACAGGTTCATATTAACATTCCGTTGTTAGATGCTGTTAGGGAGATGCCCGGTTATGCTAAATTTCTCAAGGATGTCATGTCTAAAAAATCTAAACTTGGGGAATTTGAAACGGTAAGGATGCAAGAAGGTTGGATGAGTATTCTTCATCGGCAACCACCCCAGAAAAAGAAGGATCCGGGGAGCTTCCTCATACCTTGCGTAATCGGCGATAAATTTGTGGGTAAGGCACTTTGTGATCTCGGTGCTAGTGTTAATCTAATGCCCAAATCTGTTTTTCAGAAACTAGGTATTGGCAAGGCGCGTCCCACGACAGTTACCCTACAGCTAGCCAACCGCTCTTACGTTCACCCCGAGGGAAAAATTGAAGACATCTTGGTAAGAGTGGATAAACTTATTTTTCCTGCTGACTTTCTTATTTTAGATTGTGAGGCAGATGAGAACGCACCAGTCATCCTAGGGCGACCCTTCTTAGCCACGGGAAGATCATTGATTGATGTGGAGAAAGGAGAACTCACCATGCGCGTAAACGATCAAGAAATTAAGTTGAATGTACTCCAAGCAATGAAACATGCTGATGTGGATGAGGAATGCAAGGCCATCATTGAAGTGACCTTTGATCAACCCTGCATCAGGTCGGGCTGCCGTGATATAAAATTTGGTCACTGCCGCGACAGCCATCTACAGACCTGTCGCGACAGCGACAACGACAGCACCGATGACAGCGACTCCTCTGAATCCAATACATCTGATACTGAAGGTCATGAGGAGGTAAACTAGTTAGGCCATCGTCCAGGTAAGTTATTCGAACCCTTGAATTACACTTCGGATAACCATTTAATCCAAAAGCCCTCTACTGTTGAACCACCTGTCTTAGAACTTAAGCCCCTACCAGGGCAACTTAAATATGCTTATCTTGGTTGTGATGACACACTGCCCGTAATCATCTCTGCTAAGCTGCCGCAGGAACAGGAACGACAACTGATCGACATGTTGAGGCAGCATAAAAGGGCGATAGGATGGACGATAGCAGACATTCAGGGCATTAGTCCGGCAATCTGTATGCACAAAATCCTCCTAGAGGAAGATCATAAGCCGACTATTGATGCCCAAAGGCGGTTAAACCTTGCAATGAAGGAGGTAGTGCGTAAAGAAATAATTAAATGGTTAGATGCTGGTATTATTTACGCCATCTCCGATAGCAAATGGGTAAGCCCGGTGCAATGTGTTCCCAAGAAAGGAGGCATGACCGTGATAACCAACGAAAACAACGAGTTAATCCCAACCAGGACTGTGACCGGTTGGAGGGTTTGTATGGACTATCGGAAGCTTAACAAAGCTACTCGAAAGGACCACTTTCCTTTACCCTTTATTGATCAAATGCTTGATAGATTAGCGGGTAAACCTTACTATTGTTTTCTTGATGGTTATTCAGGATATAATCAAATTGCTATTGCACCAGAGGACCAAGAGAAAACGACTTTCACATGCCCTTACGGAACATACGCATTTAGGAGGATGCCGTTCGGCCTATGTAACGCACCTGCCACCTTCCAAAGGTGCATGATGGCAATATTCTCTGACATGGTAGAGGACTTCCTCGAAATCTTCATGGATGATTTTTCCGTCTTTGGAGACGATTTTGAGAGCTGCCTCGGCAACCTTAAAAAGGTACTTGAAAGATGTGAAAAAGCTAATCTTGTTCTTAATTGGGAAAAATGCCATTTTATGGTAGATGAAGGGATAGTTTTAGGCCATAAGATTAGCTGCCGTGGGATAGAAGTCGACAGGGCAAAGATTGAAGTCATAGAGAAGCTGCCGCCGCCAACCACAGTCAAGGGCATTAGGAGTTTTTTAGGGCATGCTGGTTTTTATAGGAGATTTATTGCCAATTTCTCAAAAATCACGAAACCCCTATGTCATCTCTTAGAGCAGAACCGACCCTTTGACTTTAATGAAGAATGTACTGAAGCATTCAAGGTTCTGAAGGAAAAGCTAGTGACAGCCCCCATAGTACAGCCACCAGACTGGACGCAACCGTTTGAAATTATGTGTGATGCTAGTGACTATGCTATCGGGGCAGCACTTGGACAGCGCAAGGACAGGCTGTTTCATGTCATATATTATGCCAGCAAAACATTGAATGATGCCCAAGTGAATTATACCACCACAGAAAAGGAGCTGTTAGCTGTGGTGTTCTCCATCGACAAGTTTCGTTCTTACATACTTGGAACGAAGGTTATAATACACACCGACCACTCTGCCCTCAAGTATTTATTTGCAAAAAAAGATGCAAAGCCTAGGTTAATACGGTGGATCTTACTATTACAAGAGTTCGACCTTGAGATAAAAGATAAAAAGGGGACAGAAAATCAGGTGGCAGATCACTTGTCGAGGTTGGAGATGGGACAGAGTCTACCTTTAGATGAGACACACATACTAGAGACCTTCCCAGATGAGCAGCTCTTTGCTGCCGCAATAGCTGTCGCGACAGCCATGGTGGCAGGTAAGTCTTCTAACCTTCCCTAGTATGCTGATTTCGTTAATTTTATAGTTAGCGGAATATTACCTTCTGATCTTACTTATCAAGCCAGGAAGAGGTTTCAAAATGATGTTAAACATTATTATTGGGACGAACCTCTTCTTTTCAAAATGTGCGCAGATCAGGTTATAAGGAGATGTGTACCACAAGAAGAACAAGAAGACATTCTCCATCACTGTCATGCTTCACAATATGGAGGACACTTAGGAGGCAATAAAACTGCTGCCAAGGTGCTGCAGTCAGGGTTCTACTGGCCGACACTGTACAAGGACGCACAAGAATTTTACAAAAACTGTGACAGGTGCCAACGGACAGGTAATATCTCGAGGAGAAACGAGATGCCACTGCAGAATATTTTAGAAGTCGAAATCTTCGACGTTTGGGGGATTGATTTTATGGGACCTTTTCCATCTTCGTGTGGAAATCTTTACATCCTCCTAGCAGTAGATTATGTCTCCAAGTGGGTAGAAGCAATCGCAACTCAAAAGAATGATGCCAAAACGGTCCAAAAGTTTTTGCACAAAAACATCTTTTCTAGATTTGGCATCCCTAGGGCGATTATCAGTGATGAAGGGAGACATTTTGACAACAGGGTAATTGCTGCCGCCTTGAGAAAATATGGTGTCAAGCACAGGATCGCGACAGCATACCACCCACAGACCAATGGACAGGCTGAGATTTCCAACAGGGAAGTGAAGAACATTCTTGAAAAGATGGTTAAACCAACTAGGAAAGATTGGTCTCTACTTCTGAATGATGCATTATGGGCATACAGGACAGCTTTCAAAACTCCATTGGGCATGTCTCCATTCCGATTGATCTATGGGAAAACCTGCCACCTGCCTGTCGAGATAGAGCACAAGGCATATTGGGCAATCAAGGCAGTAAACATGGACTTGGACAAGGCAGGCCAGAAAAGGCTGTTAGATTTGAATGAGATCGATGAAATACGGACGATGGCCTACGACAACGCAAGAATATTCAAGGAAAAAACAAAGAAGTGGCATGACAAGAAGTTGCTGCCACGTCAGTTCTGCCCAGGGCAGCTTGTGTTGTTGTTTAATTCTAGGTTGAAACTCTTCCCAGGGAAGCTTAAATCTAGATGGTCTGGCCCGTTCCAAGTAGTTCAAGTTTTTCCCCATGGTGCCATTATAATTCAATCACTAAAGGACGGGCACCAACTCAAAGTCAATGGACAACGCCTCAAGCACTATCAAGGGACTGAAGCCCCAGGAATACAGGAAGTGGTTACTTTAGGTGATGCCCCAAAAGGCATCCCTAATTTAACCTAATTTTTTATTTTTATTCTTCTTTTACTATTAATATTATTTATTAGGAATTAGATTTATTATTCGAATAATGTTTTGTTTTTATAATTTCAGTTTTTAGGAAATAAAGGAGTCAAGTGAGAAAGAAGAAGTGGCCCAAGCCCACCGCTCATCCACCAGCCCAATAAAGCCCATTTATGGTAACCTGTCGTTTCGGCTGCCGGCGCAGACGGATTTGACAGGCTGTCAACAGACGCACAGCAGACGAAGAAGCGTGCGGCAGACGCACAGCAGACGCATTAATGCGTGTCAGACGCGTCAGACACGCAATATCCAATCTGCCGCCCCGTTATTCCCGCCTGCCGTTGCGGCATTAAATGGGCAGCTAGTCGACCGCTATATAAACCCCTTCCCCCTTTCATTTTTTCCTCACTTCTGATTTTCTCTCTTGTTATTCTCTTCTAGTTTTATCTATTTTCTTTCTTTTTCAGCCCTTGCAACCAAAATGTCATCACGACAAACCCGTCAGAACGCTGCTGCCGCTTCTTCTTCAGCAGCAGCATCCCCGTTCGCTAAAAAGGAACTATGGGAGGAACGAAGCTTCATCTATAACAGAGATGCCCCTCTTTTTGGACTCCGGCCGTTCATTATGAAGGCCATAACAACACAACTTTGGGAGGACTTTGCCGAGCAGCCGGCAGAACTTAATGACACTCTGGTCAGGGAATTTTATGCGGCGATCGAAAGTAAGACGGCGACATCTGTCACCGTCCGAGGAGTGACAGTTCCTTTCACCGCCAGCAGCATCAACCATGTATTCAGCCTCTTCTTTGGCCCCAATGATGATGCTCATCAACAATTTTGGGACACCCTCGACGCTGCCGGACATGATGCTGTCATGTGGGAGTTGACAGAGGCGGGAACGACATGGAGCACCAGTAAGAAGAACCCCAACTCCGTCAATAGGGCGCAGCTACTCCCTGAGGCAAAACTATGGAACGCTTTCATCAAAAAGCGTATCCTGCCCTCGTCCCACCATACGACAGTCAACCGACAGCGGCTGGCCCTTATCCACTCCATTATGCACGACAGACCCATCAATGTGGGCAGGTACATGCGGGACATCATTCTCGATTGTGCCTTCCGATCAGATTCACGACTCTGCCTGCCCTTCACCATCACTGCCCTCTGCCGCTGCGCTGCCGTACCGAAGGACCCTTCAGACAAAATCAAGAAGGGCGACGGCTGGACAGACAGCAACATCTCCAGCCTCATGGAGATCATCGTCGTATCGCCTCTCAACGCCTTCGATCCAAACGCCCCTCCTGCTGAGTCTGATGATGAACCTGCCACCGAACCTGCCCCAGAAGCTGCCACCAACACCGCTCCGGCAGATCAGAACGCCCACATCCTTGCTGCCATCTTGAGAATAGAGGAGCGCCAGATGGGTTTGATGACTTTCATCCGTGACTTCTCCAATGCAACGGTAAATTTCATTACCAATACTTTGAATTTTCCGGATGTCATTTTCCCCACCTTCCCCGCCCATTATTTCAATATCCCCTCCCCCACTCCCACACCACCTGTCTCTCCCCACGGAGAATCTGCCTCCTCCACACCTTCCCCGACGGCAACCGGCAGCCCACCGGCAGACACCTCCCCTCGAGGCACCAAGCGAGCTGCCACTGATGACAGCCCTCTTGTCCGGAGAAATTTGGACAGCGCCTTCACGCGGGTAAAACGTATTAAGCATGTGGCCAACAAGAGAAGGCTGTCCAAAGCCATCACTAGTAGCAGCTAGGACAGCAGCAGCAGTTCCGATGTCAGGCTAGTGGAGCCACCTGCCCTTCAACCTGCTGACGACCCTGTCCCCCAACCGGAGGAAGAACCTGCACCTCAACAGGCTGATGAACCTGTTGATCAACCTGCTCCAGAACCTGCCCAGCCACCTCCACAACGCAGACGCCGCCATCAGATCCGCGTCAGCAGCAGCAGCGAGGACAGCGAATAAAATTTAAGTTTTTATTTCTTTTCCTCCTCTTATTGATGCCTGCCCTTATATATTTGTGATGTACTTTTATTTATCGTATTTGTTTTTGTGTCATTGTGCATTGAGGGCAATGCAACCCTCGAGTTTGGGGGTGGCAACCCTTCATTCTAATGGAGTCTTAGCACATCTTTTAGTAATTATGGTGTCTTATTTTTATTCAAGTTCTTCTTAAAAAAATCAGAAAATTTAAACTGTTGGCTTAAAAACTGTGAAGTTAATTTACCTGTCATGACGGCTCTGTCGTGGCAGCATCTTTAGGACAGGTTAAGGAAAAGTTTAGAGCCTTTCTATAGTTCTGAAAACTTAAACACTTTTGTGACTGTTATATTGCTTAGATTTCTTTTAGCCAAACTAGAATAGGAAGCTTAGAACTTGGATAGCCCCTAGAGGTGCCTAACACTGGCTCTAGGAAAGAAGTTTAGCAAAAGAAAATCAAAAACCTAGAGGTGCCCGAAACCGGCTCTAGGAAGCTAACTAGAGGTGCCCGAAACTGGCTCTAGAAAAACTTAGCTTGAAAATAGAAGAAAAAGAAGCACGAAAATGTGCCTTCTAAAAGAAAGTAAACTTTGGCATAAAATTCGAGTTAAGGAGTTGAATATTCTAGTGAAACTAAGAGAGTCTTAGCATATAACTGTTCACAAGCATGCACACACTGCACGAGAGCTATAGGGAGACTCCGGACAGATCCTAACCCTTCCGACAGGTTGCTGCCGCCATAGAGAATGAGCGAAAGGTAAGGGACAGTTCATTGTTTGAAGGCCAACACAAAAATTTTCAGTTTTCTTTTAAGTCTTCATTGCTTGAGGGCAAGCAAAAACTTGAGTTTGGGGGTGTGTTGAGTGTGTAAAAGTTCTATTATTTACACCCTTTTTAACCCATATTTCTGCTGCATTCAAGCATCATTGCATTGCATTTAGGTTAGTTTTCAATAAAACATCACAATTATATAAAAGGCACGGATTCTACTGAAAGATGGCTATTTTTGCAGGTATCTGTCACAGAAGACGTCGAAGGCAGGCGCAGGGCAGATAAGCAGGAGAGCTGAACTGGACAAGCAGCTGAAGAAGACGAACCTGTCATGGACCTGTCGTGACAGCATGGTGACAGCAGACTCATGAAGAGGAAAAGTCAAGTGGACCTCGATAGATAGAGAAAAATCTGCTCGTCTGTTGTGTGGAAGCCGAATATTTTTCCAAGCCCCGGATCAAAAGATATGTCAAGCCAAAGCTCAAAGGAAAGGAAATCCCTAAAAGCAAGGATGCGGCTGGAAAGTAGGAGACTTTAGAGATTTAGTCTTTATTAGAATCCTACTTTTAATTAAAGTTGTAATCCTTGTTACCTTAGATAACTTGAGCCCAAAGCTTATATAAGGGCATAGATTTAACCTAGGAGGCATCATCCCTCATTCTACCCCAAAACCGATTACCCCATAACCGAAACCAAACCCCTGCCGTCCACCCGTCACCGACATGTTCTAATTTCCCCCTAGGGCTACGGGTTGTTTTGTAAAGTAGTTGCAAGGGTTGCTTTGTTTTAGGATTTTTCAAGTTCAATAAAATAAACTTCAAGTTCTTTTATCTTGGTTTTAATATCTTGCAAGAGCATCGGGAGAGCATTGTGAGGTTATCTATTTACTTAGCATCGGGAGAGTTAAGTATACGAAAGAGGTAAAAGCGCGTTCTCTAGTTTATCTCGTGCTTAGGGATAAGGCGAGGTTAAGTGGCTAAGGAAGAATTCAAACACATCGGTGTTCATCCTTCGATTCACGCCGGGAGGTATCATCAAAGACGTGTTCATCGACAGACTTGTGCCTAGGGATAGGGCAAGGCAAATCTGGGATTCTTGCCAAGCTTGAAGTACTGAGTTAGTGTCTGCTGCCGCGACAACTAACGGACAGACGCCGCGACAGGTGCTGTCGGCGACGGGAGCGACGACAGAACTGGAGATCCTAAGCAATTCAATACCTGCACTACCGAGCAATTCAATACCGGCCCCTTCTCTCTATCTTGATATTCCAATCCTTTATTTACGTTTTTATCATATTATTCTCGTGAAAATCTTCTAAATTATTTCCTTTACTTCGTGCAGTAAATCAAGGTGAAGTCATTAGCCCAATCCCTGTAGAGACGATATCCGATACTTCGTATCACTTTACTACTTGCGTCGTGTACACTTGCACTACCATTGCGATAGACTATTTTACACGCAACAAGTTTTTGGCGCCGTTGTCGGGGATTGGCAACATAACTACACCTTTCTTTCCTTGCACTTCTCGTTTTTATTTTCGTTTTTGTTTTTGTTTTTATTTTTATTTTTCTTTAATTTTTCTTTAGCGTTTTAAACTCTTGCTTTTCACAAGGTTTTCCTGTTTATGCGCAGATCGAAAAGAGGTGAAGATCCTGAGTATAAATTAGATCCGGAGATCGAACGTTCCTTTAATCTCAAGAAACAGATTCGCCACCTCTTAGACCGAAACGAATACCTTGAGAAAGAGCTAGAGCAGATGGCCCGTAATCAGCCTGTCGGTGAAGAAATCCCGCCTGCCGGTGACCCGCCCGCGGCAGGTGGACGACGGTCATGTCGTGACTACATGCTGAACGATCATGTAGAGCTGGAGACCACGCTGCCGGATATTGATGTTGACAACTTCGAGCTTAAACCTGTCATGTTTAGTATGATCAACAACGCCGGGCAGTTTAGTGGTTCTGCGACAGAAGATGCTAGGGAGCATCTTAAAACGTTCCAGGAGATCTGTGGTTCGTTTAGGCTACCAGGAGTTAGTCCGGAGATACTGAGGCTTCGGTTATTCCCCCATTCATTGAGGGACAGAGCTAAAACTTGGTGGAATAAACTTACACCGGGTTCTATTATGACTTGGGCAGATTTAACTCGTGAATTTTTGTCTCGTTTTAATCCTTCACATTTAGCTGAGCGATTACGTAATGAAATTGCTACTTTTCAACAGGAAGATGACGAGCCGATGCACGAGGCCTGGGACAGATTCACAACTCTTCTTCGAAACTGCCCAATGCATGGATTCCCCGTCTGGAATCAGGTAACTAAGTTTTATAATGCTGCTAACTTACAAACTCGCATTCGAATTGATTCTGCAGCGAATGGACTATTATTGGATAAAGATCCGAACGAGGCCCTGCAAGTTTTGAAACATCTGGCTAAGAATGAGGAGCAGTTTCCAACCGCTAGAAGAGGAGGTAAACGGGTACTTGCTGTCAAGGACTATGAGGCCGACAGCACTATGAAATCGCAGGTAGCATTCCTTACTAAAGCCATGAAAAAGTTATTGAATGATGATGAACTACAAGGATTTGCTGTCGAGGAAGTTTGTGCTACTTGTGAGGGAAATCATAGTAGGGATGAGTGCCCAATAAATATAGAAGAGGGAAAATATGTTGGAAATTACAAGCCGAACTACAACTCCAACAACTATAATCCCAATTGGAGGAAGGATCCCAAATTCTCCTGGAGTAACCCAAACAACGCCCTGAATCCACAGGCGCATAATCAGAATCAGGGGGGTCCTAGATTGTTGACGCGACAGAACCTGCCGCAGAACCTGCCACCTCAGCAACAACAACAGCCACCACCTGCCACGAGTAGTATATTGGAGCAGACTCTGGCCACCTTTATGTCTCAGACTGGTACGTATATGGAGAACATCAATAAGTTTGTCAAGAAAACGGAAGACTTTATGGATGAAACTAAGATGAGAATGACAAACCATGAGGCCACCTTGAAATCTCTAGAGACACAAATGGGTCAGGTGTCGCAGCATATTAAGCCACGGCAGAATGGAGGATTCCCTAGCAATACTGAAAATGCTAGACCGCCCCCACACGAGCAATGTAAGGCGATTACTACTAGGAGTGGGAAAAAGTTACCAGGGCCAGAAAAAGAAGCTGAAACAGAAAAGGAACCTGCCTTGGATAACCCTGTCGAGGAAGCTGCCCCGACAGGTGACAAACAGACTGCTGCCGATGAGCCTGTCACGACAGCAGAAGCGACAGAGGAGAAAAAAGAAGATTATCGTCCTCAGATTTGCATGCAGTGGGAAGGACGCATTGCTGATTACCGTCCCCCACCACCCTTCCCTCAACGGATACAGCAAGCTAAGCATGAATCTCAACTTAAAAAGATTTATGATATTTTTAAACAGGTTCATATTAACATTCCGTTGTTAGATGCTGTTAGGGAGATGCCCGGTTATGCTAAATTTCTCAAGGATGTCATGTCTAAAAAATCTAAACTTGGGGAATTTGAAACGGTAAGGATGCAAGAAGGTTGGATGAGTATTCTTCATCGGCAACCACCCCAGAAAAAGAAGGATCCGGGGAGCTTCCTCATACCTTGCGTAATCGGCGATAAATTTGTGGGTAAGGCACTTTGTGATCTCGGTGCTAGTGTTAATCTAATGCCCAAATCTGTTTTTCAGAAACTAGGTATTGGCAAGGCGCGTCCCACGACAGTTACCCTACAGCTAGCCGACCGCTCTTACGTTCACCCCGAGGGAAAAATTGAAGACATCTTGGTAAGAGTGGATAAACTTATTTTTCCTGCTGACTTTCTTATTTTAGATTGTGAGGCAGATGAGAACGCACCAGTCATCCTAGGGCGACCCTTCTTAGCCACGGGAAGATCATTGATTGATGTGGAGAAAGGAGAACTCACTATGCGCGTAAACGATCAAGAAATTAAGTTGAATGTACTCCAAGCAATGAAACATGCTGATGTGGATGAGGAATGCAAGGCCATCATTGAAGTGACCTTTGATCAACCCTGCATCAGGTCGGGCTGCCGTGATATAAAATTTGGTCACTGCCGCGACAGCCATCTACAGACCTGTCGCGACAGCGACAACGACAGCACCGATGACAGCGACTCCTCTGAATCCGATACATCTGATACTGAAGGTCATGAGGAGGTAAACTGGTTAGGCCATCGTCCAGGTAAGTTATTCGAACCCTTGAATTACACTTCGGATAACCATTTAATCCAAAAGCCCTCTACTGTTGAACCACCTGTCTTAGAACTTAAGCCCCTACCAGGGCAGCTTAAATATGCTTATCTTGGTTGTGATGACACACTGCCCGTAATCATCTCTGCTAAGCTGCCGCAGGAACAGGAACGACAACTGATCGACATGTTGAGGCAGCATAAAAGGGCGATAGGATGGACGATAGCAGACATTCAGGGCATTAGTCCGGCAATCTGTATGCACAAAATCCTCCTAGAGGAAGATCATAAGCCGACTATTGATGCCCAAAGGCGGTTAAACCTTGCAATGAAGGAGGTAGTGCGTAAAGAAATAATTAAATGGTTAGATGCTGGTATTATTTACGCCATCTCCGATAGCAAATGGGTAAGCCCGGTGCAATGTGTTCCCAAGAAAGGAGGCATGACCGTGATAACCAACGAAAACAACGAGTTAATCCCAACCAGGACTGTGACCGGTTGGAGGGTTTGTATGGACTATCGGAAGCTTAACAAAGCTACTCGAAAGGACCACTTTCCTTTACCCTTTATTGATCAAATGCTTGATAGATTAGCGGGTAAACCTTACTATTGTTTTCTTGATGGTTATTCAGGATATAATCAAATTGCTATTGCACCAGAGGACCAAGAGAAAACGACTTTCACATGCCCTTACGGAACATACGCATTTAGGAGGATGCCGTTCGGCCTATGTAACGCACCTGCCACCTTCCAAAGGTGCATGATGGCAATATTCTCCGACATGGTAGAGGACTTCCTCGAAATCTTCATGGATGATTTTTCCGTCTTTGGAGACGATTTTGAGAGCTGCCTCGGCAACCTTAAAAAGGTACTTGAAAGATGTGAAAAAGCTAATCTTGTTCTTAATTGGGAAAAATGCCATTTTATGGTAGATGAAGGGATAGTTTTAGGCCATAAGATTAGCTGCCGTGGGATAGAAGTCGACAGGGCAAAGATTGAAGTCATAGAGAAGCTGCCGCCGCCAACCACAGTCAAGGGCATTAGGAGTTTTTTAGGGCATGCTGGTTTTTATAGGAGATTTATTGCCAATTTCTCAAAAATCACGAAACCCCTATGTCATCTCTTAGAGCAGAACCGACCCTTTGACTTTAATGAAGAATGTACTGAAGCATTCAAGGTTCTGAAGGAAAAGCTAGTGACAGCCCCCATAGTACAGCCACCAGACTGGACGCAACCGTTTGAAATTATGTGTGATGCTAGTGACTATGCTGTCGGGGCAGCACTTGGACAGCGCAAGGACAGGCTGTTTCATGTCATATATTATGCCAGCAAAACATTGAATGATGCCCAAGTGAATTATACCACCACAGAAAAGGAGCTGTTAGCTGTGGTGTTCTCCATCGACAAGTTTCGTTCTTACATACTTGGAACGAAGGTTATAATACACACCGACCACTCTACCCTCAAGTATTTATTTGCAAAAAAAGATGCAAAGCCTAGGTTGATACGGTGGATCTTACTATTACAAGAGTTCGACCTTGAGATAAAAGATAAAAAGGGGACAGAAAATCAGGTGGCAGATCACTTGTCGAGGTTGGAGATGGGACAGAGTCTACCTTTAGATGAGACACACATACTAGAGACCTTCCCAGATGAGCAGCTCTTTGCTGCCGCAATAGCTGTCGCGACAGCCATGGTGGCAGGTAAGTCTTCTAACCTTCCCTAGTATGCTGATTTCGTTAATTTTATAGTTAGCGGAATATTACCTTCTGATCTTACTTATCAAGCCAGGAAGAGGTTTCAAAATGATGTTAAACATTATTATTGGGACGAACCTCTTCTTTTCAAAATGTGCGCAGATCAGGTTATAAGGAGATGTGTACCACAAGAAGAACAAGAAGACATTCTCCATCACTGTCATGCTTCACAATATGGAGGACACTTAGGAGGCAATAAAACTGCTGCCAAGGTGCTGCAGTCAGGGTTCTACTGGCCGACACTGTACAAGGACGCACAAGAATTTTACAAAAACTGTGACAGGTGCCAACGGACAGGTAATATCTCGAGGAGAAACGAGATGCCACTGCAGAATATTTTAGAAGTCAAAATCTTCGACGTTTGGGGGATTGATTTTATGGGACCTTTTCCATCTTCGTGTGGAAATCTTTACATCCTCCTAGCAGTAGATTATGTCTCCAAGTGGGTAGAAGCAATCGCAACTCAAAAGAATGATGCCAAAACGGTCCAAAAGTTTTTGCACAAAAACATCTTTTCTAGATTTGGCATCCCTAGGGCGATTATCAGTGATGAAGGGAGACATTTTGACAACAGGGTAATTGCTGCCGCCTTGAGAAAATATGGTGTCAAGCACAGGATCGCGACAGCATACCACCCACAGACCAATGGACAGGCTGAGATTTCCAACAGGGAAGTGAAGAACATTCTTGAAAAGATGGTTAAACCAACTAGGAAAGATTGGTCTCTACTTCTGAATGATGCATTATGGGCATACAGGACAGCTTTCAAAACTCCATTGGGCATGTCTCCATTCCGATTGATCTATGGGAAAACCTGCCACCTGCCTGTCGAGATAGAGTACAAGGCATATTGGGCAATCAAGGCAGTAAACATGGACTTGGACAAGGCAGGCCAGAAAAGGCTATTAGATTTGAATGAGATCGATGAAATACGGACGATGGCCTACGACAACGCAAGAATATTCAAGGAAAAAACAAAGAAGTGGCATGACAAGAAGTTGCTGCCACGTCAGTTCTGCCCAGGGCAGCTTGTGTTGTTGTTTAATTCTAGGTTGAAACTCTTTCCAGGGAAGCTCAATTTCTTTCAAAATCAACATCATTTCTTTAGATTTTGTTTGGCAATGGGTACCCTCATCATGCATCATCACAGCATACATCTCAAAAGCATCAACATCTCAAACCACTGAACATGCTTTCATACCACAAGCATACAAGCCAAACATACTTCAATCATGCATACAAACATTCCCAATTACTCGAAAACTCAGCTCTGATACCACCAAATGTAACCCCCTTAACCCGGCCTAGACGGTTGACCCGAATTAAGAAAGTCACACGGGGAAAACCAAAGTCAACCCGAAAGTCAACCTTGATTAACGATCCTTTTTTTTCCTTTTTAATCTTATCTAGATGCACATTAACCCTAATTGTGATCACACAAACAACATACTCAAAGATCACAAACATCAGAGATCAAACAGGGACCCAATTGAACAAATTACAACTTTAGGGACCAAATTGTAATTTCTGATAAATTAAAGGACTTAACCCAAATTAATCTTACCAACTTGAAATTAGTCAGGTTTCATGCTTCTCTGTGAAATTTCAGCTCAAAAGGACTTCTCAAACTCATACAATTGCACAAACAAGATTCAGGACCAAAACGCAAACATTTCAAAACATATAACTGCCCATGTCAGCCCCCAACGGTCGACCGTTCCGAAACAGGTTGACCCTGTTCCGAAACACGGGCCGTTCCAAAACCAGTTCCGCAACGGGGGTCTGGCAGAGACCAAACCGTTTCGAAACGGTGCATACCGTTTCAGACCCCTGGGTTCATTCCAGGCACCCGTTCCGAAACGGTGCACACTGTTCCGAAACGCCTGCACATGTTTCAGCAAACTAGCGTACCAAAACATGCAATTGATCATTCAAACATGCTCCAAATGCTACCAAACTTTACCAGCATGCAATTCAACATATATAGAACACACTTGCATCATCAATTCACCCAAACAACATCACAAGCAAAAAGCCCCAAATCTATAGGCATGCTTCCTACACAAGCTAGCTATTCAAGCATTAACTTCTAAAACAAGCATATAAAGATCCAATCCAAAAACCAGCATCCATAACAACATTCAACATACTTAGGGAGTTCCAAACACCTCCCAAAACATACACATTGGTCCCCCATTGCCAAATCATCCAAAAGCTAAAATGTTTAACAAAAACCTTCCATACATTGAGCTCTACTTGTACTTGAACTCTTGCCCTTCTTGCTGCCCTTCGAGATACTCTAGTGCTCTGCATTATTGAATTAAGAAAACGAGAGAGCGTAAGCAAAAGCTTAGTGAGGAGTGCTCTTTAAAAACCATTCAATAATGCAATTAAAAACATTTACAAAACATGCTTATAATCAACCTTTGCACATGCTCAAAAGCATACTTTAAGACAAGCAATCCCATGCTTCAAAATAACATTTAAACAAGCATCTCATGCTTCACAATATTCTTAACATGTCATATTGGCTCAAGTGATACATTTCATTTATTAAAAACAAGTTCAACAACTTTCCCAAGGACTTTTAAACACCTTGGCCCCAAGGACTTTTAAACACCTTGGCCATGGACTTTTAACCACCATGGATGAGGACCACACAAGGACTTTTAACCACCTTTGTGTCCATAGCTTGAATCACCCCAAGGACTTTTAACCACCTTGGTCCCAAGGACTTTTAACCACCTTGGAAAGGATCACCTAAGGACTTTTAACCACCTTAGTGTCCGCAACAAGAACCATCCAAGGACTTTTAACCACCTTGATGTTCTTAAGTAACAAGGCTCACTCAAGGACTTTTAACCACCTTAGTGACCTTAACATTTTCAAAACATCACTTGCCAATATACATCTTTTACATCATATAATCCACTGTTTTAAAGCATTAAACCAAGCCATATTCATCATGCATTTCAAAGCATCAAACCACATTATTTCAATGTATAAAATCAAGGAACTCCTACCTAGAGTTACCTTCAACATATGGCTTAAAACATCAGCAAATACCATGCTAAAACATGCTTTCAAAACAGTAATTAAAACATGCAATTCACCAATTTGCATCTCAACAAAACCATGGCCACCACTAGAGAGAAAATCTGAAAACTTACACTTGAGCTTAGCAAAGTTGTTTAGACTTAAACTAAGCCCCCAAAACCTTCAAACCTTGGTTTTTAAAATCTGAAAACCCAACTTCACTCACCGGTTTCCACTTTGCTTCAAGCCAAAGCACCAAATCAAGCCTCCGGATCAACAACTCTTGGATCCAAAGATGCCTCCCCTGTTTCAACACATCAAAGCAGAGGATTAATGCATCATCATGCATTAATTGCTTCAATGAAAGCACCTAAACTCGCTGCTCTCATTCAACCTCCATTTTCGGCCACCAAACACAACCGAAAATGCATCCAAAACACTTCTAAACAAAGCCCAGCCATAAACCAGCAAAACCACACTTCCATTAACATCATAAAACATCTAAAAACAACCTACTAACAACCTTATACCTCCAGCAACATCAGATCACCAAGATCACCACAAAAACTACCTTGAAACACAAGCTAAACTTAGGAAACTCAACCTATCCGGGATTACATCAATCAAGACTCAATTCCTTATCAATTTAGAGATCATTTAACATCAAAAACACCTCTCAAAACACAGATTACTCAGATCTAACGAAAATCATCAAAAATCATCAAAATCTTGCATAATAAGCCAAGATCCATTTCAACACTTTAAAACCTTTAATTAAACATCAATTTAGGATTGAAAACTTAGGAATTTCAGTAAAGAACTGATAGTTTAGAGGAGAAGGACGTTCTTACCTCCAAACTTGAGTTTCTCCTCTTTTTGGAATCAAAATCCTTGTTGAAACAAGTAGCAATTGAAGAGGTTTTGAAGATACAATGATTAGGAATCAAATGAGAGTGGAAAGGAGGAATTTAGGTGAGAAAATCAGAAACAAATCTCTGAAAATGGAGTGTTTGGGTTGAGAGAAAAAGAGAGAAAGAAAATAGAGAAGTTAGTTATGAAATTAGCCAAATGGCTTTTCCCTCCTTTTGATATACTTTAAAATCAGAATTATAACTCAAAATATCTTAGAAAAATCTGGAGAAACTCCCTTTGGGTAAATAGCTCCTTAAAGATTCAAAGTTTCAACCCTTTATAAAACAGCCACCAAACTTGCGAAAATTACATTTTGGTCACTAGCCAAAATGTCACCCTTCCAAAACTCATTTTCCAAAATTGATTTCACAGTTCACTTAATTATATTAAAAGATGATTTTAGAACATTTTTCCATATTTTTAATGCAACCCAAATTAGGCTTTCCTAATTTAACCTCTTACGATTCGAACAGCACTTTGACCGACCGGTCAACGCCCAAGACTTCTAAGCCCAAAACCGGGGCGTTACAACTCTCCCCCCTTAAGAAATTTCGTCCTCGAAATTTACCTGAAGGAAAGAGATAAGGAAACTGCTTCAGCATGTCTTCCTTCCGCTCCCACGTGGCTTCCTCAACACCACGATGCTTCCACAGCACCTTCACCAACTCAATGGTCTTGCCACGAAGAACCTTGCTATCCCAATCCAGAACCTTCACCGGTTCCTCATCATAGGTCAAATCCGGATTCAATTCCACTTCCTCCACAGGCATCACATGCGAAGGATCAGATCTATACTTCCGGAGCATAGAAACATGGAACACATCATGAATCTTCTCCAGCTCCTGAGGTAACCTCAACCGATACGCGACAGGACCCACACGCTCAACAACCTCATACGGTCCAATGTACCGAGGGCTCAACTTACCCTTCCGACCAAACCTCATCACCTTCTTCCAAGGCGAAACCTTCAAGAACACACGGTCACCCACCACATACTCTATCTCCTTACGCTTCAAATCCGCGTAAGATTTCTGCCGGTCAGAAGCAGCCTTCAACCGCTCACAAATGAGCTTCACCTTCTCGGTGGTCCCTTTCAACAAAGCCGGCATCGAAACCAACTTTTGACCAGTTTCAGCCCAACAAAGAGGAGTCCTACACTTCCTCCCATACAGAGCCTCATAAGGTGCCATCTGTATACTCGCCTGATAACTATTGTTATAAGCGAACTCAACCAAAGGCAGATGCTTCTCCCAAGAACCTTGGAACTCTATCACGCAGCATCTCAACATATCCTCCAAAATCTGAATAACCCGCTCAGACTGACCATCCGACTGAGGATGATAGGATGTACTGAAATGCAACCTTGTACCCAAAGCTTGATGCAAACACTGCCAAAAACGCGATGTGAACCTCGGATCCCTATCCGACACAATCGACTTAGGCACACCATGCAGCCTCACAATCTCAGCAATGTACAGCTCTGCCAGCTTATCCAAAGAGAGCGTAGTATGCACAGGCAAGAAATGCGCACACTTCGTCAGGCGATCCACAATCACCTAAACATAATTCTTCTTTGATGGAGACAAAGGTAAACCAGATACAAAATCCATGGTAACCCTCTCCCACTTCCATTCAGGGATTTTCAACGGTTGCAACAAACCAGAAGGAACCTGATGTTCAGCCTTAACTCGCTGACACACCAAACACTTGCTCACAAACTCTGCAACATCCTTCTTCAAACCCACCCAATAGTACTCATCACGAAGATCACGATACATCTTAGTACTACCAGGATGCATAGCAAAAGGACTACTATGACCTTCAGTCAAAATAGCACGCCTCAACTCAGCATCAGCAGGCACTACTATTCGACTCCCAAAACACAACACTCCATCCTCATTAAAGCAGAAATCCGAAGGTCTACCCTCCGCGATATCCTGAACATGAGACACCAAGGAATCATCCAGCAACTGCTTATCCTTGATCAACTGAACCAACGATGGTTTCACTTGCAACTCAGCAACAAGACCACCATCCCGCGATATACTCAAGCTAGCAAACATAGCTCTCAGCTCAACAGCTACCTTCCTACTCAAGGCATCCGCAACAACATTAGCCTTTCCAGGATGATACTCTATCGTCAGATCATAATCCTTGAGCAACTCCAACCAACGCCGCTGCCTAAGATTCAACTCCTTCTGAGACATCAGATACCTCAAACTCTTGTGATCCGTGTACACAGTACACTTCTCACCATACAGATAATGCCTCCAGATCTTCAGAGCAAAAACCACTGCTGCCAGCTCAATATCATGCGTAGGATAATTGCGCTCATGCACCTTCAACTGCCGCGATGCATATGCCACAACCTTACCCTCTTGCATCAGCACACACCCCAAACCAACATAGGATGCATCACTGTAGACCACAAACTCTTTCCCTGATTCAGGCTGAATCAAGATAGGAGCTTGCGTCAAGGCCACCTTCAGCTTCTCAAAAGCCTGCTGTCTCGCTTCCGTCCACTCATACTCCCTTGGGTCAGAGTCATGAATTCACGCTTTTTCTCATCCAGATATCTCACTCCCAGATATCTCCTCTTGAACGCATTCTGAAAGAATGTCCAAGTGATGTCAGCTTCAGCCATTCCAGAGGTTGTGGTCGTCCACCACGTATAAGCATCGCTCTGCAGCAAGGACACAACACATCCCAACTTTTGCACATCAGTGCAGCTCATCTGTCCCAAGATACGCTTGGTACTTTCTAGCCAAGCTTCCGACCTCTCAGCTGACATACCCCTAAACTCAGTCCCACCAAGACTGCGCAGACGCTCTAAGGGTAATCTCACACCAGCATCTTCCTGACGCCCAGCTCCTTGAGCTCCAGCTACTGCTGCTCGAAAAGCACCCGCAATAGCTTGTACCAGCATCGTCATATCAGGCATAGCTTGCCCCTGACCAACCTCAGGTCCTGCAGCTCTAGCACCAGCTGCTTCAGCTCCAGCTCTCCCTCCCTCAGCACCACCACCACCAGGCGGAGGAGGAGGTAACACAGCACTACCCGCATTCTCATCATTCTCGTTCCCATCCGGGGTCGTAGCTCTCACGCTACTCCTTAACTCTCTACGTGGTGCCATACTTTTACCATGCATAACAATACAAATAAAACATAGTCAGGCCCAGCAAGGTAAGCAATTCCAAGTATTCAAGCTCAATTTCTTTCAAAATCAACATCATTTCTTTAGATTTTGTTTGGCAATGGGTACCCTCATCATGCATCATCACAGCATACATCTCAAAAGCATCAACATCTCAAACCACTGAACATGCTTTCATACCACAAGCATACAAGCCAAACATACTTCAATCATGCATACAAACATTCCCAATTACTCGAAAACTCAGCTCTGATACCACCAAATGTAACCCCCTTAACCCGGCCTAGACGGTTGACCCGAATTAAGAAAGTCACACGGGGAAAACCAAAGTCAACCCGAAAGTCAACCTTGATTAACGATCCTTTTTTTTCCTTTTTAATCTTATCTAGATGCACATTAACCCTAATTGTGATCACACAAACAACATACTCAAAGATCACAAACATCAGAGATCAAACAGGGACCCAATTGAACAAATTACAACTTTAGGGACCAAATTGTAATTTCTGATAAATTAAAGAACTTAACCCAAATTAATCTTACCAACTTGAAATTAGTCAGGTTTCATGCTTCTCTGTGAAATTTCAGCTCAAAAGGACTTCTCAAACTCATACAATTGCACAAACAAGATTCAGGACCAAAACGCAAACATTTCAAAACATATAACTGCCCATGTCAGCCCCCAACGGTCGACCGTTCCGAAACAGGTTGACCCTGTTCCGAAACACGGGCCGTTCCAAAACCAGTTCCGCAACGGGGGTCTGGCAGAGACCAAACCGTTTCGAAACGGTGCATACCGTTTCGGACCCCTGGGTTCATTCCAGGCACCCGTTCCGAAACGGTGCACACTGTTCCGAAACGCCTGCACATGTTTCAGCAAACTAGCGTACCAAAGCATGCAATTGATCATTCAAACATGCTCCAAATGCTACCAAACTTTACCAGCATGCAATTCAACATATATAGAACACACTTGCATCATCAATTCACCCAAACAACATCACAAGCAAAAAGCCCCAAATCTATAGGCATGCTTCCTACACAAGCTAGCTATTCAAGCATTAACTTCTAAAACAAGCATATAAAGATCCAATCCAAAAACCAGCATCCATAACAACATTCAACATACTTAGGGAGTTCCAAACACCTCCCAAAACATACACATTGGTCCCCCATTGCCAAATCATCCAAAAGCTAAAATGTTTAACAAAAACCTTCCATACATTGAGCTCTACTTGTACTTGAACTCTTGCCCTTCTTGCTGCCCTTCGAGATACTCTAGTGCTCTGCATTATTGAATTAAGAAAACGAGAGAGCGTAAGCAAAAGCTTAGTGAGGAGTGCTCTTTAAAAACCATTCAATAATGCAATTAAAAACATTTACAAAACATGCTTATAATCAACCTTTGCACATGCTCAAAAGCATACTTTAAGACAAGCAATCCCATGCTTCAAAATAACATTTAAACAAGCATCTCATGCTTCACAATATTCTTAACATGTCATATTGGCTCAAGTGATACATTTCATTTATTAAAAACAAGTTCAACAACTTTCCCAAGGACTTTTAAACACCTTGGCCCCAAGGACTTTTAAACACCTTGGCCATGGACTTTTAACCACCATGGATGAGGACCACACAAGGACTTTTAACCACCTTTGTGTCCATAGCTTGAATCACCCCAAGGACTTTTAACCACCTTGGTCCCAAGGACTTTTAACCACCTTGGAAAGGATCACCTAAGGACTTTTAACCACCTTAGTGTCCGCAACAAGAACCATCCAAGGACTTTTAACCACCTTGATGTTCTTAAGTAACAAGGCTCACTCAAGGACTTTTAACCACCTTAGTGACCTTAACATTTTCAAAACATCACTTGCCAATATACATCTTTTACATCATATAATCCACTGTTTTAAAGCATTAAACCAAGCCATATTCATCATGCATTTCAAAGCATCAAACCACATTATTTCAATGTATAAAATCAAGGAACTCCTACCTAGAGTTACCTTCAACATATGGCTTAAAACATCAGCAAATACCATGCTAAAACATGCTTTCAAAACAGTAATTAAAACATGCAATTCACCAATTTGCATCTCAACAAAACCATGGCCACCACTAGAGAGAAAATCCGAAAACTTACACTTGAGCTTAGCAAAGTTGTTTAGACTTAAACTAAGCCCCCAAAACCTTCAAACCTTGGTTTTTAAAATCTGAAAACCCAACTTCACTCACCGGTTTCCACTTTGCTTCAAGCCAAAGCACCAAATCAAGCCTCCGGATCAACAACTCTTGGATCCAAAGATGCCTCCCCTGTTTCAACACATCAAAGCAGAGGATTAATGCATCATCATGCATTAATTGCTTCAATGAAAGCACCTAAACTCGCTGCTCTCATTCAACCTCCATTTTCGGCCACCAAACACAACCGAAAATGCATCCAAAACACTTCTAAACAAAGCCCAGCCATAAACCAGCAAAACCACACTTCCATTAACATCATAAAACATCTAAAAACAACCTACTAACAACCTTATACCTCCAGCAACATCAGATCACCAAGATCACCACAAAAACTACCTTGAAACACAAGCTAAACTTAGGAAACTCAACCTATCCGGGATTGCATCAATCAAGACTCAATTCCTTATCAATTTAGAGATCATTTAACATCAAAAACACCTCTCAAAACACAGATTACTCAGATCTAACGAAAATCATCAAAAATCATCAAAATCTTGCATAATAAGCCAAGATCCATTTCAACACTTTAAAACCTTTAATTAAACATCAATTTAGGATTGAAAACTTAGGAATTTCAGTAAAGAACTGATAGTTTAGAGGAGAATGACGTTCTTACCTCCAAACTTGAGTTTCTCCTCTTTTTGGAATCAAAATCCTTGTTGAAACAAGTAGCAATTGAAGAGGTTTTGAAGATACAATGATTAGGAATCAAATGAGAGTTGAAAGGAGGAATTTAGGTGAGAAAATCAGAAACAAATCTCTGAAAATGGAGTGTTTGGGTTGAGAGAAAAAGAGAGAAAGAAAATAGAGAAGTTAGTTATGAAATTAGCCAAATGGCTTTTCCCTCCTTTTGATATACTTTAAAATCAGAATTATAACTCAAAATATCTTAGAAAAATCTGGAGAAACTCCCTTTGGGTAAATAGCTCCTTAAAGATTCAAAGTTTCAACCCTTTATAAAACAGCCACCAAACTTGCGAAAATTACATTTTGGTCACTAGCCAAAATGTCACCCTTCCAAAACTCATTTTCCAAAATTGATTTCACAGTTCACTTAATTATATTAAAAGATGATTTTAGAACATTTTTCCATATTTTTAATGCAACCCGAACTAGGCTTTCCTAATTTAACCTCTTACGATTCGAACAGCACTTTGACCGACCGGTCAACGCCCAAGACTTCTAAGCCCAAAACCGGGGCGTTACATGGAGGCCCTCCACTTGCCCGAGCAACCCACAAACTAAGGATCTGCAATGTTGAACAAAGAGAGCGTAAGCAATGATGCTTAGTGAGGGTAAGCTCTAAAAACAAACCTCAACATTGCAGGGTCCGAGCACGATCTAGCCAAGGTAAAACACAAACATACCAAAGGTTCACAAGATATATACATGAGCAAAAGACAATAATAATGTCAGGATCATAAGCTCAATTTCTATGATACATGTAAACATACACAAGCATCCATCAAAGATCACAAACCTCAACATTTTGATATACACGTCAAACAACATTGGCACCTAGTTAAGACCCGAATACGCGGATAGACATGTTGGAAACTCATATCCAACAACCACATTACCTCGCGGTGGGATTCCACTCATCACCGGCCTCGCGGAGGGGATTCCGCTCATCCTCACGCCCCGTCGATGGGATTCCACTCATCACCGACTATATGTAAATACAATTCCGGGCGAACCCGTACTCCTCCTTGGTGACTCAACGCCACCAAGGCCACGCGCGACTTTAGACTCATGTGTGCACACTAACATCCTAATGATCGATCATTTGTATCCAAGTTTACTAGTGCCAATATTTACTCACTTCACATTACTCATTTCATTAATCTTGTGCTTAGCACATATTCACCAATAACCATCATTAAGCATGTCTCAAGCATCATAAGTCCAATCTCATTTCACATGTATAAAGCAATATACATAGACATTCATACCACAATTTATACGAGACATACACAATCACATAGTGAGTTCAACCAAAGGCTCTAGATCAAGTTTAGGATTAGGCTACCACCCTAATCCTAACTCTAGGTGGGTCTACCAAGCCCAACCTAGTCCATACACTCGAACCAACCAATTTTAAAACCGTTTAAAACAATTAACCACTCACCTAAGCTTCCAAGCTCAATGACCAAGCAAGCAATCACCTTCAACTTCCCGGATGCGGTCCCGAAGCCTCTTCTACGTTTCCTCTTGCTTCTAGTCAAACAAAACCCATACATTACTTCTCAATTCAATGCTAATTCAACCATCAATCTACTTTGCAAAACCCAACTCAATTTCCACAAATTTCCAAACCACATAGCATCTCCAAAACCCAATTTTCGGACTCCCACAACCAAGGACTGAAATATCCAATTCCAAGCACCCAAATGACTTCCAAAATATCCCAAATCACCCTCCTAACATAGGTAGACCATCAGCCCTTCAATTTCAACACTAAACCTCTCAAAAACCCAATTTTTCATACTTTGAAATTTGCCCTAAAGACTCACTACGAAAATTTACCCAAAATCAACCAAATTAAGATATGTTGTAAGTTTCATCATGATTAAACATAACCCCAAAACAATTTGAAAAACCCCATCAAAACCCCAAATTCCCATATGAACACTAATTCCCAAAACTCAATGTTTTTGAAATCTAAAACAATAGATAGGTAGAGGATAGAGAGGAGGTTAAGAAAATATATTTACCTTTCAATTTGGTGTAGAAATCGGCTAGCAAAGCTAATGGAATAGTAACTAGAGTTTAGGAGTGTTTGAAAATGGGGGAGGGTTTTGAAATTGGTAAAGGAGAAAATGAAGAGGAAGATGACAACTTTTATGGAAAAGTTGTCTTCCTTTATTTAAAATGTGGGTAAATTACAACTTTGGTCCCTCCCTCATTATTAAGACTCAAATAGGTCATTATTTATAGTTGAACTGTCTTAATTAAATTTTTATTTAACTCGAACTAAAACCCGGTTAACGCCTAGGCCTAAGACACGGGTGTTACAACTCTCTCCCTCTTAAGGAATTTCGTCCCCGAAATTACCTGGTGGAAACAGATACGGAAACTGCTCAACCATATCCGCTTTTCTCTCCCACGTGGCCTCTTCCACACCTCTATGCCTCCACAACACCTTGACCAACTCTATGGTCCTGCCACGCAACACCTTGCTATCAGAAGCAAGTATCTCAACGGGCTCTTCATTATAAGACAAATCCGGATTCAACTCTATCTCCTCAACGGGCATCACATGCGAAGGATCTGATCTATATCTCCTAAGCATAGATACATGAAAGACATCATGGATCTTTTCTAACTCAGAAGGTAACCTCAAACGATAAGCTACGGGCCCAATCCGCTCAACTATCTCATACGGACCAATGAACCTCGGACTGAACTTGCCTTTCCGGCCAAATCTCATTACCTTCTTCCACGGAGATACTTTCAGAAACACTTTCTCACCCACTGTGTACTCAATCTCTTTCCTCTTCAATTCTGCATAAGACTTATGACGATCCGAAGCCGCTTTCAAACGGTCACAAATCAACTTCACCTTTTCTGTGGTTCCCTTAAGCAAGTCTGGCATGGGTAACAACCTCTGACCTGTCTCAGCCCAACAAATCGGAGTTCTACACCGTCTACCATACAAAGCCTCATAAGGTGCCATCTGAATACTAGACTGATAACTGTTGTTGTAAGCAAACTCAACCAACGATAAGTGCTTCTCCCAAGAACCCTGAAAATCAATCACACAACAACGAAGCATATCCTCTAGAATCTGTATCACTCGCTCTGACTGCCCATCAGACTGCGGATGATAAGATGTGCTGAAATGCAGACGACTACCCAAAGCACTATACAAACAACTCCAGAACCTCGAAGTAAATCTAGGATCCCTATCTGAAACTATAGACTTCGGAACTCCATGAAGTCTCACAATCTCACGAATGTACAAGTTTGCCAACTTGTCTAAGGAATCCGTAGTGTTCACCGCTAAAAAGTGAGCACACTTAGTGAACCTATCAACAATCACTCACACTGAATTCTTCTTCGAAGGAGACAAAGGCAACCCCGATACAAAATCCATGGTGATTCTCTCCCATTTCCATTCCGGAATCTTCAAAGGCTGTAGCAAACCTGAAGGAACCTGATGTTCTGCCTTCACTCTCTGACAAACCATGCAACGGCTCACATACTCGGCTACATCTCTCTTCAAACCAACCCAGAAGTAATCATTCTTCAGATCTCGGTACATCTTGGTACTACCCGGATGCATAGAAAAGGGACTCGAATGCGCTTCGCTCAAAATCTGACGTCTCAGCTCAACATCTTCCGGTACCACAATTCTATCCCTAAAGCACAACAAGCTCTTACCACTGAAACTATACTCAGTCGGTCTTCCTTCGGCTATGTCTTGAACATGAGGAACTAGGCTCGCATCTTGCAACTGCTTCTCTCTAATCAACTAAATCAAGGAAGGCTTCACTTGCAACTCAGTGATCAAACCACCATCATCGGACACACTCAATCTAGCAAACATAGCTCTCAACTCAACGGCCACTTTTCTACTCAAAGCATCGGCTACTACATTTGCTTTACCCGGATGGTACTCAATGGTCAAATCGTAATCTTTTAACAACTCTAACCATCTTCTCTGTCTCAAGTTCAACTCTTTCTGTGTCATCAAGTACTTCAAGCTCTTGTGATCGGTGTAAACTATACACTTCTCACCATACAAATAGTGACGCCAAATTTTCAATGCAAATACAACTGCAGCTAGCTCTATGTCATGTGTAGGATAGTTCTTCTCATGAATCTTCAACTGTCTAGAAGCATAAGCAACAACTCTCCTATCTTGCATCAAAACACATCCTAAGCCTACGTAGGAAGCATCACTGTAAATCACAAACTCCTTACCTGAAACAGGCTGCACTAACACTGGAGCATTTGTCAATGCTTCTTTCAATTTCTCAAAGGCCTTTTGTCTTGCATCTGACCATTCAAACTTGACTCCCTTTTGCAACAACTTAGTCAAGGGAGCAGCTACTCTAGAGAAGCCATCAACAAACCTCCTATAGTAACCGGCTAATCCTAGGAAACTCCTAATCTCGGTCACGGACTTAGGTTGTTTCCACTCAACAATAGCCTCAATCTTCGATGGATCAACTCGTATGCCTTCGGCCGAAACAACATGGCCAAGAAACACAACCTCTCGAATCCAGAACTCACACTTACTAAGCTTCGCATACAACTGATTGCTCAACAATCTCTGTAAAACAAATCTCAAGTGCTCATCATGCTCTTCTTCTGTCTTCGAGTACACAAGTATATCATCAGTGAAGACAACCACAAATCGGTCTAAATAGTCTCTGAAAATTCTGTTCATCATGTCCATGAATGCTGCTGGTGCATTTGTGAGCCCAAATGGCATCACAAGAAACTCATAGTGACCATACCTAGTCCTAAAAGCTGTCTTCGGAACATCACACTCTTTCACTTTCAACTGATAGTACCCGGATCTCAAATCTATCTTCGAGAACACTGAAGCACCTCTCAACTGATCAAACAAATCATCTATACGAGGCAACGGATACTTGTTCTTCACGGTCAACTGATTCAGCTGTCTATAGTCAATACACATGCGCATGCTACCATCTTTCTTTTTCACAAACAACACTGGAGCACCCCACGGAGAACTACTAGGCCTAATGAAACCACGGTCTAATAATTCTTGCAACTGACTCTTCAATTCCTTCAGTTCTTTCGGAGCCATACGATACGGAGCTATCGAAACTGGATTAGATCCCCAAACTGTCTCAATCACAAACTCAACATCTCTGTCAGGAGGCAAACCCGACAACTCTTCAGGAAACACATCTGGGAAGTCACACACTGTTCTGATATCTTTCGGTCTAGCTTCACTCATATCCGGATTTATAACATAAGCTAAATAGGCCCCACATCCAGAGTCCATCAACCTACGAGCCTCTAAAGCTGACACCACATTAGACAAGAACTTAATGTTCTCGCCCACTACCACTATCTCGTAGTCATCAGAAAGTTTCAAGGAGATTCTCTTTGTCTCAAAATCCACGCTAGCCCGATGCTCAACCAACCAATCCATACCCAAAATAATATCAAAACCGTAGAAAGGAAGTTCCATCATGTCAACTGAGAACACATGACCCTGAATCTTCAGTGGGCACCTCCTATACATACGTCTAACCACAACTGTCTCACCAAAAGAACTAGTAACATGCATACCTACATCTAAGATCTCAACATGAATATCTAACTTCTGTGCATGCTTACTCAAAATGTAGGAATGCGTAGAACCCGAATCAACCAAAGAAAGCAAGGACATAGACTGTAACTCAAAATTACCTGCTATCACATCGGTGTCGTTCCCGACCTCTCTCAGAGCATAGACCCTCGCTGGTCCTCTCGCCTCTGGCTGCACAGCCACAACATGTGCAAGGTTCCTCTGAGCATCTACCCTAGGTGTATCAGCCCTCGGCTGGAAGTAGCCACGACCGCGCCCACGACCTCTCTGAAAATCATTACCCCTTGCAGGAGCCTGAGCAATATTCGGTGCCTGAGCTGCCTGACGCGGACAATCCCTCCTAAAGTGGTCCCTCGAACCACAGTTCCAACAAGCATGAAAGTTACCCCAGCACTCTCCAGTGTGCTGTCTCCCACACTGTGCACACTCGGGCAAGCGCCCTCCTTCTCTATGGCCCTGATGGCCTCTACCATGGTGGCCACCGCCACGTCTCTGATCAAACTGATGTCCGCCACCTCTGTGCCTCTTAGCATCTCTACCATCAAAGTGGTTATGCCTCTTCCCAGAACTAGAACCACCAGCTCGTTTGGCTGAACCCAAACTATGCTCCAAATCCTTGGCCCTCGCGACCAACACATCAAAGTCTGAGTAGTCAGAAGCCAACGTGTACCTCTTAACCTCTTCATTCAGTTCGTAACGGAAACAGTTGCAGCGTTCCACTTCAGTAGGAACCAACTCTGGGGCATACTGACTCAAGCGAACAAAGCGGATCTCATAATCAGTCACAGAAGCATCCCCCTGAGTAAGAGCCATAAACTCTCGCTTCTTCTCATCCAAGTACCTCGGTCCCAAGTACCTCTTCCGGAAGGCAGACTCAAAGAACTCCCAATCAACTTCTGTCTCTGGAACCCCGGTAGTGATGGTGACCCACCAGGTGTAGGCATCACCCTGAAGCAGTGAGATCACACAACCCAATCTACGTGCGCCCGCACAACCCATCTGAGCCAAGATACGAACTGTCTTTTCCAACCATAACTCCGACCTCTCCGGAGTAGATCCTCTAAACTCCTCGGCTCCCAAGCTACGGAGCCTCTCCAAAGGTAAACTAGCATCATCACACCTAGGCTGAGCTGCAGCCTGAGCTCCCGCAACTGCGGCCTGGAACGCTCCCGCTATCGCTTGCACTAGCGGAGTCATATCAATTCCAGCGGGACCTTGGCCACCTTGGCCACCTTGGGGTCCATTTCCTCTGGCTCCATCCTTGCCCCCAACTCCCGGTGGAGGAGGTGGTGGTGGTGGAGGTGGTGGAGGAGCGCCAACTCCCGCGGCCCCCGGCCCCTCTATGTGAGCCCCCGCACCAACTACTGGCTCAACAGGAGCCGCAACTCGTGGTTCCTGACGAACCAACCTCGGTCTACCTCTCGGTCTAGACATTGCTCTCACAGATATTAACTACAACCACAACAACAAAACACACAAGTTGGGTTAGCAAGGCAAGGCTTCCAAGTGTCCAAGTATGTTTCCTCACCTAAAAATCATTTTTCCAATGTAATAGTAGCAATGGGACCCACACACACATGCTTTAAAATAAAACATTCAGCATACTTGTCACACAAGCAACCATTCTTGCAAAACAAGCAAACACCGTGCAATTCAATTTAAAAACTTAAACTTACCTCACTTACCTGCCCAAGGTCTCGGTAACCTTAGGCTCTAATACCAACAAGTGTAACCCCCTCGTCCCGGTCTGGTCGGATGACCGGTCCGAGTGGGCCACACGGGGAAAACCGAAGCGAAACCCGTTAAGATTTCCCCTCGGTTAACGACCCAAAAAAATTTCTTTTAACTTTAATCTTATCTAGATGCATATTTAATTCTTAAGTGAAGCACAACAGCGGAAGATTACAAACAAAGAAACATTCTCCGACCAAACAAGACATAAACAACCCATTTTATACCATTACAGCAGGCCGTTTCGAAACGCCCTTAGGGTGTTCCGAAACGCCTTGACTTAGTCAACGGCTCTGGGTCAACCATAAGGTGACCGTTCCGAAACAGGGGAGACCCGTATCGGAATGACCTTGACGGTCAATATCTCGTGGTCAACGAGATTTGACCGTTTCGAAACTTCAAAGGCCCGTTTCGGAACGGCTACATCTCGCCAATTTCTCAAAATTCCAGTAGCCAAAATGTTCCGAAACGACCCTCATCCGTTTCGAAACGGCAGGCCATTTACAAAGGGGCCGTTCCGGAACACGGGGACCCGTTCCGAAACACCCCCTGACTGCAGACTCGTCTGGGCTGTTTTGAGGCACAAGGGTGCCCCAAAACACCATTCAACAGCAAAACAATTAAACCCGAGTTATACCAACAACATTATCATGCTTTAACAAGATTTAAACATGTCTAATACTAAGGCAACAACCCACATCATGCATCCATTCAAACATCAATCAAACACATATAAAAACTCTTAAGGCATAAGGCTAACATTCAAAGTAAGCAATTAGGCATGAGTTAACATTCAACAAGGTAACAAAACCATGCAAAAGCAAGATACTAAGGAGTCTAAACATGCTCCTAGCAACTAACAACAGCCAACAAAACATACATGTCCCATTGCTCAAACTATTACAAGTCTAACATTAAAATCCATACTTGATGAACTCAAGTCCAAAAACCACACTTGGAGGCCCTCCACTTGCCCGAGCAACCCACGAACTAAGGATCTGCAATGTTGAACAAAGAGAGCGTAAGCAATGATGCTTAGTGAGGGTAAGCTCTAAAAACAAACCTCAACATTGCAGGGTCCGAGCACGATCTAGCCAAGGTAAAACACAAACATACCAAAGGTTCACAAGATATATACATGAGCAAAAGACAATAATAATGTCAGGATCATAAGCTCAATTTCCATGATACATGTAAACATACACAAGCATCCATCAAAGATCACAAACCTCAACATTTTGATATACACGTCAAACAACATTGGCACCTAGTTAAGACCCGAATACGCGGATAGACATGTTGGAAACTCATATCCAACAACCACATTACCTCGCGGTGGGATTCCACTCATCACCGGCCTCGCGGAGGGGATTCCGCTCATCCTCACGCCCCGTCGATGGGATTCCACTCATCACCGACTATATGTAAATACAATTCCGGGCGAACCCGTACTCCTCCTTGGTGACTCAACGCCACCAAGGCCACACGCGACTTTAGACTCATGTGTACACACTAACATCCTAATGATCGATCATTTGTATCCAAGTTTACTAGTGCCAATATTTACTCACTTCACATTACTCATTTCATTAATCTTGTGCTTAGCACATATTCACCAACAACCATCATTAAGCATGTCTCAAGCATCATAAGTCCAATCTCATTTCACATGTATAAAGCAATATACATAGACATTCATACCACAATTTATACGAGACATACACAATCACATAGTGAGTTCAACCAAAGGCTCTAGATCAAGTTTAAGATTAGGCTACCACCCTAATCCTAACTCTAGGTGGGTCTACCAAGCCCAACCTAGTCCATACACTCGAACCAACCAATTTTAAAACCGTTTAAAACAATTAACCACTCACCTAAGCTTCCAAGCTCAACGACCAAGCAAGCAATCACCTTCAACTTCCCGGATGCGGTCCCGAAGCCTCTTCTACGTTTCCTCTTGCTTCTAGTCAAACAAAACCCATACATTACTTCTCAATTCAATGCTAATTCAACCATCAATCTACTTTGCAAAACCCAACTCAATTTCCACAAATTTCCAAACCACATAGCATCTCCAAAACCCAATTTTCGGACTCCCACAACCAATGACTGAAATATCCAATTCCAAGCACCCAAATGACTTCCAAAATATCCCAAATCACCCTCCTAACATAGGTAGACCATCAGCCCTTCAATTTCAACACTAAACCTCTCAAAAACCCAATTTTTCATACTTTGAAATTTGCCCTAAAGACTCACTACGAAAATTTACCCAAAATCAACCAAATTAAGATATGTTGTAAGTTTCATCATGATTAAACATAACCCCAAAACAATTTCTCAAAACAAATTGAAAAACCCCATCAAAACCCCAAATTCCCATATGAACCCTAATTCCCAAAACTCAATGTTTTTGAAATCTAAAACAATAGATAGGTAGAGGATAGAGAGGAGGTTAAGAAAATATATTTACCTTTCAATTTGGTGTAGAAATCGGCTAGCAAAGCTAATGGAATAGTAACTAGGGTTTAGGAGTGTTTGAAAATGGGGGAGGGTTTTGAAATTGGTAAAGGAGAAAATGAAGAGGAAGATGACAACTTTTATGGAAAAGTTGTCTTCCTTTATTTAAAATGTGGGTAAATTACAACTTTGGTCCCTCCCTCATTATTAAGACTCAAATAGGTCATTATTTATAGTTGAACTGTCTTAATTAAATTTTTATTTAACTCGAACTAAAACCCGGTTAACGCCTAGGCCTAAGACACGGGTGTTACATTTTTGCTCTTTCGGTTCAGAAATCTGGCACCATCTCGGATTTTGGGGTCAAGATGGACTCTGGGTGGTGTTGGTCCATCCCTCTGAGACGCCCTTGCCTAGATTGGGAAGTACCTATTTGGGATTCATTCATGAACTGTCTTGATGCTTTGAAACCTTCCTCCCCGGGAAGGGACTGGGTCTGCTGGAAGGGCTCGAGTGATGGTTCATTCTCCTCTAAGTCCTTTAGAGAGATCATGGCTCCCCGTGAGAGCCCTAACCCTATTTGGAAAAACCAAGTCTGGCTTGGTTTCGCTCCTCCTAAGGTAGAAATCCTAATCCGGAGACTCATTTTGGGTCGTCTTCCGGTTAAAGTGGAATTGGCTAAGCGGGCGTGAGAAACTTGGATAACCTCCTCTGCCCTTTCTGCAAGGCCTTCCCAGAGTCATGTGCACACCTCTTTGTGTCGTGTGCTGGGATCTGGCGGATTTGGATGGGGTTCTGTAACATGGCCGGGATTTTAGCCGCTTTCCCCTGCGATATTCCTAGTTTCTTCGAAGCTTGGGAAGGGCTAGGGAGGGAAGGAAACCGGGCCTGGATGAAGATGGTTCCCTTTGCGGTGGTGTGGTCCATATGGTTATTCCGGAATGAGATTGTCTTTAGGAAAAAGGAGGTGGATTGGCTTCAATTGGATTTCTTGATCAAATTTCGGCTCGCCTCGTGGTTTAAGGCCAAATTCCAGGATGTTCCTCTGTCGCTGTCTGATCTTTTGATGGATTTCTCCTTGGTGGCATCGTCCTTCGTACGAACTCCTTCGCTATCCCCCCCGGGCGGTTGGACCCCTCCCCCTTCTGGGTTCCTAAAACTAAATTCGGATGTCGTCATTCTATCTAGGGAGGTCGGTGGGATCGGTGGCCTGGTTAGGGATTCGGACGGTGCGACTCTTCTTGAGTTCTCTGATTCCATTAACGGTGCGCCCCCAGCTATCTTGGAATTTAAAGCGCTAAATCGGGGCATCAATCTCTTCCTCAGTTCCCGGTGGTCAAGTAACAAGAGACTTGTAGTCGAATCCGATTGTCAGCTAGCGGTCGATTGGTGTCTCGGAAAAGTGACTCCCCCGTGTCATATTCGAGATAGGGTCCTGAACCTTGTGGATGTAGCTCGGACAAGAGGGATGTGCTTTCGATGGGTTCCTAGATCGAGCAATACTGAGGCAGATAGGTTAGCCAAAAAAGGATTAGGCTAGTAGTTGATCTGGGTTCAAGCTATTGGGTGGGCTCGAGGTTCCTATTTTGGTTTTTTTATTTATGTGTTTTGTTCATCCGTTTTGTCCAGTAGATGTTTGCAGGTTTTTGCAGCTTTCTGATGCGTAGTGCAGCGACCCTCGGAATCAAAGGGATTGGAATTAGACTGGAGGCACGTCCATCCGCCGTTTTACCCTAGGCTTTCGGCTGGAGTGTTGCGTGAGGAGGTTGCGTTATAAAGTTGTAGTGTCGGAACTTCGGGGTTTTGATTATGGCATTGTACTTATTCTTTTTCCGTTGTATGTATATAGCCAGATATGATGCACTCTTTTTCCTCCACTTAGGTTTAGGGAGGTTTTTTAACGAGGCTCATATCTGTGCTCGTTGTACGATTGGTATTTTTAATCAATCAAATTACCTTTCAAAAAAAAATTTAACTTGTAATTAAAATGATTGTGTCTGCTAGCAATACGTGTTATGGTCATAATAAGATTGATACATTAGTCAGCTTGTTGTCTAATAAGGTATATGTGTCTTTTGGGCTATAATATATGTCGATTATCGAGCTAGTATAAAGAGAGTGACAAGTGGTTAGAATGTGTGTCTGGATGGTGCATTGCCAAAATTTTTAAATATAAATGGTTATTTTATTGAATTATTTAGAATTAGGAACACATTGTTAGAATATTCAAGTTTTGGAGATTAAAATTGTTAGTATTATATAATTTTATGTTAGACGTATATTTCAATTTTAATGGTCCAATGATACGTTCATAACAAAATCTTAATCGAATGACTAAAAATTGTAAATTTTAGAAATAAAAGACTCGTTTGTAGTGGGACAAGACACTAACATGGAGTGTATACTAATACCAACAACTAATTAGTCTAGTAAGATAATATATTAACACACTTCGCTAAACGCTCTCCTCAATCTTTAGATTTTTAAAACTCTAAAATCTCTTTTCCCCACGAGGCCAATTGCCCCCCTTCGCTTCTACGGCGGCTGGCCTCCACGTCTTCTTCATTTACTTTTCAAACCCATGATTTTTGCCCCTCTTTTCTTTTTTGGTTAGTTTGGTTTCGATGGCTTTTTTTTCTATATGTTGGAGCGTGCGACTCCTGGCAACTTAGGTCCTGGCTTGGGTCTGTTTTTTTGTGGAGGAAGACGAACCTTTTTAGGTAGTCAGGTCAGCAATGGACGGGGTGGAGGACTTTTATTGTTCTTCGTTTTCCCCTCTGCCTTCTCCCTCTGTCATGACAGTCAGTTTTTGTGCGTTTTTCTTTTTTGCAAGTGTTTTTGGTTGTCCAATGGGTGGATCTACGATTCCTTTTCCTGCTCATCTTTCTCGTCGGTAACGACGTTTTCTACTTCAAACTACTGTCGTGTACTCTCCTTTGTGCCCTTTGGTTTTTTCGAACGCCTCACCGCCGTGAAGGGATAACGATTTGGTTTTCTTGCCCTTGTGGCTTTTCCTTCGCCGATACTGTCAATTCGGCCCCTTGGAATACCTGTTGGTACCCCGACCGCCAAAACTTATTTGTTTGGTGGACCCTCTATTGGTCTAGACGTTCGACGTTGGTTCTCCGCCTTTGAAAGTTGTCATATGCTGTGTTGGATTGATTGCTAGGGTTAAGTTTTTTGTTTTTCTACTCTGGGCCTTTGTGCCCTGCTGTATTGCTTTGCCTTGTTAGATTCTGTTGGTTTCGAGTGGACTGTACCCATTTGTTTTTGGGCCAATGCTTGTCCATTTAGTGTATTTCCCGTTTTAGTTAATGAATTTTCCCTCTCGAATTCAAAAAAAAAGTGAGACAATATATTAGTCTCTTAAGCACGATCAGGGGTTTGAGCATTAAAGTTGTTTGTAAAATAAATTGGGTTGAGAAAATTATCCTTATAATAAACTTCTACCGTATCTGATTTAAATTAATTTGTCAATAAATTGAATATCGGTGATTATAAAAAAATAACATGTGTTTTACCCATCTAATAAATGCTAAAATTCCAACGATAAATCATAAGATGTACCTCTTTTTAAAAAAGATCCAATTAAGAGGCGGTTCGAGAACAAAGAGCAATATGAGACATCGATGGGGTGCGCCCCCGATAATGTCACCATCTCATCAACCATCATTCCTTTTCTCGCGAATGTTTGGGCAAGTTGTTGTGCTTTGACGAACGGCGGGGGTAGATTTTGCAATACTTCGTCACCGATAGAGACGTGGCCATCGCGACGTCCGGCGGGAACGACACAATAAATGCCACAAGTGAGCAGCTACACATGAATGAGAATAACCCTGTTCACACTGTAGTGTGCCCAATTGATATCACTACAGATTACTTCTGTTGATTTAATTTGTTTGAAACTGAAGCTGCCAGAAACAGTAATCTCAAACTATTTACATTCACCAATTGCCATTGGCATCCAACAAACTCGTCAATCGACAAAGTGCCTCCGCGGACAGGCTGCAACACCTCAATCTTCTCGGCCTGGGAGATGGTTGTGAAAAAGAAAAGCATACGACCAGGGGCGGATCTTGGTATAACAAGTTGAGGGGACCAATTTAAAACTTTCGAAAGTTTTAGAGGTCTAAACTAAAATTTTTAAAAAAGCTAGAGACTTAATGTCAAATTTTCTAAATTTTAAAAGAGGGCTTAATTAAAAATATTCAAAGAAATGAAATTTTAATTTTTTTTGAAGGAGCCAAATTATAAAAAATTACAAATTTGAGGGGACAAATGTGAAATATCCAAAAATTTGGGGGTGCCCAGGCTCCCTCTGGCCATCACCAGCATCCGCCTCTGCATACAATCATCACGACGAGAGTATCGAATGTGCAAGGCTTCCCAGGTGAGGTCTCTAGCACAATGCTCGGAATCATTGTGTCACAGCAATCTCCAACCTGCTGACTTAACATAACATAACATCTCAAATTTCATCATCTTGGTGACAAAGGTAGATGTTTATTATCCCTTGAGATCCGGGTTCGAGCACCACTAATACATGTTGTGTGTATCGTCTTTGAAAATTAATGGGTTAAAAAGTTTGGACACAAAAAGAATTATAAAATAAATGATTTTAATCGGTTGAAATTATGACCTTACCATACAGGCTACGATGTACATCGCATGCATATTAGGCCCCGTCATAACGGCGTTATAACGGGCCCAAGCTAAACTATCGCAAAAACTGCAAAATTCTAATAAAAATCAAATAAAAAATTGACGACGTTCCGTCAAGCTAAGATCCTGTTTGGATCTATAAATACCCCAATCTCCAAATCTGATGAGCTCCTTTTGTTCAGATCTTCGTTCAGCTTCAACCACGGGTAATAACTGCTGCGGATTTTTCTCAGGCAAGTTTTCTCTCCTCCTCTCGAAGCCACACAAGTTTAATTTCTCAATTAAGTTTGCTCTAATTTTCTTTTTAATCTTCTTCTGATTTTAGCTTCAATTTTGATTCCAAAGTTTGTTTAAATCCTTTGAATCTTCAAATCCGTTGCGTAGTTTCATCTGATCTGAATATATGAAGCGTCGTAAGCTCGTTCATTTTCGTCGATCTACATTTTTTCGAATTGATTTCATCTCGCAATAGATCGGATTTAGGCTTGTTATATGTTGATTCCGTCGAATCCAGGCTTGTTTGATTTGCAATTGTTCCTCGGATGATCTTATGTTGCTACTGAATTCTGGCCGTCGGATCTGCTCTGATCTTGAATTCTACTATTCATTTCTATTTTTTTTCAAATTAAATTGCTGATCTTCGGATTTTGATATGTTGAAATTGGTTTTTTTCGGCAGACTTGAAAAAAATGGGGCTGTCTTTTACGAAGCTATTCAGTCGGCTTTTTGCCAAAAAGGAGATGCGTATACTGATGGTTGGTCTTGATGCTGCTGGTAAAACCACCATTCTTTACAAGCTGAAGTTGGGAGAAATTGTTACTACCATTCCCACCATCGGTAGGTCGTTTTTTTTTGCCTTATAAATTTTATTTTATTTTTTAATCCAAGGAATTTTGTTTCGAAGTAGGATATGGCTAACTATTATATATTATAATCGTGATTCGTGTAGGTTTCAATGTTGAGACCGTTGAATACAAGAACATCAGCTTCACTGTTTGGGATGTTGGTGGCCAGGACAAGGTAACAAGGTTTTGTTTGTATTCAAACATGTTAATATAATTGCAAAGTTTGCATCAAAGAAAAAGATCTAGGGAGTCCTTGGATATGTTTTATTTATGATAGAGAATGATTGATTATATGGGTGGGATTGTCATTGTTTCGTATATTCCGTCACCAATTAAGTATCTTGATAACATGAATGTGTGTGCAGTTCTGTGAAAGGAGAGAACACATGCTAGATTTCAGTTGGTATATGAAATACGGATAATTAGTGTTGTCATAATAGAACCTTATGTTTTTAGTTTAACTTAGATCTGTTGGAACAACGAAAAACTTATTTATGGGTTGTTGTGTTTGTCTTAATTATTTAGCGGCCTATTTGCTTTTTTTTCCTACATAGATCCGACCATTGTGGAGACATTATTTCCAAAACACGCAAGGACTCATCTTTGTGGTTGATAGCAATGATCGTGACCGTGTGGTTGAAGCTAGAGATGAGTTGCACAGGATGTTGAACGAGGTAATTGAGCTTAAAAATTCTTGTTCCCAGCGTATGGTTCCAATGACCTCAAGTCTGACTTATATTTGGCAGGATGAGTTGAGGGATGCTGTGCTGTTAGTATTTGCTAACAAGCAAGATCTTCCAAATGCAATGAATGCTGCTGAGATCACCGACAAGCTCGGCCTCCATTCCCTCCGCCAACGCCACTGGTGAGAAACAATTCTCTTCTCTCTGTGTGTGTCTATGTTGCCCCCTTCTTTTGTTAATCTTTACATTTCCTCTTTATAATATGTTTTCGCAGGTATATCCAGAGCACATGTGCCACATCTGGTGAAGGACTGTACGAAGGACTGGACTGGCTCTCAAACAACATCGCCAACAAGGTAAGCTCATGCAGATTCCTCCGATTTAGTCTTGAGCTTCTTCTGCTTCTCATACTCTATTCGCTTATGCTGATATTTATATGCAATTGCAGGCATAGATGACCTGTCTATCTCACTAATGTCGGCCCCTTTTGGAATTGTCGATGTTTCCACCTCCGTTAAAATGTTTCGTTTTTTCGTGTTCCCTGCTTCTTGCAAACATTGTCATTCGTTACGTCGTAGTTTAAGAATAATTGATAATTTTTTGTTTCTCGTGTGTTTATTATCTCGATTGTCGGAAAAAGACACATTTGTTCGTTTTGGACTGCCTTTGTTTTGAAGGCTGAGATAAAATTCATTCAACCCATCTTTTTAATAATGTGTTTACTGTTTATGCCAAAAATCATACTTTATTATAAGCTGAATAGGGTATTACGTGACATATGTATTGTGAAACAAATCATTGGTTGAATGAAGCCTTGAAATGGTCAAGACGGCAATCCCCCAAGCGTGAGGAGTAGGCAGCTTTCTTATAGTCACCCCAAGTGAACGGCTTGAAGAGGCTCGGGTTTTCCGGTGAGACCAATTCCGGGAGAGGGGATATGGTTGTGTTGAGAGGAGGCGCTCCGAAGTACATTATCGACATTCTTGAAACCCGAGATGAGTTCGCGATTGCCCTATGTCTCACGCTAGTAAATCTTCCGTTTGTTAAAACCTAGCAAATGTCACGCATACCATTTTCATCAAAATCATGTCATATAATCGGATTTTAATAATAGTAAATGGACTGACCCGCAAGGTATCTCCGATGATGACATAGAATTGGGAGGGGTCAGGAGGGACTGGGATCCAAAGCCTGTCAGGCAAAGCAATTTGGAGGCCGGCAACATCGTTGGATCGTAAAATGGTGAGGATTTGAGGGTCGGAATGCTCTCCGAATCCGACTTCATCGGCGTCTTCTTCGACTTTGCACGGTTCTGAAGTCTTGAGTGGAGGGTAATGGTTGAACCTTAAGACGGAGTCGTTTTGGTCGTCTTTAATTAGATTACTGAAGAAGTACTTGTCATGGACTCGTAGACCCTCAGCCGCGAGATCAAGAACCTCGCTTGCCAATTCCCTCACTGCTTCTATGTAATCATTCGCAGCACCACTGAAAATCCAAGCAACAAATTGTTGAAATAATATTTAGAATTAGAGTTAGGGATGGTAATTAGACATGACACGATATACGTCTGATTTAAACTTGACTCGACCTAATTCTTATCATTCTAATTTTAAACCTATGACGTCCCGTCTTGGAACTTGATTTTTTAAAAGAAAATGAGTGGTCCAAGCTAGGGATTTAAATTGCAGTTGCATCCTTATTTTCAGTCGTGACATATTATTGCGTTTGCAACAATAACGGATG
Organism: Hibiscus tridactylites; assembly: GCA_958450335.1. Taxonomy (NCBI): domain Eukaryota; kingdom Viridiplantae; phylum Streptophyta; class Magnoliopsida; order Malvales; family Malvaceae; genus Hibiscus; species Hibiscus tridactylites. Next base: position 102,517,670 of record OY288270.1, on the reverse strand, counting down.
TATTACGTTCATTGAAGAATGCTATTTTTTACAATAACGATTTCGAACGGTGTTATATAACGACTACTATTATAGTAGTAGATTACTATTTGAATCCCTGATTCGAGCCATAAGTAAGATAAACCTTACTATATCCAGCATCACACTAAAGAAACAGAAATCCAAATATGGTTTAAATTATATTCATCTCTCTTTGGTCAACCTTCCTAAACCATTTTTAAACTACGTGCATGACTATATGTTTTTGTAACTTCATTCTTTTATCTTTTAAATTCGTTTTACGGCTTATATTCGAATTTTATGATCATCTCTCACTTAAAAAGTACAATATATTTTACTACTACATAATGTTATTTCCGACGAATGAAAACGGTAATTAAATAATTGTACCTGAAATTTTGAGGCTCATCGGAGATGGTTTTGGATGTTTCAACAACGGAAAACGGGCCGGTAGGTAGAAGAAGATACTCAAGCTCACCCTTATCGCCATTGAGACCGATGTTCCTCGAACCGTATCCGAAACTGCCGGCGGGTTCAGCGCGTTGCACGTCACAAGCCGGTCGGTCAAAGAAAGGAACCCCCTGGTCTTCCAACCTGGATATTGTGACCCTAGGAACACCATGGTTAATAACCTTAAAGAAGCCATAGTTTTGGGAAGCTTGGACGATGAGCTCCGACACCATGGACCTGTGAAGAGAAAGGTCAACCGAAGGAATCCCAGCTGCCCTGGTTTTCTTGGTTCTCACGGCAACTACCACCATTTTTCTCGAGCCTATGAGAGTTGGAAGACGTGTGTAGTCATGGCGGAGGAGATGCTTACTATTTATACAAGAGGGAGACAACAAGTTATGGTCATGAAATTTGGAGCTGAGTCTTGTGAATTTAGGAAGATGTAAGCTTTGCTACCAAATAATTAGGATGGAAATCTTTCCCCAAACTGTGCCTCTTTTGGTGTACGACTTTTAAAGTGGGATAGAGTTTAGAATGTAGAAATTAGAGTTATGATTTAAATTTAATTTTTTTAGTGTTTTTATAATAATATAATGGGTATAAATCACTTAAAATTTTCGAGTTTTACACTTTTTTTAGACAGTTAGATAAAGATAAACGAATATTTAAAATTAACCGTAGAAAATAAGAAGATTATAACAGAAAAAAATAAAAAAAAATAATTTTAATCATTTTTTTTTCATCCAACAAATATAAAATTATTCGAGTTTTACGGTATTAGAGGATCTTAATCATATATATATATATATATATTGTGATATTATATTTAGGGTAAGCGTGGGGAGTAGTGGGTCAAAACTCGAGAGGCGGAGATGGGTTATGAACATTAGGTGGGGAGTAGGGGAAGGACATGATCGGGGCCAACCTAGTCCAACCTGTTTGTCCCCTTTAATTCCTTATTATTCTTAATTAATCATCTTCCAATATTTCAATTGCGTTGGAAGCCTGTATTTAATAAATTTCTACAGTAGTAATTAAACTTTATTAAAAATAATAAAAGGTTCAATGAATACAACACACTTAAACATGACGAGATTTGAAAATTATATAAATAAAATAAAACAAACATGAAATTCAAAGGTGCAAACAATATCGATACTTTCCCTTGAAACCATAGAAACCCAATACCGTTATAAAATCTCTTTGTCTCTATCCAACAAGATGCGTAAAAAATGACATTGAATATCGAATATTTCTTCAATTGTAACAGTAAGTGAATTACTCAAGCTGTGTAGAAAAATTACCCAACCTATCATATTTAAACTATAAAATCTAATCTATAAATCCCTAACACTAACAGCCTCCTAAACTTTAAATCCTAAGATTTAAACTCTAAATTCTAACTATATCTAGTAATTAAATAAGTTTACATTCTCATCTTCAGAGCCATTTTTTAAAGAAGGTAATTTTTTTAATACACCAGAAAACACTAAATTTTTTAAAGAAGGTAATTATTCAAGTTTAATTACATTTGATTTTCTATCTAAAATAATTAATTATTTAAAGATTGTTTTTTAAATTAATTTTTAAATGTCAAATTAGTAAAATGGTAAAATAAATAGTATTTTTTTATCAATTCAAGTTTGTGTAAACTAAACATGAGATTTTTCAAATTTAGAGTTTATAGGTTTAAGATTTAGAGTGAGATTTAGAGTTTAGCTTGTATAGTTTATAGTTTAAAATCTAAAGATTAGGATTTAGGGTGTTAGAGTTTATAAAATTTAAAACATAAACCCCTAACACTAACACCCTAAATCTTACTATTTAAACCCAAGCTCTAAATTCTAACAATAAATCGTGAAGTTGACACCTTCCAGCCTAAACCCTAAACCCTAACTTGAATATCTAAACTCTAAAATTAAAAAGATTAATACTATATACCTTATTAAAAACTTCTCTAAAACTAAATGAAAAAAAAAACGTATATTAATAATAAAATGTTCATACCCAAGGATCAATTGATTTTAATTGATAAAATTAAAACTTTTAAATTAAGGATACTTTTGTATTTTTTATCACGGAAAAATCTTCTCATCATCTATAGATAATATCAACCATCAATTCTAAACCATTTTCATGTTTTTTTTTGTGTCTCTTTCCATTCCTAATATTAGAAAATTAAATTCAAAACTCTAACATTAAATTTTATATCTTAAACCATAAACCATACACCCTAAAAAATACACCATACTCCTAATTTCTTAAACTCTAACCCTAAACTTCAACTTTAAACATAATAATAACCACTAAACATTTTATTTTAATGTGAAACACAAATAAAAACATCTAAAAAATAAAAAATATTCGTAAAAGAAATATGAAATTTTAAATTTCATTATGCCACTAAATCGCAACCAATATATTATATATTATTAGGTAATTAAAGATGAAACACAAAATTAAAGGACTTCAAATTTTTGATAGAGTGAAATTTAATAACAAAAAGATAATTGGAAAATGGTTATTTCATGACATGATTTCCCCCCACCTTGTCCCTCGTCTTATCTACAAAAGAAAACACACACATTATAATAATTGAATGTAGCTTTCAATAATCAAATTAAATATATACATAGAGAGATTGGGTTCAATGATTTAAATTATTTTTTTTCAAATTAATTTCATTATTGTTGTTGGTATTACAATCGGATTCGGCTTAGAAATTTTAGAACTAAAATTTATAAGATTTTGAAATTTAGTTTTTAAAAAAAAATTTAAAAAGAATTTTTGAGGTAGGCTCATCTCCATTATTAACATACAATTCATTATAAATTTTAGTTTTATTTTATAGCTATTGTTATCTAATTATTTGTTGACTAATTTAAATTATGTACTGTAGAAGTTTATTATAGGAGCGAGTTTATGGTTAACAGTTGGTTAACCATTAAAAATCAGTCTCTATTTTTCTATGCATTTTTAGATATATTTTCTATGTATTTCCCTCTAATTATATTAAGAACATATAACTTTGCACTAAGAACATAACTTATAGGTTAACCGTTATAGTATTTTAGTTAACAGCGAACACCCATAGGAGCGATCATTCTAATCTAATTTATTTTATTCACAATATTAAAATTTAAATTTATAATATTTTTAAAGAATTTAGTATTATATCTCACTAAACCAAATGATTATTATTTTTATAAATTTGAGTTAAGTAACTCATGTCATCGGCACTTTGATCTATTGGAATTATTATTTTGTTTGAAATTTTAAACTTAATTAAAATAAAAAAGGAACAACGAAGAGAATAATGGACTAACCCTATCCAGAGGGTTGTTTCAATAAGTCCAAACTAGATTAGACCACCGATTGAACCCGAAATACATTTCAAGTCTTAATATTAAAAACGTTCCAAACCGTTATAAACTATAATATACGAACAAACATGTTTAAACATTTAATACATTTTCATTTAAGTCAATACAATTTAGAGCAGATAATTAAAAATTCTTGTTAACATTCAATCTCTTTCCTTAAATTTTAAGTTCTAATCTCAATAAAAACAATCCACCCTCCCCGGGTAGAAAATATTCAAAAAAAAATACATTTTTATTTAAGGATAAGACGAATATCGAATAATCTAAATATTATATGAAAATGAGACCCACAATGTAATGCATTCACTTTAATAGATATATAAATTTGCACAGATTGTGAGATTTAAGAGTAGGTCTTTGATAATAAATATTGAAAAATTGAATTTTAAAAATAGACATTATAATAAATATTAAAAAAACTATGCCCAAATTACAAATATTAAAAAACGACTTTTAAGAGTAGAGTCCTAATAATAAATATTGAAAAAAATACATAAACTTTAAGAGTGTGCGAGTAATAACAAATGTTTGGGAAAATTGAGCCTCTAATACAAGTATTGAACAAAATTAATCTCAAATAACAAATATTGAAAAAATTTAGACCCATAATAATAAATATTAAAAAAATTAAGTATCATTAAAATCTTAATTATGACACTAAGTCTGATTAATGCCTAGACTAAATAAACTTTAATTGTTTTTTAAGCTAAGGTGATTACAAGTAGTATCTGTTCTGAATATACTCTCAACCAATTGACAATGCATGCTCAATCACCCTGCTGCAGTTGCTGGTGCACGAACCCGTGACCTCTAAGAACAACAACTGTTTCCTTAACCACTGAGGCAAGTTGATTCGTGCTAAACTTTAATTGTTATTTATAGTTAACTAGGGATGATGGAATATTTGTAGCACTTTCAACTTCATTTTACAAATACAAAGTCAATGTGCATGTCGTTTCAACCCATATTATTTGTGTTATCCACTTATTCTACATATGTTCTACATAATAATTCATAGGACGTTGCTCCCCCATTTCATTTCATTTCAAACACAAAGGTTTTCAAATAATGCACAATTCCTTGTCTTCTTTGACGCCATGAATGATGATGCATATCATATGACCCACATATTATTACACTTATCTTGTTTCGTCACGTAAGCTCTGAAAGCGATATCGTATTAACTGATAGTTGATCAAATAAGATAAAACGTTAGGTCTTTTAAATAAGATTTGAAGTTTGAATTTTTATATTTTGAATGTTGTAAATTAAATTAAAAAGATCACCTATAATGTGTCTCTATAGTATTCAGTTTGAATTAGTCAATTAATAAATCAAATAACGATAATTATAAAAAGTATAATAAATACTACGTGTGGTCTCTTGTAGCTTTTCTTTGAAATATCGTGTCACGCCACAAATGTGGGTGAAAAATTGATGGTATTATAAGATTTTGTGTGTCTGGTTAGAGTTTGAATATCATGATTTTCACTTTACACATAAAAATTATTTTTTATAAAAAATATTAACACTAAATTTTTTATAAAAATTTGGGGGAAGTATTAGTTTTGCCACTGCATGTGGCATTACCCTTCTCTCGGATAAAAAGTTTGTCCTCTAAGTTTTGGACAAACAATAAATTTTAAATATCAATAGCGATTACATCTACTATTTATTCGCAATTGAGTTGTGATAATGACCTTATTGTCAACGTATGTTCATTGTAATATGTATTTGTCAATGTTGTTTATTGATGGTTTTACCCATCATTGTCGGTTTGTGGATATTTGTATCCATCTTTTGTTTCAAGTCTTTGGATTAAGTTTTTACCTATTTCTTGGTATGGTCCTCTTATAATCTAGAGCCGCTAATTTAGTTTCTCTGAATTTGTGTCTGAATTTAAGTATTTGTTTACTCAGTGATAAACTTTTATTATAATTTCAAGTATTTTCTTGTTTAATAAAATTAGTGGATTCAATTTAAAAAAAAAACAATCTAACTAAGGTTTCTTAGCCAAAAACTCCTACAAAACCTACAAACTCAAGTATTTGTTTATATTTTTTCTTAACCCTTTATACACATTATAGATAAAATTGATTGAACCTGGAATTTATAATATATAATTGTATATTTTTAACAATAAAACAATCCAAAATATATATCAAAATAAATTTAAATATTAAAACTAATATTTCGCGTTCTGTTGTGTCATATCAAACCTATAACACAATTTCTTGTGATGAAGGATTTGAGTGTGCATCAAGCAGTCCCATATTTTCAGGTATCAATCTCTACGTTCTCAAGACATATCAAATCTAAATGATTTTATTTTATTATTTATGTCTAATTTAATAAGCTTAGATTTACGTTTTCAGTTTATGACAATTAAGTTGTATATATAAAATTTATATTTTAAGAATATCAACTTAATTTAATTTATATACATATAAAATATATTAATGTGAAAATTTATCAATCTTTTTTGTATAACTATCTATATATACCTAATGATTGACTAATTTGAATTGAATATTGTAAAGACTCATTATAGAGGCAACCCTCCTAAGATAATTAAAGATTCGAACTTTTAATTTTACTTAAAAGATTTAGTGCCTCATTCATATAACAATTTTAAGACAATATAACATTTTTTTTAAATATTTTAAGAGAATGAGATAAAGATTTTTAAAACTTTATACAATTCTTTTGATAGAAAGGAGTTGGTAAACCTATAGGTCTCGTTAAAAACCTCTTAAACCTAAATGAAGAAAAAGAGTATCTATCGGAATACCAAGACAAAGAACAACGCGAGCAAAACCTCGTCTACATAAGCCTAATCACAAAAATACCATAACCATGCTCTAAACACTACAAAACAAGCAACAAAAACAACCCCTTAATCACCGGGATCAAGATGCCACCGAACTTCAGCACCATTGCCTATGTATTGCTCGGCTTCCACCTCTAAATTCTTTCGCAAGTCTGGGTCACGTTCCGCAGAAACTAACGCCATCACAAATAGATTTTTAAAACTTTATGCGGGAATTCAAGTTCAAGCAACAATTTGATCGGGTCGAATACGAGGGTCCAAAAGAAATGGGTAATAATTATAAGGCCCATTAATAGAAACACTGGTTATAGGCCCAGCCCTCTTCTTTTCCTTTTTCCTTTTTCATTTTGTCGTTAATATTGAAAAGTTCTAAAGAATCAACTTACAAGAAATTATCAAAATCCAAGAAAATAAATTCCTGAAAACGTTTTCTTTTTCCGCAGAAAATTCACGCCAAAAAGAAAGATAAAAAAATACATGTGTGTTCTCTCTCTCCTTCTCTCGATTGATTGAGTCGATGTTTACCGATTTGGAATTCTGATGTTTTATGACTACTTTCCCTCTGATTTTCTGCTGTTTTCTCGAGAAAATTATCTTTTCTAGGGTTCTTTTCTGCTTTCATTTATTCTTAGATCTCAGGATTTCAACTTCAGCCTTGATTTCTTGTAGTTCTGGTCCTTGTTTGGTTTCTACAAGTTTTAAATTTAACAGTTAACACCTCCTATGTTTGTTGTTCCGAATCTGCGGAATAAAGCAATAAATTTAGTTATTGATTCTTTTCATAGTGTTTTTAACTTGAAATTTCATCATATATTTACTGTTTCATATATGGCAATGAATTTATTAACTCTAGTTTACTTGAAAATCTTCAGGCTTTGTTGTTGGCACTGAATTTTTGAGTTCATGGCGAGGATCAAACCACAGGCTCTGCTACAACAAAGCAAAAAGAAGAAGGGACCAGCTCGAATCAGCGTTTCAACAGTTATACTCTTTAGTTTAATTGTTGTTTTGGCTGTGTTTTTCCTCTATACCACATACAGCCATTGGTCTCAAAGGTTGGTTGCAATTTGGGTATTGTATTGGCTATAATTGGAGATTAAGTTAAATTGATTTCAGGAATGGGATTTAGTGCTGCAATGTTTGTAAACTATGTAGTGATAATTTCTGAGCAGGAATGCAGGATGAAACTGCTTGTGGAGAATAGGCTAGGGTTACATTTGATGTTTCTTAATTGATGGAATTTAACCCAGTTTTCTGGTCTTTAGGTCAAGAATTCAAATTGAGGACAGGGAATCAGTTTTTAAGGTACCCTTTTTAAGAATCTTGTTTTTTTGTTCTCTAATGGGTTTCTTGATAATCTCTGTTTTTCTTAATTTTCTGCCTAGTATCAATATTTCATCTTTCTACTTTCTAGGACATTTTAGGGCAACTTTTCACTGTTCTTGTTCGCATGTGTATCCGGTTTATGATGCTTTACGTATAGAGGAAGTTCTCCTTTTGTTTATTAGCTTCATATCTTCTATATTGACTGTGGCTTCTTGTGTCTGGTAGGGTGACGACTCTTTCTTGGATACGAAGAAATCTGATCTCCCTGGATATGCTGTATGTTTCTTTACTTGCCAAGCTCTCCTCTAATTAATACTTGCTGTCCGAATGAATAATGTCTACTCTTTGTTGCACTAGCCTTCAATGTGCCGTGCTTAGTTTTGAGAAACAATTTGTAGAATTTTTTAAATGGGCCATATATGATCTACTTATGGTTTGACATTCCTTTCCTGTGCAAATGTCTTTTATCTATTCAGCTTTTCTTTTTATCATGTTAATGCTCTCGGTTGGAGCACCTATTAAGAAAACATGTTTCCGTAGCATGCCTCTTAGGAAAAAGGAAAGCCTTTCTTGTTTAGGCCTTATTGTTTATTAATTTTATCTTACAATTTTAACATGTTAGCCTTTCTTAATGAATCCAGTTTGACCAATATGTTCATTGATTACTTGATCTTAACTTTTAGGTCTGTACATTTAACTCCCAATTAAAATGAGTTTTATCCATTGCCTTCACTCTTTTTCCCCCTTCGTATGACTAGGTTTTAGATACTGCGAAAGGCTCTATAACCGTGGAGCTCTTCAAGGATAGCTCTCCTGAAGTTGTTGATCAATTCCTTGATTTATGGTAAGTGTTGTACTTGGTGTTCATTTTGCTTAAAATTCAACGAGGTCAATATTTTAACAGAAATATGGATATAAATAGAGTTGATCACGATCCTGCCGTGGAAGAGTTGAGAATACATTGAATAATTTTCTGTGAATCACATTTCCTTTTATCCAGAACTGCCATCTTTTTTGGCTTCATGATTTTAGTTTTGTTGGTTGAGCATTGTGTTTTGCACTTATTAAGGCAGCATGAAAATATATAATCATTTTAATTCGTAAGCGTCATGCCGGGTGTTGGGTTTAAACATCAAATTCATTTAAAGGAATTGATGTAGGAGGCTCACATGTTGTAACATAGTGTGCAACTGAATGTTTTTAACCTGTGTAAAGGAACAAGATGCGTATTCGAAAGCCCTCGCTTATCATGATTTCAATTGATATGCAGTCAGAGAGGGCACTTCGACGGAATGCTTTTTCACCATGTTATAAAGCACTATGTCATTCAAGCTGGTGATAGTGATAAGCTGGGAGCTGCAGAGGACTGGACTTTGAAAGGAAAACATTATAGCCAACTCGATACCAGGTTAGTACATGGGTGATTAAACTAATCCGGACCCCCTCACTTATCCTCCATTGATTTACCATCTTGTCAAGAGGCAAGCAGTGCATGCTTTTGCTATTTATCGTAACTTAAATTCTGACGTTCAACCAGTGTGAAGCACGAAGCATTCATGCTTGGAACTTCTAAGACAAGACATGAAAATGGAGCATTTGAGCTTTTCATCACTACTGCCCCAATCCCAGATCTAAATGAGAAGCTTACTGTCTTCGGGAAGGTCGTTAAGGGAGAGGATATTGTTCAGGTAACAAGCAAATTTCAATTTCTTTCCTTTCAAGTGTTTGTGATGACCATGGTTGGATGTTTCCCCATTACCCTACCTAGAAGTTGCACTCAGATTATATATCGATTGTGTTCTGCAATATTTTGAACAGGAAATCGAAGAAGTGGATACGGATGAGCATTATCGGCCTAAATCTTCTGTAGCCATCCACCGTGTGACTCTGAAACAAAGCATCTAGGACCAAACACACACAAAGTTTTTCTGCACTGCGTGTTCTGTGGCTACATCGGTAAAATTTGGTCAGAAGAATTAAAGTGCATTCTTTTTCGAACTTTATATCCTACCGTGGCTGGCATTTCTCGAGGTCTAGCGGTCAAGCACCCCGGGACTTGTCTGGTTCCGTTTTGGTTATAATTGTCACTTCTCTTGGCATTTGTTTCAAAATTCTAAGTCTGTTTTGATTTGCTAACGGGCATTGTAACACGGCCAACTTTGGGATGTTACAGGCATTGTATTTGTGCTTTCGGTGTAATCAGGTGGATAAGATGTAACTTGAATATGTTCAATACAGAAATTGGGAATGGATTTTACTTGGACTGTAAGGTTAACAATCCGCGACTCGAATAAGAACCGACGGACACAATTAACCTGAAATGATATAAACTCAATGTGATCTGACCCGAAAACCCAGCCGATGTTCTAACATAACACCGTAGGTGAAAAGTTATTGGACATATCCCCTAAGCTCTAAAGTTTAAACCTTAAAATCTATTCTCAAACATAAATTAACGATAAACACAAAAATCTAAAAACTATACATGTGTGGAAAATAAATTTTCCTCTACCAGTGTATAGAATATTTTTCCTATAATTAATTTTACAAATTTTACTGTCAATAAAAGAAATTTTGATAACCTTTTATATACTACTAATATTTTAGAAAACTGATATTTTTAATTGTTCATTAGATGTAACAGTGTAATTACACTCGATATGCATATAAAGTTTTTTTTTTATTCATGGTCAATATTTAGATTAGTTCTTCATTGTTTTTCGATTGAATAATACTTTTGAAACACATTTTTTAAGAATAGACAAAATGTTATTGTAAAATAAAATTTTCATACTAGCATGGACGGAGCCACTCAATGAATATAGGTGTGTCATATGTCAAAAAATTTAGAGATTTTTTTAAATAATATTAAAAATAAAATAATACAATTTCAAATGAATATTAACACCCATTGTTTATTCTCACGTAATTAAAAATTTATGACATCTCAAACTAAAATTCTTAGCTCCGACACTGAATATGAGTATACTCAGAAAAGAAGTGGTAAAAAAAACCAAGATAGCATTGCAAAATTAAAAAAGGGACCTCTTTGAGTTCCTTTGGATTTACATATAGGGTTTAAGGTTATAATTTATAAATTAAGATTAGAATTTATGGTTTATAGTTAGAATTTAGGGTTTGCAGGCTAAAACCTAAATCCTTAACATATTGCTCTAAACACCTAAACTCTGACATCTAAACCATAAATTAAATTCACAAACTATAAAATTAAGAGACTTATAAAAATAAATAAGTGCATGATATATTTTCTTAACTTTAATCGTTTTTATTTGATTAAACAATACAATCCAAGTTTTATTTGACATAAAAAAATGGACCCAAGCTTCAACGGAATTTGTTTGAATCCCGTTGTCTGACTCATATTATTGTCTAATTTAATTTAATCACATTATAATGGTCCCCAATCCCCCTTGCTTGTTTGAGGAATTAAATATTTGTGACCTAATTAGCTTACAATTATTATATTAAAAATGTTATGTATATGTATGCATATTTATGGATATATACATTGTCAACGAGACAAGCATGGTTATATATATATATATATATATATGGGTTAGGATCAACTTACACAATGTAAAACTATTTAAGTTTTACACGTTTTTTGGATCATTGGATGAGAGAAATGGATGGATGAGATTAACTCTTTACTTTTTTTTCTCAAGCGATAATCTTCACATATTCTACTGTTAATCTCATCCATCTATTTCACCGATCCAACGATCTAAAAAACGTGTAAAACTTAGAGAATTTTACACTGTGTAACTGGATCACATCCTTATATATATAGTTACATGGTAACTAAAATTCCAAGGGGTGGTAGAGATGTATCAATCAGTTTAGGTACGTATACCCAAGTACTTAATTAATCATTAAGTTACTTTAACTTAAGCTTTGTCCTCTCTATGTCTACTAATTAATCGGACCTTAATTACTTTCCTTTTATGTTGACTTTGCCTTTTTAGCTAAACCCAAACTGCCATTAGTTTTAGGTAATTTTTTTAGTCTGAATCGAATATTGTGAAGGTTCATTATAAAGAATCAAAGATGTCTCTTACAACTCATTTGTTGTTCTATTGATAATATTAAAATTCGAACTCTTAAAGATAAATCTAACGCTTCATCCTACTAAACAAACTAGTTGTTGGTGTTATTATATTTGGGTAACTACTAAGCTAATAATAATTAACTCAATTTATTTTATTCATAATACGAAAATTTATTCTGATATATCAACTAATAATCAAATTAATTATGTATAATATTCAATAAAACTTAAACTAAAATAAATCAACAAGTTTCATGTATAAAATATAAAAAATGCATAAATTTAGATGGAATAATAAGATATAATGTCTTAGTGTCAACTAATTTAACGTATGGACGTGGCAACAACTCTTAACCTTTTTTTTTCATTTAAAAATTACAAATTGGGATTTATATAAACTTTCTTGTCATCCAAACAGCAGAGGTTTTCTTTCAAATCTTTCCAACATTTCTTGAGTGAAAAAAATGGGGTTTTGGCGGCAGAATTTCTATCAGAAATCCCGGAAATTCCTCACTTCTTCCACCATGAAACAACCCTTTCATTTGCTCGCCGTCCTCCTCCTCAGCCTTTGGCTTCCCCTAGCTTTCCTCCTCGTCGCCAGGCTCTCATACGTCAACTATGTCTTAAACGCCACCGTGCCGGACCCTTCGACACCGTCGCCGCCATCTTTCCTATGGTCTTTCCACTTCTACGCCAATCCGGCTCTTATCTATTTTCTCGTCACATCCGCCAGCGTCGCCGCTCTTGCGCATGGCTTGACTGGGAAATTCGGGTTGGTGACTGAGTCGTCAACGGATGCCATTCACCGGCGGCCCCGTTTGTACATTGCGTGGATAGTTTTATGCATCGTGCAAGTTTCCGTCGGGTTGGGGATCGAAGGAAGCGTGGCGGTAGGCGTCGACGGAGCCGGTTTCGGCGTCAAGAGGAGTTTTCTGAGTAGGATGATATTCTTCTTGGGCTTGCATGAGACCATGCTTGTTTGGTTCAGAACGGTGGTGAAACCGGTGGCGGATGACTCGATCTTCGGCAGCGTTAGTGAAGAGAGGTGGGTTCATAGGACCGCCATAGCAACGGCGGCCGGTACCCTCTGGTGGTGGAAGCTGAGGGATGAAGTTGAGTCATTGGTGGTGGTTGCGGAGGCTAAGAAGGAGCTGTCGATGGAGATTGAAATGGCTGATTTTCTCGGCTGGTGGCTCTATTACTTGACCGTCACGGTAGGCATGGTTAGGGTCGTCAAAGCTCTCCTTTGGCTTGGCTTCGTCTTGGTTTGTAGAAGGGGAAGAAGGGACGACATTGATGAAATAATTAGCGAGGAAGATGATCAAGACAAGGTTTAAAATGTGTTAGAGATATTAAAATTCGAGTCGAATTTTTGAATACAACACGTAAAAATGAAGCTTTCTTCTTCTTTTTTCACCAAATGTTTGTTGGGTCAACGAGGAATTTCCTTTGATATGAGAAAGCAAGATGACAAGTCTTGTATTTTTTAATTGCAACTTGTAGACTTGTAAGACAAATATACAAGAATTGTTTTTTTTTCCTCAACTAAAGTTGTTCAAGTGTATTATTATGTATGATCTGTGTTATTGATGTACATTACTCGTAAAATCCAATTATAATAATAATTACCAAGTTAAGAAAAACCATGTATTCTGAAAAACCAAGCAAATTATGGATCAAAATACTCTGCCCCTTTTCGGTGTCCTTATGTGTGCCCCATGCTCAAAATTAAATTTAAGGTATAGGGTTTAGAGTTTTAGGTTAAGGCTTATGGTTAAGATTTAGAGAATTTATGATAGGGTGTATTTTTTAGGGTATAGGGTTAAGGATCTAGAATTTGGAGTTAGAGCTTGGAATTTAATTTTGTAGTGTTTTTTTAGTGTTAGAGCATAAGTAGAGGCACCGAAAAGGGGCAGAGGATTTCTATCCGCAAATCATTGGAAACATTATTTAAGACACATATAATCTTTATACTTCGTATGTCTTTAAAACAATTTAGTGTTTTAGTTTATGTGTAATTATGAGCTTTAGTTTTAGGGTTTAGAGAGTTCGTTAAGGTTTCAAGGGTTTAAGTGTAGTAGTTTTGAATTTATGGAGGTTTTTGATAGAATTTTGTGTTTAGGGTTAAAATTTAGGGTTTATAGGTTAAAACCTAAATCCTTATCATATTGCCATAAAACCTAAACCCTAAAACTAAACCTTAAATTCTAAACACATACAGTAAAACTCATAAACTCTAAAACCTAAATTAAAACTCTTGTAGAAGCAAAAGGTTTCCACCGACTGTATATGAGATAATACTCCATAATTTATATGTATAGAATTTAAAACCTATAATTTTAAAATTAAAGAGTTAGATTTTAATTGTTAAATACCATATCAATGAATATAATTACATTTTTCGAAATAAAAATAGAAGGACTAAATTTAAAATATAAGAATAGTACAGGGAGTGGAGCATATTTTAACCTTACAAAAATGACTCTAAAAATGTACCGTAACAAGTTCGGAATTCCGAATCTACTTCCCAGCTCAGGTTTACTTTTGTTTTGTTTTTTTTATGATATGATGACGACGAAGCCGATGCCTTGATTTCTACAATCTTACCCTCTTCCACTCTCAGATCATCACAATTCACAAATTCCTTGTCGAAATCCAAAACCCTAGCCCTAAAATTATGTTTCTTATCGATTGGTTCTACGGCGTTCTTGCCTCCCTCGGCCTGTGGCAGAAAGAGGCTAAGATCCTGTTTCTCGGCCTCGATAATGCCGGCAAAACCACCTTGCTCCACATGTTGAAGGACGAGGTTCGTTTTCTTTTTCCTTTTTAAGATTTCCCCATTTCTTTCCCATCATCCAATTACGTTTATGCACGAACAGTTCCATTTGAAAGGTTATAATTTTGGGTTCGGCCGATCTCTTTGTCTAAATTTTTAGGTTTGCATGATTGTTTTAACTTGAGAAAAATCTGGGTTTGTTTTTCAATGCTAGAGATTAAAGTTAAACCCTTTTAATTCTTCGTTTTTTCTTTAATTTTTATGGGAAATAGGGAGATTAAATAGTGAACTGTTTACAGAGATTGGTTCAGCATCAGCCAACTCAGTACCCCACGTCTGAAGAGCTCAGTATTGGGAAAATCAAGTTCAAAGCTTTCGACTTGGGTGGTCATCAGATTGCTCGGAGAGTCTGGAAGGATTACTATGCTAAGGTAACCTAAAGTTGAAACTAATGCCCTTTTGTTTTTGCCTTAACATTTGGTTGGTTTTTGGTTCGATGATCATTCTTGTTCCATGCTCATTTGGTTCGGTGATACGACATTCGCTGAAATCTGTTTTGTTGTAATTCATTTTGATTGGTGCTAGAATTTTAATTGGCCAATTCTGTGTTATTTTGGTTTGAAGGTTTAAGGTTTATGGACGGTTCTTGTTCACTTTTCGATTTTGTTTCATTTTGTGACAATGGATATCCTACTCGAATACTTTGCAATACTCGTCATTCGATGATTAGATGAGCTGCAACGGGTCATATATGGTTGGGATTTTGTTTTCATGATCCGTCATGATTGATACATGATTTTTCTTTCGTTCTGTTTTCATGCCATCAAACTCCTGCCTTGCTATTTTCCGGATACAACTGGGTTCACACGGTGTTTTTACTACGTGCTGCCGATGCTGCCTTTTCATTTTGATTTGTTTTCTACTACGCATGTTTGTCGTTATTGTTGCTCGTTATATGCAATGGGCTATCCCGTCTTGAGTGAATCCTTTGAACTGTGTATTTTCCGAGTTCCAGGTGGATGCTGTGGTGTACCTGGTAGATGCCTTTGATAAAGAGAGGTTTGCAGAATCAAAGAAGGAACTCGACGCACTTCTTTCAGACGAGTCCCTCGCCAATGTGCCGTTTCTTATTCTAGGAAACAAGATTGATATACCGTATGCTGCCTCAGAGGATGAGTTACGTTACCATCTTGGGCTCACAAACTTTACCACCGGCAAGGGCAACGTAAACCTAGCTGACTCAAATGTCCGTCCGCTAGAGGTATTTATGTGCAGCATTGTCCGCAAAATGGGTTATGGCGATGGCTTCAAATGGATGTCTCAGTATATCAAGTAAGGTAACGATCCAAGAAACGTGTTAGGATGAGGTTGCAGACTCCCAAACTCCGATTCCATCTCATCACGCTCGACTTAAGGGAAAAAAAACGAACTCATCAAACTGTTAAGTTTGATATATTTTGGTTTTGGATCTGTAAATCTACTTGTGGCAGCAAAACTATGGTATTGTAGTTTGTCAATTAGCTTCCATATCTTAACCAGTCTCCTTCATTTCCTACAATTTTAAGGACTAATTTGTAATAGTTTGGTAAGTTAAATGATAATTTTGTAATGATTCAATAAATTTAATGACCATTTTGTAATAATTTCACAACATTTTAAGGAAATTGAACGGCTGCAACTAATTCTTGACAAGGTAAGGACTATTATTATATGACAGTATTTCAACAATCCATCATATGCTCCAGCAATATGTCTAATTCTTGCACTGGAGACATGTTCAAAACTGGGTTGGGGCCGGCTTTGATCGATCGATCGAAGCATCTAATCATCGGATTCATCCCCTTTCAAATTCATGCTCGACGCTCTGCAAGATTTCTCTTGACTAAACTTTGGATTTGAGCTACCCAGGGAAGAACACTCCTCGATCTGATACTCTCGATCATCGACTAAGGACTTCATAAACGAGCATGGTCGTTCCTCGACCTCAATGTTAGGCACATTCTCTTGGCCTGATCCAAATGGCAATTCAAATGACGGCGGACCGGAAGGCTGTGTTCTCATCTGTACAGACCGCAAGAGTGCTGCCCTCCTTAAGTCAGCAGAGTGGCAAATATCACTCGGTGAAGATGGGAACCGACCCTCTGTATCCGAGCCTCTTTGACGAGGCTGTGAACAAGCAACGGCACCGAGATTCAAATGCGAAGGGTATGGACAAGTTGAAGGAGTTGAACAGAAACCATTCAGTGGTCTTTGATATCTATATGGGGAAACGGGACTTGTAGGTGCACTGTCGGAATGGGATAAACATGTGTTCATAGCCGCCTCACAGAATCTCGAGTCATCTGAATCTTCCGACATCGGTGAATATTGCCACGGCATTTCATCCCTTGAAAGATAAAATGATGTAAACAATTAGCATTCCGAACATGTAAATGCCATACTACTCCTACGATCGCTGTTGGATAGTTCGTTTCACTCGAGACACTAATAGGTCTGAAATTTGAAACTTAATCTAACAGAATATGGAGCCAATAACAGTTATCGGAATATCAAGCAATCATAAACGATTGAGTTAATCGATACAGAATCAGCAGCCGATAACAGGCCAGCTATTGGGATATGGAGCAATCATACATGATCGAGTCGATCAATATCGATACCCAACCGGAGCCAAGAACCGCTATAATCAAGCCATTCACAATGCCAATATTGACAAGTACATATATAATAAGCCTATGTAGCTCTCATGAAAAACTAGTAAAGTTACCTGTTGCTTAAGCTCCAAGGCAACAACTAACCTGGTATAGAACACGCCTTCGGATCTCGCCG
Organism: Hibiscus tridactylites; assembly: GCA_958450335.1. NCBI lineage: Eukaryota > Viridiplantae > Streptophyta > Magnoliopsida > Malvales > Malvaceae > Hibiscus > Hibiscus tridactylites. The sequence goes on along the minus strand of OY288270.1, from coordinate 102,500,007 downwards.
GGGATTCCATAAGATTTTCCGGAAGCGAGTCGCCAACAGTCAATCCATTCAAACTAGACGCCATTATCTGCGAGCAAATATTGTAAATTTCAATAAGTGAAGCCCTTTAATGCAAATATCTAAAATAATGATAGCCTATAGCAGCCAGGGATGAGCAAACTCACTAAAAAAATCGATTTTTTTTAACTCGACACGAACAAAGTCAAGGTATAACACATGAAAAAATATGAACAAATATATATTTATATTGTATATGGAACTAATTCCTACACTAACATTATAAATATTTTCAATTAAATTTAAACAATTCTCGGATATATCTACTCGAATCTCATAAAATTGACTCCAGCCAAAATAATTTCAAATAAAATAATAAACTCATTTTTTTTAATTGACTCACTATCATGCTCACCCCCTGATAACCGCTCGTGATAAAAACTACCCAGAAAAATGATTGGTCTTGGAAAAAAGAATGAAATTCAAACTTTTCAACAACTGGTATACAACTAATTCTGCTATACAATTAAACAAAGTTGAAAATTTGATGATTTGTGCATTTAAAAACAAGGGAAATGAAATTAAAAAGGGGGGGAAAATGACCTCACTGAGAAAACGCTTGTGAGAGCGGAGATTGTCGAGGTAAACCTCATCTTCGGGATCTCTGCTTCGTTTCCCACTCGGAGATTGCGTCGATGTTGGTGTTGTTGCTGAGCTCGATTCGGGACGCATTGTTTGTTTAGCTCTGGATTTTCGATTTCCTTTGGATTGAAATTGAATACAAGGGAGAAAACAATTGATTATCTTCGATTTAAGACGAGATTAAGAAAAAAAATCAGGATTTGGATCTGGGGAGTAAAAATCTGGCTGGGTATGGAGGGAGAAATGGTAACCTGTTCGCGGGCGTGGGAAACTATGTTTCAATTATTTCACACGCGTTAAGCATGCCAATTTCTTTGGATATTTTCTCTCAGGCTTATATAACAAATAAGTATTTAAAGTATATAATTTTTTCGTTATAATAACATTTTTAATTCTCAAAACTTATATGTTATATTATTGATGTCGTAATTTAAAATAATAAATAAATTTAATTTTTTTATATTTAATTTTTTATTAATTTAGTCTTTTTCTATGATATTGTTACAAAAAGTGAGTTTATCAGATCAAACTAATAGTTCGATAACTGCATACTAGAAAAGTAACAAAGAAGTAATATAACACTTGTATGATCAGAACGATAATAAATATTAAAATGATAGATTTTTAAAAAAAATTAAAGAGTTAAAATTATTGAATTGTATCAAATTATAACAATATGATAGATTGCATAAATTTTAGGGGCTAAAAATGTTATCCACGTTAGAAAAAGTGACTTGTTTGTAATAATATATTAGTTGAGTGACCTATATGTAATAATATTTTAATTAAATCACTTGTATGTAACTTTTTTTAAAAGTGATCTATTTAATATTAAACTCATAGTTAAGGGACCTTGGATGTAATTTACCCTTAAAAATAAAACCTGAAAAGTTGGTTGTTCGGGAAATCAACGAGTCTTGTCAGAAAAGGAAAGTTTTGTTAGGTGGCTGTGGGCAAACCTCTCACAACCATCTAACGCAAAGACATTAATCAAGGTGATGAATAAAGGAATATGGGCATTAATTTGAAGAAAATAAGCATTAAAGTTACTTTATTTGAGAGACTCGTCCACTAAAATTAATTGTAAGATTCGAATTAGTTAGGACGAGAATTGAAAGGGCAATATAAGAAAATATCAGTTAGTTTAATAGGATGAAACGTTGAGTCACTAAACAAATGTTCAAAAAAGTTACTTAAATAGATCATATGTTTTTTTATGAACAAAGCGAAAGTTTGAATCTTGATGTTGTAAATGAAACAAATTAGACTATAAAAATTTATCTTATAACAAATTTTTGCAATATTTAATTTAAAATAATCGATTAATATATTAGATACAAAAGATTATATTAAAAATATCACTTTAATAAATTTATATTCATTCCCAAAGGAAAATGACAACCATTCTCTTTTTTCATAAAAAAAATAAAAATAAAATCTTTATGATTTTGTGCAAAGACAAAGGAAGAGTTCTATATATAAGGTGGAGATTATAAAACTTTATGAGATAAGCGACTTTGTATGTTTCTTGTCGTATTTTACCTTTATTCTTCACACATCTTCCTTAGGCCAATGTTAGTGGGAATTAAAATAACACTTTCGAAGGTTTTGTTTCACTTTATATATAAGATATGATCCGTTTTATACTGTAAATTCTAGTTATTTTAATTCACTATTCCAAGCAGCTTTTTTTAAAAGATTCTTTAAAAACGCTTTTTAAAAGGCTTAATATTCAAATAGGTGTCTAAACTATGATTGTCGATCATTTTTTATGTCTAAACTATTTTTAGTTCTAAATAAGTGCCTAAAGTTTTAATTTTGGTCATTTGAAGTGCCTAACCGTTAATAAAAAACCGTTAGCCAATTAAATTTTGACAAGTGACATGTTTTTAATTTTTAAATAAAATTCAAAATTTATTTTTTTTAAAATCAACAGTTTTAAATATTTACAAAACAGTCCCAAATCCCTAACCTAAAACCCCAAATCTCCAAATTACCGTCGTTGTCGCCTTTTATTACCTCACCGAAGGCCACCACTACCTCCGCCGGACCACTACGACCGTTTTCCCCAACAACCCATCACCGATAACCGACGGTAGGTGTGCCGACGACTTCCTTTCGCGATTTTAGCTTCTTTCGACGTTAGGAAGCTGATCGACACACCTACCGCCATTTACCGGTGATGGGTGGTTGGGGAAACGATCTTGGTAGTCCGGAGGCGGCGGCGAAACCATTGGCGGCGGATTTGGCCGGGGAAGTTAAAGATTTCGAATTTGGGGCTATTTTGTGAGTTTTGGGAAATTTAGGGTTTTTTTAAAATTAAGTTAGAAAATAAATAAATAAAAAATATTTTTAATAAAAATAACGGTATTTAACGGTTAGACACCTAAAATGATCAAAACTGAAACTTTAGGCACCTATTTAGAGCTAAAAATAATTTAAGCACCAAAAGTAATCTACAAGTATAATTTAGGCACCAAAAATGATCTACAAGCATAATTTAAGCATCTATTTGAGTATTAATTATTTTTAAAATTAAAAATTTTACTATTTATCAATTGATTTGTCAAACCTTTAATATTAATTCAAACTTTTAATAAACCCCTCTTTACTAAATATTTGGATGTTTTAATTCTGGTATTTTTCCAGGGAAAAAAGATGAAAAAGATGGGATTTTTACAAACTTGACTTTGTACCCTAAAAAGGTTTCGGTTATTCAAGCTTTCAAAGACCGATTTGTTTATTTAAAAGGCTGATAAACCTGGAAAGCGACTCCCAGTAAACCCCATTTACGCTTCTTCTTCTTCCTTAAATAATCAAACACTTTTGCCTGCAACACAATCACCATCACTTCAACCCAACTGTTTCTTTAAAAATTACTGAAATGAAGTACGTTTTGATCACCGGTGGAGTCGTTAGTGGACTTGGCAAGGGCGTCACAGCCAGCAGCATAGGCGTCGTCCTTCAAGCCTGTGGCCTTCGTGCCACTTCCATCAAAATTGGTTTCTTTCCTCTTTACAATTCCCTTTTCTTCTTTGATTTCCCCCCTCCTATTTTCGGTTTGGGTTCAGGATTCTGGGTTTGTTTCTGCATTTGTTTTGGGGAAGCTTTATATGATCTGCTCTCCTTTTCAGTGTTTATCATTGTTATTGTTTGCTTTTTTAGTTCCTTTACTTCTTAACTTTTCTGGGTTTATTTTAGATTTTAATTTGAGCACTCTTCTGATTATGCTTACCTTTATCTGTTCGTTCATCTTCATATTTGCAGACCCTTATCTGAATACGGATGCTGGAACCATGTCGCCTTTTGAACATGGGGAAGTTTTTGTTCTTGATGATGGTGGAGAGGTTCTACTATTATCCCCTTTCTTTTGTCTCTAGCGTTTAGTATTTTGTGCTTACAGTATCTGCCAAAAAAGATTAAAAAAAATGGACCTGGTTGCTATATAATATTAACTAATTTGGCTTATGTTCATGTTTGGTCTGTAAAAGGTTGATTTGGATTTGGGTAATTATGAGCGTTTCCTAGATGTTACTCTTACTAAAGACAACAACATTACTACTGGAAAGATATATCAGGTATTTCAGTTTATTCAGGGTAGAGGTTATGTGTTTTGTTCAGTGTTCACTTGAGTTATATTGGTGGGTGAAAATTAATAACCCTGTTTTATTTTTGTACAAGTCCGTTCTTGATAAGGAACGGAAAGGTGATTATCTCGGAAAGACTGTTCAGGTGACTTTTTCTTATTACCAATCATGTAGCTACTTTTGTATGCTTAAAGAAAGTGAGGGATAAGGATACATTCATGTTCTTTTCACTTTTATGTGGATCCCAGGTTGTTCCACATATCACAAATGCTATTAAGGATTGGATCGAGTCAGTTGCTCTCATTCCTGTAGATGGGAAAGAGGGTCCTGCAGATGTCTGTGTGATAGAGTTGGGAGGCACTGTTGGTATGAACCATGCTTAAAAAGGACGTTTGACGTGTCAAGAATTCGCTCTATTCTCTCTTTTTTTATTGCTTTCTTTTTTAGGGTTGAGAAATGATTGATCCTTTTTTTATTGGGGGTGGGGGTGTTTCTTCAGGTGACATCGAATCAATGCCATTCATTGAGGCTTTGCGACAGTTGTCCTTTTCAGTTGGTAAGCCTGCAGTGTTTTCTGTTTATTAGAAAGGTTAATAATAGTATGTAGCTTTGTTTGTTTGTCAATTTGTTTGTGATTCATTTTTTTCAACTTGATTATTAGCCTTGTCATGTGGTGCCCAGGCTTATTTCGGTTGACACATATGTGATGACGACCTTTTGGTTCCACATGTAGTCACAGACCAGAAAGTTGTGCCTATTGGGACCTGGATTAATAAGGAATATATCAACCTAGATTCTTTTTTTGGGGTAATATAATTTGATTAAGCATGTAGTACTGCCAACTGTGCAACTTATGCATGGTTCAAATGTACCATGCTATACTGATCAGTAGGTTAAATACTTTGAACATGCATTTGCAGTGTGGTCATGTACACACATACACAAGTTGATAAATGAGAAGTATTCTTTGTTCAGGCTTCTGAACGATAGGTAGCCATTCTCATCCTGTTAAACTCTCAATCTAAAACATATGATTCTGCATCTATAGTGTGGCACAAAGAAACTTTATATCAGTCTATTTAGTATCTTTGGATATGAATCTTCATGTTTTGTAATTAATTTCATTTTCTTCCTCAGGGCCAGATAATTTCTGCCTCATTCATGTCAGCTTAATACCTGTGCTGGGTGTAGTTGGAGAGCAAGTAATACACCATAATTTTCCTTAAACACAATACATGAATTGCTGGTTCTTTAGGTCATTGGTTGGGTTTTATTTTTTAACTGCTGTCAGTTAAATTCCTTATTGGCCAGTAGCCACCAATTGTGGTGAAAATAATTCTCCGCCCTCGTTTTCTCTATGATGCAGAAAACTAAGCCTACACAACATAGTGTACGAGAACTTAGGGCATTAGGCTTGACTCCTCATCTGCTTGCATGTCGCTCAGCTCAGGTACACTACCTTGCATGTACTTTCATGCCATAGATGATTTTGTGATTAGAATCATTCTGAAGAATTGCATCATTGCATTTTATCTTTCTGGAGTATTATTGCCTTGTCTCATTGTAGCACTTTCAGACATTTTTGTTAGTTTTTAAAAGGGTTGGCATGAACCTATATAATCATCTTTTTGGAGTGTAGCATTGTGTTGGCGCTCTATGACGTAAGTTTGCTGCGAAACTATTGTTGAGCATGTCATGTATAACTTTGCATTATACCTAGCATTCATATCATATAAATATTGTGTAAAATTGCATATTTTCTGCTTTAGCTCTTGGGTTTACTTGTGTTTTCTCTTTGTCCCAAACTGATGGTATATATACCCTTTTGGTTGGTGACTTACAGCCTTTATTGGATAATACTAAGGTGAAACTTTCACAATTTTGTCATGTTGAGGTAAATTTGTTTGCTAGTTATGGTTTGTATTCTTTTGATTTTGGTTTTTCATCTTGACCATTGATTGTGTTTATTTCCTTGTGGTTCTCCACAGGCTGCCAACATCCTAAATATTCATGATGTTCCCAACATTTGGCATGTTCCTCTCTTACTTAGAGTATGTTCCATAGCAGTTCTTACATTTCTCTGGAACTTAAGGATTACTAGTCTTTCGTTCTTTTACAATCTTAATGATGTTTCATATTGCCTTTTGCTTCAGAACCAAAATGCCCATCTTTCAATTCTGAAACAGCTCAATTTGCTCAGGTTATTTTTTGGTCAACATTTCCATCATCATCATCATCATCTCTCTCTACCTTTTTATTTTATCTTTTTTCTATCATTGGACAACCAAGTTTATTTCTATATCTGTGATTTTAGCTCTAGGCTATAATATTTGTTACTGGCTGAAAATTCTTACTGTTAACTACCAAAATTCACCATTAAATTTGGATCAAGGCACTAGTTGCAGGAAGTCTTGACCAGTTTTGCTAAGTAGTTTTAAAGTGTTTCAGCATTGCCGCACCTCCAGATTTAGAAGCTTGGACCAGGAGGGCTGAAACTTTTGATAATCTCACTGATTCTGTTAGTACTCTTAATTTAGCTCTAATTTTCCAGTTTGAAATAGAGGAAACTTGTTGTCATTTATGATACAAAAACATATCATTGTGTGTAGGTGAGGATTGCAATGGTGGGGAAGTATGTTGGTCTGACAGACTCATATCTATCTGTTGTGAAGGTGTAATACTAGTTTAATTTTATGACTTGTCGACATTCTTAATTTTACCTTTAGTATATCTTTTTGAAAATTCCATTCTTCAATGGGCACATAATGCTATACAAGAAGGCCTTCTGGCATATTAGTACTGCTGTTAAATTATCCATCTTTTCACCCTTTTAGGCTATAGTGTGTGGTAAGATTTTCATAAACATTCCAAATGTTTTCATTTGCTGGAAAGTATAGCACCCGGATCACTTCATAACTTTGTTTTACTCCATGTCCCACATCTTTGTATTGTATAAGCTAAGATAATTTTGTTAAAAGCCAAATTGTGAAAACTGGGTATTTTTTATTAGTTGTGCCTGGTGTATAGAAGTTTAGTGGCTTGCTGATTTAAGTCTGGTGGTAATCACCGTTATTTTCTACTATCCCTCACTATAAATGTTTTCCTTTGGTCATAGGCACTTTTACATGCTAGCATTGCATGCTCTTTGAAGCCAACTATTGACTGGATTGCAGCTTCAGATCTTGAAGATGATACTGCCCAATCGGTACCGATCCAGTAGCACTTTTGCCATTACATTTTTTCTTCTTTAAAAATGGTAGTCTAAAACATTTTTCTCTCTAATCCAGGCACCAGAAGCTCATGCTGCTGCATGGAAGAGATTAAGAGTAAGACTTCTATAGTTGTACCTATAACCATTGTTTTAAATGCTCAACTTCCGGCTCTGCCAGATTCGTTACCTTACAACCTTTCTTGGTTTAGCACTTTCATGGTCTAGTTCCATACAAGTTAGGCTAGAAATAGATTATTTATGTAGCCCTTAAGAGTTCTGTTTGTGTTATATTGGATCATGCATTACCAGTTCAGTAGTTATCCCTTTTTCTAAGTGGAGGAGGTTGGTGTCGGTTCTTTGGAATTTGTACTTATCCTTTCTGTTTAGGTCACTGGACTCTTTTGATGCAGCATAGCATACTCTTAAAGAGAATTGGGGATCGGAGCGTGTTGCGAAAATTGATTTTTTTTCCAAACTATTATTTGCAGAATGCTGAATGTGTCCTAGTTCCTGGTGGATTTGGAGATCGTGGTGTGTGTGGAATGATATTGGCTGCAAAATATGCTAGAGAGAATAATGTTCCTTATCTTGGCATTTGCTTGGGCATGCAGATCTCTGTCATTGAGTATGCCAGATCTGTAAGTGACTTTTCTTTCGGGTACATGCTTTCTATTTTCCAAATTAGACCTTAAAGTTTTTTCGAGTTGTTTGATCCAGGTTCTCGGTTTAGAAAAGGCCAACAGTCACGAGTTTGATGAGGATACACCCGATCCTGTTGTCATTTTTATGCCTGAAGTATACATGTCTTCATGCTCATTGTACTTTTTCATACATCTTCCATGTGCATATAGCGTTAGATTATTTTCTATTTTATGTCAGGGCTCCAGAACACATATGGGAAGCACAATGAGACTGGGATCTCGAAGAACACTATTTCAGACCCCTGATTGTGTTACTTCCAAATTGTATGTTATTATCTGTGGATTTGTTTTATTTAGAAAATTCTTCGAACTCTACTTCTAAAAAAAATCATTCATTTCTCCCATTTGTGCAATGGGTGCTTTTGCCTTCTGACTTCTGGGTGACAAGGTTTATGTAACACCAAGTACTTTCCAAGGGTACAATGCTTTGTCTTTTTAGATGGCATTGCTTGCTTCCCGTTAAATTATTATTTTATCTGAATTATTTATCAAGATGTTTATCGGTAAAACAAGGCCTTTTTATGCACCAAAATGAAAGCATGTTTTTTATTGTCCAGCGGGTGCTCCTGCTTCTAATTGTTTGTTTTCATTGCCATGCGTGATGATTCTTTTTTGTATCACTTGCTAGGTACTGCAACCCACATTATGTAGATGAACGACACCGGCATAGATATGAGGTTAGTCAAGTTGATTCAACTGGAAAGAGTAGAAAACTTGGGTCTACGGGCATAACTTAATATTTTATGATATGATTTCTCTCCCCTTGCACGACACTGCTGCAGGTAAACCCAGATGTCATCGGTGTTCTTGAAGAAGCTGGGCTAAAATTTGTCGGGAAGGATGAAACTGGGAAAAGGATGGAGGTGGGTTTACATGTGCATTTTTCCCCTCTTGGAGTTCTTTTGTTGCGCGTGTAGCCACCTGTTGAATTCAATGCGATTTAGATTTTTTGCTTATAGCCCCGAAAAGAAGTTCATTTCTTCTTTGTGGCGCTTTGCAGGTTTTGGAGCTTCCAGGTCATCCGTTCTATGTTGGTGTGCAGTTTCATCCAGAATTTAAATCACGGCCAGGGAAGCCCTCGGCTCTATTTTTAGGTACTCTTGTTCACATGCAAATCCAACTCTCATGTGCATGTTTCAGTGCATAATTTGTCATCAATACCTTTAAAAAAATGGAGATTATGTGAAATTGCCATCGACTTGTATCTATGCAGAAGGTCTCCCATACGGGACAGAGTTAAAGATTCATCGATCTTTGACTGTATGAATTATGAAATAGAGTAACTGTCACTTGCTGAATTTAGATAAAACCATGTAAATTCATCCTTCTAAATGGAGCTTCCTCGTGCTGTACTGTTATGAATATGAAAGAACATAAATAAAGTCCACATGCTCGATCATATAGTTTCGGTGTTTTCTCTTGAATTTGGCATGTGTGACGATAATAACATTTACGCCGTTGTGATTTTTAGGTCTGATATTATCTGCAAGAGGAAAATTGGAAGCATATCTTTCGAGGCATCAAAATGGAAGTTGATTTACAATTTAACATCAATACATCCGAATCAGTTTTACGAGGTAAACATCCCTCCGAAAATTTAATTTGTTGAGACTTTCCTTGGGTAGGCTTAGTAACCTGCTTGGTTTAGGATATGATTTGACCTTGATAGTATCTGCTCTAGAGACTAGATTCTACGCCGGCATCCACGGCGGGTTTGGTCAACTGCATTTTTTGACTTATACGTAATTACATAAGGGATATAATGTTGTCCGATTGGTCTAGTGACCCAACCGGTAGTAGGGACGGGTATTTTCCTATATCTACACAAGTTGACATGGTGATGATTTGGCAGTTTTTGGCCGCTGGTTTTGTCTCGTTAGGCCGTGGTTCATCATCGGATAGTACAATTAAATACAACTTTCACTTAATTTTGCTTCATCTTAACTGATACCGAGATCTTTACTCGAATGTAGGAGGAAACGATAGATCTGAGGTCTTAATGGTATAGATATACGCAACGAGGTTCTTCAACCGAGTCCTTATTGCAATAGAATTAAGGCACATATTATGGTTCGAGTTCTTGGACGATGCGACGTTACTATACGCCCTCTTTCTAGGGATATATAACCTGTTGATATTCACAGGTCAAATTTTCAGAGTTTTTTCCTGAAAGTTGTAGCTCCTATGTTTGAAAGGTATAACATTCTTATTTCGTTTCTATTGTGGATGGAACTCATGGAAAGACGCATATTGGTCCATAATTTTCGAGGAAAAACATGCCTTCCAAACTATGTTATCTTACTCAGGGCGAAATCAGAAAATTTAATTTGCGTGTTCAGAAATTAAATTTTTTTTAAGTACGTAGAAATAAACAATGAGTGTCAATTTCTTTTTAAGGAGCATCAATTTTCTTTTAAGGGTATTAAATATTAATATTCATATAAGATTGTGATAATTTCATTTTTTAACATTATTTTACATTAAATTTAATTTTCTCCAAAATTTTTGAGGTGTGCCCATGATCTTACTTGGACTTGGGATATTGGTATTTGTTCGATATTCGCATTGCGTAAGTAGATCTCGAGTTTGAGGTCTTGTGTATGCAAAAAATTCTTATCGGGAGGTTCACCCATTAAAATCGGGTGTGTGGGGTAAAGCCCTACGAACCGATAGGGCAACAAAAAGAAATACATGATAATATTACACAATATGATACAATATAAACATTAAATTTAATTAAATTTTAAGAATGTTTTTAAAAATATTTTTTTAGAATTTCAAGTTTTTAATTTTTTAGAATTGTCATTTTAATTATTTGCCGACACACGCGGTGATAAAATATTGGAAGGACACAAACAATAATCGTTAGACAATTCAAATCCTTTTAGACATAATATCATATTTGGTACCTATACTTTGATAAAATATTCAATATAGTATTAAATGTGGAATTATCCCATCTTTTCTTATAGAAATTATGTTGAATTATAGTTAATTAATAACGATTAGTTGGTATAGCGGGATGAGACTTAAGTCTTTTAAAAATGTCGTTGCGAATGTAAAAAATTTAGTTAGAATAGTCACTTTTAGACCTTTGTAAAATTTGATTCGAATTAATATCGGCCAAAAAAAAATCATAGTCAACTTGTTGTTCATGGTGTAGGCTTAGAAATAATGCAGTCTGGCTTTGGATTCACGAGTCCAGCCGCCTTGTTTATCATCAGCCATGCTCAATCCCGCCATAACCTTGCCATGCTTAATCTTCTGCTTACATCTCCGACTAATTCAATCCCAGACCAAGAACTGCGCCCCTTTCCGATGTGGCCCGATAACCTTCCCCTTCCCCTTCTCCGATCAAAGCACTTTCGGCCAAGCCACCGTAGACTGCGGCTTCCCGGGGTACCAAATCACATGCGCCGATCCAGACTCTCCCGGAGCGGCTCCACTTCCCAAGCTCATGCTCTCCAGCCAATTATATGAAGTCAAAAACATCTTCCTCAGCGCCTCCGATGAAGGCAGCGGGAACCTCATCACCTTGGTCAATGACGATCTCATCCGGGACTTAAACGGCGGTTCATGCCAGTCTCTGCGTAACCTCACGATCCCGGCCTCCGCTTTCCCTTTCAACCATTCTCTCGGTCTCCCTCCGTGGACCACCAACTTGACGTTCTTCAAGTGCCCGTCTCGCCTCGCGCCTCCTCGGGATTTCCTGGACCGTACCGCGTTCAACCACACCTGCGACGACGGGCAGCGCCGGTTTTATCTATGGAGAAATGATAGTAGAAGTCAAAGGGGCGAGATAGTACGAAGCTCCGACAATTTCACGGCTCCGAGGGATTGCGATCTGGTCATGGTGCCTGTATCATCTGCCGATGTAAATGCTATTGTTGTCGGCGACGGCGATATAGAGCTGAGTCAGCTCACTGAAGCCTTGGCTGCTGGATTTCCATTGCAATGGAATAGTTCGGAGGATTGCGACAACTGCAATCGGAGAAACGAGCAGTGCGGATTTGTCGACGGCGCAACAGTTTGTCTTTGCGACGGCGGTTGCAGCACCTCCACCAAGTAATATTCGTATCTCAATCGCTTTCTTTTATTTGTCAAAGTTTGAAAAGGCTTAAATTATAAATATTAAATGTTTGGAGGACCAAAAGCGTAGTTTTCTCATTTAATTTAAATGTTTAATATTAAGGAAGAACTAATTAAAATAACTCATTAATCAACCAGATCAAGACAAGTAGATGATATTTATTGTATGAGATTCGAGTTCAATTACAATGTTTGTAGGGATTTGTACATTTTTAAAGGATTAATATCATATACACTGGCGGTGGAAACTGAAGTGGAAACTGAAAGTTTCCACAAGCGCCTTAGTTTTAGTGTATAAGGAGTTAGTTTAGTGTGTAGGGTTTAGGGGTTTAAGTGTAAGAGTTCAGAATTTAAGAATAGTTGTTTTAATTTAAGGTTTAGGGTTATAATTTAGGGTTCATATGTTAGAGTTTAGTTTTAGGGTTATAATTTAGGGTTTATAGGTTAGAGTTTAGTTTTAGGGTAATATGGTGAGGATTTAGGTTTTAACATATAAACTCTAAATTATAACCCTAAACCTTAAATTGAAACAACTATTCCTAAATTTTAAACCCCTAAACCTAAACCTTATACCCTAAATTAACTCCTTATACCCTAAAATTAAGACGCTTGTGAAAACTTTTAATTTCTACCACCTGTGAAAACTTTTAATTTCTACGACCTGTGTATAGAATATTTATCCTTAATATATATGAACAAATATTATTTTATAAACCTTCAGCTATTTATCCTTAATATTGTAGTTTTGTTTTGCTCGCTTAAACTTTTAAAATTTCTGACTTTCATTAAATTTTCAAAAATTTAATTTTGTCACTCATTTGTGAGATGTATAACAATAGTGAATTGATTAATTAATGGATAACTACAAATGATATTTTTAATTAAATTAGAACAACAGTTGGTCAAATTAAAAATGATTAAACAATTTAACTGTGGGGTACCTCGTTTGTGACTGAGTTTAGTTGCCCGAGTCAAACGTCTCTTTGTTTTTCTTTTTCCTGTTGGAGTTAACAACGTTTTCTTCTTTCTTCCCAGGCCAAAACTGTCACAACTGCAGAAGATTCTAATAGGTAAATTTTTTTGTGAAAAATTTCGTACCTCCTACATTTTTGATATAATTTTTTGGTTTTTTATATTCTCTGACATAAAACCATGCGTCCGTCCTTATATAATCAGGTGTCGCCTGCGGAATCTTCTCAGTTATTGTAATTGCGGCCCTACTCGTCTACAAGAACAGCGCTTCACTGGTATGTTTGAAGAAGAATCAAGCCACTTCCGACGGAACAAATGCCAAGGAATTCATTAAAACTTATCGTTCGAACTTGTTGAGCAACTATTCCTACAGCGACATCAAGAAGATCACGAATAGTTTCAAGGATAAGCTCGGCCAAGGCGGATACGGCGACGTCTACAAAGGAAAACTATTCGACGGTCGCGTCGTTGCCGTGAAGTTGTTGAAGTCCGGTGACGTTGTTATTGCCGATAATTTCATTGCGGAAGTTGCCACCATTGGTAGGATACACCATTTTAATGTTATTAACTTGTTCGGTTTCTGTTGGGACGGTTCGAAACAAGCTCTTGTGTACGAATACATGCCGAACGGGTCGTTAGCGGATTTATTGTTGAAAGAGGAAGTGGAGCCTTCACTAGGAGTGGCTAAGTTTATGGAAATTGCGGTCGGAGTTGCGGAAGCGATAGAGTACTTGCACAATGGGTGCGAGTCGAGGATCTTGCACCTCGACATCAAGCCTCATAATGTGTTGCTCGACCAGAATTTGAACCCCAAAATCTCCGATTTTGGATTAGCCAAAGTGTACTCTCGCGACCGTAACGATGTCACGATGACGACCGCGAGAGGGACTATTGGCTACATTGCTCCCGAAATATTCATGACGAATTTAGGAAATCCGTCCCATAAATCCGATGTTTATAGTTACGGGATGCTGCTCCTAGAGATGGTATCCGGGAAGCGGCAGTTCAAACAAATGACGAGCTGTGCTTCCGGCGATGAAGCTTATTTCCCCGAATGGATATACAAGAAGGTCATGGAAGAGAAGGAGATTGTGGTACAAGCTGATTTAATAGCCAGGAAGATGACGATGGTGGGATTATGGTGCATCCAAATGAATCAGAGAGATCGGCCGTCGATGAAACGAGTCGTCGGAATGTTGAACGGGCGAGTGGAGGACATCGACATGCCTCCGAGGCCCTTATTTATGTTATCTCTTCCTCGTCGACAAATATTTGAGGACCAAACCAATTCATTAGGCAGTGATTCCAGTGTCATGGCTTTGGCACATGATCAAAGTGTTTGAATTCATAATTTTTTAACTCATCAATATTCGATTTATTGATCGATTAGTTCGAATCTAATTTTATAGGAGTCTAATATGAGATGATCCTTCCAATTTAATTTTCTTCATTCACAGCGTCAAATTTCTTAATCAAAATAGGCGAAAACGTGCTTCTCTTTTTTATATTTTGATCAAGTACTAATTTTATAATATATATATATTTATAAATCAAGGGTAAAATACAACGTAGTTTATTTAATTATAAATTTGATAATAAACATGTCATTTTTATAGAAATAACACTTTAATTAATTATTAAAATTTTATGGCAAACAAATCACTCTAATGTTAAAATTAAAACATGACTTGGTGGTATAATATTTTTAATCTTATATATTCTATTAATTTGGACATAATTAAAAATTAATAAATTTAACCATTCATATTTAAATTTTTTGACATTACACCTTCCAACTACTTGTTGCACTCCCTGTCCATCAGCTCGATAGCCAACAAATGTGATAGTTTGATAGACATCTTCACTACTAGACCAATAAAACAAACTCATTATGACCTTAACGATACCTGCTAGTAGATATAGTCACTTCACTAATAAAATTTTTAAATATGAAAGGTTAAATTTATTAAATTATTAAAGGGTTAAATTTATTGAATTGTTTTAAATTATGACCAGATTAGTAGAATACATATATTTATAAGACTAAATTTGTTGTTATACCAAATTGTCCGTTTTAATTTTAACAATATAGTGACTTGTTTGTAACAAAATTTCTATTGAGCGACTAAATTATTTTCCTAAAAAAACAACTTATTATTTTTTAGCGTATAATTAAGTAAGTCACATGTGATTTTTTTTTATAACAAAAATCAATAATTATGTTTGAATTTTTTAAAATAAAACAATGGAATCAAACCAACTCAACTCTAATTACAACAAAAATTAAGGCAGCACGATAATGGAACTAAGGTCTCGGTCCATTTGGACAATCCCCCCGTACATGATTTTACTTTTACAATTTCAACAACAACATAGCGGCAGCCATTGTCATGTTCGACGGCAAGAATTTGCCCGGGGAAACACCAAATTCTTCAATCCATTGAGACAGACAACACGATTTAAGCAGCAAAAAGGTTAATTAAAATCCTTATTACATTCATATCTAACAACCTGAAGGAGATAGTTTCAGATGAAGATCAACGCTTATGTCCGCCTTTGGAGCTGACGCGGCCAAATGCATTGGCCGCGCCATGTAAACCCGAGGCGGACACTGATCACAAGCAGTTGAACGAACCAGCAGTGGCCGTTGCACCACAAGTTTACCGGCCGCGTTGGTAGTGTAGTACCCTCTAGGAAGTGAGGGCTGCGCCGACTGTGCAGCATGGATGCTTAATACGGTCGGCGCAGCCGCTAAATAGCGGTGATGATGGTGGGCATGGAACTGAGTTCGTCTTGCTCTTTGACGCTCTCTCTTGTGAGCGTTTTGATGCCCACCAAGTGCTTGCGAATTTGCAAATACCCGACGGCAGAACGGACACTCGAATCTCCTAATTTCTCCGAAATCTTCGGCTTTCTCCGACACCTCGTCTTGCTCGGTTAAGGAGAAGCCGAATAGCTTTAGCGACGAAGAGGGTTTCGGGTCCGATTGTTTACCGGAAGAAGATGATAGATTGCTGGAGATTGAGCTCTCTGTCATTGTAAGATTGCAAGAGAAATGCTATGAATTATGTGTGTGATAAGTTGATGTAAATGTTTCCATACTTATAGCTGAATATTTGAGTGTAATAATTAAAAAAAATATTAAGGTACAATTGTTTCGACCTAATTCATTTGACGAGTTTATTGACTAATCTTTCATATTATGTTGTCTCATATAGAGGATTAACGTTGGTTTTAAGTTTCAAAACTACTTTTATACAGGACAAAAATCGAACTTTAACTATTGATTAAAATAAAATATGTACTATCCCGCCTGAACCTCGTAATTAAGAATCTTTAAGACAATAGAAGCAAGATGTTAATTAAGTTTATATGTCTCTCTTTTATATGCCAAATTTGTGCACGCAGCTTACTCCTTTGTGTTCATAATGATTCCACCATCTCGACATGATATGATGAGTCCATTCATCTAACTCAATTTGTTATTTGTCATTTTATTACCCTTTTCATTAGTACGAATTCGAGGAGATGTCATATTGTTGTATGGTTTAAATTTTGAATTTTGGGTGTAATTATTGATCGTATTTGATTTATTAACCGATCAATTCGAATTAGATATTGTAAAAGTATATTATGAAAGCGGTCCTCTTAATCTATTTTATTTCATTCATAACGTTAGAGTTCAAACCTTTAACGAAACATAATAACTAAAATATAATATGAAACACAACACGAGACAAAATATATGAATATGAAAAGAATTATACAATATAAATTAATAATTTGTCGGAAGTATAACATAGGAATATGACATGGAAAAAAAAATTATTCATGCTACCTTAGGGAAGCTCCATTATGATGTAGGTACACAAAAGATGAAACCTTGTGTTCCTTTGTGAAGGTTGTGTATCGTGTTAGAAGTTGTGATCGGAATTCTATTTTACTTTAATCCGAAAATTTACGGTACGTTACATATTTCTAGAGTCCCTATCTGTATATGTCTATACTTTTATAATTATATTTTGTTTTAAAGTAGGAAAGTAAATTTGATTAAAATTTCTTTGTAATCAAGTATTTATCTCTATAAATAAATACTTTAAGTAACGATTATAATATAATCGGATAGCCGATAAATCATACTAAACAGTTATTTTATATTCTTATTTTTCGACATATATTTATTGTTATCTCTTTCGACATAATGTAATAACATTAATAAACATGACGGTCCAACTATTAACATGGGTTCTTTATAATCTTAGCTTAATTTATTTATATATTTTTGGTAATGTATAAAGTTAAAGGTAGGTGGGTGAACATAGGTTAGGCCCCGGTAGCATCAATGCACTAAGTCTTCCCCTCCACCACTCTTTTCCAATGCAAGCCCTTTGGAATAAAAGGGTTTCATCAATTTGCAAATTCATTATAAAGGAAATGAAATTCATAAAGATCTTTCTAATAATAGGACTTACATCATTTATGATCCATCGTTTAATGTCAGGAACAGAGTCAGAGTTAAATAATAAATAAATTGTTTAACTTTAAAATTAACACGAGTCTATTAAATATTTAGTTCAAATTTCAGAAGGTCAAAGTTTAATTTTACAAGTATTCAAAGTAACATGACTAAATTACCATTAGACACAAATTTGAAGAAAATAGATGTAGTTCTTGGGTTGATATTAGTTTTGAAATTAGGCAAATAAAAGATAAGATTTATTTTTTCGATTTAAATACTTCTGACAATTCCGAAACTAGTACAATTAAGCATTAATCCTCCATTTCTCTCGTTTAAATACTTGTTAAGTCTATTTCAAATATAAAATTAGAATAAAAAGAATTTAACCTCATTTTTTGTTTGAATACTCTTAAGTCATTGTCTTTTTCGAAATTAAACGAATTAGACCACGACCCTTCAATTTCAAAAATTTAGCTTAATAATTTAACAATTAGACTTTAATCTTCATTTGGTTATCGTATACATAACTAGCAGAGCTACCCTATGCAATGGGGTGTCAAATTAATATCGGTTTAAAAAATAATTAAATGAAATTGACATATATCTTTTAACTTTACCAGCTTTAAATAAAATGAGTTAATATAAAAGGTTCTGACATCGTAATCTAAGTTTTCTAACTTTGTCCATAATATATATTTTAGCGGTGAGCGTTCGATTAAGTCGAGTCGAGTAAAAAAATTGAGTTATTTGAGTTGATGCGTTATATTTTACAACTCAAACTTTATTTGAAAATTTTTCGATTCAAGTCGAGTTTTCGAGTTCCTATGCAAATTTAATTATAATTACTTATCATGTTATAATACAATTTGATTCTAATTTAAACGACTTTCTTTAATTATATAAGATATGCATATACATTTCATCATATATTTCTCACGTGTTGCATATATTTCTTCATATTTTTTATATCGATATATATAAGGAAAATTGAAGGACTCGACTCGAACTTAAAAACCAATCCACTAATTACTAAAAATTTCGAGTTAATCAAAATTTCATCTTACAACTCAAACTTGATTTAAAATTTTTTCGATCAACTCAAAACGAGTCGAGTTTTTTTGCCTCGAATCAAGTTAAAATTTTCAATTTTTTCGAGTTGAATTTTGACGGACCAATATTTTATCTTGATTGGTTTTTTTTGTGTGTCGGAAGAGATTTGTACTGGTTTAGAATCCGATATGCACGAATCCCATTATGCAAAAAGGTGATGTTTTTTTGGCGGGGTGGGGGAAGGTGTCATTGTGGGATTGGAGGAGGACAAAAGAGAGGCAGACATATGAGGATTGGTCTTAGTATTTGAAGAGGAAATTAATCAAACCTTGTACTTCCCCATCTTGTCCTACTCCCACACGTTTCACTCTCCGGTTCGCTCCTCCCTCCCACCACTCTACGCATCTATGTTTCTACCCTCCTTTCACGTGCCAAACGGACGTGAACACCGTACCAATATGCATAGCCGACTCAAAGATTAAGAATTTTATGTAACTTAATAAAACGAACCTTCAGGTTTAAGTATAACACGACTCAAAATCTATAAAGTAAAACAACGTTTAATTTGTTGTTTCATGTGCTTGACTACTTGTATATAACTGATCTTTTTGTTTTCCCTCTTCTAAGCATTTAACTTAACTCATTTTCGGGTCTTCTTTTTTCTAAAAATCATATTTGATCGCTCATATTGTATATGTTCAAAACCACCCTTAAAGACACGGTACAAAAACATAATTATAAAGGATAAATATTCTATACACAGGCGGTAGAAACTGAAAGTTTCCATAAGCGCCTTAGTTTTTAGGGTATAGGGAGTTAATTTAGGGTATAGAGTTTAGGGGTTTAGGTGTAGGGGTTAGAATTTAGGGATAGTTGTTTCATGTGCTTGACTACTTGTTTATAATTGATTTTTTTATTTTTCCTCTTGTAAGTATTTAACTTAACTCATTTTGAGGGTTTTTTTTTCCTGAAGATCATATTTGATTCCTCATATTGTACCTGTTCAAAACTACCCTTAAAGATAGGGTACAAAAATATAATTATAAGGGTAAACTACCTGAAATACCACTCAACTTTAATGTGTGACTCTAATATGCCACTGAACTAAAATTCGATACTATAATACCATTGAACTTCACTGTGTGATTCAAAGTTAGCACTCCACCGTTACTCCCATTACGGAATTCTGACGTGGACTCTAACTCCCGTTACAGGGATGACGTGGCCGATAAAAAAATAATATCTTTTTCCAGATATGATCCACCTCATTATATTTTATGTTTTATTTTTATTGTAAAACGACGTAGTTTTGTTAAAGACTCTTTATCTCCTCAAAATTAGGTTAATGAAATTTCAAACTTCATAAATCACTCTGAAATTAGACGCAAAAAAAAATCAGTGGGTTTTCTATGAATTGTTATTGATTATTCAAGTGGGTTTCTCTGGGTTTTCTCTGAAAGAAGATTGTAGTGATCGATTGTTAAAAAGAAATCAAATGAAAAAACGTGGGTTTCTCTGGGTTTTCTCTGAAAGAAGATTGTAGATGATGTTGTAGAAGAGACTGGAGATGATGATGTAGAAGAGGATGATGATTATGTAGAGGATGAGATTGAACAAACTGATAGTGATAGTGGATATGAAAATAGTGATGATGCCTTAAATGATGAAGCTCGAGAAGAAGAGGTGGATCTGATGGATTTGGAGTTTGGTAACGAGACACATTTGAATGAATATGTTAGTGATGGATCAGATTCATTGCATAGTGTTAGTGCAAATGAATCTGATGAAGATGATCGAAAGAAAAACCCCAAATGTCCTGTATTTAATGCTGAGGTGGATATGGAAAATCCGAGATTTAAAAAGGGGGATAGAATTTAGTGATAAAGAGATTCTGAAAAAAGCTATAAGGGAATATGGGATTAAGACCAGACATGATATCAAATTCAAAAGGGTTGACAAAGGTAGGATACATGTAATTTGCAAGGAAAATTGTCCTTGGTATATTTAGGCATCAAAGGTTGACCCTAAAGATCTTATGAACAACACATGGCAGATTAAGTCTTATATTGAAGAGCATAACTGTCTCAAAGATTTTAAAAATAAAAATGTTACTTACAAGTGGTTGGCTAAAAAATATTTGGAACAATGGAAGGCTGATCCTACCTTTTCAATTAGTTAGTTGTATTTCTTTTATTCTTTCTTTAAGTATTATACCGGTATAAGTTGTATTTCTTTTATTCTTTCTTTAAGTCTTATACCGGTATAAGTTGTATTTCCACTCCCCTTAGTGCATTAAGTACCACAGTAGTACAATACTGATAATCAAAACAAAAATTCAAACAAATCTCTCATTCCTTCTTTGGATGTTATTCGTCTTGATTTTGTTTAGAAGTCCGACGAGAACAACTCTTGCACGTGGGCTCATTGGAGGATCAAACCAACAAAAAAATCTACAATGTTTATGAAGAAAACTCCCGTAATTTTTGCAGCCAAAGAATCTCCTTCCAGGGTTGGCATTAGACCACGATGTAGTCAGCTTTGTCGGATATCCGCATCCACACACCGGAATTGAAATGGGTTCTTCTACTTCAACCCTGCGTTCACTTGATCTTTGCCATTCTACCTCCATTGATTTGGATCAGCTTCAAAATCTATGCTGGGAAATAGAAAATAGGAAATTAGGGTTTTGTTTTCAGCCAAAAGAGATTTTATAGTAAAAATAAAACATAAAATATAATGAGGTGGATCATATCTGGAAAAAGATATTATTTTTTTATCGGCCACGTCATCCCTGTAACGGGAGTTAGAGTCCACGTCAGAATTCCGTAATGGGAGTAACGGTGGAGTGCTAACTTTGAATCACACAGTGAAGTTCAATGATATTATAGTATCGAATTTTAGTTCAGTGGCATATTAGAGTCACACATTAAAGTTGAGTGGTATTTCAGGTAGTTTACCCTAATTATAAACATGATGTAAAGTTATGAACATGTACCTTGTAGTAAGTATGGTAAATATTTCTTAACTATTTTAATCTAATTTGAAATCATAAATTTAAAATTAAGAGTCGTTATTTTATGATTTTGTTTTTGTTGTCACTATTGAACAAAAGCAAAACAATAGAAAATGTGACCCGTGATTTAAATTAGTGACCAAACATATGATGATGGATGGACCAAGAATATCTGACTTGTTTACATTGATGGATCTTGTCTATATAAAATTTTTGAAATTTTGAAGTTCCAAACTAATTTTTTTTCAAGTGGTTAGTTTAAAATTTTAAAATAATTTTGAGGAGTTAAATGCTAATTTTCTGATATTCTAGAAACCCAGGACCCCTCAACTCACTTTATAACTCCTCAAAAATTTAAATATGGACAGAGGTGGGACTCGAATAATTCGAAATTTTTAGTAATTCATAAATTGATTTTCAAGTTTGAGTCGAGTTTTTCAACTATGTTTAAAAATATGTATATCACATATAAAAAATGAAGATATATATATATATATATCATATATTATTATAAAAAGTCGTTTAAATTGGAATCATTTAGTACCATACATTAAAAATATTTACGATTAAATTTGAATAGAAATTCAACTCATATTTCATAAACTCGACTGGAAAAAAATTCAAATAAAATTTAAATTATAAAATAGGATTCGTCCACTGAACTAACTCGAAATTTTTTTACTCAACTCAATCGAATATCCACCTCTACACTAAACCACGATCGATATCGCGACTTGTAAAATGCTATAACAATATTCATACCAACCGAATTAAGAATTAGTTGACAAACTTATTCTAGTTTTATACGCTTCAATCGTTTTTTGTAATATATATATATATATATATTAACGTTCTAAGTTTATTAATATGTTGTACTTGTAATGTATATTAAAATTTGAATTTATTCGACATCTCCGAGAATATTGTTTTTTCATTATATGTAATGGTCGAAAATGTTTTGCATGGAGAAACGATTGAACATTTTTATCTTATTCAAAATTCGGTACGGTGATTATGTGAATTAAACATAATTTCTTCGATTACTCAGAAATTTTTTTAGACATGATTGAAAATGTTGAATCGTTTCTCGATTGAACATGATTCTTATTAAAGAATAAAATCAAAATCTCTGAGTAATATGTAAAAAACGATATATCAATTAAACATGATTCTTTACATAAAATTAATATTTTCTCTTTTGAATCGTTTTAAACCGGAATGAATTCTAATAAATTTCTTTTTTCAAGTACAATGTACATGGTTATTGATATGACGGGAAAGGTGAAGGTAGCTCGTCCCTTTGTTGGTGGAATTCTACGTTTCGGTTTGAGATTCATTTCCCAGATTTTATTCCACTTGTTATGTGAATCATAATCTACTATGTTCATCCTATACTTGCTTGCTTCTCAAATTGTTCTATTGTTAAAGGAATATATCGTTCGTATATAACCCATACAATCTTAAATTTATCAGACTAACACGTGCCTCGTTAAAAATCCTTTAAACCTAATCGTAGGAAAGTACACGTGATAATCTATAATTAACAACAAAAAAAAGTCTAAAATGGTACCTAGAGATCCAGGTTCAATCGCCTTGTCTGCAAGGTGTGTGCATTGTCAACTGGTTAAGAATATATATATATATATATATTAATATCCTATACAATGGCGGTGGAAACTGAAAGTTTCCACAAGCGCCTTAGTTTTAGGGTATAGAGAGTTAGTTTAGGGTATATGGTTTAGAGGTTTAGGTGTAGGGGTTTAGAATTTAGAGATAGTTGTTTCAATTTAAGGTTTAGAGTTATAATTTAGAGTTTATAGGTTAGGGTTTAGTTTTTAGGGTAATATGGTGAGGATTTAGGGTATATGGTTTAGAGATTTAGGTGTAGGGGTTTAGAATATAGAGATAGTTGTTTCAATTTAAGGTTTAGGGTTATAATTTAGAGTTTATAGGTTAGGGTTTAGTTTTTAGGGTAATATGGTGAGGATTTAGGTTTTAACCTATAAACCCTAAATTCTAACCTTAAACCTTAAACTAAAACAACTATCCCTAAATTCTAACCCCCTACACTTAAACACCTAAACCCTATACCCTAAACTAACTCCCTATATCCTAAAACTAAGGCGCTTGTGGAAACTTTCAGTTTCCACCGCCTGTGTATAGAATATTTATCTTATATGAATAGAAACTACATTATAATATCCTTTTAATTTATTTAAGGAAGGTCAATATATATATTTTGATACCTAAATTTAGTTTTAAGATTCAATATAGTCCTTTCAAAAAAGTTCAATGTAGTATTAAAGTTGATTTTGGTCTAGTTAGGTGCGTAATTTTTTTTTGGCTCAAATTAGTATTTCAATTTGACTATTTGGTCCAAGTTGATACAAATACAATAAGTGACTTGTTTGAAAATGAAACTAAGTACAAGTACCAATTTAAACCAAAAAAAAAATCAAGTCCAAATATCTAGTTGGATCAAAAGAATTTTTATAGTGTTGTAAACGAACCGAACGTTCAGCGGACTGTTCGGCGACAAGTTTATTTATGTTCGTTTATTTATTAAACGAACGAACATGAACAAGATTTTCTATTCGTTTTATTAAATAAAACGAACATGAAAAATGGTTCGTTCGTTCATTTATGTTCAATTTAAAAAACATATACTAAAATATGAAATTAAAAGAAAAAAATTAAACAATACTCAATGTGCGAGACATCAGACTTCTTAAGAAAAAAAGCCAAAGACTTTTTATCTCTCCATTCAATTTCACCGTTTCGTTCGTTTGCGTTCATTTATTATTTTAACAAACGAAATGAACGAACACGAACAAACTACATTCCTTAACGAACGAACACGAACAAAAAATTGTGTTTCTTTTGTTATTCATATTAGTTCATTTGTTCGATTAAAATTAAAAGAACGAAATCATACTCTCATTTGTGTTCGTTCGTTTCGTTTATATACCTAAATCTTTATATACTAATCTAAACCTTGAGACTCAATTTAAGTATTTAATTGGAAAAAAAACTATTTGACTGAGTTTTTTTTCCCTTGAAGAGATTTTTGTAAATTCTATAACCAAATAGATATTTTAACTTGTTGCGACAGCAGATTTTATAACCAAATATAATATTTGACTCATACATCAATTAATAAGAATAAAGTATTGTATAGATTTATTAAAAAATGACTGTCACTGTTAAATTTTCTTTATTCACAGTATTAGGATTCAATCCTATACGTATACATATATATACACATATCATAGCATTTTTTTAGAATTTCTTGACTGTTTTCATAAAATTCTCTGTGTAACTCTGAGAGCCTAATCTGCTAAAGAATAAAATTGAACTCGATTAAGCTCACTTTAAACTCACTGCTGAGGGCGGAGCTTCCTTAACAACCATTTCTTCCGCAGTTTGACATCCAGTGCCATAAACGTTTTTGCTTTCGTTTCGTCTTCCAGCAAGTCGCATGCATCCAATATAAGCTCTTCATCGATGTCCGGTAACGTCTGCACTGCTGTAATTACATTCTCTATTGAAAAGGAGCTTGAGTTACCGTCATCCTTATTCTTCGTTAAAGACGAAACAGCGCTTGCCATCTCTTGGAGAGCACTGGCCATACTGTCATCTTCGCTTCGTGATTTCTTTGAATGTACAGAACTCGACTTGTTTTCTAGTCGACGTTTGTAGTTCCGGTTAGACCCAGCTGTGTTCGAATCTAGGCATGCTGGCTCCAGCAAGTCACCGGTTTCATCTTCACTCGAAACAGATGCTACAGGAGACTGAGAACACATGGTTTCTAATTGCAGCTTCACTTCTCGAACCACGTTTTCTGGTTCGGAACATTGAAGGGCAAAGCAATCACTTTCATCAGGATATGGGGAATTGCATATAAAACACAGGTCTTTATAGTATTGCACCGGTCGGGTCGCGAATTGTCGTGCATCCTTATGCCCCTGCATATTAGTACATTAAAGCTTTTCAAATCCCATATAAAATGAACATTCAGAGAAACTTAGAAATTTTGAACATACTCGTGTCAGATACATACCAATATCCGAACATTCACAACCGAATATAAGTCCTAAGGTACGTGTGACACAGATGCTATGTTGCTTCCAAGTAGATTATGTAAGCTTCGGGTATGATTATACGATAACCGAACATCTCATCTAATAATATGGCCTAGATTATACGAGCATCGACTGCAAATCAAGTTTTAAACATAAATACATACCTTGATGTAGTCTTGCCATACACTATCATCAGCAGTCACCATTTGACGTTCATCGTCCCAAGCGAATCCATCCAGTCGAAGAATATTCTTTATTACATTATATTGCCGCCTTAGAGTTTTATAGCGATTCTTTAGTATGTCGATGTCGTAGTTAGAACTGAATTTCGCATTAAACGAAGCAATCATCTCTATCCATGCCGGCTTGCAAAACACACCATCAATCTTGTTCCCATTGTGCACTTGCTCAACCATAAGATGAATGAAAAACCGGTCCATTGGCGGTTGCCAGTACATCCTATTACGACCATACAGTGGGTTTATTGTCGCATTCGGTGTACTCTCGGATGTGTCCATCACTTCTCGGGGCACGGAGATACAATCTTCGCCCACTGCAATATCATGTGCAACCTCCAATGCTCCCTCGTTGCCACATTCTGGTCGAGTGGCTGATCCTTCTTCGTCCTCACCGAAGTGTGAGGATGTCTCAGGCACAGTACAACCTGGTAACAAATTATACCAGCATTATATGAAACCTTCGATACACCAAAACTTTTGTTACTTGGACTCTTTTTTCCTAAATTATCCGAGTTTAACACCTATATTCGACACGTATTTGGACATAAATACGGTATATCATCCTCCAAATACATGCAAAAACTTGTAAAATATTGAGCATACTTTGTTTCTTGTACATATCCGACACTCAACTCTAAGCATGGATAACAGAACACTAGACAAAGAAATTAACCTATCTCCATATATAATACAAATTATCAATAAACAAACTTAGAAAAGATTGCCACATACTCGTATCTGAAACTCATCTCTAAGTTCAAAACCGGACTAAGAATTAGTAGTGTCAAGGAGAGAATTATTACCCTCGTTCCCAATTGAGCTCGGGGACATATATCCGTACCCAACACTCAACTCTTAAGTCGGAATAACAGCACAACGATACGTATTAGTAGTATCAAGGATAGAATTATTACCCTTTTCCCCAATTGAGCTCACGGACATATATCCATACCCGACACTCACCTCTAAGTCGGAATAACAGCCCAACGAACTACGAATTAGTAGTGTCAAGGAAAGAATTATTACCCTCTTTCCCAATTGAGCTTGCGGACATATATTCATACCCGACACTCACCTCTAAGTCGAGCTTTCCCAATCGAGCTCGTGGACACATATCCGTACCCGACACTCACATCTAAGTTGGAATAACAGCACATTGAACTACAAATTAATAGTATCAGGGACAGAATTATTACCCTTTTTCCCAGCTAAATTATCTCCATATATAACACACAGATGATCATAGTACGGAAGAGTTTTCACTCTATAAGGACGAACATCTGGGTTTACCTGAGAATTTCAAAAACAATAAGACCCTAAAATGTAATAAAAACATATAATCAAATGATTAAAGAATTGAACCTTGATATATTGATCCCAGATTTGATTCTGGGCGACCACCATTTGGCGAGTCGAATCCCAGTGAAAACCCTTGTGATTCAACAGATTCTTAACAGCTTTGTACACATTTCTCAGCGTTTTGTGGCGGTTCTTCAGCACGTCCAATTCGTATTCGGACTTGAATTCCTCGTTGAACGATGAATTCATGCTCATCCATGCCGTTTTGCTGAAAACGTGATCATCGAATCTGTTGCCTTTGTGGAGTTGTTCCAGCATTAGATGGATGAAATATCGGTCCATTTCGGGTGTCCATGTCGTCCTTGAGCGATCCGTAATGCCTTTGCCGCGGACACCCATTCTTCAACAATGTAAAAAAATCAAACGTTCAGGTGCAAGAATTATCTTGGGTTGGAATTGCGGAATAGTGGAGGGCAAGCAAGAATCTGGGTTTTCTGCAAGTTTAGGGATAAGGTTATCCAGGATAGGGTTGAGATTGCTCGGCGGCTGGAATAAGATTGTAACTGCTGTGGTGTGGTGTATCCCAGTTCTTGGGTTATCCCAATTCCCAAGGACAATAACATTAATCTTATCAATTTCGGATGGAATTTAGAGTTTATAGTTGTTATAATTCATGGTTATGGTTTAAGAAACTAGAGATAGGGTGTATTTTTTAAAGTAGGATTTAAGATTTAAGATGTAAAAATTAAAGTAAGAGTTTAAAATATAATTTTATATATTTTTTAGTATAGGCATAAAAAATATGCTTAAAAGGTAAAAAAATTTGTTCATCAATTCTGATAGTTAATTGAGGTATCTTTTGATACAATAATTACGCTATAAAATTTAAATCGAATAGGATTTTTTTTTGAAAATTTGAATAAGATTTAAATTAGGGTAAACTATATAAATGACCACTATATTATTGGAAAAGTCGCGATTTGACCAATTTACTTTTTTTCAAGCAATTAAACTATCATACTATTAAATTGGGTGCAATGTGACCACCAACCGTTAGAGGCTAACAGTAGGGTGACGTAGCAGTTAAAAATTAAGAGTATAATTACACATTTGGTCCTTACTATTTACACATTCTTTTAATTCAGTCCTAATTTTAAACTAATAAAATAAATTAATTAGGTGGTGACACGTGTCAACACCTTATTAGAGGAATTTAATTATTTATATTTGATATAATAAATTATTTTCCTCCTCCAATCAGGTGGTGACACGTGTCACCACCTGTTTAAAGGAGAAAAACAAAATCCCCAAACCCACGCTAAGTGGTAATCAAACCTAGGTAAAGCAGAGATAAAGGCAGCATTTTAACCACTACACCAAGCACATGTTTGTGTTATAAATCACCAATTGTATTATATGTCTTATTGTTTGTACACTCAATTAAGTTTTTACTAATAAATTGAATCAATTAAGCCCTTTTACTAACATTGACTGTTGAATCGGACATTTTTAGATCAGTTGGTGCAACACGTTGCGTCATAGTGTTGTCATTGAACACTTTCAAAAAAAATTAATTATATTTTAAAATTATTTAAAAGTCTTAAAAATTCTGAAAACTTACAAAAAAATATATTTTAAAAAATGTAAATCTCATACGATAGAAATGTAGTGTATTATGTGATAATAATATTTAAATAAAACATTTGTCAATACTTAATGGTCAATATTAATAAGAGAGCTTAATTAATTTAATTTATTGTTCAAATAATTAATTGGGTATAAAAGTTTTAGAGATTTAATTAATTGTTTTCGTAAAAACTCACAGATTTCTTATACCCTTTAAGCCAAATATTAATTGCATATAACCAAACAAACTATAATAGTTTATAGGTTTTCATAAATATTTTGTGTTATTAATATTTTAATATTTTAGTGCCGAATTTTTTTGTTATTAATATTTTAATATTTTAGGGTATAAATGTAGTAGTTTTAAATTTAGGTGTTGTTGATGGAATTTCATGTTTTAGGGTTAAAATTTAAAGATTATAGACTAAAACTTAAACCCCTAATCATATCACCTTAAAACTTAAATTTTAACTCTAAACCTTAAATTATAACCTTAATCCCTAAATTCTAACCATGAACCTTAAACTTTAAACTCATACACTAAACCCCTAAATTCTAGACTCTAAACTAAGACTTTAAACCCTAAAATTGAGGCATTTGTGGAAATAAAAGATTTTTCACCCTTTGTGTAAAGGATAATAATATTTTTTTTAAAAATAATTTAAAAGTAAATAAATTATTATTGATGATGGGTTTTTCATCAATCCAATGGGCCAGGAATATTCCACCAACATTTCTATCAAAAAAGAATGTATTCCACTAACATGGCAAACCACACTTCACAACTTAGGCATTTTATAATTTACTTTATGCAAATGTCCCCCTCACCCTTTTCATATCCTTTGGAACTTTATTCTCTTAAATTTGTAAATCCCCTCCCAACTTATTTATATTGGTAAAAAATTAAATTAATTTTACATATTTCGATAATAACTTATAAGATGTAATTGTACTTATCATGCATGTAAAGTTTTGAAACAATCTAATATTTGTATTATATCATTAAGAATATTGTTTTTACTGATGTATATTTAACTGTTAAACTTTTTAGATAAAATAAATTGTTATACATTTTTATTTATTCTACAAGAACACTGAACAGAACATGAAAATTAACTATCTAATTATTAAACATTAATTGTATAAATAATTACAAAAGTAGGTAATACTAATATAATTTTTGACTAGTATAGATGGAACTCTCATGTTTAAATTCAATTTTTGTTTTTCAAAATGAATAGTATGAATTAATTAAAAACACAAGTCTTAAAATTTAAACATGAATATCATTAAATAAGTTTGAGATTTGAATTGTATATCTTACAAATAATTATATTATTTTGTTTAAAAGAGAAAGCAAATCTAACCAATGAGAAGAGAAAGAGTGCAAAATTATCTAATTGACCTAATTTCTTTATACAATTCTTCCACTTGTTCACATTGAATTTTAAACGTATGGGGCAAATGGGATCCACCTCACTTGTGGATAACTAGTAAGAGTGCACTAAACCTGTTTTGCACAACATACCAAGCAATTAAAGCTTACTTAGGAATGCTTGGGGAAGATTAAACAATATAGTACTATGGTACCCTTTTCATTTTTCTAACTCTCCAATCTGTTAATTGGCTGATTCGAATCGAATATTATAAAGACCCGTTATAGGAGTAATTATCTCAACCTGATTTGTTTCATTTACAACGTCATGATTCGAACCACTGGTCTTGTTTTTAGAATCTAGCGTCAAAAAATTATCATTTTTTAGTCTTAAATAAAACTAATACACACTTTAGAAACAAAACAACTCGAATATAGATCACTTTAAGAAAATATTCATCACTTTTTCACTAATACCCCTCTTTAAAGTTATTTTTTCAATATTTTTAATTAGATATATATAAGCACTGGCCAAGCACATTCTCCCAATATTAAATATGACTTGGCTCAATCTTTCTTTAAAAAGTGTTGTTGTTTTAATAAATATGTCTTGTTTAATATCATACCTAACTTATGACCTAATTTAATAAATATGACTTGTTTAATATTTCTTTAATTGGGCAGTTTGAAATTAGTGTTACATGTTTAAAATACAAATCACTTCATGAATTTCGTAAATTTGGTCGACTTGTTTTCTGATATTTTCCCCCATCAAATTAATTTTTGAAATTAGTAAATTTGTTCAAATTGACTTTTGAACTTTCCTTATTGTGAAATTGTCCCTTGAACTTAGTTAGTTTGACCAAACATCCCTGAACTTTAAAAATATAACACAAATGACCTTTGATGTTGACACATTGTTTTTTTAAGGGAAAACTACACCGGTGGTCCCCAAACTATTACCATTTTCTTATTTTGGTCCCAAACTATGTTTTTCGTCAAAACCGTCCCTTCTGTTACATAGTTCTCCTGTTTTAGTCTCCAGCGTTAAATAGCTAACGGTTTTGCTGACGTGGCATTTTTTTAAGAGAAGAGAGAAATGATTAAAAAATATTTAAAAAATGTCATGTCAGCAAAACCGTTAGCTATTTAACGTCGGGGGACCAAAACAGGAGAACTATGTAACATAAGGGACGATTTTGTCGAAAAACATAGTTTAGGGACCAAAATAAGAAAACGGTAATAGTTTGGGGACCACCGGTATAATTTTCCTTTTTTTAAATGGGTTTAAAACTCTCCTTATGTGTTGATAACCTCGTTGCCTTAATCGTTCACGTCGATAGAATATTAAAAAATTAATATTGTTAATTTTAGAAATCATTTTATGTCACGTTTTCGAAGATCAAAGGACAATATGATAAAATTTACTGAATTTAAAGAGTAATTTGACCGAAAGAAATATTTATAGACTAATTTTATCAAGTTTAAGAGTCAATTTGACCAAATTATAGGTTCTAATTTGTGCCGTAAGGCTTTTATTAACGATATTTTTTCTTTTGATAAAGTAAAAATAAGATAAAAACTTTGATATGTGTAAAATTTTATTTCACATGTGCTTGTCAAATTTAGGGGTTAATGATTTAGTTAATGGGTTTAAATTTTATGCTTTAGAATTTAAAATTTAAATTTAGAGTTTAAGATTTAAAATTTAGGGCGTTAAAGTTAGGGTTCTAGATTTTAAATATCAAGGAAGGATTGCGTAAAAAAAATTACACCGATGTGTAACAAAATATAGCCCAAAAATAATTTCATATGCTTTTTTATCTAACTATTATTATCCAAATTATTAGTTAATTAATTTAGATCGAGTACTACAAAAATTTATTAGGAGAGTAATGCTTTTAACCTAATTTGTTATATTCATAATATCATAATTTAAATTCGACATTACCTAAAAAACACAATATCTTATCTCACTAAAATAATTGATATTTAATAATAATTTCATATTTTAATAATCGAAATGCTCCATGAATGATAGATCAGATCTTGTATAATTTTACTAAAGTTTTATTGATAACAATTATTTTTTCATAAACCAGATCCGTTTATTTATTTATTTGGGTCTAATTATTTCTTTGCCATAAGCAAGTAATTTTAATTACGATTTGAATCTACTATCAAAGTTGAGGAAGAATATCTACAATTAATAAATCAAATATTAGAGTTCGAATCTAATTATATATATAAGTCATGCTTTATTATTTAAAAATATTTAATATTTTTATTCAAAAAAATAATATTTAAGTTTTACCTCTCCTTCCTCGAGTACAATTTTCTTACCTGGCTTTTGCATTAATATTGCATTATTTTTAGCCTTATTACCAGATCAGAGACCTCAATAATTCAATTTTATATTTAATTAAACAAATAATCAGTCCTCATGTAATATTATAAGTCAAGCCAAACTCAATCATAGAATAAACAAATCATTTTAAATACAATTAGTTTATTAAATATAAGATTAAGGGCGAATTAATATAAAATTGCCCATCTTTTATATTAAAAAAGAGATTAAAATAAATAAAAAATTCCATCCACATATTTATATGTCAAATTCGTGGCATCTAATGAGTGCATGTGAAGAAAAATTATTAAAAATATTTCTTCTACATCTATAAATAAACGACACATTAAGCTGCACCAAAGTCTCACAATCATCTCCACAACAATGTCGTCCACTTGCGATGGTTCGTTTAGGGAAGAACGAGATACTTTCGGCCCCATCAACGTCTCTTCCGACAAGTTCGATTCCGCCCTCTTTTTCGATCTTTTTTTTTTCGACGTATTTTTCTTCTTCTTCTTCTTTTTTTGTTGACACTTTTAGTTGTTGTTATAGATTATGGGGAGCTCAGACTCAAAGATCGTTGCAAAATTTCGATATCGGAGGTCCGCGAGAACGGATGCCTGAACCTATCATCCGTGCTTTCGGCGTCCTCAAGAAGTGTGCGGCCAAGGTGAACTTAGAGTACGGTCTTGATTCGGCTATCGAAAAAGCCATAATAGAAGCGGCACAAGAAGTAGCTGAAGGGAAACTCAACGATCACTTTCCGCTTGTTGTTTGGCAAACCGGAAGTGGCACTCAGAGCAACATGAATGCAAACGAGGTTAATATAAATTTTTATGTTGACAATGCATCAAATATTATATTCGAATAAATTTTGATTACAGAGATTGTAATCTATGTTTTGGGAATTTCCTAGGTTATTGCTAACAGAGCAGCTGAGATTTTGGGGCACAAACGTGGTGAAAAGTTTGTACATCCAAATGATCATGTCAACAAATCTCAATCATCTAACGACACATTCCCAACCGTAAGTAAAAATTAACCGATTTATCTTTCTAATTTTTTTTACCTTCTAGATTATTATCTTATTATTAGAAAACAAGTTATTGTTAGGAATCTGGTCCGATCTAATTCGAATTAATTAAATCGAAAAATCAAAAAAGCCTCTCTTTTTTACCCCAATCTAAAATCAATCAAAAACCCATTCCTCACCACTACATTCATGAACATATTGTATTATTTCAACCAACCAAGTCTCTCTTTTTGGGGTCAAATAAATACAATTTAATGGGAAAAACGTGTGGATAAGGCAACCCTTACTACTTTGGCCCTACCTTCTCCATTATCACCACCACTCAAGCTCATGATTCATGGTGGGAGTGGGACTTCCTTTCTTTTTCCTTTATTCTTTCGAATGAACGAGTGGTTAAGAATTAACAAGCGGACACATTGATTTTGATTTTCGTAAATAATGTAGAGAAGGGAATCTAAAAATTAGTATAAACATCGGATATAAACTCATTAAGTGATTCCAATAATAAAATGTGAGATGTTTTTTCAGATAACTGAACTAAAATACTACCATATAATCAGATTAAATTGTTAAAAAATATGTAGCTGCCATATATGAATTTAAATATAATTTTCTTTTTATACTATTTACGATCCAATCGATATGAAATTAAATAATGGATGGGGTAAAGTTTGCAACTTTGGATTGGTGGACCTATTCTGTCATTACACATTTAAAAAAACAGTTGATGTTGTCGGCTTAGCATGTTATGTGTGTTTTTTTCCATGTACCAACTAACATGTCATGTCCCATAGTGACTGATTGTTTATTTCTATTATTTTTTATTTTTTTTATTTATTTTGGGGGTTTTCCAGGTAATGCACATTGCAGCAGCCATGGAAATAAACTCAAGGTTAATACCTGAGTTAAAGAAACTGCATTCCACTCTGCAATCCAAGGTTTTGCACATGCTTCTTAACCCTAATTTATCACTTTTTTATTATTATTATCAAATCTATCAATTTGATCCCTATAATTTTTAAATCCATATATTATTTTAGCCGTCTTGAAATTTTTTTTAGAAGATATTATTTGAACATTTTCAAAATATAATATCATCTTTAAAATATTAAAAAAACTAGGAGTTGTAGTAGTTTTGTAATCATTTTTATTATTAAAATATAAAAAAAAAATTGAACTCGAAATCTTTTAAAAGAATATGGTTTATTTTTCACTAAAATCATTATTTACTTTCAAAGTTATATATTTTTAAAACAAAAGGACCATAATGACAGGTTTAATTAAACAAAATGTGGGCACATGCCACATGGCATTCTCAGCAAATATGCTACGTGGAGTCGGCGTTTTCCACAAAACGCCTTGTGAAACGCGCGTTTCCTCTCTGTATTTTTATTCATTCGTTTATTTCTTTTTGGGCAGTCTGATGAGTTCAAAGACATTGTTAAAATTGGCCGCACCCACACCCAAGACGCAACGCCTTTGACTCTTGGACAAGAGTTCAGTGGATATGTTACACAGGCAAGTTCATACATTTACTCAATTCCATTTCTTCATTCGAATTATTTTATTTCAGATCGAACTGAATTTAAACATATATGTATAATATCATTATTCGTTTCGTGATCGTATTATAGGTTAAATATGGAATCGATCGAGTTTCGGCCACCTTGCCTCGACTGTATCAGGTTTACCATTGTGCTCGAACCTATGCCATATTGCCATTCCTTTTTAACCTGTGTCGAACTCGAATGCTGATCTGATGTTTGTTTCATGGCAGCTTGCACAAGGTGGTACTGCCGTGGGAACAGGATTAAACACAAAGAAAGGGTATGTTTTCTTTACGTTTTAACGTCGATCGACAGATCGAAGTCGGAATATATATGTCGAACAAAATTGTCACAAGGCTTGATTTGAGAGTGTGCAATGTTGAAAAACAATCTCAGGTTTGATGTGAAAATAGCTGCTGCAGTGGCCGAGGAAACAAAGCTTCCATTCGTCACGGCGGAAAATAAGTTCGAAGCTTTGGTTGATTTTCTTATCCGACACATTTTCAGACATGAATATTAGTATATTACACGCATTTTCGTATTTACTATTCACTCTCGAATTCGAATAACATCTATTTCTTTATAATAACCAGGCTGCACATGATGCCTTTGTTGAAGCTAGTGGAGCTTTGAATACTTTAGCCGCATCGTTCATGAAGATTGCAAATGACATTCGCTTCTTGGGAAGGTACATACATACATAATACGAATACGATAAGAATACGATACGAATGAAATATTAATTTTTTTTCCTTATCCAGTGGTCCTCGATGTGGGCTTGGTGAGCTTATTCTTCCGGAAAATGAGCCTGGCAGCAGTATTATGCCTGTAAAATTCTCATCTTATCTATGCACATGTATACGTAATACGAATACGATACGAATCGAATGAAATTTTTTTTTTCAGGGAAAGGTGAATCCTACACAATGTGAGGCTCTTACTATGGTCTGTGCCCAGGTAATTTTTCTTTTTTACCGACGGTTAAACTGTGAATTTCTTTCTGTCAAACTAATAATAACCAGAGGAAACATGTTTTCAGGTTATGGGAAATCATGTGGCAATCACAGTGGGTGGTTCAAATGGCCACTTTGAACTCAATGTGTTCAAGCCATTGATAGCTAATGCACTCTTACATGTATGTAACTTGTTCTTTTTCGTGTTTTCACGTATCCGGCACGCATTTCGTGCCGGATACTTGTCCGAAATTCGGACATGACCGTGAAAGAAGTGTCCGTATTACATCGATTTGATTCGAGTCTTGTTTCTTTTTGATTCTTTGGTATCAGTCGATACGGTTGCTGGGCGATGCGGCTGCTTCCTTTGAGAAGAACTGTGTGAAGGGAATTCAAGCTAATAAGGAAAGAATCTCAAAATTACTTCATGAGGTCTGTAATCTCTTCATCATAAACTTTGATTAGGGAATAATAATATTTCGATTCGAATATTTAGTATATTCGAAAGCGTATTATTCGATTCGGATGTTCGACTTATCATGTGTTGTTGGTCTGTGACAATCTGCAGTCTCTGATGCTTGTGACATCCTTGAACCCTGTAAGTTCTCATCTTTGTTTCACTGTCTGAATTATGAATGTCTGCACTTTGAATCAAATGTCTGAATAATTGTTGAATCTTTGTTTTTTGTTTTTTTTTTTTTTAATTTCAGAAAATCGGTTATGACAATGCTGCAAAAGTTGCCAAGACAGCCCACAAAGAAGGCTGCTCCTTGAAGGTCACATTTGTTTTTTTTTTTTCTATTGTTGTTGCTTAATTGCATGGAATTAGTTTTTCGATTTGAGTAGAAAATTCTAGGTTAAAGGCTTATTATCTCGTAGTACGACGAGATAATTTTATCTTTTTAACTTTACGAGTTAAAAAAGTGACGTCACGGTTTCTTAATTCTGGTCGTAGAATCTGATTGTGGGATTTGTGTTTGTAGGAGGCAACGACGAAGCTTGGTATGCTAACGGAAGAAGAATTCGAACGTCTTGTGGTGCCGGAGAAAATGATCGGACCGTCCGATTGAGGCCCGAATTTTGATTCTATGAGTTAAGTTGGGACTAAAATTAAACAATGTGTTCTTTCTTTGTTCATGTCCTGATTTTGGAAAATCAGGTTTTTAAGGTTTTCCGGTTGCCATTGTAACTTTTTAAGCATTTTATGTAGTGAACGAGTAAATTTGATAATAAAATCAGGTTTGCCAAAATCAAATAAATTTTGAGTTTAATTTGATAATAAAATCAAATAGTTAACCTAAAATATTAAATATTTAATACTATATATATTCCATATATATTTTAAGCATATACCCATTAATATGTCAATAAACCCAACTAATCTTTAAACCTAAACCCATTAAGGTTTCAAGGTCCAATTAATTTTTAATCCAAATGAAAAATATACTTAAATTAATCTAATATAGTTAAAAAAACACAAAACCTAAAACTTATAACAAAATTCGGTTAATTCCATTAGTTTTTGAATTAACCAAACTTTGTTCGGTCCGATTAATTATTAAACAATGTTTCAATTAACAATTAAACAAAAATTTAATTAATCCAATTTTTAAATTTAATTCGAATTAACTCCTTTAATTTGCAGTACAATAATTCGCTAGCAATTTAGGTGGTAGTACAAATAGTGCAAAATGGTACTTCAATTATGAAGAGGCGACGGTGCAATCAAATTGACCCTTATTTAAATTCTAAATATTTGACTTCAATTTGAAATTTGAAATATTAAAATGTGTTTGAAATTTATTTGACGGAGAATAACACGTAATTTAGAAAAATAGTAAAGATTAAAATAATGAATTTTTTAAATATGAGTAGTTAATTTTGTTAATTGTTTTGAATTAGACTAAATTAATATATTGGTAAGTTTAAGTACTAAAGCTATAATTATATCAGGTTATGTCACTATTCTTATTAAATATTTAACGACTAATGATCTATTTTATAATAATATTTTAATTGAGTGACCATTTTATAATTTTTTAAAAAATATTATTTTTACCACTCATAATTACATGACCCAACATATAATTTACCAACATATGTAATTTTTTTAATTTAATTTTCACAAATCTCTGATACATTTTATTAAAAAAATAGTTAGATTTTTTTATTTCGAGTACAAGTCTATTTTGATCAAATTTAAACTACATGCTCCACTACCACTATATAACATATATGCAACTTCAATTGATATTTTTAAAAAAATATTCTTTTTACAATTTAGTCACTTAACTTTATATTTTATTCAATTTGACCCTTTAATTGTAAATTCTTTCTTCTCATTAATTTTTTGACTCATTTATACTCCTATTAATACTTTATCCTAAAAAAATTCATTTGAAAATAGCATTATAAATATATTTCGGAATTATAAATGATATTTGTTTCTATTAAATAACATTACAAATATTACTCACACAAGTGAAAAAAGAATATGAAGAAATATATATGTATACATTATACGATTAAAGAAAATAGTTTAAATTAAAATCAATTCGTAATAAACAATATAATAAATTACAACTAAATTTGTATAGAAACTCAATAACTAGACTTCAATCGAAAAAAATTCAAATAAAATAATAACTTAAAATATTTTATTCAACTCCCGCGAATGATCACCTCTACAATTTGTAAATTGAATGCAACTTATACCACAATAACTCGGGATATAATTCACACATGATATTTTGAGCCAAATATAAATTTGAAGAAGTATTGTTTAATATATTTTCAGTTAAAAAATAATTTCGCGGTCAATGATCAGATGATATAAAATATCTCATTCTTTATTTTTAATTTTTTAATTACAAGTTGAAAAAAAATTAAAGTGACAAGAACATTTAAATTAAAACTGTTAAAATAGAGGAATTGGGAAAAGAGTTTGATTTGTTCTTGAATGCTTCAAAAAATGAACGAAATCTAGGGGCGCCCGTTCACCTACCAAAGTGAGAGAAGTGAGAAGCAAGCGTAAAAATGTATAAGAAAAATGGAGGTGACGTGTCAGTTACATGTCTATGTTTTATGACAAGACATTAGATTCTTCAGACAAGACAAAGATGGTACGATGAAAACCGTAACCGCAAAACCACCGGCGGCGCCGCAGCTTCCCCCAACTTAGATTAGATTAGATTTTTGCTTAAACAAATTAGATTAAATGATTATAAACCTTTCTTTTTTACCAACATATTGACCCAACTCACCCGCCTTGGGACCCACCCCATGCTAAAGTAAAATTCTTTCACTAAATTTTGAGTTTATGTTTGGTTTTGCGTTTGGGGTTTAAAAATCCCGATTGAACGAGAAAATATATTTCGGTTATTTTTTTTTGGATAAGTGATGTTTGTATTATCCAAGAAAGCAGTGCAAAAAAAAAGACACTGCAACTATCCCCTACAGGTGTAATTGGGAAGCCATCCTCTTAAGGAATTCCCCAATTTACACAAATCCATCTATTTACATCATCCATATATACTTCTCTACCCTGTACTTTAATACTTACAGTGTGCTTTATACAATCAAGTAAACTATACCAATTTCTTTGTGTATGTCTAAATTTCCTATAGTTCCGCTCTTCCCAAATATGGTAGATAAACGCATTCCATGCAAGCTTGAGAATGTAGACAATCAAAGACTTGCCCTTCAAATGGGAGCACAGCCACTCTAATTCGCCATCTCAGTCCATCACACCTCTGTTAATACCGCATAAGGACAGAATCGCAGTCCAAACACGCTGCGAATAATGACAATCAGCGAATAAATGCCTCCTAGAATCAGTGCCTCCATCACACAGCAGACATTGTAACTCCACACACATGCCCATTCGCTGCAATCGATCACACGTTGGCAGGCGATCCAATATTGCCATCCATGTTATTATAGCATGCTTCGGAACGTGCATCCCAAACCACACAATCCTGTGCCATGCCACCTTAGGTTCGACTCTTCTAATTTCAATCCAGATGCTTCTCACACTAACAGCCGAAGGGGTGAGAGTGAGCACCAAAGGTCGGAGCTTAATCAATTTGCGCAAGCACCAGCTGTAGCTATCTTTGCAGTTTACCGTCCAGTAATCGCTACCCTTAAAAGCATACATTTTAATCCATGCCACCCAAAGGGAACCTTCATCAGATAGCAAACTGCGAATAAGCCCGATCATACATGCTCTGTTCCACGTACTAAGGTCCTTAACTCCAAGACCTCCTTCTCCTTTGAGCTTACAAACCGTCTTCCAATCAACTCTAGCACCCGAAGCAGATTCATCTTTGCCCTTCCAAAAAAACGCATACAAAGCTGCTCAATCTTCCTTATCACTCCTTTAGGCAAAATTACCTGTCGACACCAGTAATTCACCAAGCTAAAGAGTACAGCATTTATTAGTTGTAATCTTCCTGCATAGCTAAGAGATTTGCTTGACCATAGCCCTAACTTTGCCCTCACCTTTTCAATAAGAGCAGTGCAATCTTTTTCAGTGAGCCTTCTTGTTACAAGAGGTATGCCAAGATAACGCACAGGTAATCTCCCAATCTGAAACCCAGTCAAGTTTTTAAAAACATTCTTTTGCTCATCCGAAACTCCTGCCAAAAACAGTTCTGATTTTGCAGCATTAAGCCTGAGCCCTGAAACTTCATAGAACTTCTCAAGGACACATTGCACACCCAAGATCGAACTCACATTACCCTTGCAAAAGATAAGCAGATCATCTGCAAAACACAGATGAGTGATCTTCCCCTTTTTGCACTTTGGATGAAATTGGAAAATTCCATTACTGGCAGCAACGTCCAACATATGAAAAAAGACGTTCATTGCTAATACAAAAAGATAAGGAGA
This sequence comes from Hibiscus tridactylites, assembly GCA_958450335.1. Classification (NCBI taxonomy): domain Eukaryota; kingdom Viridiplantae; phylum Streptophyta; class Magnoliopsida; order Malvales; family Malvaceae; genus Hibiscus; species Hibiscus tridactylites. The sequence goes on along the minus strand of OY288270.1, from coordinate 102,458,895 downwards.
GAGGGGATCACCTTGTCTTACCCCTCTCTTACCTTTGAAGAAGCCCACCAAACTACCATTCAACACAATGGAGAACCTACTTCCAGTAAAGCAAGCCTTTATCCAATTTCGAAACTTTTCAGGGAGGCCAACAGCTTCCAAAGTTCTAAGTAAAAAATCCCAATTCAACGTATCAAAGGCTTTCTGCAAATCCACCTTTAAAGCACATCTGGGGGATATAACATTTCTTCCATAACCCTTCACAAGTTCTTGGGCAAGCAAAGTACTATCTACAATACTTCTACCTTTTATGAAAGCGGATTGGTTCATCGATATCAAATCCGGCAGCCACACATTAAGTCTATCAACAAGGATCTTAGTTATAGTTTTATACACCACAGAACAGCATGAGATGGGCCTAAAATCCTTAGCTTGACATGCATTCGGAATCTTAGGAACAAGAGTAACTGCAGTTGCATTGAATGAAGGCAATAGAAAAGAAGAGTCAAAAAAGAACTTAACTGCAGCAATGAAGTCAGGCCCCACGACATCCCATGATTTCCTAAAAAACCAAGATGTGTATCCATCTGGCCCCGGTGTCTTATCCTTGCCTTGGCCAAATATTGCACTCTTAATTTCATCAGCACCAACCTCCCTAAGCAAAGACTCATGAGCCTCAGCAGGAATACTCACATTCAATAAATCTCGTAAAACCTCAACTGGATAATTCTGCACTCCACTGTCAACAGCTCCAATCTGCTTTGTAAAGAACTGCAAAAGAATGTCAGCCATCCCCTCAAATGATCGAATGCTTTCCCCTGCATCATTCTTCAAACAGCAGATAGTACTCCTTTTCCTCTTCACAGCTACAGCAGAATGAAAAAAACTGGTCCCTTGATCACCTTCTCGCAACCAATCAATTTTAGCTTTCTGCTTATAAAAAAGCATCTCAGCTTTTTCCAAATCAGCAAGTTCAGCTAAAGACTGCTTCTCAGCAACTATATTAGCAGGTTGTACAGGTAATTTCAGATTCAGAACCTGCAGCTCCTCCGCTTCTCTTCTCTTAAGTGAAACTCGTTGGGAAATGTTTCCATAATGCTGTTGATTAAGCCTCTTGAGACATGATTTCAGTCTTTTTAATTTGGCAAATAAGACTTGCATAGGATTAAGATCACCTGAAATAACCTCAGACCAAGATTGAGCAACCACCTCTTTGAACTCAGGGTGCTGAGTCCAGAAGTTGAAAAACTTGAAGGGTTTTGGCTTTTGCACAGGAGATTCTGTCAGTAACTTCACCAATGCAGGACTATGATCAGATACTCCAGGGGCCTGAAACTCAACACTAGAAGAAGGCAATTCAATGTGCCACTGAGAATTTGTTAAAACCCTATCCAATTTCCTAGCAAGGAAATGCTCTTCTTGCTTATTAGACCAAGTAAACAGAGGATCCAAATAAGGATGATTCTCGAGCCCCACCTCATGCAGACAAGCTAAAAAATCCTCCATATCAGATGTACTATGAGGACCCAAATGCTCAAAATCAGAACTTTCAGAAGCATGAGCTACCACGTTGAAATCTCCTCCAACTATCCAAGGAAGGCCATCCACTAAAGAAGCCACATGCCGAAGTTGCTGCCATAAATCCCTCCTCAGAATACTGTCATTACTCCCATATACAGCTGAGAGGATCATATCCTTGCCCTCAAGCTCACCCCTCAAAGCAATCACTTGCGTTCCAGCAAAAACAAGAGAAAAAGATAAGCCCTTCTTACAAAGAATCCATATCTTCCCCAAATCAATAGCAGAGTAATTATGATAACAGCTCCATAAATCAGCAAAGGCCCCAAACGAGTCATTAAATTTAGCCTCTCGCACCCTTGTTTCAATCAGACATAGAACATCAACTTGCAGCCTCTCCATACGCTGCAGAATTTTTCTTTGCTTTTGGGGGTTATTAATCCCCCTCACATTCCAGAAAGCAATAGTCATGCTGAAATGGAAGAGCCTCCCAGCAGACTACTAGTCTCAGACCCCTTACTCTTAATCTTTTCAATCTTTTTAGTTTTCATTTCCTGTAACAGCATAGCCACACCAAGAGACGCAGTTCGTGGCTTACGAGGTTCATCCAAATTCTCAATCTCAATTGCATTCAAACGTGATTTTTGGATCTCAAATGTGATTTTGGAAAAAACAAGTTAGAAGTAGCTTTTGCGTTTCGTCGTGATTTTTACACTATATTTTTACATAATCGTGATTTTTAAGAACACCAAGCATAAATCACGTTACTTTAAAATCAATTATACACAAAATCAATTCTATAAAATCACGATGATCCAAAAATCAATTATACCACCGCAAAACCAAACACACACTTAGCGTGTGTTTAAATTTATTTATACTTACTTAAATTGTTAATTTTGAAGCTTCTTCGTATTGTTCATTTGAGCAACATTGATTATTATATCTAATATTTTGTCTGTTGGTGTCACGTGTTATCGAAAACGAAGTTAAAAATGAACATAGAGTGGGGTCAAAATATTAAGTTTAAAAAATACAAAAACATATTAAAGTATTTAAACTCAAAATTCATTGAAAAAAAGTCTAATTAATCTAATAATTAAACTTATTGGGTAAAATGAAAAAAAGGAATAATTTTTAAATTAACTGAGTAGTTTTAGCTCATGTATTAAAATCGACACAGCTCGTTAATTAAAATTTTACCCATACTTATTCTTTTATATTTGTGTATTTATTTTTGGTATTTATTATAATTAAATTTTAAAATTTTGTATACACCTTTCTATTTAATCGATAAATTGATTAAAATTTGACTAATATAATTTGCAAAAACATAACATAAAATATAATGATTTAATCAAACAAATACATTAATCATATTTTTAAAAATAGTTAATTAAACAAATTCAAACACAACCAAACATATTTGACAATTAAAAAGAAATTCACCTTCTCCTAATTCACAACATTAAATAAAACAAAAAACGAAACGATAAAAGAAGAAAAGAGTAAAACCAAAGCCGTCCCCGTCACACTGTCAGTGACGCCGGAGGAAAACCGACGCCGTTATTATCATCATCAACAAAGCTCCAAAGTTCACCGAAAATACTCTCCGGCGGAGCGACGGCGTTTTGGGTCGACGGTTCGCCATCCAGATATGGAATCTCATAGAATTTCAGGTAATTCTCGTACGCCATTAGTTCCTCCGATAGTTTCTGCACTTCGTTTTCTTCTTGTTCGGCCTTTACCGGAAGGTTGTAACATGAATGCACCGTGTTTTGATCGCTAGAACCCGAGTTTTCCTCTTCGGATAGGGCAATCGGGGCGGTCGAGAACCCGCCGAGTCCGTTCCAGTCACAATGGAATCCATTGTTGCTTAGGGTGGGATTCCAGGCGGTGTTTGAGTTGTTACATTGGGTGGAGAAAGCGTCGTCTTCGTTGGGGAAATTGACTTTGGCTTTCTTGCCGCGGATTTTACGAGCTTCTCTGTCGTAGGCACGGGCTGCTTCCTCGGCGGTGTTGAAAGTGCCGAGCCAAACACGAACCCCTTTCCTAGGGTCGCGAATCTCTGCCGCCCATTTGCCCCATGGACGCTGCCGTATGCCTCGGTACAGGTTTTTCCTCTCCCGTTTCACTTTCTTCTCCACTTGCGCACCACCTGTTCGTAAAAATGCTCAAAACAAAGATCACAAACCAAAGTGTTGAATAAACTTCTGAAAAGGAAGTAACTAGTACCTGAGGAGGATTGGGGTCGGGGTCTTTTAAAGAGGGAGACCGAGTCATCATTGTAGGATTGACTCTGACCGGAGCTAAAGCCATTGGTTTTAGCAAAAGAGGAGTTGGGCCAGAAGTCGGAAGCAGCGGCGCGGTGGCCACCTTTCCGGGTGATGAATTCAGCGATGATAGCACCACCACACATTTTCTTCGAAAGGTTAGAACTGTTTGGATTTTGGCAAACTTAATGGCAATGATAAGAAAGGGAAAAAATGAAGGAATTGAAAAGAGAAGGGTTTAAGGGAAGTTTTGAGTGTGGGAAAGAGAATGGCGACGGTGGGGGGTTTAAGTAGGGAGAGGGTGCGGGACAGACAGGACAGGGAAGACAAGTTGGGCTGGAACTTTCCTAGAGATTTTACCGGAATATCGTGTTTAGTCAAATAAAAAAATTTCGAGTTAATTGAGTAGAGAGTTTCATTTTATTCGAATCGAGTTTATAAAATTTGAGTCTAATTATGTAAGACATACAAGGTGACAAAGACAAATTAAGGGTTTGGACCTTCCCAGAGTTTTACTCGACATTTTAAGGAAAACTATTTCATGTATTGACAGTGGAAATAATTTTGTTTACAATTACCTTAGTTTTAAGGTTTAAAGATTCAATTCAAGGTTAAAAAGTTAATAGGTTTAGAATATAACATTGGTGGTTGAAATTTAGGGTTTAGGATTGAGATTAGGGATGGGCGTTTTACCTAATTTGGTCGGGTTTCGACTTGATTCGGCCCGATTGGGTCAGATTTTTTAATGTTAAAATCGGGTTCGGATCAGGTTTTTATTAAGGGTGAATTCGGGTCGGGTTTGAGTTTAGGGTAGGAAATATTTGACTCGTCTCAACCTGGGACTAGTTCTGTAATTTTCTTCTAATTTTTTTAGGGATTTTTATAATAATACCCCCTTTATATATATATATTTTAATTAGGTCCTTAAAATTGAATTTTAATTTTAATTTAGTCCTTCAAATCATAATTTTTTACAATTAAGTCCTCTAAAATTATTTTTTTTACAATTAGATCTCTAAAATTATTTTATTTTGTATAGTCCGGGTCGGGTGCATGTTTAAGATATTTATTTTCGGGTCGGGTGCAGGTGGGCCAAAAACTCGACCCTATCTGGCCTGTGCCCATCCTTAATTGAGATTTAGAGTATAAAGATTAATGTTAGGATTTTGGGTAATATAATTGATTTATGTTTTAACATATAAACCTTAAATTTTAATCACGACCTTACAATTTTAAACTTTAATTCTTTATCGCTAAATTAATTTTTTAAATCTTAAACCTAAAACGTTTATAAAAATATTTTATTTCCACTATCAGTACATGATATAATTGGCCTTAGTTTAAACCCCAAACGATTTAGATTTTTTGAAATTTTACAATTATTTAAGGTTTAGTTCATGTTTCTTTCTCTTGTTATTACAACCGACGTGTTTAAGTCTTAAGTGGTGGGCGATCGGTGATTGACTTCATCATTAGTCGCCTAATTAATGTCTCTTTCGTGGGTCATTACTTTTATAATTAACTAGATGATGAAAAATTGGACTAGTTATTATAATTTTATTAGAGAAGGGAACAAGGTTCTTTATATAAGATTTCATTTTAGTAAAAACCTTTTGTTATTGTATCACAAGTTCAAGAACTTATAATCATGAACGCTTCAAAAATCTAAGAGACGTGTATAATTTATTAAAAAATTACTTTTTTTTAAAAAAAGTAAAAAATTTATTGACTTATTATGTATATATTAAGTTAATTTTTGAATAAAAAATAAGTCTTACGAGACTCAAACTCAAGAAGTATGGTAGCGTTTTACTTTTCTATATATTTTACCACTAGACCAGTACTAATATTTTATTTTCTCCTTAGAAGCGAACTTAACACATTTTTTAACTTTTTGAGGTATTGTGTGATCGCTTATATTGCATGTTCATAACCATTCATGATTATAGATGCAATTATTATTGTCTTTCAATTTATTTAATTTAATATAAAATTCAATTACTTTGATCAATTTTTATAAATTTTTAAATGATATGAATTTATTTAGTCACAATTGTTTTATTTTGTTTTTGATTAAAAAGATCATGCATATTAAATCTTAAATAAATTTAAAATATATAGCTAAAGTAAAAGAATTGATTTTTTTAAATATACTGGTGTTATATAAGAGTAACGTATGTTTAATTATTTTAGTCCATGCAGAATTAGTGTTTGAACTCGAGTCACCTGGATAAATTACATCATTCTTTATCATTAGTATGATGAAAATATTGTATATAAAATTTATAAATATAAGATAAACATCTAATGGTCAAACTTTTGTTATAAGAAAGAGTGATGGAAGTGAAGGTCGGCATGGGATTAAAATAGAATTTTATGTTCTCCTTTTGTTCTTTCCTACATATGAGAGATAAAGTTGCATGCAATTAAAATAAATGTCAAAACCTTTCCTAATTACATACTTATCCACATCTTATTCTACTGTTTTGAAAATGACACTATTTAATGTATAGATTATTATTTGATACATTAATTTATGGGTTATGAAGTTAGTTTAAGAGTTTAGATTTAAAATCTCATTTTATAACTCAAACTTAAGTTATAAATTTAGGAGTTTAGGTTTATAAATTTGAGTTATTAAAATTCTATTTTATAACTCAAACTTTATTTATTTTTTTAAATTACGATTTAACCCATTTTTAAACCTTGTAAAAATGTTTAACCTAAGTATCTTTACAAGTGTACAAACCTTTTCCTTTTATATACACTGCCCTGAATCTGATCCTGGCCCAGTTTCTTGCCTAACTGGTTTATTTGGTTTCAAGGGCGTTTATCAAACATATGATGATTATGGATAGCAAACCAAAATCTACTGTAAATACACTAGGCCATAGCGACAAAACTTCATACCGAGCTTACGACAGCCGGGTCGTCTAGTTGGATTTATTGATTTGATTATCGGATTAGCAATCAAGGAGTTGGTTGTTTTCTATTGAACTCGGCCAGCTGCAACCAACAGACCATCCCAGAACGCCCGAGATTAGATCAAGCCTCGAACAAGCATTAACCTGAAACAAAACCGAGCCGTTCCTTATGTCAGTATGTAGTTCACCTCATGACATTTTAAAACCATAAAACTGTCTCCTTCACTGTGCTGCTTCAATTCTTCATTTTTCTAGAAATATCAATGTCTAAAACCCATGTTAAACAAATATCTAGATATGGGCATGGAGATGTACGATACTCCGAAAACTCTCTAAATACATAGAAATCTGAATTAAAATAAAACCTAAATAGGACACATAACCATATCCAACACTCTAGTCGAATCAAATTCACAATGGAAAATTGTAAAAAGGAAATAAAAGAAGGGACACTAGAAACACGACAATATAAAAGTGGATATGAACACAGTACCAAAATTTCAAGGTTGGCTTCAACATGAAATAACATGACAGCCATTCCCCTTCCTCTATCAGTCTCAGCCTGAAACAGAAGAAAGTAAAGATGTTACAAAACTTTCAAACTACCACGTAATTCACCGATGAATTTAATCCAACTCACCACACAGGCGCATATGGTGATGCCTACAGCTGCCAATGCGGTCGTGACCTCAGCCATCATTCCTAAAATCATGTGCAATTAGCCAAAAGAAAAAGGAAAAGTAACAGGTTGATGCAACCTTATCACCTTAATGGCTGCCGCAAAAATGATGGCATATTGACTTCAGATGCTCAGGTTAGAATCTTGACAACAAGGTTCTAAGACAAGGGTGTTCATGTATTTAGAGGGTCCTTGAAGGATCATATCCCCATGCTCATGTCCAAATATCAAATATGTGTCAGACAAGGGTACTTTAGGAAAAATGAAAATTCAGAGCAACATAGACTAAGACATAATGTCTATAGGCACAGGTCAGTAGGATGATCTACATTTCCTCGTGACAGTCCGCAGATAAAGGAAACAAGTCAACCAAAGGATGTAATTATATCCCAACCTAAGTTCACAGCAATATAAGTTCCCACTTACACTAATAGTTCAGATTTCTAAGTCACTAGCATCAATATACCACCAAGAAAGTTAAAATAATCAAGACCAGAATTACCAAATGATTTACCTCTTCGGTCCATACAAACAACAGAAAACCACTGGATAGAATGTCCTTCAAGATTGTGCCACAAGGTGATTTTACTGGCTTGCCAACTTTCCAAACCAGGCAAGACCTCCTTGTGTGGTGGAATGTTTGCAGGTAACATTTTTGCAGCACCGTTGCCCAGTGATAATAAGTCGTTGTCGGCTTTCAAACCCACATCATGTACTTGTTTGTTATGTTTCCCATTGACCTTGGGGGCCCAAATACTTCCGTTTTTTGCCAAGGCATCCTCACAACTTTTTCCTGGGGATGAAAAGTCCACAATATTCTTCAGGATCTTCACCCATAGAGGTTTGCTCTGTCCGGAACTATGAGAGAGGTCCTCCATTTCACTCTCCTCTTCAGAATCAGCAATGAAGTCGTTTACTCTATCTGTTGTTATTTCTACAGCAGATAGTGCAGCTTGCTCCCTCAAGAACTGATTATAAGTAGTAATTTAGATAGTCAGAGCCTCAACAACTAAGAGAAAATAATATATACACACACACATATGCATAAAATTCGAAGTTCCATGCTCCATAAAATTCAACCTACTTTCATGATTTTGTGCCTGGCACTGCGTGTTTTAGCATGTTGCAACCACTGTTTATGCCTTTGAAAAGCTGATTTGCTTGAGAGTGCCTGCATCAAGAGGCAAAGTTGTATATCACGGAGAGAAAAGAAGGAAAAACAAAAAAACAGGTTATTGCTTGTGCGACCTATAACATCAATACTGTAACCTGGAGAATTTAGAATAGTTGGCAAATGACAAAGCAGATAATAAGGATATTCAACATCAGCAACTAAAGTTTTCTAACCCACATCTTCTACTCTGTCATAACCAGAAAAATAGTAAATATCTCTTCAATAATAGGTCCAATGACCTATAAATTATGTAACAATACTCTGGATTTGGTGGTCCTAGCTGCTAGTTTAAAATTTTTGAAAGAAAAAGAAACACAAATGTATATATTTATCATCTGCAAATGACATTCGAGTTATCCCACAATTTAAATATTATCCTGGAAGCATGTACAATTATAAGTTCAGAAGAAATGGATATTAGAACATGGTCGATATGTACTAACGTTATAGGTGATAATCTCCACAACTTCTGCATTGGCAAGCACATGCGTCGGAGAAACAAGATTACCATTGACCTGCAACGAGAAAGGTCAAGCATTAAACTTGTGCCTCTTGTTGTAGGCTGACACTGTAATTGGACAACTGACAACATGCAATTCGAAAGTACCTTCGCAGCAACCATCTTGTTTCCGATGTCAGTGTGTATCATGTAGGCATAGTCAATAACAGTAGCTCCTCTAGGCAAATTTTTAATCTATCCATCACAAGAAATATTTATCAAAGCACTAATCCCCACAAAATCATGCTAATATTTTAATAGAAACAAAAACATAAATTATGGTATATGAATTGTCACACCTCTCCCCTTGGGGTAAAGACGAAGATACGACTACATAAGAGGTCTCTAGTAATGGTATCTACAAATTCTCTAGAGCTCATGTTGCCAACAAACTCCTCTTGCCATTCTCTAATAGCATTGAGCCAACCAACCTGGAGAAAAGAAAAGGCTTCATCCATGAAAAATAGCATTCTTGTTGGGAACTTTAAAAGGTCCCAAGGAATTCCTTTAAAGACAATTCTTAATGACAACATGTCAAGGAAACTAGGTATACCCTGAGAGCTATGTTTGCATTGTTAAGACAAACAATTTTCCCTCTTGAACTTCTACCATTTGCCACTGTATGCCCAACTAGATCAGTAACAAAGCCTCTCCCACTATAATGAGCAGCAATGCCTCTCTCAGCTATCAAATCCATCTCTTCAGTTCTAATCTGCCAGAATCAAACAAATGTATTTAATAAAATACGTTGCAAACTTCAAAAAAGAAACAAACTAATTACAATGAGCATGGTTTAAACATTCATCTTTCAATAAATTACTAACATAACTGATTCAACAGTTATTATTTCAATATTCATCCAAGATCTATGATTGTTTAGAAAGAACTTACGGATATTCTCACATTTATAATTTTATTTCAAATAATTTAGAGTCCAGCAAAATGTTCCTGAAATAGCTTAAAGGAATATTGAGAATGTAAGAACCTGAACTTCCAGGCGAAGCATGCTTTCATACAAAAATGGAATTACAGTTGTATGAAGGCTTTGATAGCCATTAGGTTTTGGTGTTGCTATGTAGTCCTTCATCTGTTGAAAAGACAGATCAATATTTCAGAAATCAATAATAACCAAATATCAAAAGAACACCAAAATAGAGGAGAAATATACATACAGCTCTAGGAACAGGAGTCCAAATACCATGGACTAAACCAAGAACATGGTAGCAAATCTGCATGCAGTAAATACAACTGTTACCCAAGAACATATGCATTCTTAGATAACTAAGTAAATTATGCATTAACAAAAAAGGTAACCTGCTGTGAACTACACAAAGGCCCAACTCCAACTGATGGCTTTGGTTTTATGATTACACGAAGCTGTTATAACCAACAGGAACAATGTGTCAATAAGAAAAAGTAAACCATGAAAAAAGTTTCATATTAGATGTCAAGATTGTTCAAGGAAATATCAAAACAGACCTGGGCAATTTGGTTAATCTCACTGATTGAAACCTTAGATTTGAGCACAGATTTGTACACACTGTGATCCAAGAACGAAAATAGCATGTCAAGACATTATCATTCAAACATCTTCCAGAAAAGCCTTCAAAGCCATCATAAATAGAGGTATAGCAGGCTACAGGGAAGGGAAAAATCAGCTACAAGTATTCAAAGGAACACCAAATTCAATATAGCTATTAAAACTGATATCTTAAACCTCACTCAATTTAAATGTCTTCAAGTCTGTCTAATGGCGTTTCCTCTCCCCTTTAAAAATCGGGTGTAGGACCCCAGACTCCCAACCCATTTGTCACCCACAAAACTTGCTTAGAGCCAGGCTGTAGGTCCTTTCTACAACTCACCCAATTACTCATGCATAGTCCCCAGTCAATCAGCTAAGGCAAATATATGTGAAAGTAAGCAATAAAATTTTCCTAATAACAAACCTAAAAAGCATATGCACCCCTGGACGGTAGACATGAAATGCAGCTTGAAATAATCCTCAAAGCTTCTTGAGATGTGTATCATGAGAAATAAAACTAAATAAATAACAACCAAAAATGCAGGAAAAAAAAGACTCATGGCTTCACCTGTAAGGTTCCTTGCACACTGCACGAATTTCGGTTCTAAGAGTCATAAGTTCCAGGAATTGATCATTCTCAATCTTTTTCATCAAAATTTTGTCTGCCTAGCAACCCCAAAAAAGAGGATAATCATAATAAAATAGATTAGATATCCGTTGAAGAACCATAAACTTAAACACTTCATAAAATGGACGCTCAACATTAAATTACTATTTAACTTATCAATGGATAATATTTCTTGAGCACTGCCTAAATGATTTTTGGGTAAAAGAGGACAATATTTTACCTCCACAAGCTCTTTTTCATGTTCTTTGTAGAGGTCTGCAACTCGCCTCTTCACTTTGGCATAATCTTCAGGGTTTGTGTACATAAAGGATAAATTTTCAAGTTCAGACTGCAAAATATAATCAGATGAGTTAAAACCAAATATTATCTTGAATTCATGATAATAAAATGGAAATTGTTTTTTTTTAATAAAAAAAGCACAAGTATGTACCTTAATTTGATACATCCCCAACAATTTTGCCAAAGGAGCAAAGACCTGCAATGTCTCCATTGCAATGCTGGACTGAAATCATACAATAGTGTCAAAAGAACAGGTAAATGGTCTATTCCTAGCTAAGGATAATATTGTACCACCAACCTGTTTATGTGGAGGCATGTGTGAAAGAGTGCGCATATTATGCAATCTGTCAGCTAATTTGACAATGATGACACGGACCTAGAAAGGAAACCATTTGATTAGCACATTATGTTCCATAAAACATTATCAAATATATATATATATATATATATATATTAAAAAAACACCTCCTCTGTCATGGCCAGAAACATCTGCCGTAGGTCATCAGCTTTCACATCTTGTACTGAATTATTTTCATTCTTATACTTCAACTTTCCCAATTTTGATACCTGATTAGTAAAAAAGATAAAAAGAAGCCAAAATGAACCAAAAATATCTAGGGTTGTCTGACATGGCATTAAGCTAAACAATAATGAATTATATTTAAACAAAGTACCTTAGTCTCTCCTTCTACAATGCGACGTACAGTAAGACCAAACTCCTCCTCTATTCTTTGAAAAGTAACAACATTTGTATCTTCCACGGTATCATGAAGCAATCCGGCTGCAATCGACTCCCAATCCAATTCCTAGAACAATAGTTAAGGTAAGTTAGACATCAGATCCCTATGCAGAATACATTTCTCAATTGGGAGCATACTATTAACTCACAAGTTCTCCGAGAATACGTGCAACTTCAACTGGATGAATGATGAATGGTTCTCCACTTCGTCTCTTTTGACCATCATGTGCCTCAAAAGCTAGCTGTATCAAACAAAAAATAACTTATAGATATAGCAATGTCAAAGAGATATTTTCAGAAAGTTCATGATAAAAACTTTTGCAAACCAAAGGCCTTACCTTGAGAGCATTATGAACCAACTCCAGCTCTTTAGGTGAAAGGTATGATATAGAAGGCTTCAGATCCTAAATCGATTATAAAAATAATCAGTATTGAAGCAATCATATTAACAACCTTGTTTACACAATAATCGATATTGTTTATAGACAGGAGGTACAGAAACAGTCAATTTTACCTCCCACAAACTTTCAGGAGAAACCTCATTAGAGATATCTGAAGAGAAAGATGATGAATTACACAATTGCCATCTTTTACAACTAACATGAAGCAAGCTTGATCTGAAGAGTTTCCCAAGCAGTATGAATTCAGAAACATCCGTTGAATAGCATCCTCCTGTATCAGGAGTCTGGCAAAAATATAAGATTCAACCAGCCCAAAATTAGCAACTTTGCGTGTCTTCGTATAAAAGTTATACATAAGGCACCGTAATTCGATTAAAAGATGAATATCTAAAACAAGTATACATCCAATTTTTCCCCATATATATTACACCTTAATCTAACACAGTCCAATATCTCAATTCATATACCAGCAAGGAACTTTTGAGCAATTCCACGCATTAAAGAACACACAAACTTGCAGTATCTGAACTCAGTAAAACCTTAAATAATTTTTCAACCTAACTTTAGCCACCCATCCCACAAACCAGTTTCCAATCTGATTGGAAGGCAGGTTACAAAAATCAAGGTCATATTTATCAAAACCACAACATGGTTCATAGTTTAGTCAAATCAACTAAAAAATGCATTAAATACAATAAAATGAATTTAATATCATCATCAATGCAAGATATATCTTAAAAAAGAACTTTGAAATCCAAAAAATGCAACAAACACTAGCGGAAAAACTGAAATACACTCACTGGCTTGATCCGATTTCTTCTCCCATAGCGAGCATAAGCGGAGGAAGAATTAGAAGGATTAGCAGTGCTTGCAAAGAATCCAGTTAATACTCTTGGAGCTTTCCAAGCGCAGGAAAGCACGCTACAGTCATACCTTCCACTTCCTTCCCCTTTCGTTAACTTACATACATTCACGCATTCCACAGACACTAAAATCAATCCAAACAAAAAATAAATTCGGCGTTAACAATAATATAGACTAAAATCTCATCATACAGTTTCGCTGTTTCCGTAGCTTAGAATTTAAACAAATTCGAAATTTAACGAAGAAATTAGCAGTCGGAATTCAAACAAATTCAATCAGTCGAGAGCTAAAATTTCGTCGATTCTCTAACATTCCTTACAGAAACAAAGTTCATCGGAGAAAATTAGAAAATCAAAAAACATGAAATTGAAAGAGGAAATGAAAGTGAAAGTGAAAGTGAAACGTACCGGATAAAGAAGGAGCAGAGGCCATGTCTACAACATCAGAGTGATCTCATTGAATCGAACTAAGCATTAAAACAGTAACTCAATTATCAATCATTAAAAAATCAAATCAAAGATGAAGAAAAAGAGAGAGAAATTCCGAGGATTTAATCATTCAAATTTCGGATTCGAGATGGAAATTGGAGCAATAAGCGATGGATTTGAAGCGAGGAGGTGAATACAAGAGATAATCTAGAGAGAGAGATTGAAGCCACACAGATATACCCTTCCCTTTTAGATATTTCATTCTTGTTCTTTTTTGGTTAAATTGTTAAAATGGACCATATATTTTACAATCTTACTTGAATAAGCTTTTATATATTTTTATATCTAATTAAGTCCTTTTCTCATTATCAAATAATGAGGGCTTGTTTAGTTGTAAGCAAAAAAATAAAAACGAAGTGTGGATTAAAGTGAAGGGCGAAAAAATTATAAGTGCTTTTTGTATTGTTTATCAGTTTAAATTATAAAATTTAAGTTTTTTATTTATTATTATTTTTATTAAGTAAAAAGATAATTATACTCTTAAAACTAATGTCAGGATTTGAGATCATACAACATAAAATTCGTGATCACTCAGTCAATTAATAGATCTCGTATTTATTATTATTTTAATTTGGATAAACAACTTGTGATCACTCAATTGTAAATGAATTTCATTTTTAATCACCTAACTATAAAAAATCTTGTCACTCAACTAATCGAGTTTCTTTCGTTGTCTTTTATTAACTATTAACAAAAAATGTTGTGATTTAAAAAAAATAGTATTTTTGGTGGGTTATGTGAGTAATGTAAATTGTCGATGAGTTATAATTTTTTTATTCGACATGCGAATTGAAAGAATTGAGTTAATAGTAGAGAATGACATTCATTTTATGATTACACCAATCAAGACAGAAAATATTTTCACCGCAACAACACCCTCTATAATAAATTAAATTTCCTCCAAAACTGAAATAAATTAACTAATTATTGAAGCAAAAGAAAAGAAAGTAAATCATCATTAATCATAGAATAATTAGTAATCCTACTAATTTCTTATTCATTGATTAGGAAAATCTAAGAAGTAAATATTTTACACAACACCAAATCTATTTCCTCTTACCTTACGAAACCGGCGTCAACAGACAACCTCGTCAATCAGTTAAATTATTAGTCCGTTACCGTTTGTTGTACTAATACATTCAGTTCTTCTTCAACAGCAAGGCCCTGAGCTCGGCGACGTCGATCTCGTTCACACAGTTCTCGGGTCTGTAACATCCGGTAATCGGGTCGGGTACCCATGCAACCTTCTCTGCGGCTATCTCTTCCCTCGCTTGCTTCACCACCGCACCGTTCCTCGCAGCCCCTCGCGCCGCCGCCGCCGCATATCCTCGTCTAAAGAAAAAGGCAAAACCCAACATCCTTAAATAACCAAAAAAAAAAGAAAGAAAAGAAAACAGAGGCATGGAAATTGGAATGAATGATGGGAACCTGGTTCCGTAGACGACGAAAGTGGAGAAAAGCTTAGCATTTGAGAAAGATGGAGCCATGTCTCTTGTATTTTCGAATGCCTTGCGAAGAACAAACTATTTCTCTGTTCCCAGTTTTTGTGTAGCTAAGCCTTACAACTTATTTATGGAGGGGCTCTCGACTCGTTGCGTTTATATAGAGACGAGGGAGAGGGGATTAAAAGGTGATATTTTTCAAATAAAACTAGGCTTAATGATGTAGGAAGATTTTGCATTTTTCTTTTAAAAAATCAATTAATTTGTTTTGCGCTCAATTTTTTTTTAGATATTATTAGCACATGATATACTACAATTCTTTTACGTTGTATTTATATTTTTTTAATTTTTTAGAATTTTTAAATAATTTTTAAATAAAATAAAAAATTCTAAAGATGTCAAGTGAAAATACTGTGACACGACACACTGCACCAACAGATCCAAAAATTTGTCAAGATTTAATAGTCAAAATTAGTCAAATGACTTAATTGATTCAGTTTCTAGGTTTAAGAGTTTAATCGGGTGCAAAAAAATTTAAAGACTTAATTAATTTTTTTAAAAGTTCAAAACTTCCTGCACCCTTAAGCCTAAAAACTATTATAGTTCATTCTATTTATATACAATAAGATTATTAATATTTGTGTTAGATTAGTTTGTATCTAAAATAAAAATATATTTATTTATTACTAATAAATATATATTTAATTATGTGTAAATATTTTTAATCAGATATTCGTAAATATGTTAGTAAATATGTTTGTTTGATGTTTACGAAAATATATTTATTCATCGAACATACATGGACAGAGCCAGAGTTAAAGGAAAATGTAAAATATATTTATCCATCAAACATGTAAGCATGGTGAATTCTAATTAATCTAATTTTTTGTATTTTTTTAACTAAATAAAGATATTACATTCTCATGTCGGGATTCGAACTCATACAAGATGTGTATCTTTGACCACTAGACCGATTAGTGATCTCTAATTAATTTGTTTTTTTAAATATATAAATAAAACATAAAAACGGTAGGGAACAATAACACCTCTCAGGCTCTCACTAATAACATAGTTTAAAAAAAACACTAATAACATAGTTCTCTCACTGCAAACATGTATTTGTGTATTTTTAATTTACTGATATTTATAAATAAAATACTAGTAAATATGAATTGATTTAAACAAATATAAACTATATAAAAATTATACGAATACAAATGTATATATGTATGTAAATTATTGGGTCGAGATAAAATACAAATTATTTGATTTGAGAATATATATATATATATATAATGAATATTTGGTTTAATTTTGATTATTTTTCAATTAAATCATTTAACGGATTGATGTGTTTTTTAATGTTCGAATTCTTTTATATTTGTATAGGACGAGTCTCTCACGCTCGACGATCACCACTAACAACAAGTATCGATGAACACCATTAATTTAATTTATAAAGATTAAAAATTTAAAGGACTCACCGTATAATTATAAATTATTTAAAAATTAAAAGATAAATTAATTAAAATATATTGTTTTTATTTTTAATTTTTTTAAACATAAATCAAAATACTTATATACTCTTAAATTACAAAACTACAATTTTTGTTCATTTGAAATTCAAACGGTGCCGTTACCTCTGCCCGCTAGCCAGCTTACAGGATCGTAATACTAACTCCCGAGGCACCAATAGCGGTCTCGACAATGTCACATTAAGACCTTTATCATAGATAATTCCACCAAGCATTAGCAATTAATCAATTTCTAAAACTTTGTCCAAGTAAAAGGCGACGGTGACGGCTTAAATTTTAAATGAACAAAAATTAAAATTGTGTAATTTAGAGGTAGATATATATTTTGATCTATATTTAAAAGGAAATTAAAAATAAAATAATATATTTTAATTAATTTATTTTTTTATTTTTAAATAATTTATAATTATACCTTGAGTTCTTTAGATTTTAAATCTATAAATTAAATTAATGGTGCTCATTGATGCTCGTGTTAGTGGTGTTCATCGATGTTCGTCGAGCGCTGTAGAATTTTTTATTTGTATAAATTTGAATAGGACATTTGTTATTTTTTGACAAAAACTTAATTTTAATCCTAATCACATCTAGAATATTTATTAGAACATTTAATTATATATTATTTTGGAAAATTCTACAACGTGCGACGAACACCGATGAACATCACTAATGATGAACACCGATGAACACCACTAAATTAATTAATAAAGATTTAAAATTTTAAGGACCCATAATACAATTAAGAATTATTTTTAAAAATTCAATTAAATTATTTTTATATATATTAAAAATTTAATTTTTAATAAGGGTAAACTATATATTTAGTACATCACTTATTTTTGTATTTCTAATGAACCCTCATTATTTAAATATTATTTTAATTTGACCCTATTTTTTATAAAAAATAATTTAACCCTTAACCATCAACCTAAAACCCTAAACTATTAAACCCTTAAACTCTTAAACCTATACCCTAAATCATATACCATTAAAAATATTTTTTTATTTTTAACAATGCTAGACCATGCTTAAACACTGCAGTCTATACAAATGCCATCGGCTCATCTCTGCTACTCCTTTTTTCCTTCCTTTATCATCGTAGGGAAAAGTCTCTATATTTACAGTTCGTACGTAAAAAGTAAAAACTTTGTTTTCCATTCCGGTTCTTCACCGTTTATCTTTCTCATTGCAGCACACAACACTCGCTCTTCACCTTCCCACTCCTTCTCCGTATATTTTTCCTGGGTTTAATGGGGTAATAATCTCTTTATCCGGATCTTCCTGTGCAATTACCTAACCTATAGTTTCTTCATCTTCTTTAATGTGAAAGTTGACCCTTTTTTGCTGGTGTTAATTTGTAGGATTGCGATATCTCAAAACCTTGTTTTCCTTGGGCTAAGCTATAGTTCTCCGATCGTTGTACCTTTTTTTAATGGTATATGGTTTAGGGTATAGGTTTAAGGTTTTAAGGTTTAATAATTTAGGGTTTTAGGTTGATGGTTAAGAGTTAAATTATTTTTTTTATAAAAAATAAGGTCAAATTAAAATAATATTTAAATAATGAGAGTTAAATAGAAATACGAAAATAGGTGAGGTACTAAATATAAGTTTACCCTTATTAAAAAATAAAATTTTAATATATATAAAAAATAATTTAATTGAATTTTTAAAAATAATTCTTAATTGTATTATGGGTCCTTAAAATTTTAAATCTTTATTAATTAATTTAATGGTGTTCATCGGTGTTCATCATTAGTGGTGTTCATCGGTGTTCGTCGCACGTGGTAGACCCATCCTATTTTTCAATATCTATTTATTAGACGTTTTTATTTTTATTTTGAATTTTAAGATAAAATATCTCATGAACTAATACAAGATAAAATTAAAATATTTTATTTTGAAAGTAGAGTTTAAAATTTTAAATTTATATATACCTCAAGCTCAACTATGATATAAAGAAACAGTATTTCTTACAGCAGCCAAATATCTAATTAAAATATTAATTATCAATTGCACGAATCAACTTGTCTTAGTGGTTAAGGGAATAGTTGTTGTTCCTAGAGGTCACGAGTTCGAGCACCAGCAATTGTAGCAGGGTGATTGAGCATGCATTGTCAAATGGTTGAACATAAATTCTTTAAATATTGTCAGTGATTTGATTTTTCATGAATGAAATAAATTAAGTTAAAAGGGTTGCTTGATAAATAGTTTATGCAATATCTAGTATGAATTAACCAACCAATAAATCAGATACCGATAGTTATATATATATATAATCAAAACAGGTGGTGTGGCCAACGGGGCTCGGTCCAAGTGATAAGTAGTTTGGTATTATTTAAGCATGTCTCAAGTTTGAGGCCTTGTATATGCAAAAAAATTCTCGCCGAAAGACTCACTTACCAAAATTAAGTATACGACATGGACTGATCCGAACTAGTCAAGACAAAGCACTAAAAAATCGAAATCGAAAGTCCAATAAAAACAAAAATAAAAAAGCTGGCGGTGCAGGTATTTGATCAATCTATACCCACTATTTTAGCAAAGCATTAGGCACGATCATTTAAGATTATTTGACAAATTGAGATCCTCTAGCCTATTTAAATTAAAATTTTGCAAGATTTTCCATAGACATATTACTTCCTTGGTCACAACTAGTTGTCGTTGTATTTGTTGATTTAGGATCTATATTTTTTAATAATTACTTATATTTAATTTATTGTTTGATTATTTTATTTAATTTATGATTAATTTTAATTTTTGTATATAAAAAATAACTATTCTATATTTAAAATGGTAAAAGTAAATTTTTTATTAATTAGGGAGGTATTACAAAATAATGTAGAAAATCATAAAAATATAATATATATATTTTTTGAAAAATAAAGTCAAAATAAAAAATTAAGATGAAAAAGCCAAAATTCGAACAGAATTATCATAGATAATGAAAAATTCAAAAATAGACCGAACAGATCTCATCCTACAATTGTACCTAATGTGTCAATAAGGCATTAGCATTTTAAATGATATTTTGTCAACCTGAATTTTCCCCATTTTTTTTAGGAAAAAAAAAAGCCAAATGCACCCTACTTCTACTTGTTCCTAAAAGTTGAAATGGATAAAAAAATGAGTATTTCAAAGGACTAGAGGTGCAATTGGCCTAATCACAGCTTTGAATTTCTAGCTTCCATTACATTTAACTTGGGCAAGTTGAAATTGCTAGGATAAGGCTCTTTAATTTAGATTTAGCAATACTACACAATGTATGTATGTTATAATAGGGATGGGCATGGGACAGATCGTGTTTTTGGCCGATCCGAACTTGACATGAAAATAATTATTATAAATCATAACCCGATCAGACCTGAACCGACACAATTTTTTTAAATTTAAGGATCTAATTGTAAAAATAATTTTAGGGGCCTAATTGTAAAAATTTAAATTTAGGGACAAAACTGCAAATAAAAATTCAATTTTATGGACCTAATTATAAAAATTATAAAGAAGGTGCATTTTTACAAATATCTCTAAAACTATAAAAGAAAAATACATTATAAGTCTCGGATCGGGTCAGATACTTTTCATCTTAAAACTATAAGAGAAAAATATGCACTTTAGTTGAAAATTGAAACTTGCCACCGTACTTAATTCATATTAGTCATTTTACTTTTGGATTAAAGAAAAATTTCCCACTGCAATTTTAATCCATCAATTAGTAAATTATTCACCAATATAAAAAAATTTACGCTTTTCGATAATATTTTAAGTCGGTGATTAAGCATTAATATTTGACTTCGAGTATCGATACTTGTCACATCTGAAAATATTTTAAGTTGTTATTAAGTATCAAAACTTTCCTTTAAGTATCGATACTTGTCGTGAGACTACCAACTTAAAATGTTATTAAAAAGTGTAACATTTTAAGTTAGTAGGTAACATTTTAAACTTTGTGTTTTGTATCATTTCGGTTGGTGCCACACCATAGCTGTACCGTAACCTGATGTATGTTAGACTCCCCTAATCTGTATATCATTTCGAATAGACCAAATTGAGAAAATTTCTTAGTGGCTCACCTTATTAATTGTGATGATCGAGAATGGAAGGTCAATAAGCTAAGTGAACTCTTTTCAGCCGAGGAAGCTGAGATGATCCAAATGATTCTTATTGGGGGCCCAACACCAAAGATAAGTTTGTTCGGGTCTTAATAAAAATGGGATTTATTCGATTAAATCGAGCTCTTAATACAAAACAAATTTATCCAAAGAAATAGAGAAAATTTGTTTAGTTCAAATATGAAATGTGAAATTGGTGCCAATCAGATATTATATAAATAAATAATATAAAAAACAAACTTGTTATCGCTTAAGCAGGTCTCGAGTACGAGACATTATGTATATAAAAAGTTGTGGTCGGGAGACACATTCACTAAAATCAGGTGTGCGACGCGAGTTGATTTAAACTAGTCAGGGCTAAGCCTTAAAGAATCGTCGGGATAATAAAAATAATAATAATAATAATATGTAAGATTATGATAAAAAAAGTAAATAATTCAAAAAAACAACAAAACAAAAGTTGTTGCATTCTTTTTCTATTTCATTATTTAGTTGGTGGATTCCTAGAATTAAAACATTGACTTAAAGATCATTAATTTTGGTTAATGACTTCGGGTAGGTTACAAAGTTTATATGAGATATTTAATATATATGAGTTTATAATAATACTTAAATACTTAAAAGAACCAATGACGTGTTACTAGACAATTTTAGGAGGAACAATAACTTAATTGAAATGGTTTTAAAATTATCAATGACTTAAAATGTAGTTAAAGCATCAAAGTTGAGATGACAATTACTCATCCCACTCTCAACATAGTTTCGTCCATAACTTTGAGGGACATCATCCTCAATATCCAGGAGTGTAGTAATCATAGAAAAAAAATATAGCTAATGTACGTTCCCAGTAGGACGGGCACAAGATTTTATGTAAGGGGATACAAACTATTATGAAGCTATATTAAAAATGTAGAAGGTATGAAATTACAAAATTTTAGAAGGTACTGAGTTACATTCTCAATAAAAAAATATAAAAAAAAATATTTGAAATACAAAGAAATCTAAAACTTTTAAGGAGTGCGACTGACACTCCAACAATCCTTTAATCCATGTTCCCACGCCATATTGCTGACTTTTTATAATTAAATGGAGTTGTTTGCCAAAAAAAATAATAAATAATTCAGATAACATCAAAACAAAAGTTGTTAGGGTTTCTTTGGTATTCATACTTATTGTTTTAATATATGAATTCAAAGTCACAAACATGGAACCAAACATTATATAAATAGGCATGTACATGTACATATTGCAATTGAAGCACAAAACAACACAACCAAAAGACCCAAAGCTACCATATTACATAACCATGGCTGAACCAAGTAGCCAGAAGAACGAAGAAGTGACGATGAAGATTCGGAACGATTCCGGCCATACCATATCCCTGATTAGCATCAAGGTTTGGCAAGGACTTGGTAATCGTTCGGAGCCCTTCGTGACAATTAAGAATGGAGATGTCGGTGCGATTGCGATCAGAGCTTGGAAGGCTGCTCTTGTATTGAAGATAGAGCATGATCATGATGCCAAAATCTGGGTGCTCGTCTGGAACACCGGTCTAATAAGCAAGGTCTTTACAGATATCGTGAACCAACTTATTGATTGGGAGCATATCGGAAGAGATGACAACGTGTTAGGGAAGTCGGACTATGAAATTGTCAAGTTTGG
The DNA here is from genome assembly GCA_958450335.1 of Hibiscus tridactylites. Lineage (NCBI taxonomy): Eukaryota > Viridiplantae > Streptophyta > Magnoliopsida > Malvales > Malvaceae > Hibiscus > Hibiscus tridactylites. The sequence continues at coordinate 102,436,183 of OY288270.1, read as the reverse complement.
TTACAAAGCGGGGATAAAATTCGATCCCGACTTTGCTTCATCGGCCATTATCGATGCATATATCGAGAAGATCACTCTTACAGATTGAGAGCCATATTGCTCACTTGCTCATGGAACTCTGGCTGTCAAAAAATAAATAATAATGCGATGCCTTGGCATGATGCATCGCATTACTACTACTATTACTAATAAGTTTGATAGCGAACTGATATGTACTAGTGTGCCTTTATCATGTCTACTCGTAAAAAATGAGATGTTGTTATATTTATGTAATATAAGTTCGAACAGTTTATCGTATATGTTATTAAATATTTATAATAAATAAATATATAATATTTTATAATCACGCCAAATAATTTAAATTAATAACCATAATCATGAACATAGAATTACATCAATTTCAAAAGAATAAATCGGTTGAAACCTGGAAATTAATTACAACTATCATATCAAAACTAATTTCTTCTTAAACGATTATATATGAACAAAACAACTCGGTCATATGTGTAAAACTTTGTATATTGGAATTATTAATATTTAATACTAGCGCCACTTGCTTTTTCTTCTTTTTCTTTATTTTGACCGTAAGGATATTATAGTTTTAGTGTTTGTTGTTGATCATGTTTTGATTTTTCTTTACTTTTATATTTTTTTTGTTTTTATAACACGTTTTTTTTTGTCTTTTGACACCTTTTCAGTTTTTATATCGGTCGTTTAACCGTTATTTTTTATTATTGTTATGGGTGGATTTGACGTCGTCTCAACTGATCAAAACGGTGCTTATTTGTTATTTTGTTGATCTTTCATGCTTTGGACCTTCGGATTGGTTTTTGGATACACAATTTGTCTTCGTGGATAGTTTTCTCACGACGCTTGACTTTGATTTGCGGTTTTCGATGGTCTTTTAGTAGTTTGATCCCCTTCTGCAGTTCGTTTGCTGATGCAGTCAGATCTGTTCGTGTCTATATTTTTTCGAGTCTCTTGATTCGGTTTTTAACTTTTTCCTCGTATGATTTTTTTATGATTTCAAGTGGCTAGTTTATTTTGTCAACAATTATATAAATATTTTAATTATGTGTTTAGTTTATGATTATAGTTATAAATCTTCATTACAATCATAAATATTTTTTTAATAAACTAGTAGCTTGTTTAAAAAAAACATCTCGATCATATAAAGTAAGAGTGGTTCTCTATATACAAATGGTGCAAAATAAATTTTACACAACATTCCTACTAAAACTATAATAATATAAAATTTAAATATTTGGCCAAAAATCTTAAACTTTAAATCAATTCATTCTTTTGGAGGACAAGCCCTATATACAAATGGTGCAAAATAAATTTTACACAACATTCCTACTAAAACTATAATAATATAAAATTTAAATGTTTGACCAAAAATTTTAAACTTTAAACTTTAAATCAATTCATTCTTTTAGAGGACAAGCCCTTATATTAAAGTAGACGGAACAAATGGATTGATGAAGATGAAGACAATGGTGAGTCTCTTACAACCCTAATATCTTAGAATAAAAATTATCTGTCTTTTTTCGGAGTCTTTATATATGTCTCACATTAAAAAAAAGTAAATTTAGGGAATTATGAGTAGGGTATAATTTTAGGTTTTATGATTTAAAACTTACAATTTAGATTATGACTTAAAATTTAATTTTTAGTGTTGGGGCATAAAAAGGATACCGAAAAAGGTCAGAGTGTTTTTTTTCGAATAACATATTCTTAAGTTTGAGGAAATTTTTTTAACAAAGCTCACGTCTATGCTTCATTTTATATGTTTTTCTTCAATAAAGTCGTACAATCTTTATCCTTTCAAAAAAATATATTACCAAAATTTCAATTTTAATCTAACTAAACTGGTACGTGTTTTAATCTAATTATTATTAGGGTAAAGTATACCAATGGTCGCCAAATTTTTAAGGCGCGTTCATTTTAGTTACCAAACTTTTCAAATATTTATTAAGAACACCTAACTTTTATTTTGATTTTATTTTAGTACTTATCGTTATTTTCCGTTAAGAACTGCTTAATTTTTTCCTCCATCTTCTTCTTCTTTCCTTGTTTTTCTTCATAATTAAACCTAAAAGTTCTATAAAATAACCATCATTCTCACCAACTTTCCCAAACTTTTAAAACAATTGATTCAAGTATTGAAACCTAAGAATAAAGCAAATAATTTAATTCAAACCTTAATAAAACCCAGAAAAAGACTGCATAATCATACAAAAAATTCAAAACAATTTTGTCAGGTCGATCGACTCCAAACTAATTCGAAATCAATTTTGAAGCCTCTTCCATCTTAGCATTCTTTCTCATCTCCAATAATCTTTGGTTTCATGAGGGTAAAGCAGTGTAACGGCCGCATCGTAACAGTTTTGGAGGTCCTCGCGACACCGCAAACCGCAACCACATCTAAAATTACAATTATATTTTAGAGAAAAATCACGCCGCAACAGCGGCAACGTTCGCAAACGCGACGTTATAGCCGCATCCGCAACCACGACCGCCACCGTAATTTAATACTATAGTTATGGAGGAAAAACAGAGCAAGGAAAGAAAAAGAAAATTGATGAAATAAAATAAAAGTTGAGACCTCGAGACAAACATAAAAGTTGAGTGACCTCGAGACAAACATTTCTCAGCAATTCCTATAGATCAGCTAAAATATCTTTGTCTGTTTGAACATGTTTATGTTGTTGAATCTGATGAAATTTTAGCTGACAACATGCGGAATGTATGGAATGTTCGAACATTATAAATAAAAATGATTTTAATTCATTTATTAGGTTCTATTAATTAAGTCGGTGTATGTAATTGTAAATGCTATAATGGGGTTTTGATTAGGTTGCCTGTCTTGGGTTTTTACATTGGAAATGTATGTAATTGTAAAAATGATTTTTACATTGGTAAGTGAACTTACGGTAATAAAAACGTAAGTGACATGACGGATAGTTTAAACATGTTTATGTTTTTTGAATTGTTATTTATTAACTATGCTTAAAATTTAGAATTTCCCCCTTTTTATTCTTGTTGTAGTCGACATCCTGAGGTGAAGTGGGCTGAAAGAGCTGACAAGGTTTACATTACGGTGCTGTTACCGGATTCGAAGAATGCGAAGGTCAATCTTGAACCCGAGGGAGTGTTCACTTTTTCGGCTAATGCCGGAGCAAACGATAACCTTTATGAATTTAAGTTGGATCTTTGTGATAAGGTCAATGTGGAGGTAAGACACTGATCTATAGGAATTGCTGAGAAACGTTTGTCTCGGGTTTTTGAGTCTTCGATGATGACGATGATCGGTGGATGCCGGATGGTATTCTTAGTATTATCCTGCTGATTGCCAGATTCGTTGTTTCTAAATGAGTTTTGAACATTTTCTAGCCAGCCAATAGTCCCTCGGTGCTCATTTTACCTGCCCACCTCTGTCCGGAGCTGGTATGCTTTCTATTAGATCACATGAGATTGAACAATGTTCTACATTTCCCGAACACGTGTGTTCGGGAAATGAGGGACGATGATCGATGGATGGCACTAGTGGTAGTATTATGCTGCTGATTGGTGTTTATTTTCACGGATCACTTCTTTCCGGAGCTGCTCGATTTTAAGGTGTATTAGTGTACTTACTATCGATTATTCGATCGGACTTTCTCTTCCATTCTCGAACATACGTGTGTCTCTTCCTGGAGCTTTTCATGGTATTGCCTGTTTGCATATGATTTTTGCTACTGCAAATTATGTTTCGCTCTCCGAACATTCGCTAGTTGTTGTTTTGATATTGATTTCTAAGCAAATTATGTTCCGAAAAACTTCTTGTTGTATGCTAAACGTTGCGTTTCATGATTCGTAGAGCCAGAAGTGACGAAGCCGGCAGAGCCAGACACGAGCAATGTTGACGGAAATGCAAAGCCGGAGGAGAACAGTGCCACCGTGCCGGGGCTTCGGAAAAGAAGAAAGCCGATGCAAGCACATGTTGTGATGTTAGCCGAATATAAATGTCAAATTCGGGTAAACCTTTCTTTGATGGTGGGATCACAGTGTGCTGTTTTTATGAACCGGTTGACCTAATATTTGCATAATCAAAGATCGATGGTGATATATTAGAAATGATTTGGATTATTCAATATGATTATAATCTAATTAGACTTGACAGTTCGTGTATTTGTTTGTGTTCATACATTTTTTCGCATCAAAATCATGTTTGTTATGATTAATTACAATTCGTAAATTTTTTGACGAAAAATGACATGTTTGTAATGTTCTTTTAGTTCAATGAACATTTTGTCACTTTTTAATAGTTAGGTGATCCAGCTAAAAATGTTTCTATAATCAAGTGATTATTTGGATAGTTTACCCTTGACATAATATAAAAAATGTTTGTCAAAATGACTTTTTAATGGTAGATGATGCGATGACACATCATTCAAAAAATAATTTTATAAAATTATATAAAATATAAAATTATTTTCTGCTGTCGTATTATTCTGTTGAGACATTTCAAGTTATTTATTGTTAATTGACTAATAATTTTCATTCATATAAGGATCATATTGACCCAAAATGAAACATTAAAGGTTAAAACATTTCAAAACAACATGAGTCAAATAACTAAACAATAATGTTATGAATTTTTTTTATTATACACAATCATTTAAATAAATGTGAAACATTAATATAAATATTTATATTAGGGTACATTAAAATATGTTGTACTCCTAAAGAAAACAATTCAAATTTAAACACGAGCATGGTATATAAAAAATTGCACAAACACACCAATATTTTTTTTTGGATTTTAAATCGTAAATATTGAAATTCGAATTCGTCAATTGTAAAGGCAACAGAAAAAGACAGAAAGATACTCATTAACTTGAAATACGCAATGTACCTAATATTTGGCACTTAAAGGCAACCACTTTATCGACTTAACCGAAAATTCGATTCTTTTTATTTTATTAGACTAATTTGTAGTTAATATAATAATTAATTTAAAAATTAAAGTAAATTGCACCGCAGATCATTAGTTATAGGTCTAGAAACAAATAAGATATTCTTTTTCGAAAAATAGCAATTGAATCACTTAATTATATTATATATTTAAGAATAAACAAGTTATTTTTTTATTCTAAAAGTATTAATTCAATCACTTAATTATAAATTTAGGAAATAATATCTCACTCAATTAAAATTTTGTGACAAACAAGTTATAATAATTTTAGCAACTAAAACTTATGCATTCTATTAATTTGGTCATAATTCGAAATAATTCAATAAATTTAACCATTCATATTTAAAAATTCCAATAATGAAGTGATTATGTCTACTAGCAGGCGATATTAAGGTCATAATGAGCCTATTACATTAGTGACTGTGACTGTCAAGCTATTACATATGTTGATTATCAAACTGATGGACAATAATATGAGGTGTGGTAAGTGGTTGTAGGGTGTGTCAAGATGATGCGGTGTCAAATTTTTTAATTATGAAGGGTTAAGTTTATTGAATTATTTTAATTTTATTAATAAAATGTATTAGTTTCATAGACTAAAATTGTGGTTATACAAAGTACTTGTTTCAATTTTAATAATAGAGTGACTTGTTTGTCATAAAATTTTACTTAAGTGATATGTTTATTTTTGAATTTATAACTGGAGTGTTATTTTTAAAAAAAAATATTATTTATTTCTAAACCTATAATTAAGTGACTGAAGAGTAACCAATTTCATATTAAACGACATCTAAATATATTTTACCCTTGATATCATGAAAACAAATCTCAGTTAAATTAAACAGTTTTAAAACAAGAAGGTTAAACGGCCGTTATCCGTTCAAACTAAACATCACCGAAAGAAAAGAAGAAGAAAAACACACGAGGGGATGAAAAATATTCAAAAAGACAAAAGAAGCCCTCCCCGACACTACATCGCGCCGTGTCGGGTCCCCACAGCTGTCTTAAAAATTCCCTGTCGGGAAATAATTCATATCGCCATTTTCATCCCAGAAAGGGAAAAAAAAACAAAATCTTCCAAAATTTCCCGATTTCTAGGGTTCTCACTTCTTCTTTATTCTCCATTTCGAGCATTGTTGGGCACTGAAGCGAAGACCGGGTCGGGTCAAGAAACCGGAAAATGATAGACGAATGTTTGGGAGCTCAAAGATCTAGGAAGATCCGGAGAGCTTTACGTCACTGCAAGGTCACGATCTTCTGCCTCGTTCTCACCGTCGTCGTCCTACGTGGCACCATCGGGGCCGGGAAATTCGGGACTCCGGGGCAAGACTTCGCCGAGATCCGCGACCACCTCTATCACCGGAAACGCGCCGAGCCGCATCGCGTCCTCGAGGAAGTCCAAACGACGTCGTCGAATGAAAAAGCCGGCGCCGACACCGACACGAACGCCGGCACCAACAACTACAACGAGTTCGACATTAATAAGATCTTACTCGACGAGAAGTCCGACGACTCGAAACGCGATCCTAACGTGCCCTATTCGCTCGGCCCCAAAATCTCCGATTGGGACGAGCAACGATCTAGATGGCTGAAAGAAAACCCTAATTACCCAAATTTCATCGGTCCAAACAAGCCGAGGGTTCTCTTAGTAACTGGGTCGTCTCCCAAACCTTGTGAGAACCCTGTCGGTGATCATTATTTATTGAAATCGATCAAGAACAAGATCGACTACTGTAGATTACACGGGATCGAGATATTTTACAATATGGCGCTTTTGGACGCGGAAATGGCAGGGTTTTGGGCGAAATTGCCGTTGATTCGCAAGCTTTTGCTCTCGCATCCGGAGGTTGAATTCTTGTGGTGGATGGACAGTGACGCCATGTTTACTGATATGGCATTTGAGGTTCCTTGGGAAAGGTATAAAGACTCCAACTTTGTTATGCACGGCTGGAATGAGATGGTTTATGATCAGAAGAATTGGATTGGGTTAAATACTGGGAGTTTCTTGTTGAGGAATGGACAATGGGCACTTGATATTCTCGATGCTTGGGCTCCGATGGGTCCTAAAGGCAAGGTTAGGGAAGAAGCAGGGAAGGTTTTGACTCGAGAACTTAAGAATCGACCGGTTTTCGAAGCTGATGATCAGTCTGCAATGGTGTATTTGTTGGCTACTCAAAGGGAGAAGTGGGGTGATAAGGTTTACTTGGAGAGTGCTTATTATTTGCACGGTTATTGGGGGATCTTGGTCGATAGATACGAGGAAATGATCGAGAACTATCATCCGGGTTTAGGTGATCACCGTTGGCCATTGGTGACTCACTTTGTGGGGTGTAAACCTTGCGGGAAGTTCGGGGATTATTCGGTTGAGAGGTGCTTGAAGCAGATGGATAGAGCATTCAACTTCGGGGATAATCAGATTCTTCAGATGTATGGATTTACTCACAAGTCTTTGGGTAGTAGAAGGGTTAAGAGAGTTCGAAACGAGACCGGTAATCCACTCGAGGTGAAAGATGAGCTTGGACTGCTTCATCCGGCATTTAAAGCCGTTAAGGTATCATCTTCTTGATGATATAGGCTTTATATGAGATCATATGCTGCTAAATCATAGGTTACAATGTTGAAATGCTGTGTATGCAGTGGGAATTTTATGTTTTAGGTCTGGAGAGATAGTTGTTGATCTTGTGTATGGAGCTTTGACTCGTTGTATTCGAATTTTCCATGACCTGATTATGTTCAGAGAAATAGTATTCTTTTGTTCGTTATCTGTCTTTAAGTTACGACGTACGAGTTCATTAATCAATGATTTCCGATGGAAAACTTGGCCCATAATTTTGTACGCAACTATACATTGTTTGTATCATATCAGCAAACTTGGTTCTGTCAATATTTTAACACAATGATACATTGTCATTCGAATGCATTGCTGCATTTTGTATTCGATCGTTGATGCTTTTCATTGTCGGTAGCTGGTGTAATTTCTTATTGCTATGGTAGCTGAGTGAAAATAGGTTGCAGTGGATGCTCCGATTTTAGAATCATTTAGTTGAATGAGGTGTTTACCGGTGATCATTAGTCTCGTTCTTTGTCGCTTGTTTCTTCAGTTTGGATTATTTAGATCCCCATAATTGTGATATTTACGTAGCTCCGACTCTTATTTTTCTTCAAACACCTCTGTCCAATATTTCATGTCCAATACATGCTCGGATACGGGTGCCGGATATGTGTTTAGGTGTCGGGTAGGATCTTCTAAACACATCCTACATATACCCGAACCCGACACACTCAGGTTCGAGTAGCATGAGGGTAACTCACAAGTATTGTAGAAGTTGGCGAACTGCAGCAAGCAAGCATCTTTATTCAATCTCTTGTTCTGTTGTTCATCAATAGACTCGTCTTTACAATTCATTTTTTTTTTAGTATCGGTGTCCGATACTTAAGTACGATGTTTGTTCGAATATGAATGTATAATCGTCCGGTGACCTAAACACTTGGAAAAACTTGAAAAATCGAACATACTCGTATTAATCATATGCCTTTTTCCGATACTCGAGTAAAATAGTTCAAGAAAGCCTAGACAGGGTTGTGAATATATTGCGTGGGTCATTGTTTCAGCTTACTTGAACGTCCATGGCCCGGACGGGCAATAGGCTTGGCTGGCTAGTGTAGATGAAATTTAGATTAGAAAACTATTTCAAGCCAAAAAAGGGATAATAACACCAACACTCCTTGTACTTTTTACAAATTTTCTAATGTGGTGTTTCTATTTTTTAAAATGTTTAATACGTTCTTATATTTTACTTTCATCTTCTAAATATCTCTATATGAACGTAAAATGATATGACAGGACAAGTGACACTAAATTCAATTTTATTTTAATTGTTAATTTAGTACCCTTATCTTTTTCATGTGTGCTTCATAATTTACCATTGCGTGTTGCAGTTTACAAACAGAGTTGACCAGAATCTCCTCCCACAAACCAAAAAAAAACTTCTGATCAATCAATAATACATACACATAGTGTTTTGATCAGTAACTGTGAAAGGACGATAATTTTTAAAAGTTAATTTTAAATTTAAAAACATTTATTTTAATTTTTAGGGTAAGTACATTGAATTATATTCAAATGAGTGTTTTGATCAATAAATTTTTAAAAATTATAAAATAATCATTAGTTTTTTGAATCGTTATAAAATAATAATCACAACACTGTAAATTTAATGATCATTTTGTCATTTTTAAAAGTTTAATGACCAAAATAAACATTTTAAGATAATTTAGTGATCTAAGCACGTTCGGAAACTTGGAAGAAGTAAGAAAATATAAACCAGCAAATTAAACATCAGAGAAATGATAACATATCTGGGAATTTCTTCAACAACTACTCTTATGTAGTACATACGTACGTACATACGTATACGTACTCATACTATCTAACTAAGAGAGTCTAAGATTATCCACTTAGTGCTACTATTATTTCCATTTTCTGAACGAAGAAACAGGAGACGGCGGCGAACAGCCTTTAACTACGGCAGCGAGTGATGGCGCTGCAGCCTCGGTCGTAAGGGTTGGCCTCCGCTCCCGGGTGGCAGTTATAATACGACCCGCCCCTGAGAGAGCACGGCACGACGTCCCTCTGAAGAGCTCCGTAGCTTATGTATTTTATGTTCGCGGTTTGCATTATGCGCCTACTGAACTCGAGTTCGTCATCCACGTTGTTGGCCATGCACTCTGCCGTTGCGCCCCGGCAACTTCCGGACTCGTTCGTCATCTCCGCCCAGATCGAGCGGTGCACGCTGCTTCCAGAGGAGGCCGATACGGCGGCGAGAAGAGCTGTGGTGCTGAGGAGTAAGGAAATTGAGAGTAGAAAAGCAGAGGGGTTAGCCATTTGTTTTGGTAATGTTGCGGTTTGTTCAAGAATTGTATGACTTCTTATTCCGAAGCCTCACTTACTATTTAACTACAATGCCACTTTACTTGGCCCCACCAGCTGACGAGGCACAATAAATTCGGGATTTCGGACATTGAATACAACCCTCAATTATGTGTTGTCATAAGTTTAGGGGTGTAAATTAACCGAGCTTGAACGAACAAGACTATATTTGTGTTCGTTTGTTTATTTTTGAAGGTGTTCATGTTCGTTTAAATTTTTAATATTGTGTTCGTGTTCGTTTATTTATTTTTGAAGGTGTTCATGTTCGTTTGTTTAGTGTTCACGAACGTGTTCGCTTAAGTGTTTGTTTAAGTGTTCATGAATGTGTTCGTTTAAGTTTTCACGAACAAGTTGATTTATTCGTTCGCGAACATGTTCGTTTATATGTTCTGAAATATTAACTAAATTAACAATAAATAAATAAATAAAACAACAAAATAAAACTTACCTGTAAACGATCTTATAAAGGAGCATTTTCATCCACAAGCATTTTCATCATATAAATGAGCTTATAAATGAGTTTATAAACGAGCCCATAAACGAGCTTGTTCATGAACATAAACGAACCGAACACACCTCCGTTTGTGTTCGTTCGTTTATTAAACGAACATAAAATTTTTGTTCATGCTCGTTTATTTAGCTTAATAAACGAACTTTATACGAACGGTTCGTCGAACGCTTTATTCATTTACACCCCTACATACGTTACGGAAATTATTTTCAACTCGAACAATTTATTTGTGAGTAAATTACGTAAATCATCGCTGAATTTTACTTTGACATTTATTTTGAGTATTAAAATTTTAAAACGTTTAACTTACTCTCAATTCTTAATAGAACTTTATTGTTTTGATAAAAAAAATAATTTAATCTCTCCTAACATTTGATTCTAACTATTCCCTAAATATATTTTGACATTTTAACTCAGAATCTTATATTCTCGTAATTCTATTACCAAATATAATTTTACATTTCTTAAATCAAACACTTAAAATGTGATATTATACTTCTTAATTAATGGAATGCAAGGGGAAAAAACATTAATCTTATTAATTTTGAATCTAATAACTAGTCCATTTTTTAAATGGGCTACTATGTTTTGATAATAATATTTAGATACAAACATATAATTGCATAATTGACATGCCATGTTCATCGTTACTTTGAGAATTAAAATATTCTTTAAATTTATGTGAGAAAACAAGGTTTTAAAAGTTACATTTAGATAGATTTTTGCGGTTCGAGCGAAGGAATGGTAATATTAATATTTGATAAGATTTTGAATGATAATTTTTAATATAATATTTAAATTATCTATAACCTTATGGATTCTTAAATTAAATATAATCATACATTTAACACATTTAAATTAATGATTTTTACTCATTTTAGGAGTGAATAGATTTTTTTTTAATTTTGGGTTCAAGTATCAAATTGATTGATTAATTAATCTGAATCAAATAATATAAATGTTTAATTTTGACGAAAAAACAAAAAGAGGATTTTGAACAAATTTTCCTTTGGTAGTATTGTAAATATGGAAAAGAGAATGATGGTTTAACGTCCAAGCACAGCTGTGGCGGATCCAGGATCTAGAAAATAAGAGTCTAAAATTTTAATACAACTTTTTTTATATATAAATGTGTATGTAAAATAAATTTTTTTTTACAAATTACACTATATTTTTAAATTTTTCCTTAAAAATAGAGATTGTATCCGAAGCACACAAAGGAAAACAAAAACTATAACAAAATCGAAGTAATTTTTTTTAAAAAAAAATCCTAGTTGTGTTTGACCTAACCTAACAACCTTAAATAATTGTTTTTTGACAAAACAACCTTAAATAGTTTGCCTGTCCAAATCCCTACACTATTAATACTAATAATGATAAATCTTAACCTAACTCACCAATGGAAGTGTTCATTAGTGGCATGGTTTGTTCGTTTTTCACTTCTTTGATAAACCAGATTAGTTCAATAGACTCTTTTACAAGTTCAAACAACTCTTGGATAGTTATTTAGAAAGTTTTTTTTTGATAAATTCATATTCGAAATCCTGGACAATAAATCATAAACTTTAAACTCTGGACAATAAATTTAAAATCTAAAATTTAAATGTTTTACCATGGACTCTACATTCTAAATCCTAAACTAAAGTTTACAGAACATATGTATCAAATAACTTTTTATATACAGAGAGGGAAAGTTATTCAATATGCGTGTTGTGTAGTCACAACTCTTTCTGTTTTAGGGGTTAGAGATTTAGTTTAGGGTTTAAGGTTTTAGAATACGCATTAAATTTTAAACTCTGAATATACAAATTTGACAATACATGCTCAATTACTTTGTTGCAGTTGTTGGTGTTCGAACCCAAGACCTCTAAGAACAACAACCGTTCCCTTAACCACTAATGCAAATTAGTTCGTGCACGTCATATCTTGATGTTAACATTAAGTTGGATTAAATAATATATTTTAAGAACAAATAATGCATACAAATAGTAATATATTTTAAGACAAAGTGCAAATCACCCATATCTTGGTTCAAACAATACATTAAGCCTCCACCGGAGACCCTACCACATTATTCAGCTTGAACAAACCATATTATTATTTCTTATTAATATTAATCAGAGCACTTTACGTTTATCATTGCAGAGGTATTCTCTAGCAATTCTCCCATTGGCACCCTCAGGAAAGAACCCTCCGGGCCGATGTTCGTCGCCGGTGCCATACACGATCCTCGCTATCTCTGCCGGTGTTCTCGGGTAGGAGAGCGAATTGTAGTCGGCCGAGAGAATATTGCTGGTGGTCCGGTTCTCGGCTCCGAGCTCTATAGGTACCATTAGGCCTTCGTCTTTGATACCACAATGGCCTAGCTTGTTTCTTAGCCTCGAGATCGCCTTTGTGAATTCGAGCACCGTTATGTTGTAAGGCTCCACCTTCTTGTCCGCTATCCTATACAGCCATGCTCGATCGACCGCGTCTTGTCCGCTCTCGACCCCCAACAATTGGGCCAGCAACTATTACCAAAAAAAACAGAGTCATGGATATGTAACATCATTTTAACTCGAATAACTCGAATCCAAGATTTAGTATCGGATTTACCTTTTTCGTCCTAGGTTTTTTTAGGCACGGGTTCGTACCGACGTAGCCGTTGAGTCCGACGTAGGGGATGGCGTACACTGCCAACAGATACTTGATGCTATCTTCATAAGGATCGAATGGAGGATCCAAACAATACCCCATAGCTTTATTAAACAAATTGGCAAAATTTTCAGAGCTGATATCAATAGGAGGCCTTTGGATTCCACCAACTGTTGTTATAATGGCCCTTTAAAGGTACACAAAGACATGTCATTGCCTAAAAGGGAAATCAATATCATATATGTATATATATATATATATATATAACCTTACCTGAGATGACCGATTTCTTGATAACCGAATTCCTCGATGACTCGACGAGTGAGATAGTTGAGATTGGCCTGCTTGCAACCGATTGGCGGCGGTCCGCCTTTCGCGAATTCCGGTTCGAAGGCGTCGAGGCCTATGCCGAGTGCACCACACAAGAAAAACTCGGTTTCTAGGAATTCCAAGTTCTGAGCGAATTGAATCCGGTCCCGGTCGGTGGCATCGACGGGTTCGCAATCTCGAGGACACGAGGGGACAGCGATGAGTCGTAACGGAAGTAGGAAGAGGATTATAGCAGAGTAGAGTGAAGGAGTAGCCATTTCTAAGCAAATTGCCACTTGATTTGTTTACCCTACTTCTGCATGCATGAAAGGACCACTTGCTATATATATATAGCAAGAGTATTGTTGCTTGTGAGTCTAATTCAAATGTTTATTGCATTTTAAAAAAAAAAGATTATATGAAATATTAGACCATGTGCATATGTCGGATTGTGCTACTATTCAAATAAAAATATTCGAATTTTAAAAATGACATTGTTAAAAGAAATAACGATAAATCTTTAAATATATATACGGTAAAACGGACACAAAAAATTTATATATATATATATATATATATATATATATATATATATAAGATTGTTTTGATAATACACGTTTAAGCTATGTTGGGAAATTAAGTGTATTTTTTTGCTAACGTTTTTCCTTTGTCTTTTTATACCAGTGGAAGCAACCGTTATACAGGGAAAACCCATTTTTTCAACTTTGCGTTTAGCAATAAGTGAAATATGAGTGGAATAAACCATTAATTGCATTTCTAGGTGTTAAGCCAAACGCAAGCTATTCCTTCATTTATAAATATATTTTTAATTACAACATAATATTTGTTCGTACTTTTTTTACTCTTTAATAATATAAAGACGCCTTTGAATTTGAATATCTTTCTCTTTATAAATATTAAAGTTACACGTAAAATTTTGATCATATGTATAATCTGATACACGAACTTTGAATTATTGTGATTATGCACGTAACAGTTTAAATGTACAGATGAAATCTTGATTTTAATTGAACCCAATGAGTAACTCCAGTGAAAAAGATGATGTTGATGTTCATCTTAGGAGATCTGAGTTCGAACACTTATGTGTATAGTCTAAGTATCAAATGTATAATTAAGACTAAATAAATCTATTTATTTTCATATTAGATAAATATAATTATTTTTGTGTGTGCACAATTTATAATATAGTTTTGTGTCGGCAATAATATCAATGATTTGTGAAAATTAAAATCAAATCAAACTAAATTTTCATATATAAAATTACACAATCATATCTTATATAAAATATCATGCATTTCATTAAAATGGATGTGTAGTTTTAAAATTATCTCTTTAAAATATGATGGAATATATTTAAATTAGCTTAAAATTTGATGAAATATTTAAAATTATATTTTTTCGTTGTATTAAAGTTACAACTAAATAAATTATTAAAGAAAATTTAAAATTATTAAAGTTACAATAAGTATGGTATTATCTTTTTAAGAAGAGTTTTTTTTGAGTTCTCAATGAAAAAGAAGATCGTATTTATTTTAAAAAATTTGAATTCGAAAAGTATGTATACATTGTCATAGCATTGAAAAATATAAATAAATATTATTTTAAAATAACCTCAAAATTATTTCAAAAAAATCTATCATTTAAGTTTCGAATAATTATTGAGTGAGAGCATCAAATTACGTGAAAAGAATTGTTGAAAAGCCTATGCGATACTAAAAATTTACTTATGTTTTTTTATGATATTTAGGATATTTTATGGATAAGATGATATCATTTGAGATATTGACCTCATGCCTAAACATTTTTCTAATCACCCATTTTTTTATTTTTTTAAAAAAGAAACGAGTTTCATTAAAAATCTTTTCTAATCACAAATAGGAGTAAAATAAGACTCAAATTTATTAATTTTTAACTTTTATAATCACCAGTTTTCAATTTATTGACCAATTATTCTAAATTATTTTGTGTTGCAAAGGTTCAATATCGAGACGATCCTCTCAATCTAATTTTCTACGTTCACATTGTCGAAATTTAAACTACTGACATTACTTAAGAGATCTAACATTTTATCTTGTTAGACCAACTTATTGTTGGTTCGAACATAAACTCTTTAATTTCACACGAGATCAAATTTTCAAAAAAAAAAATCAAAACGTTTCAAACCTACGATCCACCAAAAACTCGAATTATATTTTAATAATTTCTTCAGAAAAAAATAAAGACAACCTCAAGAGGAATATATTTTTTTCTACTATAACAAGAATTACATTTTATATTTTTCTATTTCTTTTACAAAATTATTTAATATATAAGCGGTATAAAATTTAAACTTCATGATTTTACTTGTTTAAATGTTATATGATCTATTTAGGATGTAGGTTTAGAGTTTTAACTTTCAAGATTCAAATAAATAAGAGTACAAGGTCTAAATTTTACTTCGTTTATTAAATAATTTCCCTCTCTTTTATTAATATTTTTTTGTCATGTTTTTATTTTAGTTTGACGATGTCCTATTTAATTATATTTTAAAATTTTTGTTTTATTTTTTCTTGCAATTTTAATCCTTAATAATAATAATAATAATAATAATAATAATAATAATAATAATAATAATAATAATAATAAAATTAGATTGTATAGATAAATAGAGTTTTAGTAATTTGTGTTTTTTATTTTACTTATTTTTGTAATGAATTTTAAAATTAGTTAACATGTATTATCATTTCAATCAATATGTGTACACAAATCATGCAAAATAATAAATTAATTCTATAGGAACTCTACATATTGGATAATTCCAAATGGAGAAAGTTTTTTGATTTTGTAAAAGAAACTTGAGAACAAGAAGCCGACTACCTCTATGTGTAACTCAACTAACAGTCATGATTCAACTTCTTATCAAGCAACAATCATAATTCATTTCATATGAATCTTGTTCGAATATATTTTATGTATTAGTTCGACCATTCTGATGTATATTTATATTTACGTTTGTGATTGTAACTATAATTGTAAATTAAAAAAAATAATTTTACTTGTGAAAATAAAAAGTACTTATAGTAGTTCAATAAAAATCAAGATTCGAGTCTTACGAATGATACTACTAAATTTCTTTTTTAAAAAAAAATACTATTACATTAGATAGTTTTTTTGTTGTTGTTGCAATTCCTAAATATTTGGTAGGTTTCTACGTGAGGCTTGAAAGGTAGAAATTAAGATGTACCATATTGGCCTAAAGAAGACAAATGGAATGTAAAGTTTGCAATTTATTCTAAAAGTAGTGTTTTGATCTTATTTCTTCTCATCTTAATTGCTTGATCTTTTCTTTTTGTATGTTTTTAACATATAATCTAATATAATGTTTATGTTATTCAGATCTTTTCTCACTCGTAATTTAAAAGATATCACTACAAGAAAATATATTTTTAACGATATTAAAAAAGTAACTAAACTAAAAGTATTAAACTGCATAACCAAATCCAAAGCAAAACAAAAACAACATAAACTTGCATAACCTAAAATGTTATTATATATAAAAAAAATTAAGAGGGATAACAAACTCTCTCATCCATTAAATGATTATGTCCCTGATCTCATATCCTTTTTTATATAGTACCAGTGACAATGTCAACTAAACACAATCGACTTTTCTTTTACATTTTAAAGGCTTGATTTCTTAAATTTGCCATCTTTATTTAATTATTCATTAATTTTTAAGAAATGGATTATTTAATTCCTTCATTTCAAGGCCAACTAGACCTAGTTGTTTCTCACTTGGTCCAAAAATTATTTGATATTAACACTACATTTAAACAATAAATCAAAGTTGTTGAGATGGCCGAGTTGGTCTAAGGCGCCAGATTAAGGTTCTGGTCCGAAAGGGCGTGGGTTCAAATCCCACTCTCAACAAGCTTTCCTTTTTATTCTTTTTTCCCGTTCGCTCCGCTTGTTGTTTTTTAGTGGGATAACGACAAATCTGACCCCTGTAGTTTTTCAAGTTTTTAATATATTACCACTTCTCGCATTCCTTTTTGTTGTTTTTAATGAGATAATGACAGAATAGGTACTTGTACTTTATCAATGTGTTCAATCTAATGCCTCTACTTTCAATTATTTGTCAAAATAGTCTACCAATGTAGTACCTCCCTTTGTTGTTTTTAATGGGATGATTGAGAGATTACACCCCCTTTACTTACCAAATCTTTTAATCTTATTGATAAAAACCATCAGAATCTGGAAGGTGGGTATTAAAATCTCAAAAAGAAAGCGAAAGGCTGCAAAGATTTCACGAAATAAATCGTCAAGAATTTGTAGTCGGTCCGATCACGAATCTAAATGTAACCATGGAGAAATAGAGATTTCGTTTTACATAAAACCGCAACGAATGAAGCAATAGAAAGAAAAATGATCTTATGAGGGTTTGAAGATCAATGCCGTTTTAATTTTTGGCTTAAATATGATAAAGTTTTTGTACTATTTTAAAATTTAAAACTTAATCATGGACTTTATTTTTACAAAATTAAATCCACCTAGTGTTTCTATTTGGAAAGGCTTAATCCGTGGCCTAACTTTTATGTTATAAAAAGGTAAAATAAATTAAAAGAGAGACTAAGATATAAAAGGACTATTTTTTAAAATTTAAAATAGTATAGAGACCTTAACATATTTAAACCTTAATTTGTAAACACGCGGCGGAATCATAACAAGGCTTGCCCTTTTCTTCCTCACCAAACCCTAACCCTAATTTGATTTTTCCCCTATTTATATATTCGCTATAGCAAAAGCCTAAACCGCATCCGAAGCAATTCTTTGAAATCTCTATCATTCGTTCGAATTTCCCAGTCGCGAAGTTTATTTTCTCTTTGTTTTCTTTTTCTCGTTTAATTTTCTTTTGAATGATGAATCAATGAAGGAGGCGATGATGCTGAAAACCTACCTATTTTATGAATGGTTTTTCACCATATTTTGTGATTAGGAATCCACCAATGGATCCTTCTGAGCCGCCTTCTCTTCTTCTTCTTCTTCTTCCAATTTCAACTTCTATTTTTGAAATTTTTTGGTTGATTTTCTGGAATTCGAATCAGAGCCATTGAGATGATGATATCTTTGTTCTGAAAATAAAACATTAATGTTGACTTTAAAGTCAGACTACAATTATCTGATCATTTGGCTCTATTTTTATTAAATTATTTTTCTTATGTTTGTGATCTAAATTTCTTTGACTGATTTTTTTCTGGATTTTAAGATGTTCTTAGTTTCATCAAAGAACTAAAATTTTTCGAATTTTTGTAAGTGTTATTTTCTTTAAAGTTTACGTAAAGTTGATGGGAAAATGATTAATTAAGTAATTCAATAGGCATTTATCGAATTAATCAAAATTATGTAGTCTTTAAACATCGATTAAACTGGAATATATGCAAAAGTTCTTAACCTAATTAAATTGATTTTGGTTTGTTTTTAAATTAACTGGATTTTTTTAATAACTATTCTATTTTTTATTTAAATAATAAAATAAAAGGCTAAAATTTTGTTGTTTTGAAAGTTCTCATCTCCATCCATGTCATCTACAATTAAAAAGCAGTTTATTTTTTGGTGAATTTAAAAGATAAAAGGTGTTATGTTGTATTAATTTTATGGGTTATTATATCATAGAAATTTGTTCTAGATATTTTTTTACTAATATATAAAAATATTAGGAGTAGTGAATTATTTTTCAATTTGTTCAAAATAGATAGAAGAAATTCGTTCTACTCATTTTTTTCTCATTTTGACATATTTTACTAAATGGATAGGGGATAATTTTTTACCGGGTTGAATACAAGAAAGCTCGAAAGAAAAGGATTTTTTTGGGACGGTAAGTAAAAATTGACTGAAAAAATAAAATAAAAAAACCAAATATTTTTTACTCACACGAAAAAGCAACTTGACTCAAATGTTCCACACAATGTTTTAATTATTATTTGACGACTTATAAAATTAGACTACAATAATTCAAATGTTTAATAATTAGTTGATTAAGTATTAGTCTGAAGTTAAATCCTTCAAGGACTATGTGATGTATGTAATATCAACAATATATTTATATTTTATATAATTATAGAAAATTAAAATAAAATAACATTATAACATCATAAATATTTATAATCAAATTTAAATCAAACTTCAAATTCATCTGAAATTTCACAAAACTCAAAAAATTTGAAAAACAAAACTCATTTTTTTTACTATAGACCGGAATCTCACTACTGAAGGAGAATTATCAAAATGTTATTACCAGTTAAAATAATTAAATAGAAATCCAGATTTGGCCCCAATATTCTAGCAGTGAGATTTCTTTTTAAAAAATGTCAAAATTTTGTAATGTAAAATGTCACCCAGGAGATAACCATCACTGAAATATTTTTGGGTGAAATAATGGGAAGGCAACCAATTTCGACATAGAAGTCGATCGCTGCTAAGGCCGCGGGACGATGTTTGATGGAAGATCACAGCACCGCGGCGCAATCAATGCATAGGCAGCTTCCCAGTTCATGCAACTGCACAACTTATTCAACCTGAAATCAAAGGATAGTGTGGTTTAACGCAAGGTAATAAGTAGATCGAAACATCATCATTTCCACGGGAATCATAACGTCCGTCGTATATGGATGGATTACTAGCATTGCCGCTTACAACTCTGTACGAGACACATGAGCATGAGCATTTTAATAGAAGACATTAGCATAATTGCAACTTGCAAGAGCTTCTTATTCCACTAATGAGTATTAGCTTCGGATGAACATTCAATCGGTGCAGTCCAAAATTTTCAAAAACTGATTAAACCGAATTCGATGTATAGAACCAACAGAACCAATCAAAATAAATTTGATTAACCAGGAAAGAAAACACATTAAGCCGATCATCAGTTCTAACAATTAAAAAATATTCATATAAAAGAACAATGGCCAATGAAAGAGTTTTTACCTATCAACATCAAGATCGCCGACTTGAAGATGCTAGAAACGTGTCTCCCACAGACAATGGCAACTGCCACATTCCGAAGTTCTGAACCATACAAAGACACAGAAAGACATGTTTAGGGTGTGCCAAGGACTCTCCAAATACATAGAGAAAGTTTCAAAAAGATAAACATATCCGTGAGAGAAACATACCCATATCCGACACTCACAACCAACTTTGACTAACATAGATGGAAGGGAATGAAGCGAACCTGAGACTGCCAACTATAGTACTCTGCTTCATGGCGCTTGAACTGATAAAACAGTAGTTACTGTGGCAAACGGGAAAGCAATTGCTGCTGCATATTCCGATATTCTGATAAAACACACCCGACTAAGTAATATAGTATTAACAAAGTAATAGTCAGGTGAACCAAAACTCCCTCTGAGGAACAGTGATGCCAAATCATTCGGAGAACTCTACTGTTAGAATTCTACCAATAAGTGCTTTGATCTATGGTGGGATTCCTCTATAAAAGTTATTTCTTCAACCACAATTCTTTTGGGGCGTAATCACCTATTTATACAACTTGGAAGAAATGTAATATAAACCCTAAGAATCGCATGTCCTCAATACCACCTTGAGAACGATGTTAACAGAGCCTTTTCCATGTCAGAAAGAAGTGAAGCTTGCGACAGAAAATCCCAGATTTATCTTGTATCACACGTGTACAGTGAGAGTCGGAAAGTAGGCACTGGTCAGTTTTTCAATATTATTGTTATGCATTGCAGCATGTAAAACTGGCAATCCCATTTGCTTTTTTCTTCTTAAGAAACCATCAAATGGAAAAATTCCTCCTGGTATAAAATCATGCTTATCAGCTACTTTTTCTTTTCCTAATGGCTAATGGCTAATGGCTTCCATCGCAACACGTATTAAACGAAGCAGTCCATCTATGTCTAGGAAGTTAAAATCAAGAGCCTTTTTCACAGAATATATAACTTTCCCATTATCATCCCCTGAGAAACTTGATTTAGCATGTGCAAAAGCAATTCGTGATTTCCTTGAAGCTTCCATGGCATAATTTACATCCTGTGCCTGCAAAATGTATCACATTTGGTTTTGGTCATCATGGACATGGATCACTAAACCTATACAGGATATATAAGCCAATAGAGAATCAAATGACATAATCTATGATAACAAAAGAAAGCCGAAAGACACAATGCATTAGACCTAAGAACCTCTTGCGCTTTACAAGCACAAAGTTTCAAAACCATAGATTATATGGGTTTGTGAGAATGTCAAAAAAGCTTTTGGGCATTAGACAAAAAAATAACACTGTTACCGGGAAAAGGTTAGCGTGTGTTGGGGGGGGGGGGGGGGGGGGGCGATGCTGATCACTCATAACATTAAAACATGAATTGCACTTTCAAAATCACATAACTACACTTACAAAATTGAGCAACCGCACAAAGTTAGGACGGTTTCTAGCAGAAATAACATGATTTCCAGCAACCTGGGGAGAGCTAACACCTTTTGGAAAAGCAACCTTGTCTGATGTCGTTGGGTGGTTTAAATTATCAACATCTGAGGCAGAAGAAAAAGGAGACTCGCCTGATATGGAAACATACATCAATATCAAGAAAATAAGTTAAATAAGCTGGCAATTTGTCTCATTCAGCAAAACTTTAGAGTTATTTATAAAGAATTTTAGTGTCCATAAATGAGCATACAGAAGAAAGAAGGAAAGGATGGGGGGGGGATAAAAGGGTCTAGGGAGAGAAAGATGAGCAGGCTTGAAAATATCTTTTCATATGCATGTAAACCTAAACTTAGGTCCAAAGGCAAATTTGTAAAAACATCTTAAATGTTAAATAGCAACTACAACACTAAATTAATCTTCTCCACTTCCGACAGATGAATGAATATGTATCTCTGTGACGCCCATATACCTCTCTCTCGGTGGAAAAAGAGAGAAAAGAACACCAAGAAACACATTCATGGTGTGTAAGGAAATAACTCATTTAAGCAAAGCTATCAATTTCAGCTCTGCTTCTAGAATGTAATCTTCTCATGCAGAGGTATCTTCACAAATTAAGCAACAAGATTCCAGAATAAATACGAGAGGCTGCTGCTCCTTGATCACTAAGTGCAAAAGAGCCAGTGACAACAATTACAAGTATATGTGCTAGACAGACAAGCATCAAGGAATACAGCCAGCACAATCACTGGGTTCTTTGAATTACCAGGAGGAACCATTTGTAACGCTGTCTGCAACTCACGTCGATCTCTACTTGCATTGGCATGAGAGGTATAGATGACTCTCATATATGCCACCTCTGTACACTTGTAGGCCAAAGAGGCAGCAGCCATGTCGTGTAATCTCTCATATTCATGGGCACAAAACCTGAAATATCAATTAGTAGCCACAGACACAAAAATTAAAAAAAAAAGTGACTAAATAAACCACCCCAAACCAAAATGCAATAACAGAATATTCCATGTTGCAAGAAACTTTTTTTAGCTAAAATAAGATTAAGTTCCAACAAAGTGTAAAAAATGGACTATAGCAACTAATATTTAACTTACTCGCAAAGTTTTGCAGTGCTGCTATATATTTGCATAGACTGAATCATCTCTCCCTGCTTAGTACCCTCATTGTTGCAAGATTCTAGTAGAGATGCACTATGTAGAAACTTCAATGCTGCCTGGAAGTAAAGTGCAGTACTCTCCGCACTTGATCCAGAGTTCTAATAGAAATTTTCAAAAAGCCAAAAAGGATAAATCAAGCTTGGTAGAGGCTAGGCCAAAATGAAATTGCAACAAGGAAACAATAAGGTAAAAACCTTGACACGATCAGCTAGATGCTTCAAATCTTTAGCCTCCTTCAAAGCATTGGTAGCTGCCTGACTTGAGGAATCTTTTCTCATTGGACTAGGGGCATCAACGTCCCTGATCCTATGTCCACCTGATGTAGTATGTCTAGAACTACCATGTCGAGTCCCATTTTGATGATCAACCTTTTTTATTTGTTTTTGTACCTTCTTCAATGCATCACCTTGAGATCCATCAGCTCCATTTCCCTGTTGGGACCCAGTAGGGCGGGGGCAATGAGTCAGCATCTCATTTGGAGTTCCTCCAGAAGGTGGTAATGATAACAAGTTCCCTCTCCCAGAAGCAATTTCAGCATGATCAGATTTGTCAAAGTGGGTTCTCTTATACTTGCTAGCATTGCCATCCTGCACAATTTTCTGCTTCACAGTAGACATTACATCTTGACCTCCAGTGCCATCTCGATTAGCATCTGAACAACCAACATTTGATTGACTTTCTCTTTTACTACTCTCACCAGACAGTTTTCCCACAGATTCTTTATTATCATCAACAAATCTATTCTCACTTTCATTAGATGTAACCCTAAGCTTCCCCTGAAAATTATTTCTACTATCCCTAGGTTTTACCTTACGTGAAGGCACATGATCTTCCAGTTCATCAACAGAATCAGATTTAAGCTTATGACTCCTATCCTTAGACTGTGAAGAACCCTTGCCCAACTTTCTTGGCTGAGAGACATTGCCATCACCATGTTTGTCATTCTGATTTTCATCATCATGGTGTTTATCCACTGTTGTTAATTCGCCGACATATTTAGCCTCTTGGCCTAAATCGTCAACAGTACCATTCATAAATTGACCTTTTCTGACATCAGGAGAAGATTCAATTGAAGCCTTAGCTCTACTGCCACCTAATTGACCATCATCCTTATCCTGAACATCAAGTATAGAAGAGTCAAGGGACCCATGTTGAGCTGCAAGGGAAGTTTTTCCCTTCCTTATACCAGAATTGTCACTCTGACCCTTATCTTCACCATCTGAGTATCTACTTGGACTACCTGCAACAAAGAGATCAGCATCACGAGACTCATCTTTCCCTGTAACATTCCTCCTTGCCAATGGAAGGTTATCTGGATTAGTAGATCTCATTGAAGATGAGGACTCTGATTTTTCAGGTGAGTCTTCAGTTTCATGGAAGCCAGGCTTTGATTTATGTGAATAAGAAAGCTTAGATGAGCTTGTGGCTGCTGCCAAAGAAGGCTGGGAAGATGCAAAATCCCTTTTCAGTGAATCTGTACCACACAAGTTACGTTGGGACAGAGTGCTATCTAATTCTTGCCCACTACGGTGATTCTTTGAATGTATATTTTTTTTCTCCAGCTTACTGCTGCTTTTACTTGTAGAGGAGGAATTCTTCCCCCCAGACAGAGATGCCCTGGCCTTCTTTTCCTGCCTGTAGTCATTTTTGCTTAACTCTTCTTTCACGAAAACTCTGCTATCATCATCAACTTTCCTCTTTCTTGAAACTTCCCCAGTCCCACCATCAAAATTCACCAGATCGACTGATCCATCAGCCAAGGAAACCTGAACTTTTTCCTTAGGTCTTTTACCAGAGACCTGTTGTTTGTCCTCCTTATCCAACTTTGGATCATTATAAGAACGTTCACTGTGTTTAGGCTGATCCTTTCCTATTAATGCGGTTGGCAGATCACTATTTGTGCTAGGACCCCCCTTACAAGCATGCTCAGACATACAATCTTCATCAGCAAGATGCAAACTTTCAGACTTAATTTTCTTGGACACCCTTAAAGAATCTTGATCAGTGGTCCTTTTTCCTTTCATCTTTGAAGTTTTGGCATCACCTAATTTCATGTGTTTCATAAAAGCAACATATTATATAATTTCAAAAAGAAACTCTAGATGTACAATAAATATATGTTTAAAAAGCGTACCTCCACCAGAGCCGTGTTCTGAGACTTTATTCTTCTCTTTCTTCTTACTTTTGTGTTTCTTGGCAGGCAAATCACATTTTCTAGGATCATGCAAACCAAGGTCACTTACCACAGGAGATTTAGTTATATCAGTTAAACTCCCAGATATTTCTTTTGAACCATGTTTCTTCCTTCCAGAAGGAGGAATGGCATGTGAACCAAAACATTGTTGGTTTTGTTCAGGTTGCAGGGTATCAGCTGACTGTAATCGGGACATAGTACTGTCATGATTATTTTGACTTGCTACAGCAGGAACTTGATACAATGCAAAAACAGCTTTTGTAGTTTCCTCCTCATCAACACTGCAGTGGTTCATTGCAGGCCTAAACATTTACAAGACAAACAATATTAGAGACAGAGAACTGGAGTTATTTCTCCACAATCCATCACAAAATTAACCACCAAAACCATTTTCACGTTCACTCCAACACCGTTTTAACAATATATATATATATATATATATATGTATATATGAAAAACTTAGGAGTCCAAACCCTGAAGGCCTGAACCATTAAATTACAGTTATAAAAATTTAGAAGGGATGCTAAAAAAACTTACAGCCAGCTAAGCATGCTGCATGACCACTTCTCAGGTAAATCAGTAGGCTTTATGCTTATTGGAAGAAGGCGCCACTTCATGCACTTATCACAAGAAACCCAGTTTTCTTTTATCAATACAGGAGCTGCAGTTCCAAGGCAAGCTCCAGCAGCATTCACATTACCAGAGTTAGAAGCACCATTCACAGTTGCTACAGGGTATGATTTGCTTACCAGTAAATCCTCACTTTTCTTACCACTTCGTCTGTCAGTATGTGCACTGTTAATGGCCAATGTATTTTTTTCAATCTTATCATCGTCCTTCATCCAATCTTTAGAATGAAATTCTAATGTATTTGTTCTGTTCTCTTCCTGTTCTGCTCCTCCAACATCTCCAAAAAATTCTCTATACCAATCTTCAGCCTTTTGTAAAACAATGTCTAATTTTTGGTCTCCTGAATCCCTTTTGTTTGTATTATTTTTCACATGAGCAGTCTGCTTATTTTTCAGCATCGAAGAAGAACTAACCCTAAAGATTTCTTTAGTTACCTCAGCAGCTAGACTGACTTGACCATGACTGCCTTTTGATTTATTTTTTCCACCAGAAGAGGTATGCTCCTTGGCAGGATGCAACTTCATATTGTCTTGCTCATGCGATGTAGTTATCT
This sequence comes from Hibiscus tridactylites, assembly GCA_958450335.1. NCBI lineage: Eukaryota > Viridiplantae > Streptophyta > Magnoliopsida > Malvales > Malvaceae > Hibiscus > Hibiscus tridactylites. Next base: position 102,409,847 of record OY288270.1, on the reverse strand, counting down.
GACTGCTCTTCTTCCTAAGAGGATCTACAGGTTCACTCTTTGGAGCTTTGCTACTTTTTAGAGTATTAGACTCAGCTTTGACAAAATCACAAATGATTTCTTCTTTAATATGCTCATCTTTTCTCGGACAGCCTGAATTTTCATCCAGAACCTCTTGTGCAGAACTAGCCCTTAGATTCTCCAAACCAATATTTTGTGCAAGTATTGGCTTCACTGACTCCTCCATAGCTACATTATGGACACCTTTATTTCTTGCTATGCTCTTATCTTTTACCTTGTCAACAGAAGAATGTGAATTAGGCAAAAGAGGAAGATTTAATGGTTTTGAAACAAGCTCCTTACAAGCCAATGTGTCAATATCTACTTCGTTCTTTGACATAATACCATTGTCATTCCTTATTTCTCTTTTACTGACACCCTTCCTTTCTACTGTGAAGCCCTTTTTCTCCACTGAATTTGCTTTCTCATCTCCCAATAATATTTGATTACACTTTCCAGAATTTGATCTGTTATCTTTTGGATCTTTTTCCTTTAGAATCAAGTTAAGTAGATGATCAGGGAGAGGTGACAGTAGTGCTTCCCCAGGCACCGGGAAGGAAGTCATCAACTGCTCAAAAATATCCAGAAAAAGAAAATATTCAGATCAATTTAGGATCATCAGATGTAAGAAAATACAAGATTAGAGAAAAAGAAAAGCATTTTTCATCAGATGTAAGAAAATACAAGATTAGAGAAAAAGAAAAGCATTCTTTATATGAGAAGAATAATAGATATTAAATGGAGGATTTACCCGAATAATACAGGTTGGAGATTCAAATAACGGGTCTAGAGTCTCCTGATACATCCCTTCACTTTCAGAAGGGCTCTCATCTAAGGAAGAAGATGGTGAGACATCAAGGCCAAGACCACAGTAGATTGCAGCATTTTTTTGTGTCAACAAGTTATCTGAACCCACTTTGATTCGTAGCTTCAATGTTTTCTGCTCTGGCAGATTGGCAGCTTTCTTGTCTGCATATTCGCACCTAGAGGAAAGCTCATACGCATGAATAGGTGTTATGCTGACCTCTTGCTTAATTGAATCATTTGCAGATGATGCCTGCAAAGCAGGGAGAGTTCCAAAATCTGTAGGATGACGACCATCCTGTATAACAAAACAAAGAAAGTGCTCACTTTAACTTGGACTTCTCAAATCAACCAAGATCCTCCAAAAGATTCCTCCCTTATACAAAATGAACTATACTTCCAGGGGAGGAAAAAGAGACAGAGAGAAACTCTTACCTCCACTTGTATCTCGTTAGGAGATCTAGGTACATTGCAGCTCTTAACTTTTGGCAGACTCTTCGAATGAGACCAGACAGGAGATCGTGGACAAGTAGGCAAGAATGATCCATATCCACCAAATTTTGCCCCTGCGAGAATGTCCAGAATCCCAAATTCATCAATTTCAAAATATGAATTCCAACTTATGTTGACTCTTGACCTTACGAGAACCATGGTTCTCTTTTCTTCGGACTTACCCAGGTTTTCTGCAGATACTCCACCTTCAAAATCTTTTTGAAAATGTCCAAGAACATGTTGAATTTTCTCATCCTTAAAAACATTATAGCAGCCACATCACTAAAAATATCATGAAATACAAGGAGAGAAACTAAGAACAAATATCAGAAATATGATAACACACTGGGAGGGGTCTATGAACATGTAATCCTACATCATAATGTTAGCCCTTGGAGCTAATCCTCTAAAAGTATTTATACTACGGGTAGACTCTACTGAGCTTAAATCTTGGTTACTCTCCTAACTTTCAATAAAGAAAATCCCAGAACTTACCATAATAAAACACCACCAACCTTACATGGAAACTGATAGAAGCAGGAATAATGGTACGTAGGAACAGCAATCTAAGGAATCAAAGGAAATCTGTATTGGATAAATTCACTGATAAAGGCAAGTTTGTAAGGAACAGACCAGAAGCCTAGTACAAAGATGATAAAAAAATCAGAGATGAAAAACAAGACTAGGACCCATTAGCATATTTATAACCAAATAGCTTTGAGGGGTCAGTTATTACTTATTAACAGAGCAGCAAAACTAAAAAACAAGTAATGCAGTTGGATGAACTTGTGGGATGTGTGACTTGGGGAAGTAGAAGATCAGTGTGAAACCTCCCAACTCCAACAGATTCTTATATCGGTCTTGGGACAAGTCAATCCCTAAGTGGGACAGAGCAGCAAGTTTATTCACCCCACATGGCGTGGCGTCCTAAAGTAAGGGTGCACCGGTGGCAATGTATCAGAAACAAACGTTACAAAAAATGCTGTGCTAGCTTCCAATTGTGAACGTTATATTCAAGATTACCATAATAAAACAACACCAGCCTTACATGGAACCAAATTTACAAGCAATGTCTTCTCTGAAAAACGTGCCAACTCACATACAACAATTCAAAGTTAGCTAATGTGCAGGAGTCTCACTCTCCTAAGGTCCAACTATGAAATTCCCAATGTTATATTGAAAAATTACCACAATAAAACATCACCAACCCTACGATAAAACGAAAGTCGCAAAGACTGCCACTTGAATCTTACTCTCCTAACTTCCAATTACAAACATTACATTCAAGATTACCTTAACTAAACATCGCCAACATTACACGGAAACAAAGTTAAGAGCAATGTGTCTCTAAACATGTATCTAACTCACACCTGAGGACTCGAAAACCCTCAAACTATAAGCACAGCACTACATACACACACTACACAAAACCCTTCATATATGACAGTGCTAGACATGTTGCAGAAAACAATTCAATTAACTTAATTAAACCTCTTAAAAACTAAATTCTCTATATCCATGCATCATAAACCAGACAAACTTGCAATATTGGAATAAAAACTAAAATGTCAAACATATCTTGCACAGGAAGTAACACAATTAGACAGCAAAAACGTTTAAACCCAAGTTATAATATCTAAATTGCACTTAATAAGCGTAGAAATCCTTAATTTGGATCTAAAACCCAATAAAACAATTAAACATTAATAAGAGACAAAACGAGATACAGCTTTTTGCAGCTAATAGGAAATAAAAAGACCCCAAGTTTCCTTACAATGTAAGAGAGAGAAGATAGATCATTCTCGGGGCCGGTTGCGGCATCATATTCATCGTTATAAGAGCATGCCTCTCCTTCTTCAAGCTCAGACTCTTCCATTTCTCTTGCACCGTAACCTAACCCTAGCCCCTTCCTCGCATCGTTACACCCTAACGAAATCATTCAACAAGATGACAAAAACAATAAGAAATGGAAACGAGTAAATCTCAACCGAATTTGAACAACTTCCTAAAACCCACCGTGAGGAAATGGATTTTTTTACCCTAATTTCCATGAATTGAAAAGAAAACAAACAAACAAAGTGGATCAAGAATCCAAACACCAAATCAAAATTTTAGAACGGTTCAATTTCAACAGAGAATAAAGCATTTAAACACGAGGATCTCCAGAACCTTCAATGTTTTAAAGGGGATTTTATTTATTTATTTATTTATTTATCGATGCGATCTCTTTAGCTGGAATGGATTGGCACATAGAATGGAAAATGAGAGAGAGAAAGAGCGACTCTCTCTGGTTTTGGTGTGCATTGCAGCCGCCTTTTATTTATTTATTTATTTATTACATTTCTTTGTTGTTTTTTTCTGATTTTATTCCCAATTTTTGTAATAAAAAAAACTTTAATACATAATTTTACATGACTCGCGTTTGAGAAAAGCCATGGTCATTAATTTCACATTAAAAAAATGTTTTGAGATATATAAACGGTGGCGCTACACATTCTATCAAGACATGTCTTTCGGGAAGAAGTACAATAAATTTATGCGATTATGCGAGTGTTTAGAGTTTAGATTTAGTTTGTTAGGGTTTAAATTTAGGATTTGAGTTATATACTATAAATATGCAAGTTTGTGTCAAAGTAATTTTAACACAACATATGTATAAAAATTACACTTTTTATTCTTAAATTTAAAGATTTATTATATTTAATAAATCAAAAAGTTTCATTATATTTAATATTTAATTTTGTTGAAATTGTTCGACTCCTTCAATAGAAGTGTTTGAAATACCGTTCGATAAATAGTATGTTGAAACTTAAACAATTGATATTCTTTGTGTCGATCTCTTCATAATATGTTGAGAGTCGTTAATGATTCGGGGTGTGGCTTGTGTAAAAACACGAATATTTGTGCATGAAGAGCTTAAAACCTCGCATATTGTATAGGTCATGAACTTGCAAGTCAGGCGATATCAACTGTTTGACAAAAGACACGTTACAATCTATTTTCGAAATAATCGATCTCCCAACAAATTTATATCTCAATTAAATAACCGGATTCAATCAATTAAAATTGGTTAAACAGAAAACATAACAACTTAACATCCAAATTGTTTTTTTTAGCAAAAGAACGCATACTAACAAGTAAACAAGACATTTGAAGATGTGAAGTATTAATCTCAAAAGTCAAAAGCATAATAAGCTTGCATTGTAGAGTAAAACGTGGCACTCCTTACATTATCCCACATCATGAGAGGACAACGTGAGCTTAGATCTTATTTTTGTATTTCTTGAATTCTCGCAAGCCGAGCTCGGTAACGTGGGCTTATAACCCCGAGTTGGGGGCATTAAGGTGGTTCGGTAAGAGAGTAGAGCGCGATGTTTTCCAGACGCAGGCTACTGACTGATGACTAGGTGTGCTGGACGGACTACTGGCTTCTCAGAGCCAGCCACGCTATTCGTCGTTTTTGATGACAAAACGACCAATTAGGTCCGGAGACCAAAGGAGTAGGCTTAGAAGGTTGGCGGTGGTAATTTAAGGTTTGGGTTTAAGAGATTTTAGGGATTTAGGGTTGATTTTGTAAAAATTGCAAAATTTTGAAAAAACATTGTTTTAAGTTTATAACTTTAGAAGAAAAAAAATAAACATGTCATGTGTCAAGTATTGATTGGTTAACAATTTTTTGACACTCATTAACGGCCAGACACCTAAAATTGTAACTTTTAAAACTTCAAGCACTTAAAATTATAACGGTTGAAACTTTGGACACTCAATTTAAAAAAATACTTTAAGCATCTAAAATTCAAAAAATTTACTTTAAACATCTATTTTTCATGGGTAATCTTCACCAGTGGTCCCTTTCGTTTAGGGTGTGTTTTATTCTGGTCACCAAAATTCAAAAACGATTATTCCGGTCACTTACGTTTAGAATCGTTTCTATTTTGGTCACTTGGCCGTTAGTCTCCGTTACTTAAAAAAATTAATTTCTAATTTAACCCCCCAAACTTTCAAAATTTTATTTTTCACCATCTTCCCAAAAATTATAAAACTAAAACCCCAAAAAATTAATTCAAAACCCTAACGATGAATACAACTGGGTCACTTTTTGAATTTACATTAAGTGTAAGAGATTAGATAATCTCTTTTTTTTTAACTTTGCAAAACTAGGAGATTAGATATGAATGCCAATTCCATCAGTAATTTGAAGGCTTGTGGGTTCCAAATTCGACTCCGAGCTTGCATTTGCTCTGTTCAGTTGGGATGTTGCCATATCGGAGTCTCAGTAGGGACCAAGGAAGGAATGCTGAAGAGTTGATTTCTAGTGATTGTAATTGTTAATGGCCTATACAGGGTTATTGGCAAGCTTGCAAGGTTGCACAAGGCTCCCACATTTCCTTTGGTGGATAAAAGTCATTCGAACTCACTGAAGATTGCAACTGCTTATCGAACGAGTTGTGCTTCTCATGTGTCCAAACTGTAGTTCGATTCGAATAGGTTAAAAAATTAAAACAACAAAGGAAAATATTAGAACTGAAAATAGAGCTATAGCAATAAAGAAGAAAAACTGAACACCAAATATTGCCAGAGAACTTATATGAGAAGTCCCAAGTAAGACAATGGTGAAAACTCTCTTCTTCCATTAAGGTTCTCTTAATACATTTTTTGTATTCGAATGCTTGGAATTGCTTATCGGACAGTATTCCTATTTAATCTCCCAGTTTTGCAAAGTTAAAAAAAAGAGATTATCTAATCTCTTACACTCAATGTAAATCCAAAAAATGACCCAGTTGTATTCATCGTTAGGGTTTTGAATTAATTTTCTGGGGTATTAGTTTTATAAATTTTGGGGAAGATGGTGAAAAATAAAATTTTGAAAGTTTGAGGGTTAAATTAGAAATTAATTTTTTTGAGTAACGGAGACTAACGGCCAAATGACCAAAATAGAAACGATTCTAAACGTAAGTGACCAGAATAATCGTTTTTGAATTTTGGTGACCAAAATAAAACACACCCTAAACAAAAGGGACTACTGGTGAAGATTACCCATTTTTCATTTAAGCATGTTACTTATAATCAAAAGTAAATTCAAATACTTGCCGGCTTTCCCGGCACAATTTTTCAGGCACAAATATGACAATGGTTAGAGGTGTGCAAAAAATTAAAAAACCGAAATCGATCTCGAAACCGAAAAATTAGTTAATCGAATTGAAAATTTTGATTTCGATTCGGGTTTTTGTTTTTTAAAAATAAATCGGTTCAGTTACGGTTCACGGTTTTGAGACAATCTGGGTAATCGAACCGACCGATTATATAATATATATTATTATATTATATATCATTTTAATATTATATATTAAAAAAACAAATTTTATTTTATTTTCTTATTTTCCAAAAGTAAAACCACAATTTCATTTTATGAAGTTTAAGTGAAACACTTGCTAGTATTAAAAAGGATACTAATATCATGTGTTGAATTATAAAAGTATATATATTTTTCTAACATATTATTAAAATTTATATTTTCAATAAGCAAAATAAAAAACTGTTACCCGAACCGTATCGAACCGAATTTTTCAGTTAATCGGTTGAATGGTCACGACTTAGGGTCAAAAATTAGGTGACCCGAACTTACCGATTAACTGAAATAATTTACTAATGGTTAACCAAACTCGGTTTTGCACACCCCTAACAATAGGTTAATTCGATTATAATAAAAATGCTATTGATACCAAATCCACATGTACCAAAATTCACTAATTTGAACATGACAATGGTTTAGTTCGTTTATAATAAAAATGCTTTTTTTCTTCTTTGTGTTATTATATTATACTTTTATTTTCTCTAGTTTTCAATAAAAATAAGTTTATTTTTTTGTCATTTTTTCTTTACCTTACCTTATGACACGTATTTTTCTGTCTTTTGATATATATTTTTGCTTTTACTGACCATCGTTTGACTTTTTTTATTTTTCTCATGATTGGATTTGATGTTGTTTCGACTGATCAATATGACGTTTACTTGATTATCTTAATGATCTCTCGTGCTTTGGACCTTTGTATTGGATTTAAATACGTGGTTTTACATTCGTAGATGATTTTCTCACGACACTCGACTCTAACTTGCAGTTGTCTATGATCTTTTTAGTGGGTTGATATTTTTTTGTGGTTTGTTTGTCGTTGCAATAAGATCTGTTTGTATCTATATTTTATTTTAATCTTTTGACTAAATTTTTAACCTTCCCCTTTTATAAGATGACGAAATTATGTGCTTCATTTATGTTTATGATTGCAAATTCTCAAGGAAATTTAAATATTTTATTTTTTTAATAAAATTACGGGTTTTATCAAAAAAAGTAAACTTTATATTATCAAAATTAAATAAAAAGTTTAATTCATTAAAACAATATAAACTAATAGAAGTGAATAGATAGGCTTAAATATAAATTTACCCCTAAACACCTATTTAAAAAATTTAAATCTTACATTCTAAACATTATAAATTAAATCATAAAACCTAAATTAAATAACTTTTTTTAAACTACAAAAGAATTTAATCTAATATTCATATGTTGTTAAATCATAAGTGATGCAAGAAATTATTAAACGTAAAACAAGTAGGATGACGTCATCACCAACCTGACAGCACTCGAGCAAAGACCGAGGGTTACAACGGTAATTTTATTCACTATAAGTGTCGGTTGCCTGTTTACTTTCAATGTCCAAACCCCATTTCCGTTTTACCAAATTTGCAGGTGCGCTTTATTTGGCGGGTACAAAATAAATATTTGCTTCACAAGTCCTTATGTTATACTCCACTTTTTAAATTAATCACTACACTTTAAGACACTTTTAATTAAGTTTTAAATTTATTACTAATATTTATCAACCAGGTTCTAAACAAAAACAACCAATTTATGATTAAATGTCGGTATAAATTTGTCCAACTATCAAAAAAAATAATTTAGACTAGATGCGTTAAAAATATATAGTGTCAATAAAATTAAGGAGAATTTTTATTTTTTAGTGTCTGATCTAAATTGTTCATGTGTAAAATTATGATTAATGTGTCTCAAATATCTTTCACGTTAGATATTATATCACATACACAAACGGTGTAGAATTTTTTTGATTAAATAGAGAAAATATAATTCTCACACTGAAATTCGAACTCATATAAGATAGAACAATATAAGCATCTGAGCCACCAGATCGATTTCTGGTGTAAATTTTTTTTACACAAGCATGCATATTCTAAGACTAAAATTCAAGATTGAAATTCCTAACCTTAAAACCATAAATACTAAAACATAAACATTATTACAATTTAAACCCATAACTGCTAAGCTTTAACTAAAACGCTAAACTCATAAATTAACCTGCTTATAGAAATTAAAGTTTCTATCACCTGTGTATGAGATAATAATTCTTGTATTTAATGTCATAGCGAATGGTTATGGAAGAATCTGAATGATAGGATACAAATATTTCGATATTTCAATCGGAATGTTTTAAAGACTAATTTAGAATAAAAGAAATAGTTTGAGGACTTGAGTGTAGTTAACCCAAATATGATCAAAGAAGCTATGTAAGAAATATCTCCCCGAAAACCAAACCCGTACGGTATTGTTTGAGAGAGCGAAAGAAACAAAAGCTCGCAGTGAAGGAATCTCTTTCGCTCTTCTTCTTCACCATTATCTTAGCAAATTTCCTCTCTGGATTGAGCTCTTTCCGATCTTTCCAGAACATTCCAAGCATCTCTCGTGGAACCTTCCATTTTTTTGCCGGGTGAACTCGGTAAGGTATTACTGTAGTACAGACCGCGTACACCCTACCTACACAAAACCCTGTTTCGATGGAGTTGTACGGTCGGAACCCGACTCGTGACGGATCTCATCCCGGTTATCAACCCGAATGGACCCCCGCCGGGCACGAAACCGGCTTGGAAGGTATTTTCCGTTCATTTCAATGTGAACAGATTCTCCGTTTTCTCTTCTCGCATTTTGACAATGCTTCTTTGGTCAAGCTTATTTTAGGGTTTTTGTAATAATGTGGAGAGTGAATTAGGGTTTATTCGTATTTCTGTTCTGTGATACAGAATCGATGTGGCAATTGTCGTTGAGGGGCGGCGAATCGTACCCGGAACGGCCCGGGGTAACCGACTGTGTTTACTACATGCGAACCGGGTTTTGTGGATACGGCAACAGCTGCCGTTACAATCATCCCCGCAACCGAGCTGCGGTAAATTTCTCTATCATTTTGATTATATGTGAAGGTGTTTGGTTCATCATTGAAATGTTATTGATTAATGTGTCTGAAATTTGCTGTTTCTGGGTACATTGGGGTGTAAGTGTAACTAAGTGAACTTAATATTTTAGAAAGGTGGAAGTGAAAAATGCAGCTGGAATCATTTTGTTAATAATAGTGTATATTTGTATGACTTAACATTGAAAGAAAACTCTTATATGGGTATAACAATCATCATTAGTGATTATCTTTTTCTGATTATTCCATTCATAGAATGTGTATTTGTTGCTTTTAATACGTAGGGGCTTTGATGCAATCACCCTTTTTAATGCATTGTTTCCCGCTAAATAGAATCCAGATACTACAATTTAGAAGATATGATTGACATCCTTGTTCTGGGTTTAAATGATTCTAGATACCTGCAAGTTATGTTTCTGTATTTCTTTACAAACTTCCCTAAAACTGGCCATTCTGTTGTCCCTTTTCTTACACTCTATTTCATACCAAACTATCGGATACCTGTGTAAGTTGGTAGAAGTCAATTCCGTATATTTGTACCAAAAGATTTTGTTTAGCCAGCAAAGAGGACTGTAGTCTGTATACCATGGGATAGTTGCTTCGTTTGGACCTACCTCTACTTAAAAACTGAACTTCAAGTCTTCTTTATCTGTCGCTCAGGATATAGAATAACATGATTCAAATAAGGTATTTTTCCCACTTCATTTATTGTTAAAAATGAATGGAGGGTAGTTCTTGATAGAATTGGATCATATAAGAGAATTTATTTTGGTCGTCTTATTTGCCTGTGTTTTTAAACTGAGGCAGGATTTTTATGGTTTTCAGCTTTAAGTCTTTTCTGAGAGTTGAATCTATTATTTTTAATTGGTTGTGATGCCGTTTAGGTTGAGGCTGCTGTAAGAGCCACAGGGGAGTACCCTGAACGACCAGGGGAACCCGTATGTCAGGTATTAATTTATTGTAAAAAATACAAAGTTGTTTTATCATGAGTCAACTCCTTTGGTAATTAATGCTGCAAATACCTTTTCTTCCTGTTTTTAACTTGTTCCTTTTTCTTTTGCATCTATGTAGTTTTATTTAAAAACCGGAGCCTGTAAATTTGGTGCATCCTGCAAGTTCCACCATCCAAAACATGGAGGTGGATCCTTAAGCCATGTTTCATTGAATATATTTGGATACCCATTACGAGCGGTTTGGATGATCTCTTTTCTTGTTTTCCCCTCAATTTTTATTTGTCTGTTTTTTGAGGATTCTTAAAACCTCTAGGCATCAATTTGATGTGCATCCATTGACAGGGTGAGAAAGAATGCTCCTACTATTTGAAAACGGGGCAGTGCAAATTTGGTATTACTTGTAAATTCCACCATCCTCAACCAGCTGGCACATCAATTTCATCATCTGCACCTCAATTTTATCAGCCGGTGCAGTCTCCTTCTGTCCCGATACCTGAACAGTATGGTGGGGCATCCACCAATGTGAGAATGGCAAGGCCGCCACCTTTACCTGGTTCATATGTTCAAGGGGCTTATGGCCCTGTCCTGTTTTCTCCAGGAGTGGTTCCTATTCAGGGTTGGAATCACTACTCGGTAGGATGATCAGCACAGTTGCATTTAAAGATAATGTCAAGACTATATGAGATTCCTGAATCTGTTTTCGGCTTACTTGGTGCAGGCGCCTGTAAGCCCAGTGCTCTCTCCTGGTGCACAACCTGCTGTTGGAGCCACTTCTCTCTATGGACTAACGCAACTATCCTCTTCAGCACCTTTGCTTGCAGGTCCTTATCCCTCATTGCCCTCTTCTACAGGCTTTTCAAGCAGTAACCAGAAGGAACATACATTTCCAGAGAGACCTGGTGAACCTGAATGTCAATACTATTTGAGGACTGGCGACTGTAAATTTGGATCATCTTGTAGGTATCACCATCCTAGAGACAGGGTTGTGCCACAAACAAATTGCATCCTCAGCCCAATGGGACTTCCTTTACGTCCAGTATGAACATTCTCATTTCCTTATCTTTTATCCTTGGTCTTGTTTTCTTCTGTTTAAGGTGACACGCTGTTATGATAATTACTCTCATTTATAGTGGGCTTTTAAGGGATCGTGACTTCAAGATCTTGCATCATAAATTAGGTTTGGTTTGGTTAATATGCTTTAAATACCTCAATTATTATTTTTGTCCTGTTAATCCAAAATTCTGTATTATCTGCCATACAGTTAGAGGTTTTTGTTCCTTTGGGCAAAAGAGATTATAAGGAAGATTCCACCGATTTACGGTGGAGAGTAGCATATTTTGTTTCTAGGAGATTTATTAAAATAGGCAACATAAATCTAGCAAAGTTCTGCATGCCTTAAATAACACACAGTCAAGGTTTTATATCATGATGATATACTATTCTGAATCAGCATTTGCAAGTCCTCATTATAGTTATTGCAGCCCTCGAATTTCAGATCAACCAAGACCTTAGTGATCATATATTTTGTAGATTGACATATCTTTTGCCTCTTAAACTGTATTCATGCATTAGTCCATTGCAGCTTTCTCATTTTCTAGAAAATGTTCTAATTCGATTCTTATTCCTGTAAACAGGGGGTGCAGCCTTGTGCTTTCTACTTGCAGAATGGGCAGTGCAAGTTTGGCTCCACGTGCAAGTTCGATCATCCGGTAGGAACAATGAGATATAGTCCATAGTGCCGTCTCTCATTGATATGCCATGCTGGTTGCTCTATGTCCAGTTAAGTCTTTACTGGCTACATTAGCCCCTTTGTCTTCTCTTTGCGGCCCGAGCTGATTTCAGGGTCTAAGGAGGATACTTATTTGAGAAGAATTCCTCCTGCAAGCACATCTAGTAGTTCAGTTGGTTTGATTTTTTTTTGGCAGACAATTTCTATTCCCCTTTCAGATTTGCAGCATTCAAGCAGAGTTCTGGTTCTTTAAGCAGTAGCAGAAGCACAGGACGGGATTGTGAAGTTTGTCGCTCGAATTGATGTGAAATAGACATTCTTCATTTTCCTGGCGACGTGGTTTCACCATCCACGATAAATTTTCAGTATATATTATCTAGCCAATTGTGCAAAGGTATATTTCTCAGCAGCAAGGGTCATCAACAATTCTGCCTTACCACTCAAACGGACTGCTCGTATTTTATGCCTAGCTTGTCTTTATTTACCGTCAATGTCGTCTCAACTCTCAAATAAGCTTTCGTAGCATACTGCGTATGCACTGCTACCCCTCTCCTCCGAATAATCAAAACAGAGAGCCATCATTTCAGGTTAGCCTCTGACTGTACTTTCAACTGGATGATTTGTATACTTTGTTCATTTGCAATGAAGAATTGAAGATGGCATTCAGTTCCTCGTATGTTCCTTCGTCTCTTGCTTTTCCGGATAATCAAAACTTGACGTATGAACGAAACTTGTGAAAACTAAAAGTTTTGATAAAAGGTGGAGGTTAGAGGTGAAGAGCGTAGGGGGGCAGCAGTTGGCTTAGAAGGGGCTGGTCCGTAGCCCAGACCAGGTGCTGCTCTGAGAAGCCAGGACACCATGTCGTCGATAGCCTTAAATGACTGATAATCACCGCACGCTTTATCCCTCTTACCCGAACCACCTTAATGCCCCCAACTCCGGGTAATAAGCCCACGTTACCGAGCTCGGCATGCAAGAGTCCAAGAGGTACAAAATATAAGATCTAGGCTCATGTTATCCTCTCGTGATGTGGGATACAATATAAGGAATTCCAATTTAATTGTAAATATATTATGTGTTTAAATTTAATTATAAATATGTATAATGTTATGGTACTAAGGATTAATATCCTATACACTGGTGGTGGAAATTGAAAATTTTCACAAGCACCTTAGTTTTAGGGAATATGGTGAGGATTTAGGTTTTAACCTATAAATCTTAAATTATAACTCTAAACCTTAAATTAAAACAACTATCCTTAAATTCTAACTCCCTACACCTAAACCCTATATCCTAAACTAACTCTTTATACCCTAAAACTTTCTTCATGTTTTTCATATGATATACATATAGTAGACATAGTCGAGGGACTCGATTCGAACTTAAAAATCAATTCACTAATTACTTAAAATTTTATTTTACAACTCAAAACAAATTTATAAAATTACAATTCGAATTTTTTCGCATTAAGTTGAATAAAAAAATTCTATTTTTCTGATCATGTTCTATTCATCCAAATTTATCGAATGACAAAACAAGCTTCACATGTTCAAATAATGTCTTGCTTACTTGTGTTTCCTTTGTTTTAAAAAAGTCAAAGACTTAACCACTAAATAAATGTTCAAACTATATAGAGTTAAGATTAAATTACACAATATAAAATTCTTTAAGTTTTACACATTTTCTGGATCGTTAAATGGAAGAATGGATGACTCAGATTAACTTTTTATTCTTTTTTTTTCAAGTGATAATCTTCACATATTTACTGTTAATCTCATCCATTCGTTTCACTCATCTAACGGTCCAAAAAATGGGTAAAACTTAAAGAGTTTTACACTGTGTAAACGAATTTTCTCTCTCTCTCTACATATAGGGATAGGATCCAGTTACACAGTGTAAAACTCTCTAAGTTTTACATATTTTTGGACCGTTGGATGAGTGAAACGAATGTATGAGATTAACAGTGGAATATTTGAAGATTATCACTTGGAAAAAAAATAAGGAGTTAATCTCAGTCATCCATTTCCCTCGTCCAACGATCCAAAAAACATATAAAACTTAAAAAGTTTTACACCGTTTAAGTTAATCTTAACTCATAAATATATATATATATATATATATATATATATATTATTTTAGATGCCTAAAATTTTTATTTGATTAAAGTAGGTTTCTCAAGTTTACTTCGTTATCATTTTCTGATAACAATTATTATTATTTTTAAAAAATTAAGCATCTAAAATAAAAAGCAGTATAATGTGGACACTTATTTTTTTTTAAAAAAAATAGGCGCCTAGAACAAATTAAAGACGTAGTTTGAGAGTCCTTATTTTTTTAACGGCCGTTACTTGAAAATGATCACAAAATAAATCTTAGACACTTATTTTGACCTAAAATAATTAGACACCAAAAATAAAAATATATATATAATTTAAGTATTTATTTTATAACTAAGCCAAAATTAAACAAATGTTAAATTGTTGTGTACTTCACGTTTATCAATTAAATTAGTTTAATCAATCAATTTCGAGCATTCAATTATCAAATGAAAACAATTTTATCATGAAACAAATAAAAACAATATTAAATATTTTTAATAGAAAATAATATTAAATAAATCTTAAATATAACTATTGAGGGATGTCTTACTCCTTCAAAATAACTATTTGAATGTATTTTTTAAAACTCTCCTACTCCCCTTTCTATTTTTTTAAAATAAATTTTTCGTCTGCTTTTATGGTAATTATAATCTTTTTTGTGACAGTTATTTGTCTTTTAACAGTCTAACGTTCGAGTGACGAGTATCATCGAGCCTTCTTGTTAGCGAAAGAGGTCGATCTGTATATGCTTATGTCTTCCTTTTGTGGTTGTACGTATATGCCAAGAACAAATAACAGAAGAATTCGTTTTTTTATAGAGCGCTCTGATCAAAATAGTTGTTTGTTGGATTTCATCAAAAGTATATTCAAGTCCTTCTGAAAGTGATAGTTTTTGTATTTTAATGTCTTTCACACCCTTAAAATTTATTCTATTTATTTTTACACTAAATTTTTAATGTTTACGGTGTAATACTTTCGTATTACCTATCACTTTAAATATAATCTAATTTATTTATAAAAGAAAAACTATTTGAAATACCGTTCGCATATATTTCAAACCAACTTGATAATTGGATGTTAATGGCTGTGGCTCATATATATTTCAAACCAACTTGAGTAGTTTACATTCAGGGCAGGACCCCACCCCCAATGGAAAACTTGCTTTTTATGTCCCTTCAAAATTACAAAGTTACAAGTTAATGCAAAGATAAAATTATCTGTTAAGTCCATTTAAAAATTATAAAGTTAAAAGCTAATGAAATGATAAATTTACATTTTGACTCTAAAAAATTAAATAATTTAACTCTGATCACTCTAAAAAGAATTTTCTCACTTCACCCCTACTCATATTTGATTTTTTAACCTTGATCCATACATATGTTTATAAAATCACACTCTATATTAATATTTGAATACGTTTTAAGCAATGATATGGAATACGAATATTTCAAGCTTGTTGCATGTCTTCACATATCGGTATATGATGTATATCCGAACATAATAATGAAAATACAAATCTTTCAATACATATGTATACATACGCACATATATAATCATATTTGATTTAATATTCACATTTGAATCCGAATAACATAAAAAATAACATAGATAAACCTTTTTACCAGCCTACGCGATGTGTGACGACCATCGCCGGTCGGCGGGGAGGTTGGTTGACACAAGAAAGCAAGAGGGCGACGGCGATGGCGAGTGCGAGGAGAAGCCCCATCATATCCACGTTGAATTCTATGCAGAACTGCCCCATCTCCCAACCTATCCTTCTTCCTCTTCTGATCAACTCGAAAAGCTGGAGAAACAAAGGTAAAATATTTATGCAAATGAAGTTTAGAACTGAGGCAGACGGCTATTCTAATTTTTGGAGTCAACACTATATATATCTAAATTTTAATGTTAATTTTAATTGAATTGATTTTTGTCATCTTTTTTAAAAAGTATAAATAAATAAATAAATATATATATATATATATATATATATATATATATATATATATAATTATTAAGTTTAGGGACTAAATTCGAACATTTGTAATTCGAACTTATTCGAAAGTTTATATATTTGTTAAGTTGACTTAAGTTATTTTATTTTTTTTGTTAATATTGACACCAATTATTTTTCGTTGGTGTGAAAACTCAAACAAAATTTAAAACATATAAATAAATTTAAAACTTATAAATAAAAACATTTACATTATTAAAATTTATAAAATTATTTAAAAATGTAAACATGGGATTAAAAAAAAAATGTAACGCTATTGAGAAATTTTGAAAAAAATATTTCGCTGATAGAATAATTTTTTTTGATTGAGGTGATAAAATAATTTTTTTAATAACTTGGTGACGAATGTTAATTTACCACTTATTATTATTATTATTATTATTATTATTATTATTATTATTATTATTATTGCAAGATGATAAATAGAAAAGTATTATTAATGTAAGGTGACGAATATAAGAGTTTTTCTGGGAGTTCAGGCGTTCAGCTAAAAAAAACCAATCACTTAAGAAACTCAAGATTTCCTACTATGGTTGTTATAGACAAAGAGTTTTAGAACAAAATAACTGAAAGACGGTTATATTACATACTTATAAATATCGATCAAGCGAAAAACGTTTACATTTCACTTTACTTTCTTATTTTGATTTTAATATTCAATAGCTTTTCAAGCTCATTTAAGCTTCATGTTTGAGCTCGCGGTTGCCCTAAGAGGTTTACCTGACGATCATTACATTGAATCTTCCAGACTGAGTGTGATAGAAAACCATCTCGACTTGTTCTGCCCCATTTTGAAGTCAAAAATTGATATGCTTTTTATCAGGTTGAACGAAATTTCGGTGGAAAACCTCGTCGGAGAACTACGGATAAAGTTTCTACTCTTCCCAATGGACATGTTAACCAAAGTTTATAGGGCGGAAACATTGCGAAGAACTGTCTCGAGAATTCAGAATATGCCTGCTGATAACCAAGAAGTTAACAACGAGCTCATGGATTGTCTACGTCCCCGAGGAAAAGAAGGGCGATCTTCTTATGTTCTTGCAAAAGTGTTCCACAGTCAAAGAAGTCACCGAAGAACTCGCCAAATTACCCAGTGATATTAGCGAATAGGCCGAAAATTCGGAGGAAAGACCCGGCTACTTGATTCGCCGTTTGGGTTTATGGAAGAAGCTCATGGAACTAGATTTTAGCTAGCCGAACCGCGCGGCCTTAGTCGCCTTCTCGGCTGAATGCTACGACTAAGTCATCTGAATCCCTCGTTACGGTGCTAGACTCCTGCTAGCTGGACCATACGGCCTTAGGCAAAGCTCTCCTGGCAAACGCCTAAGTCTGCTCGAATTCACGCTCTGGAAGATCAAACACTTCCAAAGCCTACGAACGCAAGATTGTTCTAAGCGGAAGCTCTTTAAAGAACAACTGGAAACAATAGGCAACAAGAACTAAGAAGAACTCTTAAGATTTAAGAACACGAAGAACACTCAGAGAGTTAGAGTAAATGCTTCTTGTATTACTCAAGTGAATAATGAATGAGGTGATTAAAACTGAGCTAGGGAGGCTCTATTTATAGTTGAACTCCCCTAGATCCAACGGTACAGTTTGAATTACATCGACGGACGAGATCTATCCTATCTCTTAGTTTAAATCTCTAATTATCACAAATATTATCTCCAAGATAATTACACAATAATATCAGTGATAACTACGATGACTTATCACATTTACCATCCCAAATTACCCTGGTAAATCCTCCATGGATTCTACTAAGTCTGGTGGGCTTGCGGGCTTTCTAGTATTCTCCAAGTGCAAGGCCAAGTCTGATGGTCTTGACGAGCCCAACGCTCCGCACACAACCTCTCTGCTCGATGTTTTCGCCAATGCCTTGGCCCCAAGAATTTGGTCCGTGACATTCTCCCCCACTGAACTTAGTGACGCCCTCGTCGCTGCTGTCGAATGATCCTGGGCAGAGTCAACTTGTTCACTCGTCGATGCCTCGGCTTCCTGCAATCCTCCCATACGAACTGCTTGCCTCGGTTGACTTAGCCTCACCAATCCCCTTGTTTCCCGAACTGGAACCGGTTGACTCAACACTTGCTTGTTTCCGTTCTACAAGCACACTCAGAGGTTCAACAGTAATGGCCTCTGAAAGTCCATGGGCATCACCTTGCTCCACTGCGAGCTTCGCCCCCGGCCTAAGTCCCTCTAAGAAAGGTTTAAGCACGCCCCATTCACTCATTGTTGTAACACTCGTGTTTTGGGGTTAGGAGTTATCCGGGTTTATAGTTCGAGTCAATAAAATTAAATTAAAACAAATCAACCTAAAATATGGTGTAATTGAACTTTAATAAAAAGGGAAGGGCTTAGGTTATAATTTGCCCAAAAGCTTTTAAAAAAAAAGATGACAACTTTCAAATTGTCATCTTCTCCCCTTTTCCCATTAATTCCAACGTGAAACCCCTTTCCCCATCTTCAAAACTCTCCAAACTTTCAAGCTACTATTCCCTTTGATTTCTTCATCAATTCAAGGGGCTTTTGAAAGGTAATCACATATTTGAACTCTCCTTTCCATTTCCTATTCATACATTGTCTTAGATTTTAAAAATATAGACTTTTGAAAATTAGGGTTTATATCAAGTTCGGATTTTTAAGGGGGTTTTCCAATTGGCTTTGATAAATTGAGTTGGGGCTTTGCTTAATCATGTTAAAATGCACATTATATGTTAATTTGGTTGGATTTTGATGGATTCCCGAAATTAGGTAAAAATGGGTTTTTTGAAGGGTTTTGGGTGATTTTTGGGGGTTGTTTTAGGTAGGAATTGATAGCCCAATGGTAGTGCTATGGTTAGGGGTTGATTTGGGGTCATTTGTGGGTGCAACGGGTGTTGGAAACATGGATTTTGGAAGGGGTATGTGGGCTGTCCGAAATTGCAAAGTATGGGGTTTGGTCATGGCTTGCAACGTTGTAAATTGAATTTGAATTGTGTTCCGGGTTGGTCTTTTGATGTTGGGCTGATTTGGAATTGTTTGAAATGTGTTTGAGGTTGTTTGGAAGTGGGAATTCGTGTTAGAAAAGCTTCGGGAAGAAATCCGGAAATTTGAGGGGGGGTTGCTTGCTTGGCTTGGAGCTTGGAAGCTTAGGTGAGTGGTTAAATACTTTTAAATGGTTTTCAAGTGTTGGTTCAAGCATATGAACTAGGTTGGGATTGGTAGACCCACCTAGAGTTGGGATTAGGGTGGTGGCCTAATCCCAAACTTTAGTTAGAGACCTTGGTTGATCTTTAAAGTGTTGAATTATGCCTCATGTTTAATCATGCTTATGGTGGCTATGCTTATGTTGTTATACATGTATGTGGAGGCATGGCTTAATGCATTGTTACGTGCATGTTGATGATGAATGTGATAGAGATATACATGTGTGTGAAATATGATGTGATAATTGTGTTGTTGAGATGCATGTAGTGTTGACATGTGTAATGATATTATGAGGTGTTTGTATGATCCGGGGATCATGGTGAGTACATGCTAGACATGGAAATGTGGTTTGTACATGATGGTAAGTCATGGTGAGTACGTGCTAAGCACGGAAGTGTTATGAATTGACATTATGAATGATTAATGAAATGTGTAGTATTGGCACTAGTATGCTTGGGTACAAATGATCGATCATTAGGATGTTAGTGTGTACACATGAGTCAAAAGTCGCGCGTGGCCTTGGTGGCGTTGAGTCACCAAGGAGGAGTACGGGTTCGCCCGGAAATTTTATCTATATTTCTACGTGATGATGAGTGGAATCCCATCCGTAGGGCATGTGGCGATGAGTGGAATCCCGCACATGCAAGGACCGGTGATGAGTGGAATCCCACCGAGGTAATGTTGTTGTTGAAAATGCGTTCCAACGGGTTATCCGCGTATTCGGGTCATAGCTAGGTGCCAATACGGATTGTGGTTTATGTTACCAATATGTGATTAGTCGTGAACCAATGTAATTTGGGATGTGTTGCTAACATGGTTAAATATATGTGATTACATGTGTGATGGATTTAAACATGTTGAGCATGACATGGTATTGGATATATGTTCATGCATCATTTATATATTTATGGCTCGTGTGGATCAAAGGTATGGTCATGCATTTTATCTTGGTTGCAGCTCGTGCTTGGACCCTGCATTGTCGAGGTTTGTTTTTAAAGAGCTTACCCCCACTAAGCTTTTATGCTTACGCTCTCTATTCTTCGACAATGCAGATCAATTGCTTGTGGGTGGCAAGGGCAAGGAAAGGCCTCCAAGTGTTGCTTACGGTTAGCTCAAGTATGATGTTTAAATTTAAAGATTGTAATAGTAAAGCAATGGGATAGGTGTCGTGTCGTAATGCTTTTGAAGTATGATGTTGATGTTTAAGAGCATGTTAGACTCATATGTGTGTTTCGTGTTTATGATTTGACTTGGATTGTAATTATGATGACTTGCCAAATGCTTGAGTGATTGCCTAAATCCATGCCTCGTATGTGTTTGTTATTTGGCTTGAGATGTATGCCTTTCTTGAACCTTTGTTAGTTTTACTATCTTGAATTTGTCTAGGTGTGGGCTACGTGAATGCTTGCTCCTTTTATGATGTGTATGAATGTATGGTTTGTGATGTTAAACCTTGGAGTTCAGTCTCGTTTAAATGATGTTAAAGCATGCTTGTAAGTTGGTTTGCCAAAGGATTAATTGCTAGTATGTTGTTGGAGTATTGTTGGGTGTTTTGTCAGTGTTTTGGGGCATCCTTGTGTCTTAAAACAGTCGATTAGAGTCTGCAGACAGGGGGCGTTTCGAAACGGGCCACCCTGTTTCGATACGGTCCCTTTGCTTTTGGCCAGCCGTTTCGGAACGGATAGGGGCTGTTTCGGTACGTTTTTGCTACTGGAATTTTGAGAAATTGACGAGATATAGGCGTACCGAAACGGGTCCTTGGTGTTTTGAAACGGTCAAATCTCGTTGACCACGAGAAGTTGACCAGGGAGGGTGTTTCGGAACGGTTGACCCCTGTTCCGAAACGGCTTCCTCGTGTAGGCTTAGTTGGGTTGACCAGGTCAAGGCGTTTCGATACACCTTGAGGGTGTTTCGAAACGGTCTGTTAAATTACATAAAAATGGACTGTTTTCTTAAGTTGTTCGAGTTACTGTTTTGCGAATGCTCGTCTTCCGTTGTTGTGATCACAATAGGAATTAAGTGTGCATTTAGAGAAGAGTAAATTAAAAAGAAATTTTCTGGGTCGTTAACCGAGGAGGAACCTTAACGGGTTTCACTTCGGTTTTCCCCGTGTTGCCCACTCGGACCGGTCATCCGACCAGACTGGGACGAGGGGGTTACATTTGTTGGTATCAGAGCCTAATGTTACCGAGACCTTGGGCAGGTAAGTGAGGTAAGTTTAAGTTTTGAATTGATGTGCACGGTGTTTGCTTGTTTTGTAAGTATGGTTGCTTGTATGACAAGTATGTTGACTGTTTGTTTAAAAGCATGTTGCTCGTTACCCGTGTATGTTGTGATGTGTGATTGTTTGATTGAGAATACATGTTGTTTGATCGTACGCATGTGTTGCTTGTTTAGCAAGTAATCCTTGTTATATGCTTGGTTAAGCATGTATGTGTGTTGATTTGTTTGAAACATGTTTAGTAGAGTCCCATTGCTTCTATTACATCGGAAAAAGGATTTTAAGTGAGGGAAATCATACTTGAGCCACTTGGACCTTACCTTTGCTAACCCAACTTGTATGTTAAATTGTTGATTGATTTATTGCTTTTAATAAGTTTGGGGCCAGTGTGTGGGCCGTGAATCGGTAAGTGGAAGTTGTGGTTTTGAAAATGGGGATGATGTAGAGGAAGTTCTTTGCTATAGTTAGGGGAGTATAGTTGTACCGGAGTTGAGGAACAATTTGTTTGCTCGAGTCCGCGTGCACGTGAGTTGATTCTTGTTGGTGGGAGATGACGAGACCGATTCTGGTATTAGTTGGTGAAAAGAAGTGAAGACCTATGAGTGGGAGTCAGGTGGTATCTATGTTATAGTGGATAAGCCCTTGGTACAGTTTTGAGTTTGTCTCTTCTGATTGGTTCTGAGTTCGTACTTCCGTATGTTGTTAACAAGCATGCAAGTTTGAATGTGCTCGATGAGGTGTCAGAGGTAGGTATGAGTGCCTTAGTTCTTTTGGCGAGATCTAGGTAGGGGTCTCGTGTGAGTAATCTGAATTTCAGAAGTGTTAGTTGGTGACCGTTGGGGTTCAGCCTATGATTTCGATGCAAGACAGCCGATCAGTATCCGTGAAGGGGAACCGATTTGTGTGTTTGGGGCCAGTGTGCGTCTGGGTGGTTTTCCAGTATGGTTGTCTGTGTGTGCCCAGAACTGCGTTTTTGAAGTTTTGAAATGCTCTACGAATAGTCTAGAAGAGTCGGATTTTGTTGAAGAATCAGTCTGAAAACAAGAGGACCGAAGACTATCAGTTGTGTACTTGTGAAGTTACAATTTTTGCAGAATCGTCCGTTTGTGTGAGCGTGCAAAGATTTTGACGTATCTCTGTTGAGATTTTAGACGTAAGGACGCATGTGACTAGATCTTTTGGGAGATAGTAGTGATCAGAAAGATGTACAGAAGATGTCTGTTGGTGGTTTAGAGTTACTAGTTTCTAGTAGATGTGAAGTGATTGTCTTCCTACAGTTTCGGTGTGCCTTTTGACAAGGCTCGGCTTGAAGAGCAAAGAGTCAGTGTATACTTGAGACAAAGAAAGAGTTGACTTGAAGTTACAAGATTTACGTGTGACTGTAGTGGTAGGTGAGAAGGTGAACTTCTTGTTGAATGTTGATCCAGATTTAGAGGTCAAAGATTGATTGAGTTTAGTTGACAGGCTTGCTTAGAAATTGTGATGAATTTGATTTTGAATGAAGATTAGACCGCAAGGTGTTAGGATAGTTTGTGTTTTCTTTTCCTAGAAGTATTTGGAAGAATTGTCGGTTTACCTCTTGTTAGAGGAGAAGAGTTTGTTATTGAGACCGATTTTGAGGTTGCTTCTGTTTTGTCTGCTCTGTAACTTGAGAATCCCGGAAAGAATTGAGGATGTTGAAGAATTAACTTCGAGAAATGTTAGACCTTAGATTCATTAGGCCTAGTGCATCATCTCAGAGTTCTACAGTGTAATTTGTGAAGAGGGAAGAGTGACAGTACGAGGATGTGTTTAGATTTCAGATAGTTGAAACAAGTGACAGTGAATGATTAACATCCGTTTTTGAGTGTCAGTGATTAGTTGGTCAGTAGTGTGTGCTTCAGTCTTTCGAAGATTAATTTGAGATCCGTTTACTACCAGTTGAAAGTGAGAAAATTTGAAGTACCGAAGACAACTTTTGAGGCAAGATGTGACCGTTTTGAGTTCCGAGTTATGCTGTTTTGTTGGACTAGTGTGTTGGTTACTTTTATAGAGATGTTGAACAGAATATTTTCCTAAGCTTCCTGATCAGTTTGTAGTAGTCCTCATAGATGATATATGAGTATATTCAAGTACCGAAGAAGACCATGACAAGCTTTAGAGTTAGTATTGTAGATTCTATTAGAGAATCAGTTGAATGCCAAGTTGAGCCAACGTGAACTCCGAGATTAACAAAGATGTCCTCCTAGGACATGTAGATCAGCTGAGTGTGCTAGAGTAAATCCTTAGTAGGCAAAAGAAGATACGAGTTGGAAGAAATTGAAGACTGTGACAGATATCTATAGTTCCTAGGTCTAGCCTTGTTACTCTCAGAGAATTGTAAATAGTGTTTGAAGACAGTTGCTCCGTTGATAGATTGCTACAGAAGAATGTTCAGTTGTGTGGTTAGATGCGAGATAATGAGCCCTTGAGAAACCGAAAGAAACTTAGAAGAGAGCTTCGACCTTGAATCAACTTATGTCAGAGAAAGAGATGTGAACCACAGTGATGCATTACATGTAGAGTTAGGTTGTGTGCTTATGCAAGACAGAAGATTGTGGCTTGTTCATCAAGATAGTTGGAAGACCGTGAGAAGAGTTATTTGATATGAGACATAGAGTTAATTACAGTTGTATTTGCTTCGAAGACTTAGAGACAAAGCTTGTATGGTAAGGAATGCACAGTGTGTATGTACGTATTATCCGAACTTGAATGGTTAGACAACTTAGGAAGGGTTGAAACTTGAACAGCATAAAGTGTTAGAACTGCTTGAAGACTGTAATATCAAGATTGAGTACCATCCGAAGATAGTCAACGTAGTGACCGATGTTCCGAGTTGTAATTGCTGATAGATTAGTAGTTGAGTTGCGAGTTGTATTTGCTAAATTCAGTTATCGAATGACAGTATTCTTGTGGCCGAGTTTCGTGTTGGACCTACATTGAGTCAGAATGCTTGAAGAGAAACAGTTGCAAGACAGATTCGTGGCACCTCACGTGCAAGACATTGTGGAAGGAAGACCGTCATAATACAGTTTCAGAGACGATAGAATTTTGCATTTCAGAGACAGAATAATTGTACTGATTGACATAGTGTTATGAGACATATTGTTTTGGCCGAAGCACACGGTATTTCTTTTGATTTGCATCTGAATTGTATGAAGATGTATTGCGGGTTGAAGATGAATACTTCTAGATTGAGTTGATGAAAAATGTGGTCCTGTATGAGAGTAAGTGCGTGAATTGCCAGCGTGTCAAGACCGAGCTTCAGCTCCTTCTATTTGTTACGTCCATGGGAGGTTCATAATGAAAGCGAGTAATAGAGATTCGAGATTTCAACTAAAATAATTTTGAAGACGTCTGCATAGTGTCAGGTTAATTGATGAAGACAGAGGATCAGTCAGAGAAAGTTGTGGGTCAAGTGTTCAAGCGGTATTGTATGAGTTTGTGAATCGGGCTAGTTCTGTTGTTATCTGTTGCGATTACCACCAGAGTTAGAAAGGGATTTGAGATGTGTTCTGTGTATCCATGATTCAGAAATGTGAGTTAGATCTGTTCCGTGCTATGTTTGTTGAAGAGATTGAGTTGAGTTTGAAATTGGCATGCCTTGAAAAATCAGTTGAGATCTTAGTGTAAGATAGCAAGTGTTGTGTGGTAAGTCTTTCGAGTTGGTTAGTACGTTGTGGTGAGAGAGGAAAGCGTGGAGGTGCATGTTTCAGTGGCCCTCCGTGATCGATAAATTTCAGGGACGAAATTTCCTTAAGTGGGGGAGAGTTGTAACACCCGTGTTTTGGGGTTAGGAGTTATCCGGGTTTATAGTTCGAGTCAATAAAATTAAATTAAAACAAATCAACCTAAAATGTGGTGTAATTGAACTTTAATAAAAAGGGAAGGGCTTATGTTATAATTTGCCCAAAAGCTTTTAAAAAAAAGATGACAACTTTCAAATTGTCATCTTCTCCCCTTTTCCCATTAATTCTAACGTGAAACCCATTTCCCCATCTTCAAAACTCTCCAAACTTTCAAGCTACTATTCCCTTTGATTTCTTCATCAATTCAAGGGGCTTTTGAAAGGTAATCACATATTTGAACTCTCCTTTCCATTTCCTATTCATACATTGTCTTAGATTTTAAAAATATAGACTTTTGAAAATTAGGGTTTATATCAAGTTCGGATTTTTAAGGGGGTTTTCCAATTGGCTTTGATAAATTGAGTTGGGGCTTTGCTTAATCATGTTAAAATGCACATTATATGTTAATTTGGTTGGATTTTGATGGATTCCCGAAATTGGGTAAAAATGGGTTTTTTGAAGGGTTTTGGGTGATTTTTGGGGGTTATTTTAGGTGGGAATTGATAGCCCAATGGTAGTGCTATGGTTAGGGGTTGATTTGGGGTCATTTGTGGGTGCAACGGATGTTGGAAACATGGATTTTGGAAGGGGTATGTGGGCTGTCCGAAATTGCAAAGTATGGGGTTTGGTCATGGCTTGCAACATTGTAAATTGAATTTGAATTGTGTTCCGGGTTGGTCTTTTGATGTTGGGCTGATTTGGAATTGTTTGAAATGTGTTTGAGGTTGTTTGGAAGCGGGAATTCGTGTTAGAAAAGCTTCGGGAAGAAATCCGGAAATTTGAGGAGGGGTTGCTTGCTTGGCTTGGAGCTTGGAAGCTTAGGTGAGTGGTTAAATACTTTTAAATGGTTTTCAAGTGTTGGTTCAAGCATATGAACTAGGTTGGGATTGGTAGACCCACCTAGAGTTGGGATTAGGGTGGTGGCCTAATCCCAAACTTTAGTTAGAGACCTTGGTTGATCTTTAAAGTGTTGAATTATGCCTCATGTTTAATCATGCTTATGGTGGCTATGCTTATGTTGTTATACATGTATGTGGAGGCATGGCTTAATGCATTGTTACGTGCATGTTGATGATGAATGTGATAGAGATATACATGTGTGTGAAATATGATGTGATAATTGTGTTGTTGAGATGCATGTAGTGTTGACATGTGTAATGATATTATGAGGTGTTTGTATGATCCGGGGATCATGGTGAGTACATGCTAGACATGGAAATGTGGTTTGTACATGATGGTAAGTCATGGTGAGTACGTGCTAAGCACGGAAGTGTTATGAATTGACATTATGAATGATTAATGAAATGTGTAGTATTGGCACTAGTATGCTTGGGTACAAATGATCGATCATTAGGATGTTAGTGTGTACACATGAGTCAAAAGTCGCGCGTGGCCTTGGTGGCGTTGAGTCACCAAGGAGGAGTACGGGTTCGCCCGGAAATTTTATCTATATTTCTACGTGATGATGAGTGGAATCCCATCCGTAGGGCATGTGGCGATGAGTGGAATCCCGCACATGCAAGGACCGGTGATGAGTGGAATCCCACCGAGGTAATGTTGTTGTTGAAAATGCGTTCCAACGGGTTATCCGCGTATTCGGGTCATAGCTAGGTGCCAATACGGATTGTGGTTTATGTTACCAATATGTGATTAGTCGTGAACCAATGTAATTTGGGATGTGTTGCTAACATGGTTAAATATATGTGATTACATGTGTGATGGATTTAAACATGTTGAGCATGACATGATATTGGATATATGTTCATGCATCATTTATATATTTATGGCTCGTGTGGATCAAAGGTATGGTCATGCATTTTATCTTGGTTGCAGCTCGTGCTTGGACCCTGCATTGTCGAGGTTTGTTTTTAAAGAGCTTACCCCCACTAAGCTTTTATGCTTACGCTCTCTATTCTTCGACAATGCAGATCAATTGCTTGTGGGTGGCAAGGGCAAGGAAAGGCCTCCAAGTGTTGCTTACGGTTAGCTCAAGTATGATGTTTAAATTTAAAGATTGTAATAGTAAAGCAATGGGATAGGTGTCGTGTCGTAATGCTTTTGAAGTATGATGTTGATGTTTAAGAGCATGTTAGACTCATATGTGTGTTTCGTGTTTATGATTTGACTTGGATTGTAATTATGATGACTTGCCAAATGCTTGAGTGATTGCCTAAATCCATGCCTCGTATGTGTTTGTTATTTGGCTTGAGATGTATGCCTTTCTTGAACCCTTGTTAGTTTTGCTATCTTGAATTTGTCTAGGTGTGGGCTACGTGAATGCTTGCTCCTTTTATGATGTGTATGAATGCATGGTTTGTGATGTTAAACCTTGGAGTTCAGTCTCGTTTAAATGATGTTAAAGCATGCTTGTAAGTTGGTTTGCCAAAGGATTAATTGCTAGTATGTTGTTGGAGTATTGTTGGGTGTTTTGTCAGTGTTTTGGGGCATCCTTGTGTCTTAAAACAGTCGATTAGAGTCTGCAGACAGGGGGCATTTCGAAACGGGCCACCCTGTTTCGATACGGTCCCTTTGCTTTTGGCCAGCCGTTTCGGAACGGATAGGGGCTGTTTCGGTACGTTTTTGCTACTGGAATTTTGAGAAATTGACGAGATATAGGTGTACCGAAACGGGTCCTTGGTGTTTCGAAACGGTCAAATCTCGTTGACCACGAGAAGTTGACCAGGGAGGGTGTTTCGGAACGGTTGACCCCTGTTCCGAAACGGCTTCCTCGTGTAGGCTTAGTTGGGTTGACCAGGTCAAGGCGTTTCGATACACCTTGAGGGTGTTTCGAAACGGTCTGTTAAATTACATAAAAATGGACTGTTTTCTTAAGTTGTTCGAGTTACTGTTTTGCGAATGCTCGTCTTCCGTTGTTGTGATCACAATAGGAATTAAGTGTGCATTTAGAGAAGAGTAAATTAAAAAGAAATTTTCTGGGTCGTTAACCGAGGAGGAACCTTAACGGGTTTCGCTTCGGTTTTCCCCGTGTAGCCCACTCGGACCGGTCATCCGACCAGACCGGGACGAGGGGGTTACAATTGTGGTCTTGCAACTGAGCAGCTCACTCCTGAGCTCATTCACCTATTTTCGCAAAGCTTCTACCTCAGCTTCACAAGCACAACTCTCTCGAACTTTCTTTAACTCAGTGAGGATGCGTTGCGTCTCGTCCTTGAACCTATACTCCCTGGACTCTAACTTTCTAAGACGTGATTCCACAACACCTTGGGTCTGCTTGGCCTCATCCCTTAGAGTTTCCATTGTATTCTCTAAGGCATAACCACGGTTAGAAATTTTCACATCCAACCCGTTAAGAGCCTCTTGAACCTGCTCCCGGATCCCCTATATGAACTCGAGCACTTCAAGATCCACTGAACCCAACTTCTCCAGGTCTATAGACTCCATCTGTTCAAACACTACCTTGTGTCACGCCCCGCCAAAGTGCACCAGGACCGACCGAGGAGTGCCCCCTAGGTGCACTCGGGCCAACCAAGGCAATATGAAGTGCCTTGGACGTTTTAAGGCCAAACATGAACCAAAGAAGGATCTAGAACGGCCTAGAGAGGCCCACAACCCTCTTAAGACGTCTCTACATGAATCTAGGAGGTTCCAGGAGGTCCTACACAAGTTTAGAACGATCCGGGAGGCTCTCCAAAGGTCTAGAGACACCTAGAACGCCCTGGAAGATTCTAGAAGACTCTAGAAGAACCTGGAACATGTTGGAAGCATCTAGAACATTCTAGAAGGATCTAGAATGTTATAGAAGATCCTGGAAGACTATGGAAGAATCGGACTACTCTAGAGATGTCTGTAACTCTCTAGAAGCTTGTGGATGATTAGAGATTTGTATAGATAAGTGTAGA
The DNA here is from genome assembly GCA_958450335.1 of Hibiscus tridactylites. Lineage (NCBI taxonomy): Eukaryota > Viridiplantae > Streptophyta > Magnoliopsida > Malvales > Malvaceae > Hibiscus > Hibiscus tridactylites. Next base: position 102,380,326 of record OY288270.1, on the reverse strand, counting down.
ACTATGGGGAGTTCTCTAGAACACTTTAGATAATTAGGGACATGTATAGAGTTCTCTAGAACATTATGGGTCTTTTATATATTTTGGGAGGCAAAATGCCAACCGTTGGATTAAATCAATCTCCGCCGTCCATTGAGGAGGTTGGAGACTATAAATAGGCTAGCTCCACCAACACTTGTCTTTGCCTGCAAGCTGGCTCGAACGCAAGTCACTCCGTCGACTCGCTTTGATTACCGCTTCCCTAAAGGTACGCAAGTCCCTTCCTCGACTCGCACTGATCACCACTTCCCTGAACAGAAATGGCTCTGACCACTTCCCTAGTCCAAACACACTTCGATCACCTCCCTGACCGAACACGCTCTGATACCACTTGTCACGGGGCCATTACCCTCTTCCCAAAAGACATGTCTGATAGGATGTGCAGCGCCACCGTTTATATATCTCAATACCTCTCTTTTCCTTTCTGATGTGGGATTAATGACCCCGCCTTTTCTCAGACGTGACATCCTCTCCAACTCAAACTCGTGACGCCCTTTTCATGAATTTCCGCTCTCGTGATTGGCCAATTGTCACGGTTGTCCACCCTGCCTACCCTGCTCACGGGCGCTCGGCGTGAAATCAGACAGTTAAAGGGTTGCTCCAATACCACTAATAAAAACTCAAACTCGTTTAATAACATTCTGGGATATGCTCTGCAGGAAGTGCTTCGTATTTCAAACCTATTTCAAGATCAAGACTGTTTCAAGAATGCTAGTCCGCTTTCGTATTCTGGTGCTTTTGGTGAGACTGAGATGTGCATCAGTCTACATGTAGTTTTCTTGTAGTTTTTGTGATTACTTTCTGGGAATGGATAACCACTTCTTAGTTTGTTTGGTTTTTTTTATGTTTTTAACATCAGTTTGTCTTTTTGGAGATCTTCTGCCAATCTATCATTTTTTTCGATTAATGAAAATGTAAAAAGCACATATTAGTGGAATGAAGTACATTCAAGCACATATCAGTTTGTCTTTTCTTCCTACGTAGTAACGTATATAGACAAAAATCTGAAATCCTCAATTCCTGAAAAATCAATAGCAGTTGTTCGAAGTAAGCACGTATATAGTTTATCCAACTCAATAGCAAGCATGCGTCTTTTAATTTAGTTGGCTTGGTAACGTTAACAGTTTAACTGGCTTCTCCTTTTTGCATATCATCAATTGTGGCAATGACTTGAAACATATTTGGATGATCATGCAATTATTTTAATTTAGTTGTAAAGTGTAGACATTTAAAGTTAAATAGAAGTGTTGGTTTCCCACTCTGATTTGTGCAAGTTAGATATTTGATCCAGTTAGTTATGTATGCCACTTTTATCTTTCGATTTCTTGCATTTCATATTTACAACTACAAAATTTTTAATTTCCTGCTGCTACTTTTCTAATTCCATTCCTGGACTGATTGCTAGAGGTGTGCAAAATAAACTGTAACCGTTAACCGTAACCATTGACTAGTATAACCGTTCATTTTATAGGTTAATTAACCTAACCGTTAGGTTAACCGAACCGCTAAAAAAGACGGATTAATGGTTAACCTATAGGTTAACCTATAAATACTTTATTTTAACTAAGTATAAAGTTTGTGTTTAAAATTTCTCTATTTAAGTTAATTTTTTTAAAAAAATTTAATACAATATTTATCGGAGAGATATATTTATTATTCTAAAAAAGAAATAATGAACATTTGAAAAGAAAATCGTAATAGGTTACAGGTTAACCTATAACCGATCCGTTCCTTAACGGTTACCCACTATAATGGTTAACCATTTAAAAAATTAACGGTTAATAACGGTTAAATTACGAATAATAACCGCTATAACGATTAACCAACCGTTTAAGCTAAACGATACAGTTAACCTATCATGAACACCCCTACTGATTGGTGTTTGCAAGCCTGCAAAACTGATAAGGGATCAAGCATCATGGCACCAAACCCCAGAATTAAGCAGGAGGAGATAGGAATCAGCAAGGAAAAAGTGAAAGCTTCTAAAGCTGTACGACAAGAAATGGGAGGTAATTGAATGAGAAAATTATAGAGTTGTTGCTGATGCTATCTTTGAAGAGGACGATAGTAAGGTACATTTTCCTTTATAATCTGTTTTAGTTTAGTTTTAAGTCTTTATCACTTGTCGTGTATTGGCTGCTGAATTTTGTGCATTTCAGGTGCCACTGCCAGAATATTGTACACTTGTTAGCATAATATCTGGTTAGATATTCATAATTTCAGCTTGTTTCTCCACATAGTACTTGAGACAGATGTATAATTATTAGTTAGTTAAGTAATCTTGATTAACTATCTTGTACAGCTGTTAGTTAGTTAAGTAATCTTGATTAACTATCTATTAGATACTTGTATTAGTTTAAGGTGCTTTTGTAAAACGCACTAATTGTTTGCCGTTTTGGTTAAATGAATAAACACTCAAACTTTGTTTCTCGTCTCCAAGAAACACTTCCCTTTACCCAAATCAGAAATCAAGAAACCTAGGAAATTAGAATTCAACAAATTTACTCCGTTATCATTTTCAGATAATAATAATTATTTTTAAAAAAAAATTAAACACCTAAAACAAAAATGATATAATTTGAGCACTTATTTAAAAAAAAATAGGTGCCTAGAATAGAATAAAGACTAGTTTAAGAGTCTTTATTTTTTTTTTGAATATGCTGGTGTGATGCAAGGGTAGCATCTGTTCAACTTTCTAGGTTTTTTTCAAATACGGCACACACAGCATGTATTACTGGTGCTGGAACCCGGGTTCCAAGGGATGATGAACATCTACCTTTGCCACCAGGACACAAGGGGATGAGCGAGTCTTTGTTTTTTTAACGGCAAAATGGTCACAAAATAAACCTTAGATACTTATTTTGACCTAAAAAATTTTAAGCATTCAAAACAAAAAAAAAAAGAGATATATAATTTGAGCATTTATTTTATAGTGAAGCCGAAATTAAACAATCGTTAAATTGTTGTGTACTTCACGTTTATCAATTAAATTAGTTTAATCTATCAATTTCGAGCATTCAATTATCATATAAAAACAATTTTATCATGAAACAAATAAAAACAATATTAAATATTTTTTTAATAGAAAACAATATTAAACAAATTTTAATTATAACTATTGAGGAATTGTCTTACTCCAAAATAACTATTTGAATATATTTTTTAAAACTATCCTACTCCCTCCCTCCTCCCATTTTTTTAAAACAAATTTCTTCGTCTGCTTTTATGGTAATTATAGTTTGTTTTTGTGACAGTTATTTATCTTTTGACAATTTAACATTCGAGTGACGAGTATCAATGAGTCTTTTGTTAGCGAAGGAGGTCGATCTGTATATGTTTATGTATGATTTCCTTTTGTGGTTGTGTCGATATGCCAAGAACAAGTAACAGAAGAATTTGCTTTCTTTATAGAGCGCTCTGGTTAAAGTAGTTGTTTGCTGAATTTCATCAGAAGATTATTCAAGTCTTTCTGAAAGTAATAGATTTTGCATTTTAATGAGTTTTACACCCTTAAAATTTATTGTATTTATTTCTACACATTAAATTTTTATTATTTACGGTATAATACCTTTGTAATCCTATCACTTTGAATATAATCTAATTTATTTATATAAAAAAAAACTATTTGAAATACCGTTCGCATATATTTCAAACCAACTTGATAATTGGATGTTAATGGCTGTGGCTCATATATATTTCAAACCAACTTGAGTAGTTTACATTCAGGGCAGGACCCCACCCCCAATGGAAAACTTGCTTTTTAAGTCCCTTCAAAACTACAAAGTTACAAGTTAATGCAAAGGTAAAATTATATTTTGGCCTCTCAAAAACGACAAAACGTCTGTTAAGTCCATTTAAAAATTATAAAGTTAAAAGCTAATGAAAGGATAAATTTACATTTTGACTCTCAAAAAATTAAATAATTTAATTCTGATCACTCTAAAAAGAATTTTCTCACTTCACCCCTACTTTAATTTTTTAACCTTGATCCATACATATGTTTATAAAATCACACTCTATATTGATATTTGAATTCGTTTTAAGTAATAATATCGAATACGAATATTTCAAGAAATTAAAACAAAATGTTCATATAAAATCATCCTTAATTCACCCAAAATAACAAAAACAGAGGATCCCATCATCAACAACGTCACTTCAATTTTCACTGACCTTACGATGACAAGCTAGCTTGTTGCATGTCTTCACATATCGGTATCCGATGTATACCCGAACATAATAATGAAAATACAAATCTTTCAATACATTTGTGTACATATAATCATATTTTATTCAATATTCGCGTCTGAATCTGAATAACATAAAAAATAACGTAGACAAACCTTTTTACCAGCTTACGCGATGTGTGACGACCATCGCCGGTCGGCGGGGAGGTTGGTTGACACAAGAAAGCAAGAGGGCGACGGCGATGGCGAGTGCGAGGAGAAGCCCCATCATATCCACGTTGAATTCTATGCAGAACTGCCCCATCTCCCAACCTATCCTTCTTCCTCTTCTGATCAACTCGAAAAGCTGGAGAAACAAAGGTAAAATATTTATGCAAATGAAGTTTAGAAATGAGGCAGGCGGCTTTTCTAATTTTTGGAGTCAACACTGTATATAACTAAAATTTAATGTTAATTTTAATTGGATTGATTCTTGTCATCATTTATATATATATATATATATATATATATATATATTAAGTTTAGGGACTAAATTTTAACATTTGTAATTCGAACTTATTTGAAAGTTTATATATTCGTTAAGTTGACTTAAGTTGTTTTATTTTTTTCGTTAATATTGACACCAATTATTTTTTCATTGGTGTCAAAACACAAACAAAATTTAAAACATATAAATAAATTTAAAACTTATAAATAAATACATTTACATTATTGAAAAGTTATAAAATTTATAAAATTATTTAAAAATGTAAACAATTTGGAAAGAGCTAAATATTTTTATACGAGTTTGTCAATTTTAGAGTTTAAGATTTACTTTATAATTTATAGTTTATGAGTTTAGGTTGTAGAGTTTAGAATTTGGGGTTTATGATTTAGGATTTTTAGGTTAGGAATTTAAGTTTTAAATTTTTATAGTTTAAATAGGTAGGGTTATATAATTTTTTTATATCATTTATGTATCAAAATATTATCGAAAGATAAGATAGTTCATGTCAACTTAACACATCTTTTATTCTTTTTCAATCGGTCAATTCAATTTATCAAAAAAAATGAGGACTAAAAGAAGTGAACAAAATTTAAAGACTAAAGTTATATATATGAGAATAAGATCCGTTTACACAGTGTAAGAATTTTTAAGTTTTACATATTTTTTAGATCGTTAAATATGAGGGATTAATTATTGTAATTAACAGTGGGTTATGTGAAGATTATCACTTAAAAAAAGATAAAAGTTAATCTCAACAATCCATTTCTTTCATCTATCTGTTCAAAAACTGTATAAATCTATAAATTTTATATTATATGTAAATGAATCCTAACTCTTTGTATATATTAAAAATTGAGAGAAAAAATAACATTAACTATAATTATAATGAACCGACTTCTTCCTTCACAAGTGGACACGGCAATGAGTAGGACCAAAGTAAGCAAATGAACCGATTTTTATATTAAATAAAATAACCCAAGTCTATAATAAATGTTATATAATAAATTATTTATGCATATTGGCATGCTAATCCATCCATTTTTTTTATTTATATGGTATGATGTGAATCAAGCCAAAATAATATGACATAATATATTAATAAATTTCAATTGAATTGACTCATGGCATCAAATTAAATAATTATTTTTGATAAATAATATAAATATATTAAAATAACTGTATGATTTAAATAAAGAAAAGCAATGGTGTCGATGGAAAATGAAATGTTGTTCACTTTAAGGAGTTTTGTTTCGAACAGTTTTTTTTTTCTACACGAAGTGCATGAGTTTTATTAAGAATTAAAACTAAATAGATATCATCAATTGATTTAGTGGGATGAGACAGTAAAAGTCACTAAAAGCAATGACAGATGTCTGAATCTTGACATTGTGAATACAAAAAAAAAGACTGGGAATGTCGTCCTCATAATGAGCCTTTACGAAACTTGATCCAAATTAGTTAATCAACACATCGAATGCTGGTGATTATAAAAAACCGAATAAATATTATCATAGACCACATTAAGAATGTTAATAAAAGAAAAAAAGTAAAGCAAGCATATTTGGCTGGTTAGCTAAGCTGTTCATCTTTGTTTCTCTATTTCTCTTAAGTCATGGGTTCTAAACCCACCATAACACTCTCTTCTCTTTTTTTAGAATTTTCGCTTTCTCTCCCTTTTAGGTAGAATTAAGATATAAGATTTGTAAAAAGAAAAAAGAAAGTAATTATACAAAACAAGTTCAAAAATGGTAGTTGAAGGTGGGCTGAGAAAATAGTTTGGGGGTCCACTCTGTTGGGCTAGTGGTTTGGAGCAGATTCGGGCCGAATCTCATACACCGGCCTGATTCTCTTGCTTCTTGCTAGACCGGGTCAGGTCCATATAATTTTATTATTCAATAATATATTTTTAAAATATTCACGAACATTTTAACTAATATATTTGTAAATATGTTCTTTTATTGTTCACAAACATATTTGTTAATGTATGCAAACAAATCCATTAATGTAAATGAACAAATAACTAAATATAATTTTTTTATTAAGTAAAGATAATTATATTTCCAAGACAAATATTATGATTCGAACTCATACAAAATAAGACAATATGAACATATTTACTCACTCAGCCGGTTAATGGATCTTAACATTTAAACATAATTTAAGAAAAAAAACAAAACATGAATATATTTTTAACAATTCTTATTAAACGTGAATATATATATATAAGGGATAGAATCAACTTATACTGTGTAAAACTCTTTAAGTTTTACACCTTTTTTGGATCGTTGGATGGGGGAAATGAATGGTTGAGATTAACTCCATGTTTTTAATTCCCAAGTGATAATCTTCACATATTTTACTGTTAATCTCATCCATCCGTTTCATTCATGAGTAGTTCATCGAACACTACAAAGATTATAAAAAACCCTTGGTACGAATCAGTTGCGTCACGATTCTACAATTGCATCAGTTACAAAAAACGGGGAAAGAAAGAAGAGCAAGAGAGTCTTTAATAAAAAAACATCGAAAAAAGTGTTATAGTTCCAGAAGAACTAGCGAATAATACCATATTAAGTATAGAGAAAAAGAGACGACACTCTCATTAATTTTATAATCATTCTCAAAGAGAACCACCGAGTATTTATACATCCTAAAGTCATTATAAAATCAATTATACAAAAACGATATACTAACAATTTGCCTAACGTTGTTAACCAACTCTTAACAACCATTATTCAATGGTACAATACATTACTTCTACAATGTACTCATTGATTCAAGAATGAGCTAAGTACATAAACCTATTTTACCTATATACACTAACACGTACTCCTTTTAAATTTAACCAAAAATCTTTTGATCCGATTCAAAGTTTATAGATATTATTAAAAACTACTGAAATGAACAGATACTACCATAAAACCATATCAAATACTGAAAAATAATTTGTTAAAGATCCATGACAAAAACTGGTGCCATCCTTGAGTTGGAATTGATTACTCAAAGGCCAAAGCTAACATTTGGTGTGAGGGTTCACCAACTGATGGTCCCATGGACTTCAGCATAGTGGCAATTGACAAATCATGCATACCCCATTAGCATTATTTGCACCTTACATTAGTAGATGGACCAACATTTATGGCCATTTCTTTAAGGGTGCAAATCTTGTCCTTCTAGCCCATAAAATCCAAAGTCCTGTGTGGAACTTGCCTACTTTTTAGGGCAAGGGTTGGATGGAATTTATTATTATTATTATTATTACTATTACTATTATTATTATTAAATATTTTGATATACAAGAATATGTAACTACAAACCTTTCAATTTTAAGGTGTATAGGTTTATGTTTAGGTTTAAGATTTAGGAGTTTAGGTCGTAGGGTATATAATATAGGGTTTAGTTAGAATTTAGAGTTTATGAGTTATGGTTTAGAGTTTAGGATTTAGGGTGCTAGGGTTAGTGATTTAGTTTTTAGATTTTATAGTTTAAATGTGAATGATTGTGTAAATTTTTTTACGCAATTTGTGTATCAAAATATAACTCTATTATTATTAGGGTAATTATTTGATACATTGGCAGTGTAAACTAAAGGTTTCTACAAGTGCCTTAGTTTTAAGGTTTAGGGACTTAGTTTATGGTGTATGTTTAGGGGTTTAGGTGTATGGGTCTTGAATTTAAGAATTGTGGTTGAAATTTATAATTTAGGGTCTATAGATTAAAACCTAAATCCTCGCCACATTATCCTAGAAACTAAAACCTAACCTCTTAACCCTAAAACCTAATTTCTTACAACTACCCTTAAATTCTAAATACATACACTCAAACCCATAAATCTTACACCCTAAACTAAGCACCTAAACCATAAAACTAAGGTATTTATAGAAACTTTTAGTTTTTACCGCCAATGTATAGGATAATAATAATAATCTTCTTCTTCTTCTTCTTCTTTCAATTCAATTTGACTTAAAATATGAATTTCAAATTTCATTATAACTAGGGTTGGCTATCGAGCGAGTCGATCACCAGTTGAGTGTGCTCGACTCGACTAAAAAATTGTTCGACTTGATAAGTTCGATAAAATTTTGCTCGGCTCATGCTTGTTAAAAAATTCGTTGCTCGGCTCGAATCGTTGCTCGTTAAATTTGCCGGAATTTTTATCTTGTATTTTTAATATATTTAAATTATAGTAATACTATATATAGCTTAATATGAACAAAAATTAACAAATTTTACAAAAATATGAAGTGTGTAAAATAAATTTAAAATCTAAATTCCAAAGTAACAATCTACAAATACATCAAACTAATCTATTATATATAAAAAAGATTAACGAGTTGATCATAAATTTATCGAGCAAATGAAATATAAATATTATTATAAAATATTTGAATAAATAAGATGTACTAATAAAACCCGTTTTTAAGGAAGCAGTGAAATTACATAATTTGGAGACCAATCATATGGTTCAAAAGTCGAATCATAAATGTATGTCGCATAATAAGACACGTGACAATGGTTATTGGTTGCCAATAAAGACAATAAGTACCACGCAATTTTCCCACCAAAATGTGACGTATTTATTTTAATATTTTATGGGTTTTTTTAATCAAATTAAAATTGCCTCCATCTCAAGCATGCTAATGTTGAAGCTAAATTTGTCGTCTACTGGCATTCGTAAAAATGTCACAACATGGTGTGTTGACTTAATTATTATATAATCGAGCCGAGTCGAACACAACATTTAAATAATATTTTTTATATATATACCGTGTAAATTAAAGTTTATATATTTTTTTAGTTTTAGAGGTTTGAGATTTAGTTAAGAATTTAAAGTTTATGGATTTAGAGTATAGTATATTGAAGTTAGGGTTTATAATTTAGACTTTAGGTTTTTTATTTTTTAAAGTGTATAGTTAATAGTTTAGGATTTCAGTTTTATAGTATAAATATGTAGACTTGTGTAAAATAAATTTTATATAACACTGTGTCAAAATTGTACCATTAAATAATAAGCTAATTTAAATTTGTCTAATTTTAAAATCAACATGACCTAATAACTATTTAATTTAAAATTCAAGAGGAATAAAACTTAATTTGATAAATATTCAAACTAACATGTACTAAAGTTATCGTTAGGCAACAAAATTAGGAGAATGGGTTCTTTATTTTACCTTCGCAGCTTCGTCCTTGCTAGTTAAAATTATAAAGATAAAATAAACTTGATTTGAAGTTTAAATGTTAAATTTAAAATTTTATTCGAGTTTTTCTTATATGCGAAATAAAATAAATTATTTGGCACCTAAAGTTTTGTAGGTTTAATTAGTACATTAACTTCACTTTTGTTCTGAATTGATATTTAAATAAATATCTCATTTGAAGAAATTTAAACTATTAGGAATTTTTTTATAAAATTCGATTTAAATTAATTGCCTAATAAATCATATACCGATGATAAAAAAAAAAGCTATCCGTGATTTAGATTTAAATAGATAAAATTCATGTTTACTCTAATCTATCGGATTCGTGAATAGGATTTTATATATTTAAATATTTATTATTTTATAATTAATTTAATAAAATACTATTTTTGTGTTTATTTTCCATTAAATATCGGAAGGGTTCTAAAAGATCACATCATTGAAACAACACCATGTGAGTGAATAATCCAAACACAAATCAGTCAATTCATAAGTCTAACTAATTATGTATATTCTAATAAAACATTAATTGTACAGTTTTTTATTTCACAAATTAAATTAAATTAAATTATTTTTAATTGGTATTTTAAAAGATAAAAAAATGAATAAAAGAAACACAGAACAGTTTTTAAATTTTGTGACGTTATTTTTTTAACTCGAAAATGTTAAACAATAATCAAAATAATATTATTTAAGTAATTTTTTAAGAACTATATTGTTATTTTATTTAGAAAGAGTATTAACATAAAAGAAAGTTTCGATATTAATGACAATTTATTAAGGAATTAGTCATTACTAATTATTGATGGATACCTTTATTTAAAAAAACTTCTAAATTAAAAAATAGTGCTACTTTTTTAATGACATATTAGTACCTAAAGTATATAAAGTATTTTTTTTTTGAGAAAATAAGTACATAATTTTTTTGTCAAAATAGGTACCTAAAGTATATATATTTTCATATAACTTTCTAAAAGTTGACATGTGACATTGATATATATTTTTTAGATACTTATTTTTGAAAAAAAATTAGCTCATAGGGGCGTAGCCATAAATATTAAATTACGGTGACAGAATTTTAAGTGCTAACTTATATTTTATTAAAAGCAGATAGAGTGAGATATTAGGGGGTAATTTTCTTTAAATGATCTTAATTATTTTGTAAATTGATATCAATTTCTTTTTAAAATTGTCTCTATTTACATTTTTATATATTTTTTCATATAAAATACATATATATGATTTTTTTAAACACCTCATTCCCTCACTTGCCTATGCCCAATGTAGCTATATACTTTAACGAAAAATACTTTAGATATCTATTTTAAAAAAAATATATACTTTAAATATTTATTTTGACCAAAATATATTTTAGGTACCTAAATGAAAAGATTACTATACTTTAAATACTTTAGATACCTAAATGAAAAAGTTGTTATACTTTAGATACTTAAGGTGCCTAAATTAATGAAATAAAAAAGGTGAGACAACATTGCTGATTTAGGATTAGTACATGGATAAAAATACTCAAACCTGCATATTATACAATATTATGTAATATATGTGTTCGATTTTAAATTTAAATAAATTCACACCCACCTATAAATTAAATTACTCGAACATAATTCACCTAAATAAAACACACAACTCTTTGCCAATATAACCATTCCTTGGATTCAATAATCATATAATTAAACTTATCTCCTTGTGTCCTGATGACAAAGGTAGATGTTTATCATCCTTTGAGACTCGGGTTCGAGCACCAGTAATAAATGTTGTGTATGCCATCTTTAAAAAAATTAAGAAAATTGAACAGATGCTACACTTGCATCACACCAGCATATTTAAAAATAAAATAAAAAAATAATCATATAATTAAGAATTCGATTTTCTTAAACAAATCATAATGTAGAGCAAAGTCTGCCATCCCACTCGAGGGGGCCAGAGATTCCCGGGGAAAACCATGCGTGGGGCTTAATTATTAATTATTATTATTAAACTAATCATAATTTTTTTAATCTTAAACAACATTATTTTACAACATTACGTGCAGGACAACTCAGCTCCTCCATGGGATTCAATATAATTAATAAATTATTATCTGAAAAATATTTTTTTAGTAAAAATAGTTTAAGATAAGTCAGAAATGTAGCATTGAATCAACTAAGAATTTTCAACAATTATTTAATATCAAATTTTTATATGTGGATAGTAATTTTTTATTTATTATGATACACTTTAGTATTTTCATCTTTTTATAACTTATAAATGAAATAATAAATATTCAAAATAAATAAATTATTTTACTAATATTAAAAATAAATTTATTTTACAAGTAAAATAAAAGGTTGGTATTGTTTTTTATTATTCACTTTTATATTACTTTTACGAAATTTGCAATATAAAATAAGCTTTATAACCCTTTTAAAAGCTTTATAACTTGTTTTGAAATAAGCCCTCAACCTCCAACTTAAGCTCAAATAAATCTTATTTTTTTTAAATTGAACCGTTAATATAAATAATTTTTTTCTTCAAATAAAAGCTAAATTGCGTATAAGTTAAAAGATATAGGCCCTGTTTGGCAATTAGCGGATAGCTGATAGCTGATAGCGGATTACATTAGCTGATAGCTGATAGCTGATTGCATTAGCTGATTTGACTAGCAGATTGTATTAGCTGATTGTATAAAAGTGTTTGGTAAAATTAACTGATAGCTGATAGTTGTTTGATTATTTAAACAAGCAAAATGACATATAAGGACATGGTTATATTTAATACTTGTTTGAATAATTTATCATTTATTAATATTTTGTATCTAATAAATATTAATTAGATTTGTAAAAAATATTTTTTAATACAAATTTCCTAAACATATTCGAGATTTATATATTAATTTATTGTTTATATAATTATTAAATTTTTTATATGCACATATAAATATGTGATAATAAAAAATAGAATTAACTTACAAATGTCACCATATAAATTAGTAGTAACAACAAATAAGTCTAATATTTAATATGTTATTATTTATATTAAAAAAATATTATTATTTAATTTAGTTTTTTTTGGAGATTTTTGGTAGTTGTTAAGGGTAAAAGAGTCATTACAACTCTAATATCAAACCTCTAATCTCAAAAAGCTCATATTAGGAGCTTTTTCAAATTTAGCTTTTTCACCCCAATCCGCTCTTTCAATCCACTATTTACCAAACATCAATATTAGCGGATTTGACTAGTCAAACCTCTAATTATACCTCAAACCTCTAATTTTCACCCAAACCGCTATTTACCAAACAGGGCCATACTAATTTATTTAGGTGTAAAAAAAGTTTAGGGATTTATTTAAATCAAACAGCGATCTTTCAGGGACTTTCTAATTTAAAATTATTTTAAATAACTTATTTGTTTTCCAAAATATAGTAAATACTCAAAACTTAAAAAAAACAATAAAATAAATAAAATATGACGCATGCCGTTTTGTGCGGCTCCGTTTCATCGTCAACGGATAAGATCTCCCCTTCCCACCGCCCATCGTACGGCCCACATCTTTCCTCACCCACGTATCACTATTTAAACCTCTCCGCACAAAATTTTAAAAAAGAAGGATAAATTACTTCAAATATCCCTAACTTTTAATGTTTATATATTTTTACCACTAAATTATAAATCATTTCAATTTTAACACTAAACTTTAATTTTAAATTCAATCATAACACTAAACCCAAAGCCATTAATTTAAAAGGACGTGATTGATGTAAACAATCATTTTCGTAACTTAGATGATGTGATATATTAGGCTATCATTTTTATAATAAACTAATGCTTTCCAATAAAATGATCATATTATCTCAATTATGGGTAATTACAAGCCGAGCTGAGCCTGACCAGGCTCTGTTCGGCTCGGAAACAATATATTTGGGCTCAGCTCGAAAATAGTATTATTGAGCTCGGCTCAGACTCGGTTCGGATCAAAATGAACAATTTTGCTATAATTTTTTTATAAAAAGATGAGGCTTCATTAAAAAGTCCTTTTCATAACCAACACTGAAATGAAATTCAATGTCGATAAAGGAGAAAAAAGTGTCCAAAAATTAGATTAATTCAAAAACTAAGAAATATTTTTACAATGCAAACACATAATCAAACAACAACCAACTAAAGAAAATGCTCAAATTATTTTAGTTAATTTACTTTTAGTAGATTTTCTCTAATTTATTTAATTGCTTTTCTTTTGGTAAATAGATTACTTTTAGTGCATATATAGCATATATATATATATAAGGGTTATATTTTGATACACAAATTGTGTAAAAAAATTTACACAACCCTTCTATAAAATTTAAAACCTAAATTCCAAACCCTACCACCCTAAAACCTAAATCTCAAACCATAAACCTTAAATTCTACACCTTACAAACTCAACTCCTAAACCCTAATATATAACCTTAAACCCTAAAATTAAAAGGCTTGTGTAAACTATGTGTGTCAAAGTATTTTCCTATATATAATATATATAATTATCCTGAACATGTTCACGAGCATTTCGAGCCGAGCTTGGGTCAGTTGGGCTCGACTTGTTAAGGTCTCGAGCGGAACCCATCCCATATTAAACTCATTCAAATTGAACTTTGACCAAACCAAGCCCGAGTTGCTCGCGAGCCGGCCAGACTCATTATCAACTCAAATCTCAATAATGAAACCGTCATCTACAGCATTATCAAATCATTGTGCCGTTTCGAAATAATGACTGAATTCTATAATCCAACTCAAAACTAAAATTGAAATAATTTAAAATTTAATGGTAAAAATGATATGAATTCTAAAATTAAGTGGTATTTGGATTGGTTTAACAAGAAATAAATAGAAAGACTTTGTTAACCATGGTTGAAATCTAACCCTTCTTCTCAAAACTGAAAATAAAAATGTCTTCCTCTTCTTCTTCACTTCAGCTTAAGCTTCGTTAATGCCGTCTCATTTATGAAAGCGAAGTTTAAAGCTTAACGAAGCTGTATTCTTCCGCCAAAATAAGCTGAAAGAGAGAAAAAAATTAATCTTTTTTTTCCCTTTCAGAAGGTTTGATTTTTGTTTGTTTTTTTTTGGATTTTTAATTAATGCAGAAGAGATTGGCGTATTCGCTCCCAGATGAGGTGCTGGAGCACGTGTTCTCGTTTATACAATCGGATAAAGATCGAAACGCGGTATCGGCGGTGTGTAAATCGTGGTACGAGATCGAACGGTGGTGTCGGAGGAAGATATTCGTCGGGAACTGTTACGCCGTGACCCCTGGGATGGTGATCAGACGGTTCCCGGAAGTTAGATCCATTGAGTTGAAAGGGAAACCGCACTTCGCTGACTTCAATCTGGTACCGGACGGCTGGGGCGGTTACGTCTTGCCGTGGATCGCGGAGATGGCCGGCGCTTACCCTTGGCTCGAAGAGATTCGGCTTAAACGGATGGTCGTCACGGACGAAAGCTTGGAGCTTATTGCTAAGTCGTTTAAGAATTTCAAAGTGTTGGTGCTTTCTTCTTGCGAAGGGTTTTCAACTGATGGACTCGCTGCCATTGCTGCTAGTTGCAAGTAAGTTTGTTTTAACACCTTTTTTTCATTTCTGCAATTTATCTTGTTTCTAGCTACATTTCATCTTAATAGAGTAATTAGTAATGAAACTGTTTCAGAAAGCTTTAATTCTGTTCAACAGCCATAGATTTTCTTGATTTCGTTTGTTTAAACTCTTGGATTTAATCTAGTAAATCTCTATAAAATGTTGTTTGAATTGTTTTCCCTTTGAATTGTATGCTATTTTTATGAATAAATCCACATGTTAATGTAGGAGCCTGAGAGAGCTGGACTTGCGAGAAAGCGATGTGGATGATTTGAGTGGCCATTGGCTCAGCAATTTTCCCGAGACATACACATCCATGGTGTCCCTGAACATTTCTTGTTTAGGATCCGATGAAGTTAGTATCTCGGCTTTGGAGCGCCTTGTCGGTAGATGTCCTAACCTGAGGTCTCTTCGGCTCAACCGTGCAGTGCCCCTTGATAAGATTGCCAACATATTACGACTTGCACCTCAGCTGATTGAATTCGGAACTGGCGCCTACTCGGCTGAGCTACGGTCCGATTTCTTCTCAAACTTAGCTGGAGCCTTTTCTAATTGCAAGGAATTAAAGAGCTTGTCTGGGTTTTGGGATGTGGTTCCGGATTACCTTCCGGCTATTTACTCTGTCTGCTCCAGATTGACGTCACTGAACTTGAGTTACGCAACTATTCAAAGTCCTGATCTTCTCAAGCTTGTAAGCCACTGTCCGAGTTTGCAGCGCCTATTGGTAAGCTTGTGTTGGTATCTTCAGTTTATAACTGTGAACATCAAGCGGTTTAATGATCGCCTTTAAACTGTCCCAATCCTCACATAAGATGTTCTAATAACTGAAATGATTCTCGCTTCCGGTCTCTTGCTATGTCGGTCATACTTTATAAAGCTAAGGATGATTATGCTTTCAGGTACTTGATTATATCGAAGATAGTGGCCTTGAAGCACTTGCATCTAACTGTAAGGACCTGCAGGAATTACGGGTTTTCCCATCTGACCCATTTGGTGTAGAACCGAATGCATCCTTGACAGAACAGGGCCTTGTTGCTGTTTCTTTGGGTTGTCCTAAGTTACAATCAGTTTTGTACTTCTGCCGCAGAATGTCTAATGCGGCTCTAGTCACGATTGCTAAGAACAGTCCAAACTTGACCCGGTTTCGTCTTTGTATAATCGAGCCAAGAACAGCTGATTACCTGACGCTCGAGCCATTTGATATTGGTTTTGGAGCCATTGTTGAGCATTGCAAGGATCTCAGACGGCTTTCCCTCTCGGGTCTCCTCACAGATCTCGTGTTTGAATATATTGGGACATACGCAAAAAAGCTAGAGATGCTATCTGTGGCTTTTGCAGGAGACAGTGATTTGGGACTCCATTACGTGCTTTCCGGGTGCGAAAGCCTACGGAAGCTAGAAATTAGGGACTGCCCTTTTGGAGACCAGGCTCTTTTGGCCAATGCCTCAAAGCTGGAGACAATGCGATCCCTTTGGATGTCTTCTTGCTCCGTGAGTTACGGAGCATGTAAGCTGCTAGGTCAGAAGATGCCCAAGTTGAATGTTGAAGTTATAGATGAGAGGGGACCTCCTGGTTCGAAACCCGAAAGCTGCCCAGTCGAGAAGCTCTATATTTACAGATCCGTCGCTGGGCCAAGGTTTGACATGCCCCCATTTGTTTGGACAATGAATGAAGATTCAACATTGAGGCTTTCTTGAGACATCTCATCTGAACTATGCCAACAATTACAGCTCATTCGATCTCAAGAACGGATGTACCAGGTACATGCTCCAGCTTAATTGCCATTCGATTTATTCTTGACCGGAAACCGAGTAATGATTAATAAATAAATGAAATTTTCTGTTGTGTATTAATCCGAGCTTTTATTTGTTTCTCCATAGTTTGCATGTATACCATCTGCAGACTTTGGGTGTTCATGCATGTGTATTACTGGTTTAGTAGGTACCAATTTTATTGTGGACTCAAACTGTAATATGATTTTCGAGTTTTAGATTCGATTCTTCAATTTTTCATTTGAATTTTGTCGATTTCGAGAAAAATTAAACTGAAAAGAATAAAGAAAAGTAAATACGAATGTTTTGGTGCCAAAAACATCACAGATGATGATCGGCAACTGTTGAATAACGGTGAAGAAAGATGTCAATCATGGGAAGATAAAGAGTAACAAAACGTATTGTTTTGTTAGTTTTGTAATACAACTGGCGGTTGAGTGATAAAAACTAAATTTACAAATTGAATGGCAACATATTTTAAATTTGAGTGACCAAACCGAAATACGATAAAGGTTGAGTGACTAAATGTATAATTTATCCTTAAAAATATAATTTACGAACTGAGTATCATTCGAAGAACATAAATTTAATTTTTTTAATATGCTAGCGTGATGCAAATGTAACATCTGTTTAATTTTCTTAGTCTTTTTAAAGACGACACACACAACATGCATTATATTTAATAGTTTGGAGAGTACATTTGTACAACATCCACCTTCTTAATAATAATAATAATATCACGTGCCCAAACTATACATGTGGCACATTTTTGTGCATAAATTATTTTTTTGCTCTAAATAAGGTTTTAAAGTTTTATTTCGGTCATTTCAGGTGCATGACTATTAAAAAATCGTTAGCCAATTAAAATATGATATTTGTCATGTTTTAATTTTTAAATAAAATTTAAATTTTTTTTAAATAACAGTTTTAAATGTTTACAAAATAGTCTCAAATCTCTAATTTAAAACCCAAAATCTCTAAATTAACGTCGTTATCGACGTTGACTACGGAGACCACCACTACCATCGCCAGACCACCACGATCATTTCTCCCAACCACTCATCGTCAGTAATCTACGGTAGGTGTGCCGAAAAACTTCTTTTTCGCGAATTTGACTTCCTTCGACAATACGAAGCTGATCAACACACTTAGTGTCGATTACCAGCGATGGATGATTGAAAAATGGTAGTGGAGGTTTGAAGACGGATATGGTGGGTGACAGTGACTATTGTTGGTAAAATCGGCTGAAAAAGATTTAAAATTTGAAGGTCATTTTGTGAATTTTGAAAAATTTAAATTTTTTAAATTAAGTTAAAAATAAAAATATAAATTTTTAATAAAATATAACAATAGACCTAAAATGACTGAAATAAAGTTATATATATCTATTTACAACGAAAAATAATTTAGCAACCAAAAGTAATAGTTATAGTTTGGACACCGGCTATTAAGCCTAATAATAATAATAAAACATTTTCCACGAGTGTTAATATAATCCAAGAAAACGGCGCCGTCTGTTATTGACCATTACGGTTTAAGAAACTCCATTACAAAATCCCTCTCCTAACGGAAACGCCAACCATGCGCCCTTTTCTGCCCTGAAACAAAAACGGTCGGAAAAATTACGAAAAAAAAGCAAGCAAAAAATGGATGGCAATTCGTCTTCTCGAAATTCCTCACTTTCAGGTCGGTTTTCGCGTCTCCTTAGATGTTATCCTCTGTTTGGTTGCCCAGAAAAACAAAAGGGAAGTTAAGGAAAATGTCAATGGTGAGTACAAGACCGTGAATGTTTCTTTCATGTTCGGTTGATTTCTGAATTTTTTTGAAATTATCCATGGCAGGTGCGGTTAAATTTAACGAGAAGCGAATTTCGGCAGCGTCTCCTTCCGGTGCCCTTTATCACTTTGGTACAAGTGGGATCTCCGTCGCCGTCGCCACCGGCCTTACTCATCCCCTAGGTTCACATTTCTTTTTTTTTTAAATTAATCTATTCTCAATCTATAATGGATAGAAAAAGAAATCTAATGAATTAATCAAATCTGGGTTTTGTGTGGATTGCGCGATTGCAGTTAATATTGAAATTGATTGAACTTTTTGTTTCTTAAATTATGAAGGCGAATGCTATTTTTGTAGTGAGAAGTTTCTCATTTTGCATTCAAGCTTGGTTGGCATGGGGAAAAATAACTAAAACAGGACCAGAAAAAGAATCACGGACAAGGCATGAATACATGAACATGACAATATATTATATATGTATGTAGGATCATTAGATTAACTGGGTTTTAGACAGAGTAAATCTATTTAGTTTTACATTGATTTAGGATCATTAGATTAATTGAGTTTAATGGCTAAGCTTAAAACTTTTAAATTGAGTATAATCCACTTTTTTCGGAGAAGTTCTCTTTTCCTCCCGTTAATCTTAGCCATTCATTTGCGTACAAAGTATTATGATGCCAAAATTTATTAGATATAAAACACCTTAAACACGATTGTCACATGAGAAAATGCACTAACATGACAGATACTCAAATTGCCAGGTCTAGTTTGAAAGCTAGTTCGCAGGATTACAGAAGGTGCAGTCTGTTAGATATTATTTTTTCCCCGCTTAAATGACTGCAAAAAATGCTGTTCTAAGTTTTACTGCAATCATTGGGAATGATTGTTCATGGAAAATGTTATGATTTTTAGAGGAACTAAATTGAAACGCTTCAAATAAAATACAAACTGACCAGAGCAAACAAAAAGGCATGCAGAAAGAAACTTTTTGAAGTAACATCAGTTTGACATTGTTGATTGAATCTGTTGCTAATTCTGTTATCTATGCGTGTAGTGCAGATGTGATTAAAGTTAGGCTGCAAATGCAGCTTGTAGGTCAGAGGGGTCCTTTGGTTGGAATGGTATTTTTCCAATGCTTTTAATTTTATTTTCCAGATGAAAATTGTCTGGTTTACCGGATTCTATTGATTTGGTATTCCAATATTTGCATGGATGTAAACAGGGACCATTGTTTGTTCAAGTAATGAAAAATGAAGGACCAAAGTCTCTATATCTAGGATTGACACCTGCATTGACCAGGTCTCTTTTATATGGAGGTCTGCGTTTAGGTTTGTATGAACCGTCAAAATATGCCTGTGATCGGGCCTTTGGTTCCAACAACATCTTGATTAAAATTGCATCTGGAGCATTCTCCGGTGCCATTTCAACGGCCCTTACCAATCCTGTGGAAATTCTGAAGGTAACTTTACATCATTCATTACATACTCTGTTCTTTTAAGGTCATTGTGGACCTAAGAAATAGCTTTCTGCCATCAGGTGCGGCTACAGATGAACTCAGATTTGAGACAAAGAGGGCCAATCGCAGAAATGCGCAGAATCATCTCCAAAGAGGGAATAAGAGCTCTTTGGAAGGGTGTTGGCCCTGCTACAGTTAGAGCTGCTGCCTTGACTTCTTCGCAGCTCGCAACATATGACGAATCCAAGCAGGTTAATATCTAAGCATGCTGTTTTTCAGTTTGATTTGAATATCCACATAGTAAATTCCAAAGTTTTTGGATGCCTTATTTAATGTTTAATTTATCATGATGCTGGAGTGCCAGTTGTTGCTTTTCTTTCCTCTCTGCATTTTCCACTTTTAAAGTTTTTTTTTTTTAATTCTACTAATGCAGGTATTGGTGAAATTGACCCCTCTTGAAGAAGGAATTTACCTGCATCTCGCGTATGATACCTCCCATGCTTCTTTTTTCTCCTTTCTTGGACTTTTGTATCAGTTTAGTTGAAAGGGACATATATTTTAGATGCTTCAACTTGTTAGGTTAATATGTTATGAATGAAATTGAAAATTATAGCAAACAAGAAACATTCGGAAATACGAAGTAATTTTAACTGAAGCAAATTTTTTGTTTGAGAACAAAGAAGGGTCTACAATTGATAGTTTAACTATCAGCTTAATATTTAGAATGTGCCATTATGGTAGTGGAAGTTTTCTTTCTAACAGTATTTGTTCTTGGTTTTTTATTCTCTTAAAGCTCAAGTACAATTGCTGGCTTGGTGAGCACCCTAATTACAGCACCCATTGACATGGTTAAAACGCGTCTTATGTTGCAACGAGAAAGTGTTGTAGGAAACTACAAAAATGGATTTCACTGTGCATATCAGGTACATGATTAATTTTATTTTTAGTGGTTTTTATATATTCCCTTCTTCCTTGCTATAAGTTCTATTTGTCATTTCAAGTTTTTTTTTTTTAATCTTCAACTTTTCTTAGTTCTCTTTGGTTCCATGGAGTAAATACATGTTTTGTGCATCCAACCTAAAATCAATCCATAATAGGTGTAGGATCCAACTTAAAGAATATAAAACCATAAGAATCCAGTAGTTAATAGATATGGGACGATACCACCTAAGAGTTAGGACTCCCCTCATGTGTAGCTCAACAAGGGCCTAACATGTGGACCATCACATTGAGATTTGAGAGTTGTCAACCTCACATGCTATTAGCAGGAGCAACGTAATGCATTCAACCTAAACTATTTGGTCGATGGTAGAGTGGATCAGCTTCATTATATGACCTAGGGAAATTCAATTCTTAATAGATGTAGGATAATACCACTAAACAAAATAAGCATTGATGTTGGAACCAAACTGACAGTCGTCTTAAGTTTGAGTTGTAAAATAGGACTCCTCAACTCGACTAACTCGAAATTTTTTGACTCGACTCAACTCAACTCGATCGAATGCCCACAAGCAGAAGAGAATTGCTAAGAATCAGCATATTGTTATCTTTAGCCCTTATGTTGTTGGGGTGCTAGGGGTTATAGATTATGGATTTAACTCGTTATAAATGTGGGTTAATGCCCTCCTAGGATTTTAGAAATTTATCCGAGTCATGTTATTTCCTGCACATTTGCTATATTTAAAATTTTAACGTGAAGCAATCTTTAACTATGAATACACAACTAGACTGATTTTCTTTCTAATGTTTCTTGTTTCAGGTTCTTCGTACAGAAGGCCCCAGAGGACTTTACAAAGGGTGAGATTTACATAAATTTCCTTTCTTTCTTTTTTCCCTTTTTGATGCATATAGTATAAATTTGTGGACAATGGAGATACATGTAATGTCCATATAGCCTGTTGGCCAGAAGCTGCAGTGTTAGTTGCCAGGCTTTACTGTTAAATATGACCCTCGGAGGACCCGAAAAAACTTAGAAAAAAGTTGCTTCTTCTTCTTCTTCTTCATTGATGTTAACATACCGAATTCCGGATATGGATCTTAAATTTTCATCAGGGCCTTTGCCACCTTTGCAAGATTGGGTCCACAAACTACAATTACCTTTATGCTCTGTGAGAAGCTGCGGAAGCTTGTGGGATTGAATGCAATCTAGTGGTTTGGAGAGCTCATTTTTAGTTACAATAGTAGTTGTCATCGATATTACGGAAATGCCACAAAGCAGCCCTCATTTCCAACAAATGCCATCTTGAAGGTATGATTTTAGACTAAATTTGTATTTTCATTATTTTGGTGATTCAGAATTCATATCACCATTCAATCATAGAGAGAACCAAAATTCTAGATTCAGGCTCCCATTGAAATTGGCTAGACTTCATCATTCATAAGTTTGTTCATCTATTTGATGAGTTGTTGTATAATTTGCCCATCATTTTTTTATGGTGGGATTTGGCTATATAATTGAAATTATTTTTGTGTTCATCTAATGGTTTCTTTACAATTACTCTTATGCTTTTCTTTTCTAAAAAGAATATTTTTTATTTAATTTCTGCAAAACTCGACGGGAAATTTGAATTTAATTTCATAAACTCAATTTGACTTAAAAACTTAAATAAAATTTGAGTTATAAAATAAAGTAGAATAACTCAAAATTTTCATAATTAATGGATCAAATTTTCAAAAGTGAGTCAAGTCTTCCAACTCAGCCTAATATATATGAGTGGCATATGAAAAAAATAAGAAATGTATATCATATATCATTATAGAAAATCGTATACATTAGAACAATTATAACATTTATAATGTTTATAATTAAATTTGAACAATTTTGAGCATGCAAGGACAATATAGTGGTCAAAGCACGCTCACCTGCTCCACTCCCTTCCCCTTAAGTTACGGGTTCAAAATTCCTCAGGAGCGTTTCCTTCACCTAGATTTTCTCCCTTCTTTCTCGGTAGAAGTATAATATACTTTCAAAAAAAATGAACAATTTAACTCAATTTTATAATCTCGATTCAACTAAAAAAATCGTATAAAATTTAAGTTATAAAATAAAACTCATCAACTCGAATAGATACATCCTCTAGGCATGGGTTTTAATAACATGCTTAAATGTTTCAATTTAGGGATTTGAGGTTATATGTGTATATATGTGTTATACAACTATATAACATAAAAGATGTGATGAAAAGAGAGCATTAGGATAATGATAATGACATTTCTTAACAAGATAGCTATAAATTCCTTCAATAACACCAAGAAAATAAACAAAACTGAAGAACTTCTTTCCTCCTGAAAAATTCTAAAAGCATGTAAAGCAAAACCAAGTGATTGAGAAACAAGCTTAATTAGTTTATCTTCTTCCAGCAATCCTTAATAAAGGAGAGATTATACCCTGTATTTCCTGTAGTGAATGCTGTATCCTTAGCTCTTCCTCGATCGACCGCTTAAGATTTCTAATATGACCCTTCAAAGAATCCGAGCTTCGAATGTCGTCGGCCCTCATTTCAATAACCTTATTTGTCAACCCCATCAACAAACTGGAATACCTTGGCATTGTGGCATTCTTACTCAAAAACATCAACAATAACCCGAGCTCGTCCGTGTCCAAATTCGATACACACTTCAATAACTTCTTCCTTGTTACCAACTCCTCCATTACAGCAACCACATTCTCCCGGTTCTTCTTATTCAAAACCGAAACTAATGCATCTTTGTGCCTAAACTTCTTCAATAACTTATCATGTTCGGCCAGTTTGATCTTCTTATTTCTCATCACTAAATAATCCCCTTCGACCGGCTTCTCACTCTGTCCTCTATGAAAATACCTAAAATACGAAGGCCTCAAAACCCGTCTTTCCGGTTCCGATATACTCTCGAAACCCAAAACATTCCCTCTTCCTCCACTCTCCACATTCTCCTTCCCTTTCCTTCTCCCTGCAAATATGATCCCGTTCGATGTTCCAATCACTCTGGTCTTACAATCCGGCGAGAAGCTAACCGACATAAGAGGAGCGGGAAACCGCATCGAATGAGTAACTTTCATGTTACCATAATCAAAAGCCTTCATGTAACCATCTAAACCAACACTCAAAATCCTATCTTCCATCGATTCTTCACCACAATTTTCCTTCCTAATTCTTCCTACACAAATCGATGTAACAGTTTTATTATGACTTTCCATGGAATGAACCAACCTCCCACCACCAATCAAATCCCATATCTTCACTGAATTCCCACCGGCAGTTGCAATTAACCCACCGGAAGGCAAATAAATCACATCTTCCACCGGTTTCCCATGGTTCACTTCCAAAACCGACCTCGAATTCTCGACTCTAACATCCCAAACATTAACAGTATGATCATAAGAACCAGTAACAAACAAATCGGAACTTACCGGACTACAATCGCCGCAACGTACATAATCCTTGTGGCCCATCAAGTCCAAAACCACGCTTTCCCCAGCAACATCCCAGAATTTAACGACAGCATCGTCACCTCCGGAGAGCAAATGGAGCTTATCGAGAACTGGGTACTTAACGAACCGAACCGGGCGGGTATGAGACCGGAGTCTACGAAGCGGGGTCCGGGTTTTGACATCGAAGACCTGGATGAGACCGGAGAGATCGGAAGCGGCTAAGAGGAGGCCGTCGGAACGGAAGGAAAGAGAAGAAACGACGTCGGAGAAGGAGGATATGGTGGAGGAAGGAGAAACGTTACCGTCGGAGAGGGAGAGCGGGGAGAAGAGGGAAACGGAGGCGGAGTAGGCGGCGGCAAAAGGGTGGGGCGGCGATGGGGAAAAGGAAAGGGAAGAGATGGAGGAGACGAGATTAGGGATTTGAGTGGATTTGAAAGAAGACCAGTACTTGGATTCTGGAGTTTGGGTTAGGGTTCTCGGCTTGGGTTTTAGCTTTGGTTTGATTAAGAAGGTTTTCGAGATCGCCGATGGCTCTTCTTCTGCTCTGATTTCTGCCATTTTCGTTTTGGAAACTTTGCTGCAAAAATGGAGGTTTGTTTGTATTTAGGGTTTTTGGTTATTAGGGTTTAGGGTTTTTGAACTTAGCAGTAACAAAACGATGTGCTAAATGAAACATGCTCTAAGTCCCTATACTCTTCATAAATTTAAAATTTAGTCATTTTACTTTTATTTCCAGGGAATTTAGTACTCTACTTTTTAGATTTAAAAACTTTAGTCCAACTGATAACACCATGAAAATACTTTTGTTCAATTTGTTAATGTGGCATTTTGAAATATAAAAATACTTTTATTCAATAGTTGAGGGACAATATTTTTAAAAATCATAATAAAGGGGATAAATTTCAAATATACAAATATTACAATAGCTTTGAACATGTTTTAACCGATAGTTTTCCGTCGTAAGGCCACGTAGTCTAATTATGGTTATAGTTCCTGTATCATGTTGAAACTTACAATTTAATTCTTCTACTTCAATTCATCACAACATGAGCTTGTTTTTATAATGTTATTTAAAAGTACGTGTGGATAATATTGTTAGTTGTAGTTATTAGGGGCGTACAAAATTCAATTTAAAAAAACCGACTCGTAATTTTATAAATTCGACTACATTTCAAAAAAATTAAATAAAGTTTGAGTTATAAATCAAATAGGCGTGAAAGGTAATTGCTTATTTTAACGATTTCCATCTAGTTCGTGTTTTGACGACTCCTAAGAACCCTGCAATGGACTATAGAAGTTTTCTTTGGTACAAAGAGAAAGTGTATAATCTGACTAGTGTAGTGCTTATTTTTTTTTTAGATTTACTATTTTTATGGATGTTTTTAAATTTCGGCTTAAATGAAAAATAAGGGCATAAAGTATACCTTTTTTTGAACTTTAAGTGCCTAGAATTTTTTTATATAAAAATTAGGTGCGTAAAGTTTCAACCGTTATAATTTTAAGTGTTTAGTAGTTAACTACCGTTAAAAAATATTAACCAATAAAAATTCGATACGTGCCATTTTTTATTTCTTTTAATTATTTTTTGTTTAAAATAATTTTAAAATTTTCGAAAAATCTTGAAATTCTAAAAAAAATTAAAATAGTCTCCAAATTCCTAAATCTCCAAATCCTCCCTGTTGCCGGCTCCGGTCATTGTTGTCGTCCCCATCTTTTTAGTCGTCGAACTCAGCCAATCATTTTTCCCAACGCGTCATCGCCGAAAACCTGTGAAAGGTGTGCCAATCGAGCATTAAATGTCAATATGAGATAGTCGTTCAATTGGCACACCGTTCGCCGATTTACGGTGTCGACGCATTGGGGGAAATGACTGATTGGGTCCAGCGATCGAAAGAGGGGGCCGGCGCCGGCGACAACAATGATGAGGATTTAGGGATTGGAGGTTTTGTTATTTTTAGGGATTTAGGGACTAATTTGAAATTTTTAAAAATTTAAAATTTTAAAAAATAAACTTTAAAGTTTTTTTTTCAAAAAAAATTTTAAAAAATGTAAAAGCCTAAAATTTTGTTCCGGTTTTAATTCTGTTTAACAAATCACTCAGTTTGCACCCGCATGGCTGCTGAGTTTACAAGGTACGGTCTTGCACGAATGCAGTGTGGCCCTCGGTAGTCGGTTGCAGCATGAAGCTGTGTCGTGCAGTCCAAATTAGAAAAAACCAGATAAAGATGGATCAAAGCAAACACCGACGATGCTTGTAATCCCAAGTCCCAACGATAATAAGGTTGCTGCAGGGGTAGTTCTTCGCGATGAAATCGGGGACTAAATTTTTGGTTTCTTAATGAGTTTAGGTGTGTGCTCGAGTCTCATTGTGAAATTTTGAGCCATCCATAATGTACTTCTACATGCTTGGAGACTTGAATTTCGCTTTATTAAGGTGGAACATAAATAGTATTTCAACGGCCCTTTCAAGTAATGACATTATTGAAGGTGATCGCGAGTTAATGTCAAAGGAGTGAGAGATTGTGTTAAGAAAAGATTTTTAAAGATATTAATTATATTGACGATGCGTTGGCGGCGATCATGTGTGATTACATTGAGGTCATGTGAATTTTTTTAACGTTGTAATCCCTTTATACATATTACCTTGTGTACTCTTTTCTCCTGTCTAAATTTAAGAGTTTTAATGAGGCACTAGGTTCCTTTTTCTCATAAAAAAAGCTCGCTAGAATGAGGTTTTTCTAACGTGAAACGCCTTAAAATGGGGCTAAAAGAGGCGTAACTGAAACTCTTATAATTTTTGTAAGAATTTCGGTATCGACTTTTCGTTATATACCGAAATTCTTACCCTTTCAAATTTTTTAAACTTTTTGTAAGAAATTCGGTATATACCGAAAAAGTCAATACCAAACTTTTACAATTTTTATAAAAAATTTGATTGCGCATCATTTTAGCCTCATTTTAAGGCGCCTCACCGTAGAGCTTCCGGATACCGGAGTTGGGTAAAAAGCAAACATTTAAAGTTGCTTTTAAAAAAACCTACGTTATTGCTTTAAACAAATGTTTAATGGTAGTTAACTAATTTGTAAAAAAATAATAATTAATTATTAAAGTTTTACCGTTTCAAATCCACGTTGGCAATCCGTGACATCCAAAACCTGACCAATCAAAATAGACCACTTCTCGTAGGCCAGTTTCCCACTCTGTTATATAAACATATCCTTTTCCGACGCAAACTTTCTCATTCTCATTGATCGCCCAATCTGCGCGCGAAAACCTCAGAAATTCCCCATTCTCCATTGATAACATTCTAGGGTTTCAAAGTACACAAGATGAGCTCAACAACAGGGTCAACAAAGGGAGGCAGAGGCAAGCCCAAGTCCTCCAAAGCCGTCTCCCGATCTCAGAAAGCCGGCCTCCAGTTTCCCGTCGGCCGTATCGCCCGCTTCCTCAAAGCCGGAAAGTACGCCGATCGTGTAGGCGCCGGTGCCCCCGTATATCTCTCCGCTGTCCTTGAATACCTTGCCGCCGAGGTGCGTCACTTGTTATTTTTATCTAATTCATTTTTTGACAATGTCGTGCCGGTAACGAAACGTTTTAAACGATATTGCAGGTTCTTGAACTCGATGGGAATGCAGCCAGGGATAACAAGAAGAATCGGATCGTTCCGAGGCATATACAATTGGCTGTTAGGAACGATGAGGAGTTGAGTAAACTTTTGGGGACTGTTACGATTGCTAACGGCGGTGTTTTGCCCAATATTCATCAGAATCTGTTGCCGAAGAAGATGGGTAAAGGGAAGGGTGATATTGGATCGGCTTCACAAGAATTTTGAGGCGATTCTTTTATTTTCCTTCTTTGGAGCGTGAAAGAGTCTCTTTTTGTTTTAGAACTTTATTCGTATAGTATTATAATATTATAGTTTTGCGACGGGTGATTTTGTGAACTTGCATATTGTCCTGTATTGTTCATCTTTGGGCTGGTTTTGATTTCGGTTGAATAGATTGTGCAAAATTGAATTACTTAAATATACAATTACTTAGCCTTTGCTGTAATTTTATTGCATTTCAACACGCCAAACAAATCTTGTTAATATACACCTCAGTGTGCTGAGTCTCAAGGGAGGAGTGATGAATAATCTGGAAAATGGGTTAGAAAGAGAAAGATCTCTGATGATTCTGTTGTCCTTGTGTGGCCAAGGTTAGCTTGCTCTGTTTCTTGCCCAATCGGATGTTTAATTTATTGATTGTTGGATTCTGATGATTAGTGTCAGTTTTGATTAAAACCCATCTCTTTTAATTGTTGTTTGAGTTGCAGTCTGGATATCTGTAGAGCTTTAGTTTAGGCTTATTGCAAGAAAAAGAAGAAACAAGAAAGCCAGTTTCATAGTCTGCTTTGCTCATTTCAATCCAAGGTTGTGTTGTTTGAGCGTGACTGCATGGCCTTTTGATTAGTCTCGTTGCAAGGCAAGACGAAAAAAGGATAACCGGTTTCATAATGTTTCTTATTCTAGTTTTACCCATTTGAATCCAAGGCTGTGTATCTAGCACTAGTGTAATTCATTACACTGTAGAATTAGTTTAATTTGTGAACAAATATATGCCCTTTTTATGCTTGGCATCAGTTATATACTATTACGAGTATACTTTTGAACAATTAGCTTGAAGTTTAGGATTTTTTACGTGGACTATGATGATTCTAATGATGTGGGTATTTAATTTTCAAATGGACTATTTTCCTAATAGTGTATGTCCGACCATCTTTAACCTTTACCGAGTGTGTACTGTGTACATGTTTTGCATTAAATATCAATCCTAACAAGTTGTAAGACAGCTTGCTGGGCCATCCAGGCAAATGAGATGGATTATATATCAGAAAGCCGTAGCTATCATTTTATTTCCATTATTCCATATGTTTTGATTGCCCATATCATTGCACTCGAAATGTGTCTGCATTGTTTCTCATTTAAAATTTTGTTTACGTGTGTTATGCTAACCTTCTGTGTGTAATTTCTTTATCACTTGTATCGAGGGAAAGTTTCTTGCCGATTCCTGATTGTCTCTGCATGTTAAGTTACCCTTTTAGATCAAGTGTCTTAGAAGCATGTAATTTGTTTCTTTGGAACAGTTCTTTTCTGGTATTTGGGATAAATATAATTAACCTTTTACCTACTGAATTTTTATCGTATGATAATTTACAATAGTTGCAAATTACCTGTCCAAATCTGGTTTTCTTGGCTTTCTTTCATAGCATATGATTTAGGTACTGAACACAACACTTTGGCCTTCTTACAGTACCTGATTGTATAAGTTAGAAATTTGCATTACTCTTATTTTTGGATTGAATAAATATTTCTTACCTGTTGTCCTGTACAACTGGAGTCACCGAGATCTCTAACATGTCGTACATCACATTTGGTTTGTACAGTATCAATGGATTTCTCGAATGATGATGTGTTCCCTAAGTTTAATCTTTTTTACAAAGACTCGAGTGAACGTTGGATATGGTTATGTGTTTGATGTGGGTAATCTCATCTTTCTTTTTTCTTTCCCCCTATATGATTGGATTTTGAATGCGTGTTGCATACAGATAATGTAGACCCTAACTATTACATGTATGGGTGTATGTGCAACTTTTTATGCTGTTATGGTTAGTGTCTGCAAGTGAATTGTGTTGATCTTTATGAAATCCAATTCCCCTAGGGGATAGATTGGTGACTTTGTATTGTGAAGTTGCAAAATTGAGAACAAACTATGTAAAAAGCAAAAGGAGAATTATGACTTTCTTAGATGTAATACAGTTTCATATACAAAACCGCCATTTTAAAGTGATTCACGGCTGTCTGCACAGGTATATTCCCATGTTTGGAGAAATTGAGTATGATCAGCCCGACAATTCTCCTTTGTCCGTATAGAAGATCAACTTGATTCTCTTGGCAAAGCTGTTGATGCGGGTAAGATTCATGATACATTATATGTTCTGGCTATACACACTATCACCCATCAAGATTTGTATGACTGTTGTTTTGAGCATGGTAGCTATAGGTCAAGGAAAAAAATGTGCTTTTTTAGCTGAGGAATTTGATGAGGATTGTCTTACTTTTACAACCAATTTGATGTTCCATTGCAGGTGTGTAAAGTAGACATTTTTGTTTACAAGTTGCATTTGCTTGTTACTTGGCGACTGTGGGGAGACCTGTCCAATCAGACTCAATGCTCGGACGAGTAAGCTTTGGCACCTTCTTCTCGACTCGACTCCACCTCATGCTGCCTCCATGCCCTGATTAGGTATGGCAGATTTGCTTGATCATCCAACAGTGTTCCGTCGTTACAAGATTACAGAAGAACTCGGGATAAATTCAAACCAAAGACAACACACAAGTCCGAACAGTGAAGCTCAAATTGTGCTACAGAACATGGGCTGTTTTATTCAACATATTGCCTGTGCAAGGAAGGAACTGTCCTAGCATAGTAAAAAGTTTTGCTGCTTCACTGTGGCTCTTGCCCTCGGCTTCCCTGTCTCCGGTTGTATTAGTATTGGAATTTTTCAAATCGAACCTAGAACACATAATTTATTGTTTGTTTGTAGTCTGAAGTAGTATAAGAACTATGCTTCGATTTGAATAAAGGGTCAAACTCTAAAATTAAAATATGTTGGAGGTTGACCTTATTATGATGGGATTTGAAATGCAACGTACCGTTGTTTGATGGATTAGGACTTTTGAGATCCAAACAGGTTGTTTTAATCAGACAGGATTCAATCTAGTTTTCCAAGGGATTGACGGATTGTTTTTAATAATCAGATGGCTGCGACCGGACAAGGACCTGACTTGCTCTTATTTACGAACTTATGATAAGATCGATCGTCGATAGCAATTGGTATGCCGAGAAACATGAGATATGATGCGGTAATTGTTCATTTCATCTCGTAATGATTTGATCTTCGCTCATAAGAATGGAATACATTTCATATTCGAATAATGGAAACGAATTTATCTACTTCTGTTTTGTGGAATCTTGTACTGACTGCAACTATGTTGCTTGGATGTGGGAATTCTCGGTGGTTACCTTGAAACACAAGTACCATGAAATCCGGTTATTGGGACGGTCTTTTAGAAACACCCTTACTGTTTTGAAGAATTGTTTTTGAACATCCAGAAACAATCCCTTTATGGTGGCTATGGAATATAGACTAGACAAATTAGAAAAGTCGTCTCCTTTTTGCAGAATGAAAGGTTTTTTTAAGGAGAAAAAGGCATTACTATATGGTAAACAGAGAATTATAACAATGATTGGTGTGAATCTCTTAAATTTTATTATGAAATTCGATTAATTTTATCAAATACTTTTATATAATTAATTAATATAATCGGTTAATAAATCAGTTAACACAATTCACTATCAATTACTATAATCCGTTATCAGTTAAGCTCCTATTGTTAAATGGATAAATATTCTATACACATGCGGTGAAAATTGAAAGTTTCTACAAGCGCCTTAGTTTTAGGTTATAGAGATTTAGTTTAGGGTATAAGGTTTAAGGGTTTAGGTGTAGGGGATTAGAATTGAGGGATAGTTGTTTTAATTTAAAGTTTAGGGTTATAATTTAGGGTTTATAAGTTAAAACTTAAATCCTCATCATATTACCCTAAAAACTAAACTCTAAAATATAAACCCTAAATTATAGATTAAAATAAGTAAATAACTATCTCTAAATTCTAAACCCCTACACCTAAACTCCTAAACCCTATACTCTAAACTAATTCTTTATATCATAAAATTAAGGCGTATATAATATATTAATCCTTGTTAAATATGACCAACATTTTATATGATAAAATTCAAACAAAAATTTTGTTTTGAAAAATAGATTTAGTACCACATTCCATTGAAAGTTTGATGATGGAAAGAAAGATATTTTAAAGTTGAACTTTTGAAAAAGGAAAGACATTTATTTATATAAATTTATTACAACAAAGGGGAGAGACAGCTATACAAGCACATCCCCATAAAATCCTTCACGGCTTAAGCTTTACAGTCGGTCCTCTCCAATGGTTGACCTTCTCTTTGTGGGCGTTTTCGTGGGGTCATACCATGTCATGTGAATGTCCCAAACTTCATTTTTCACAACTCAGACCCAATTCCCTTTTTACTGCTCTCACCATCCCCACTTAATTTCTTCCAAAAGCTTGAAACAAAGAAACGATTTTTACCGAGTTCAATCGCTCCCAATCTTCCATTTTATATGAACAGTGATTTCATTTCTTAAACCCCATCGAGAAAGTGGAAGAAAAAAGAGAGATGGTCCCTGGAGAAATCTGGGTCCGCCCCACCATTTGAGCAGCTCCCGATCTTTGCAGCGTTTGGTTAAAAGCTTTAAATGTTATTATTGTGGGAGAAGATCAGAATTGAAGCTGTTTGAGTTGTGGGATTTTTGGGTTTTGGGAGTTGGGAGTAGGGATGGGTACGAAACCGTGGTTGTATCCGGCGCCGACTTACCGGACTTTGGAGACTTATTGGGATTCCGATGATGATGCGCCTGGTCCCCGATGTGGTCACACTCTTACCGCTATTGCTGCCACTAAGACGCATGGTCCTCGGCTTATTCTCTTCGGTGGTGCCACCGCCATCGAGGGTGGCGCTTCCTCATCTGCTCCTGGAATCAGTTAACCCCTTTCTCTCTATCTCTGATCTCTCTATCCAGCACTGTTTTTTTTACTTGGGATATGATTTTTATTTTTAAACATATAATTATTTTAACCTTTTTTATAGGGTTAGCCGGTGTCACCAATTCAGTTCATTCTTACGATGTTCTTACCAGAAAATGGA
The DNA here is from genome assembly GCA_958450335.1 of Hibiscus tridactylites. Lineage (NCBI taxonomy): Eukaryota > Viridiplantae > Streptophyta > Magnoliopsida > Malvales > Malvaceae > Hibiscus > Hibiscus tridactylites. The sequence goes on along the minus strand of OY288270.1, from coordinate 102,346,570 downwards.
CCAGGTGACTACTACTTTTTTCCCTTTTAAATTAAGCTAGAATTGTTAGCTGATCTTGTCTTTTTGTTTAATTTGCAGAATCAGACCAGCTGGAGAGCCACCTTCTCCAAGGGCAGCTCATGCTGCAGCCGCCGTAGGAACTATGGTCGTGTTTCAGGTGGATAAACTGCTGAATCATCTGTAAAAGTTGATACATTTATATGATTTTATGGTGTATTGCTTATTTTTCTAGTTATTTGATTCATTGGCTAGGGTGGGATAGGTCCAGCTGGTCATTCTACCGATGACCTTTACGTTCTTGATCTGACCAATGATAAGTTTAAGTGGCATAGGTGAGTTTCAGTTCCTCGGTTTTCGGCTATTTCTCGTTGTAAATTGTTGTTCCGATAAAATCTGATTACATTTTTGATTCCGTAGGTTATCATTTTTAGTTGTTGTTTTCGTTATAATCTGATTTGGCGGTTTGTTTTGGCTAGAGTGGTTGTGCAAGGGCAGGGTCCCGGACCTCGTTATGGCCATGTTATTGATTTGGTTGCCCAGAGATATCTTGTCACTGTAAGCGGCAATGATGGTACGAACATTTCACTTTCCAGCTTTGAACCATCTATCTTGTGGTGTATGGTTAATTTCAGAATGCATTGAAACTAGAAAATTTGTTATGAAGATATTTGTCGCGGTCAACATATTCTCTTTGATGATCACTCTTCATTCTTCTATGGAAACATCTCTGCCCTCCTAAATCCATTTGGAAATTATTTCACTAGGTGGAACATGATTGCCCTGATAAATTCAATCAGTTCCTAGACGTTCCTTGGTTTCCAAACTGCTTATATTCGTGTTAAGTAAAGAACTAAAGATTGCCCTTCTGTATTAAGATAACTTATGTACATTACTTGTCTTACTATGTGGCAACTGAGATCGAGCATTGTCAATTTTATGAATTTTCATGTTTGTCTGGTGATTTCCTCTTGATGATGTTTGTTGCGTTGCATTGAAATCTGAGCAAAGGTTCTTTTAATTCTATGTAGGAAAAAGAGTTCTTTCTGATGCCTGGGCCTTGGATACTGGCCAGAAACCATATGTATGGCAGAGGCTAAACCCCGAAGGCGATAAGCCTTCTGCTAGAATGTGAGTTTGTTTATTGTTAAGAATATACATGGCCTATTAACTGGTTTATGTTTTCGTAGTTTGTGTTTTAAATATTCCAATCATTTATACCTTTTTTATAGGTATGCAACTGCTAGTGCCCGCTCAGATGGTATGTTTTTGCTTTGTGGTGGAAGAGACTCCTCTGGGGCGGTATGATCAATTCTCATTAAATAAGTACTTTATGTGTGCATTACTATTGTTTGCTTCAATTCTGGGGGGGGGGGGGGGGAGTGAATGTGCTTTTACTTTTTGCTGGTTTGAACGTTTTTGCACTTCATTTTTATTGAAGTTCCCATGTCCAAGGCCTTTGTCCGACATATATCCGGACATAGCTACGGGGATATGACTCTTGAAAGTGCTTCCAAATACATGAAAAACTTGGGGAAAAAATTAAACATACTCATGTTGGACACAAGCTTGCAATTGTCACTCACAGACAGCTGAGTTCAAATAACATAGGCTTGAGCTGTTAACATTAAAGGTCATCCTGCACTAAGCTTTATATATTGGTGTGTGCTCTAGTTTAACATAAGATAGAATGTTTAAGTTTCTTGCCTTGAACAGTATGTACCCATCTTCTTTTAGACTGAAGGGTATAGTTTCCTCGAATTTATATTTTACTATAAACTATGCCACACTAGCAGTTTTCTGATGTGAGATGCTGTTTTTATTGATTATATATGTACTTCAACAGCCTTTAGCAGATGCATTCGGGCTTCTTATGCACAGAAATGGTCAATGGGAATGGACTCTTGCACCTGGAGTTTCCCCTTCGCCAAGGTACCAGCATGCTGCGGTAAGTTGATGCCACTGCTATTGCATATAGTTGTTATGAACATAAGATTCAGTTTTTATAGGCCTGCATCACTTTCTTGCTTCAAAAACAGTCAGCCTGATAATTTCTTTCTACCAGGTTTTTGTTGGCGCACGGTTGCATGTTACTGGGGGTGTCCTTAGAGGAGGACGTGCAATAGAAGGTGAAGCAACTGTTACAGGTAAGCTTTTGCTTCTCATCTTGAAATAATTGTCCGAAGAGTGTGGTGTTGTGCGTATCTCAAAAAAAGTTAATTTCCACTATTCTCTTTGTTTTGTAGTACTGGATACTGCTGCTGGAGTATGGTTGGACAGGAATGGGCTTGTGACTTCCTCACGGAACACTAAGGGACATGTTGAATACGATCCAGCTTTGGAACTTATGCGCCGTTGTCGTCATGCATCTGCATCTGTCGGTGTTCGAATATATATTTATGGTGGGCTTAGAGGAGGTAAGGAAATGGTTGTGCCTGAAATTATGCACACATTTCTCTCCCAGATGTGTAACATCTCTGCTCTTTGTAGTGACAATGCGCTTAGCTTGCTTTTGAGTTTTTTTTGTCAATAAATTTTGTCGATTTAGATCGTTTATCTAATCATGTGTGCCAATTTCTAGTCGTGAATGTTTTCATGATTAATTTATTTATTTTCTGCAGATATGCTGTTAGATGATTTCCTAGTTGCAGAAAATTCACCATTCCAGTCTGACATGAATTCTCCTATATTATCTCCCGAGAGAGCCTCGAATATGTCCAGCCCCAGATTTAACCAGCCTAACTTAAGCACATTTGGAACATCTCCAACTTCTGATGATGGTGAAGAGTTCTCTTCATCCGCTAGCATGAGGTTGGACTCAATAACTCTTTCTCTCTTACACGAACACTTTGGGAGTACTGATTGATGATTAAATCTTTACCTTATAGCATGGACAAAAATTCTATGGAGAAACTGAGGGAGGCTTCTGCTGCTGAAGCTGAGGCCGCAAACGCCGTATGGCAAGCTGCACAGGCTGCATCTGCTGTTCCGGCAGAGGAAACATCTGTCTCTGATGACAACTCACCTGCTGCCGAAACAGCTTCAGATGCTAGTGATAATGAGGCTGATGTTCGCCTTCATCCTCGAGCTGTATGTATACTTCAAGTCGCATGTCTGTATGGTTTTCTAATTGTCCAGCTACAGCATTCTAATGCTTTTTTTTATTTTTTTCCACACAGGTTGTGGTCGCCAAAGAGACAATTGGGAACCTGGGTGGGATGGTTAGGCAACTATCTTTGGACCAGTTTGAAAACGAGAGCCGAAGGATGATTCCCTCTAATAATGACTTATCCTACCCTACCAAAAAGTTTGCTAGACAGAGGTCTCCACAAGGCTTGCATAAAAAGGCAAGTGGAATTAATTAGTTTTCTATTAGTTTAAACTTTTTAAAACATTGTTTAATATATACAATCCTTTTGCAGGTCATTTCTACATTGCTTAGGCCTCGGAACTGGAAAGCTCCAGTAAATAGGAAGTTTTTCTTGGATTCTTATGAAGTGGGTGAGCTCTGTTATGCTGCTGAACAGCTATTTATGCAAGAACCCACGGTCCTTCAGTTAAAAGCGCCAGTAAAAGTCTTTGGTGATCTTCATGGACAGTTTGGTGATTTGATGCGGCTATTTGATGAGTATGGATTTCCTTCAACCGCAGGAGATATTACGTAAGTTTGATACTCTTTCTGTCCATGTGAATCAGATAACTCCTTGTCGTAATTGAAACTTAAGGCCTACAACTGTTGCTTCCTATTATGATACTACTGGTTCTGAAAGTTTTTTTTTTTTAATATTTGTTTTAGGTACATCGATTATCTGTTTTTAGGAGATTATGTTGATCGAGGACAGCACAGCTTGGAGACAATTACGTTGCTTCTTGCTCTTAAGGCAAGATCCGGACTAAATGAGCCTTAAATTTGACTGTGATTGAAACCTTGTGCTATTTAATAAATTTGATTCGTTAATTTGTTTGTATTGATTGTACAGATTGAGTATCCTGAAAATGTTCACTTGATTCGTGGAAATCATGAAGCTGCTGACATAAATGCACTCTTTGGTTTTCGTATTGAGTGCATCGAGAGAATGGTCCGTATGAGTATGCATACGTGGATTAATTATATACCTTCTCCAAGTGAAGTGTTCTCACTATTATTTATTTGTAGGGGGAGAATGATGGTATATGGGCATGGACGCGGTTCAATCAACTATTCAATTATCTCCCACTTGCTGCTCTTATCGAAAAGAAAATTATCTGCATGCATGGTGGCATAGGAAGATCTATACATTCGGTTGAACAAATAGAGAAACTTGAGCGACCGATAACAATGGATGCTGGATCCATTATTTTGATGGACTTGTTATGGTATGCATTTTTTGAATCTACCAATCCAATCAAAATAAATCTTTCTATGGATTAATTTTGGCTTGATTCGCCTATTTAGGTCCGATCCAACAGAAAATGATAGCATAGAAGGTTTGAGACCGAATGCCAGAGGTCCCGGTCTTGTCACTTTTGGGGTATGCATGTTATTGCTTTGGTGTAAAATAGTTTTATTGAATGCATCAAGGATATCCTTTGTAGCATGCATTGTATTGGTTTGAATAACGCACGTTCTACTTCATCAGCACTTCCTCTAATCATGTCATGTTGGATTTAACTTTTTTTTATACATGTGCACGAACCTACAATGATTCATGTTGCCATATGCAGCCGGATCGTGTCACGGACTTCTGTAAGAAAAACAAGCTACAGCTTATTATAAGGGCCCATGAATGTGTAATGGACGGGTTTGAACGATTCGCTCAGGGCCAATTGATTACTCTTTTTTCTGCAACAAACTATTGTGGTAAGTAAAATACATCATAACCTCCTATGCTGCAAATTTTCTGCTTCCTAATCTGTTAAATATATATACATCTAGGAACTGCAAACAATGCCGGAGCCATATTGGTCGTTGGTAGAGGACTGGTTATCGTCCCAAAATTAATACATCCTTTGCCACCTCCCATTCAGTCTCCGGAAACATCGCCAGAGCGAGTTGGAGACGACACATGGATGCAGGTAATGCTTATAATATATACACACATATATATATGTATGTGTATATGTATGTATGTACATGAACGTGTAATATATTTCCATTGGTACTGCAGGAACTGAACATCCAAAGACCACCGACACCAACTCGTGGTCGTCCCCAACCTGACCTCGACCGGAGCTCACTTGCGTATATATGAACACAACGTTACAAATTCAAGGACTTAAAAGTTAAAACTTTGTAATTTTACAAAGCTATGAAGCAGGAGGCCGGCCACCATTCTTATACGTGAGAGTTTGATTCTTACGTAATTCGAGTTTTGAGAAGTATATACCGAACCAGTCCGTGTTCTTTCCCGAAGATGGAAGCAATTGTTTGTTGTATGCAATGCATAGCTTTGCAGTTAAAGATCAGTATTTAACCGGTGACTTTTAATATATGAAGATTTTACAGGATAATTTATAGGGTTGGGTCAACTTTTATGTTTTTCCCCAGTTTGTGCATTGTAACATTAATGAGGGATTCTTTTTTCTTTTGGATTTAGATTTGTGTCACTGCAAGATGGTGTTTATTTTTCTTTTTAATTTATTTGAACTTGTATTCGATTTAGACTGGATATTTGGATTTGTTAATGCTTTGGAATATAATTTTTTTAACTGTCCTATAAAAAATTTAAAAGAAAATTGTATTGAAATTCTAGCTGGAACATTTGTGATGGTTCAACCATTGTAAAATTATTGGACAAGTTTTAAATATAAAAGTTTATAAAAGTTATCAATGGCCTATTAGCTTAGTTGGTTAGAGTGTCGTGCTAATAATGTGAAGGTCGCCATTTATTGTTATTTTTGTTCTTGCCTTCTAGTTTGAATTGGTTATGCAGTAATTTGCTTCAAGTATGAAAACGTGTTTTAAGAGAGTGCACAAATTTATACAAAAATGAGAAGAAACAAAATCTGAAACTGTCACTAAAGTACAACAATAAAAACATTTATCATTTGAAACATTTAAAATATTTACAGGCTATCAAGTTATAAACTTATAGCAAGATGGGATTTGCATAATTGGCTAAAAATAAAAGACCCTCATTTCCTAGCTGATAAAAGTAGACACTTATTAAAGAGGATCCAATCACAAAACCGCGACTCCCGGTGTGGTTGGGGTGGAACAAGCCAAAACTTCAATGGCAGAAAACTTTTACAACCTGCTCAATACGTCTCCGGCAAAGGGGGCAGCTGGTTAAGTGCGAAGCACAGGCTGTACAACAGCACATATGGCCACATCTGCATATCATAAGCAATATCAGTGAAACTTTATACAATACTAGGTTTTCATGAACCTGAATTGAAAGTCGTGTATGAAGAAACAAATCTTCCAAAACCAAGTTTGAAATGAACAACCATCAAACATTCTAGAAAAATCGAAAGAACTAATCTATACATATAAATATTAATACTCCCCACAAAACAGGAAATCACCAGAGGTATAATGCCTCTGGCTTGGGCTTGTAAAAGAGCAACAGGGACTTCATGTGTTACCACAACAAAATATGGAAAATACACGTCTGACAGATGTGTTGATTTTTCTCTCTCTAATTTTTCAATGCATTTGAAGGATATTTGGATTGTTATATCCTCATACCCACACCCGGATACGCATTCAAGAAAAAGAAGTGTTGGAGTAATGTAGTCTAAGACAAGTCTTAGGTGATTACAGTCACAACCGAAAAAGGAGGGTCGGAATAAGAAGACAAATACATATAATGCTTTTGGATCACCAGCACTCGCATATTTCAAATGATAAACAACATCATTTATGCAAAATATTGATTTTACATGGCAATGGTGTTATATTGCTTTCTCCTGAATAACACATTCAGGGGGGGGGGGGGGGGGACTAAGCCTTTATTCTTTCAGCAAGCAGATTTCATTAAATCTTGGTAACGACTACTGAGACACGTATATAAAGTGTAAAGGGCATTCGGTAGGAAGGCTATTTGATAGCTTTATACGCATTAATTAAGAAAATGAAGCTACTGGACTTACTGAATGAAAACTGCATTGTACTCTTGTTCGAGGCATATTACACATAGATTTGGCATTATGCGATCTCTCTTGGTTTCTTCTCCGTTTTCAGCTTTCAATGTTGGATCTACAGAATTTACTTTCAGATCCCAACATCTTATGGATAAAATCATAACAATAACCATCATTTAGACAGTGTATTACCTTCATTATCTGGCCCCGATCTCTTGGCGGCGGCAGCAAGAACCCTGAATGAGCGAAGTTTTATGATTTAGTTTGTTATTACAGCAAATAACAAAAGCAGATGCTTGCAAATACATGCCTCTTAAGAAGGATGATACTATTAAATGTTAGTTGTTCTATATGTTGGTCAGTTCATATTCCAGTGTTTCTCAACAAATACTACAAGCACTCATCAAGCATACCTTCGCTGCAATTCACGTCGGCGTCTTCTCTCCAAAACATAACGGATTACATGCTTGGTGATCAGGAAGACACCAAATACGGTCAGTCCACACGATGCATACTTGTACAATCTAATAAAATAGAGCTGTTACCTTCTTCATTGTTTGGAATAATCATTAAAACTTATAAACATGTGAAAAGAAGTCCCAGTCTTGAATATTTACAACCTTGCCCACTTCCCGAGGTTGGAAATGAGTTGATCAATAGATTTGGGGGACACATAAAAAGGCCCTTTATGGGGTTTCTGAATCCGAATTGTTCCAATGTCATCCTTGACAGCCTGTCATGTATGGGAGAGATAAAATGAGAAACGGTAAATAAACCAACTATATAACCTCAATACAAATGATGAACTAAAAATTAGCGGACTAAGCATCTAGGAAGAGCCAAAACTATGGCCTTGACTATGTCACCTGGACCAAAGATCAAACTCAAATACTAGCTCCAGGTGTGTTCATACTGATTCAAACTATGATCAAGCAGCTTCAGCACTGAGCTTTTAATGTTTTAAGATAGGATTTTACTGTTCAACCACATTGAAACATAGCCTTCTTTTCATTTAGGACCACATATGCATCAGGGTGGACCACATTAAAATAAAACTTAAGTGCCCACAGGCCACAAGTTCTTTGTGTTTTTTGGTGTGGTAGGGGGACTTGATTTCCTATTATGTATAAGATACTTTAATACAAATTATATCCAGGAATTTCAACTTCAAAACCTTGTCAGGGAAAAAGACTGAATGCACCAAGTATATTAACTAGTACAACATTGTAATTTCATAATATTTATACATTTTTTTAACATTGGAATCTGCATTGATATTCCTGCATCATCATAAACTAAACGGAACCATTAATCTAGAACATACCTCACCCACAACGGTCAAGGAAGTACCAATGGGAAGCACACGCTCGATTCTCTTGACTCCAAGCATCTAAAAGCAAAATTGACCATCAAATAAGCTTAATCCAACTGAAAGTGTTGCAATAAAATGGACACAAGAAGACATGGAAAAAATACCTTGAGACCTTGAAGATAGTCTAATGTTCCACGAACAATTGATCGGCCTGAATCTTCAAACACTTCACTTCCAACAGTTAGTGCAAAACCTGCTGCACTGCGAGCACCAACTACATATGCACGACCAGTCCCATCATCCTATAATTAATAATTTAAAGATATTTTCAACAAATGAGCTACATTAACAACTTTAATTCTTATGCAGCACAAATAATTCCTTTTAAGTGTGATTTCAAACAACAACCACCTTAGGAACCCAGAAACCATAAACAATCTCAGAAATATTATTCAAACTAAAAAGATGAAGAGAAATGTGTTCTAACCAGGTACCATGGAACCTCTTTACTCATAGAAAGCATCAAAGCAGAATCTTGAATCCAAGAACCAGCATCATTGTGCTTTAGAAAATGCTGTTCAGCCTGAAGATACATGAACAAGAATGTCATATGCTACCAGGAAAAAGAGAGAGGATAAAAAGTCCAAAATTAATGCTCTTTTAATTAAAAAAAACTTACCGTTTCCTCTACTATAACACCTCTTAATTTGCTATGCTCACAATTAATTGGCGTCTCAGAACTCACTCTTCCAGAGATTGTAACAATTAAAGGTATCACTTTACTTTCAATATCAAGCAATTGAGCTGGAAGGTGAAAAAAACACGGTATTATTAAGACAAACATCTTACCAAATGCAAATGATAGGAACTAATCAAACCCATCTCCAATTAAGTATGTCATCAAACATTAATTTTATGATGAACATCTTTAGAGCTATGACAAGTGAAAATGCCTATAAAACACACCACCAATCAAATATATGTGTCCAACAACCATTTTTCATCACTTTTTATTTACTTGGACTTTGGGATTGAATTCAAATATGGTATTAATCTAAACTGAATATACTCAATTTTCCTACAATTTTTTGCCAATATTTGAAGGATCATAACCCCATATACCCATGTCCAAATGTGTGTCGAACATGGATGCCAGACACGATTACTTCAAAGAATTGAAGAGTAGACATGACATGATATTTCCAATCTTGTCAGAATCTTTAACACGAAACAATGAAAGTCAAATTGATCATCAAAGACAGAAAGTGAACTACATGAGTACCTCGGCTGTTCCAAGGTAACTAATCATCAAAATAATCAACAAATTCTTAAAATGATCAATAAAAAGCAGAACCAATCCTGCTTGAAATTAATGTATAGATTTGCACAAATTAGAAAACTGTACAAACTTAAACTAGAGTCCAAATTCTTTGCCTACTTCTCACAATTCCTTCTAAAAGTGATAAAAACGCAAGAAATTTATACCCAACAACTATAAATCTCAACAAATTATGAAGAATTCAAATAAATCACATAAAACGTGGAAGCGAAATTGGCGACAAACCCAATTCCTTAAGCTGATTGACTCGAGTGACCGTCTTGAGAATCTGTGCATCCCTGTTCCATCATTCAAGCACGGGATTGATTAAAACATTATTTTCCTGAAAATTCCGTCAAATCATTGATAAATAACAATGGAATTAGCGTTACTGATACAGTTGACGGAGAGCTAACCTGCCACTGCTGATCCCAAGAAGATAAAGAGCGGCTGCACTCAAGCAGCAAGTGATGCCGCCCCATGGAACCATCTTAAAATGTGAACTTTTATAACGAAACCCTAATTTCCGATCATAAATCAGCAACAGATTTTAGAGGAATTGACAACAAAAAGTTGAGGGAAAATATTATCAATTGCTTAAAACAAACGGGAACTGAAACAAAATCTAGTAAAAAAAAAGTAAATTTATAGGAAAGTGATAGAAAGAAGATCTGAAGGATGGCTGAAAGATTGGGGAAAAATAAAGATCGGAGGCACAAGGAAATTAATAAAGTTCATTAATTTATAAATATAAATTTATCTTTTTTGGTGTTTGGATGAGAGAGAAAGAGAAGGAATTAGATGCGAGAAGTGAATGAAAGTGCCAAGTTAGTGGCGAAGGGAAGAACACGCAATATTATGATTGCAAAACCCGGTTCGTATTTATTTATTTTTTTAATCTTAATTTTTATATAATATTTAATAGTACAAATTGTATTTAAATTTAAATTCTGAAATAATATTAATTACAAAATTAAAGAATAGAGTTATTCCCATAATTAAACTCATTTTCACTATTATGATTATCCGTGAAAATTGATATGTTTAAATATACATTGGGTACTTTAAAAATATTTTTTTAAATTGATATTTAAAAAAAAATTATTTTTAAATGCGTATCCGAACTTTAATTACATTCACTATTTTGATACTTTTATTAATAGTTTTAGTCTTTAAAATTTATACTTCTTATCAATTTGGTTATAATCCGAAACAATTCGATAAATTTAACTCTTCATATTTAAAAATTCTATATCAATTTAGTCATTTTTTACAACAGTATGAAAACAAATGAGTCTATCGAATCAAAGCGGCAGTTGAATAACTATATTCTACCACAAAACAACAACAAATTACTGTTAAACTTTCACTATACCATGAATCATTTATGAAAGAAAAATAAACAATGTAGGATATAACAAAAGGTAAATTGATAGATTTTTTGTAAGCATAGAAGGCTAAATCTATTGAATTGTTTTAAATTAGGATTAAATTAATATAATATATAAATTTTGGTACCAATTTGAGAGAAAGTGTTTAGTTCATATATCAACTTAAAAGAAAAGGTTTTTTAAGTACTAACTTTAAAGAAAGTTCATAGTTCATATGCTAATTTGAGAGCAATTAAGTGTCAATTTAAGAAGAGATGCATAGTTTTAATACCAAATATGTATTGAAACTAAATTGATAAGAACTAAAAGATGTATTTTGGAGTTTATAGTTACACCCAATTTAATTTATTGTATGTGACGTTGCTTTCTCTTTCACTTAGTTTTTCTTGTGTTTATCAACTAAGTGAATTGTGATGAATCGAGGCAAAAGAACAATGAAAATAAAAACCATTTTTAAATATTGAAATTGTATGATAAATTACGAAATATACAATAAAATACGAAAATACTCAACTTGCTAAATATATTTAAAACAAGTTATTAGTGTCAGAAAAATTTATATAAACTTATAATACTCAAAACACACGAGAAATAATATAAACACAAAGGACTTGAGGAACATAAAAAACAATGGAATACATCACAATTTATATAAAAATAATTACAAAAGTGTACAATTTTATTAGATATTGACATAAATTTAAATGGATAAAAATTTGTTAGATATTGGCATAAATTTAAATTGAAGATTAAGTTGGATTTTTTTTTGTAATTCAGAAATATTTGATAATTATGTTTATTTGATATCTAAGTATTTGTATTAGGCAAGAAGTCTAATAGGCTAAAATTTTTTGGTGGCCAAGCATTTAGTTCTATAAATATATAATTTATATTAATCTTTAGAATTGAGAGAGAGAATTATACTACTTTTAAGATTTTTGTAAATACAATTGTTATGTTATAAAGATGAGTATTGTAGGGACGTTGGGAAAAAATTTTAGTTGCTTATTCGTTTCTCTTACCTATAGAGATAAGACAAAGCCGAGCCTTAATACTATCATCACTTCATACCATTACTTACTATATCTTTGCAGAGAAAAAAGATTTTTTAAAATAAAATTGATAAAATATATAAATATTAAAAATTAAAATTATTATTATTATGTTAATTGAAAACGAGACAGGTTAGAAATTCAATTATCTATTTTTTTTGAATATGCTGATGTGATACAAAGGTAATTTCTGTTCAACCTCTTTAATCGTTTTTAATAAGGCACATATATCATGTAAAACTGATACTCGAATCCGGGTCACCTGAATAAATTACATCATCTTTTACCACTAAGACAACAAGGGGTGAGCAATTCAATTATCTATTTAACGACGATCAATCAAATGATCATTTTGTAAAGATAATGACTAAATCGAAAAATAATACTAGTTAAGTACCTAAAAAGTATGAAAAATATTAATTGAATGACCATTGAGTTAGTTTACCCATATTTACTTTCTAAATTAAAAGTTAAAACCCTTTTCATTTTAGCCTAAAACCCTCTGCTCAAGAACAATGGCTGAAAGCTAAAACCCTTCCCTCGAAATCACCCATCTGCCTGCGCAGTACATAACAACGAATCAAATCCAAAGGGGAAAAAAAAGATAAAATGGCTGCCTTCGTCCTCCGGAACCCTAATTCGAGGCGCCTTTTGTCAGCCTCTTCCACTATTTACTGGTCTACTTCTTCCCGCCTCTCAGTCTCCGATCATATCATCGGAAATGAGGCAGCGGTTGGTGTTAATTCTAACCCTTGGTGGAGATCCATGGCTACTTTTACTCGCACGTCGGCTTCTCTTCTTTTCACCTGCTAATTAAATTGCCTCTTTTTATCTTTTATGATTTTAACCCTTTTCATTAGTCATTTGTTGGTAAATATTGTGGCTTTAAGAATGGAAAAGGTCGTTCCTTTCCCCTAGTTTTAGGGTATAGGGGTTAGTTTAGGGTATAAGGTTTAGGGGTTTAGTTGTAGGGAGTCGGAATTTATGTATAATTGTTTCAATTTAAGGTTTAATGTTATAATTTAGTGATAATTGTTTCAATTTAAGGTTTAGGGTTATAATTTAGTGTTTGTAGGTTAAAGCCTAAATTATATATGGATTTTTTACGTGTTAAGTTTATAATGATTAGTATAGAGTTTAAACTTTAAATACATAAACACGGCATGGATACCCGAGTAGGTGAAATGGGCTTTCAATTTGGATCCTTTTCCTTATCTTTATATTTTCTTTTTCAGGAAGCCTCATGTGAATGTAGGAACAATTGGGCATGTTGATCATGGAAAGACCACACTGACTGCAGCAATCACAAAGGTTGGCTTTTGTTGATAAACTTATTAGTTTCTCTCCACAAATAGCATCACACTTTCGATTAGTTCTGAATTCGATGTTGCGTTAGCAATCTGATGATAAGTTTGGTCTTTAGGTTCTAGCTGAAGAAGGGAAAGCTAAGGCTGTTGCCTTTGATGAAATTGACAAGGCCCCCGAGGAGAAAAAGAGAGGAATTACAATTGCAACGGTTGGTAATTTTTTCTGTTCTGCATGTCAGGCTTGCTTATTCAGTTGGTTGTTATGACATAGAGAGGTTTAATGCAGTTTTCTCCCTGTGATATTTTCCTCTGCAAGCTATAATGCCTGATTTGTTTTTGCAGGCTCATGTGGAGTACGAGACGATTAAACGCCACTATGCACATGTGGACTGTCCCGGACATGCTGATTATGTTAAAGTAAGTTATTTATTTATTATGGTAAATGAAATCAATTTTCTCAGTTTCTGGATTCTTTTGATGTATAACCTTGCTGGAGATGTTATAAAGATGGGATAAATCTAGAAGCACTAATTCTGATAAAAACATAATATCGTGTACAGGAATGCTGAAGCTCTTATGACAAGAAGAAACATGTGATTTTCCTTTGTAAATGGAACTATAACATCTTTATTCTATCCGTTCTCTTATTACACCTTTAAATATCATTTCTACTGCTTGTCTTATCTATTCTGACAAACATAGGCACATTTTAATGATATTAACCGGCTTGATTCAACGCACATCATGACTCTACCCATCAAACACCATATGATCAGTCCGTTTAACTATATCTTATTCTACAGAATATGATCACCGGTGCTGCCCAAATGGATGGTGGTATTCTGGTTGTATCTGCTCCTGATGGACCCATGCCACAGACTAAGGAACATATTCTGCTTGCCCGCCAGGTGGATATCACCGATAATGGCTTCTCGAAACTTTAGTTATCATGGATGTTTGTCTGTGTTTTTGGAGGAAAGTTATTTACTTAAAAGAAAGTATCCTTCTGCAGGTTGGTGTGCCCTCACTTGTGTGTTTCCTGAATAAAGTTGATGCCGTTGATGATCCAGAGTTGTTGGAGCTTGTTGAAATGGAGCTTCGTGGTATGTAACCTTTTTGAGTTATACAACCTGACATTTTTTGTTTATTTATGTGGCTTCTTTGACCTAATTGTGTCTTCGTGATAGAGCTTCTTAGCTTCTACAAGTTCCCTGGGGATGAAATACCTATCATTAGGGGATCAGCGTTGTCGGCCTTACAGGGTACAAATGAGGAAATTGGCAAAAATGCAATTTTGAAACTAATGGAGGCTGTAGATCAATACATTCCTGATCCTGTGCGCCAACTTGACAAGCCTTTCCTGATGCCAATTGAAGATGTTTTCTCAATTCAGGTAGAGAACCGTGGGTTTTTTCCTTCTCTTGTACTTGTACATCTCTGAATATCGATTGGTGTCTTGAAGGGGCGTGGAACTGTTGCAACTGGCCGTGTTGAATCAGGGACCATTAAAGTTGGTGAAGAAGTTGAAATTTTGGGGTTAACGCAGGTATTTTTTTTTGTGTCATTTCTGTGAAGTTGTCCGTTTTCTTTTCATATTCCATCTAGTCAGCTAACAAGTTTTGTTCTATGAATGGCACTGTTGATTTTTTCAATAAAAAGTCGTCTACTGTTAGTTCCAAAACTGATGTTTTTTTTTTCTTCTTTTCTGCAGGGTGCCCCTTTAAAATCTACGGTTACTGGGGTTGAGATGTTCAAGAAAATCTTGGATCAAGGACAGGTAAGTGAACTATTATAGACACTTTTAGCTGCTAATGCTCGTCTGCATTTGTTATTGAACTATATTTATTATGTGTGTGGATGTTCTACTAGGCTGGTGATAATGTCGGACTCCTTCTGCGTGGCCTAAAAAGAGAGGACGTGCAGCGTGGAATGGTAAATGGAACTAACCTGGCTACTTCATGTCTGTCTGTAGCAACAGACAGTTGTAGTAAATCTATTTATCATTTTTCTGATTTTTGATGCGAATAGCGTGTTTTATAATGATATTTACTATTAGCTTTTGGGGGAAAATGGTAAGATAGCTTTGTTGAGCTCGATATGCAAAAAAATGTCATAGAGCATCTGATATCTTCCAACTCTTAGGTAATTGCCAAACCTGGAAGCTTAAAGACGTACAAAAGGTTTGAGGCAGAGATATATGTCCTCACGAAAGACGAAGGTGGACGACACACGGCATTCGAATCAAATTACAGGCCCCAGTTTTATCTGAGGACTGCAGATGTAACGGGAAAAGTGGAATTACCTGAAAGTGTTAAGATGGTTCTACCAGGTGACAATGTTACTGCAACTTTTGAGCTGATCTCACCTGTACCTCTTGAAGCAGGTACGCTGCTATGTTCTTGTTTCGTTCACGAAGAAAATCTATGAAATTATCAATCGGGAGTTCCATTATAACAGAATCGTGATCTAAGTTGCTTCCGACTTTTCATTTCCTTGAAGCATGTCTGACTCATGACCCATCTGGTCTGTGTACCATACATAAAATCTTTTTAAATGGTGGAGAACCAGTTTAACCTGTAAAAAAGTCGAATCCCTATGTCAAATACACATTCTTATAATTTGACTGTATTAATTCTGATCCGGTTTTGTAACCTTGATGATGCGACACAACACAAGAACAATCTTATATCCCGGTGTTCGAATTATATAACACTCCTAATTTGGTGCTTGCCATGAATGTAAACAGGACAAAGATTTGCCCTGAGGGAAGGAGGTAGAACAGTTGGTGCTGGTGTAGTTTCAAAAGTAATGAGCTAAGAAGGTTTGCTGTGTCCAAATTTGTTTATGGTTTTCTCATCAATCTCTTAGGTTGCAGAAGGACGAAATTGATGGATCGATATTCGATCGGTTCTCGAATTACTAAAGAGATTGTAACTGATATAAAGTTGGGAAATTATTTTCATTCAGTTTTCCAGCATTGTTTTCCATTTTCTAATCTAAAACCACAAATTAAACAGCTTTTATGCTTTCTTTTGGAAACTTGAATTTGAAGTTTTGAATTTAGATTTCATTTCTTAGGTAAACAGTAAGAATGTAATGCATACATTATGTATGATCAATATAATATTACTCGAATTACTAAAATGTTTCTAAATGAAAAAAATACATAAAATTACAATAAAATTATGCATGAAGTAAATAAAAACAATGAATTTTAGTTTTAAGTAAATTAAAATTGAAAAAAATACTAAATAGCAGAGGAATAAAAAAAATTTATTCAGGGAAAAAATACCGTTAAATGCATCATCTTCAATCATTTTCCACTTCTCCCAATTCTCTCTCCCGAAACCCTAGAAATTCACCCTCCACATTTCATAATCCCAAATTTCCCCAATAAAACCCCCTTTTCCCGAGAAAATTCGTTTACGATATTAATTAAGAAGAAAATTTTTAAACCCCAATTTCAGGTTTAAGGAAATTAGAATTTTCTCGGGGGGCATATGGGGGAGGTTATATTGGAAACATCGAAGCCATCCTCGTCGTCGGTCTCCTCCGTTAGCGCGACAACGACTTCGACGTCGGTGACGGAGACGGTGAACGGGTCTCACCAGTTCAAGATCACGGGGTATTCGTTGTCTAAAGGTTTGGGGATCGGAAAGTACATAGCTTCCGATACGTTCATGGTGGGTGGATTTTTGTGGGCGATCTATTTTTATCCCGATGGAAAGAGTCCCGAAGACAATGCCACCTACGTTTCGTTGTTCATTGCTTTGGCAAGCGAGGGGACCGACGTTAGGGCGCTTTTTGAGCTGACACTCTTGGACCAAAGCGGGAAAGAACTACATAAGGTGCATAGCCATTTTGGGAGGACGCTTGAGAGTGGGCCTTATACACTTAAGTATCGCGGCAGCATGTGGTAAGACTTCTCCTCTCCCTCTGTGTGTGTGTGTGTGTGTCTCTGGATTGGACTTTGATTGGGTTTTAGAATATCAAATTTCTCTTTGGATTGATTGATGTAATTGGTGGATTTTGGGGCTTGGTGCGTTAATCGTGGTTCTTCTGTTGGAACAGTTAATGTGGTTCAAGTGTATTGCTGCACATTATGAACTTGATGATGTTTGCTTGTGCTTCTTGTTTTCTAACATTTTAATTCGTTGGTTGAGTTGACTGTTGTTGAAGGGCTGGATTCTGGGTCTTTTCTTGTTTCATTGATCGAACATTATGTTGATTTTTAGGGAGTTGGATGTTTATATATCAAGTGCGTTGCCTATATTGTTCATAAATAGTGATATAATAGGTAATATTAGACCTTGCAATGCTGGGCAGTGGGCATGTCTTGTTATACAATATTCAAGTATGTCAAAATCTATACAACGTAATACAAAAGTTGTATAAATATAAATATCTTAAATGCGATTATGATATAAGAAAATGCTTGAATATGTCCAGTTTAGGAGATTTGGAGTAATGTGCTTCTTTATAGTGATATATTCTTTGGCTTCAAAAGTTGTCGAGGGTGGCTTGTAAATAATGCACCAAACATGTATGCTATCTTTTTTAATTTCTCTTAATGTCATTCCCTGCTATTCTATGGTACATGCAAATGCAATATGATTTGCTTATTATTTGTTATCAATCCTCATAGCTACCTGAACTGCCGTTATTATGAATTTTTAAATTTTTTTATTTGTATTGTTATTGTATATTATTTTCTCCGTCTCATTAAGACCCATGACAGTGTGAATTAAAATTCATTTAAGAAGAAATGTTATGTTTTAATAATGTCTGGTTTTGAGAAGAGGTTGTATGGATTAGTAAGGAGAAAGAAAAGTCTATTATTTATTCAAGTGTCTGCTCCTTTAGACTTTTGAGCTTTGCACGCAGCACGTGTATGGAAGTTACTTTTTATTGAATACCATCACTAAATATTTAATGCTCGAGGCTAATGTTTTACGTCTTAATGCTGTTTTTTCCTTGCAAAGAATTATGTTTTGCATATGCCTTCAGTATGATTGTTTGTTTAGAAGGATTCTTTTCTAAAGCTATGCTTCTATCTCCTTTCAACTGGCTCGATGTCAACAATCACTACTGTTTATACTAACTGTTGCTTGGTTTTTTTCTGCTGTCATAAAGCATTCAGTGACTATCAATTAAGGAACGGCCACTGAAGGCATATACAACAACATTATTTCTAGTGTGATTGAATAACTCTTGTAATATGCAACTCTTGAATCTTGATTACTGTACTCGGATGTTATGATGTCCGGCTCCGACCTTAAATAACTAGTAAAAAATTGTTAATAAGACATTTGTGGGTTATGATATATTAGAATTTAGGCGTAGTCACTTGGCCATGTGTCCTTAACTTGCTATGTTGGGGGATTTATCAAGTTCCAGGGTTTGAACTCGTCTCCAGTCTTTCCCCTGAGAAATGAACAAAACGAAGCATGTTTTATTTGTTTCTGTTATTTCTCATAGTATATAATAACTATTGGTGAGCACTGGAGTAATTATTTTGGTCTGCTGCAGGGGATATAAACGATTTTTCAAAAGAACTTTACTGGAGCAATCAGATTACCTCAAAGATGATTGCCTTTCTGTTCACTGTAGTGTTGGTGTTGTTAAGTCACATACAGAGGGTCCTAAGATCTACTCCATAGCTGTTCCGCCTTCAAACATCAGTCAACAATTTGGGAAACTACTAGAAAGTGGAAAGGGAACTGATGTAAGCTTTGAAGTTGATGGGGAATTCTTTCCTGCCCACAAAATAGTGCTTGCTGCTCGTTCTCCTGTGTTTAGGGCACAACTTTTTGGACCAATGAAGGATCGGAATACAAAGCAAATAAAAATTGAAGATATAGAAGCTCATGTTTTCAAGGTCTAGTGCAATTCCCCCTCTTCTTACATTGGACAAAAAACTCGTGCCACTTCTTATCCTTGATAATGCACCAATGATGGATGCATGGTGTCAAGCTGTCAACTTGCAACGAATAATGTGGACTGTACTCAGATCCATGATATCAACTTGCCTTTGATAGCAAGCCTGATGCCTTTAACTAGTCAGTGTAACTTCTCAATAGAAACTTTAGTAATGATTACTGATACCTTTTGTCTCTGCCTAATTTTGCACTTTTCAGGCCCTAATTCACTTTATATACTGGGATTCTCTACCTAATATGCAAGAGCTCACTGGCCTCAACTCAAAGTGGGCCTCTGCGTTGATGTCTCAGCA
The DNA here is from genome assembly GCA_958450335.1 of Hibiscus tridactylites. Lineage (NCBI taxonomy): Eukaryota > Viridiplantae > Streptophyta > Magnoliopsida > Malvales > Malvaceae > Hibiscus > Hibiscus tridactylites. The sequence continues at coordinate 102,326,896 of OY288270.1, read as the reverse complement.
CCTGCTTGCTGCTGCAGATAGGTATGGGCTAGATAGGCTGCGATTACTCTGCGAGGCTAATCTTTGTGAGGATGTTACCATTAACACTGTGGCAACTACATTAGCCTTGGCTGAGCAGCACCATTGTTTCCAGCTAAAAGCTGTGTGTCTCAAGTTTGTTGCAATGCCGGAAAATCTTAGAGGTGAATCTTTTTGCTTTGGTATTTACATCAATGTTGTGTCAAGATTTTGTTATGGTATAACTATTATTTTAGTAGGGAAGATTTATTTGTGTACGGTAATTATCAGATGGACAATACCCTGATGATTTGATGACTTGTTGTTGGGTCCTTTTTTTAGTCGATTTCTGCCCGCCACATGCAACCAAATTTAAATAATGTTTGTTAGTGATGAAATTTGAACTTTTAACATCTTATTTATTATTAATGGCCATACCATTTAATATTAAAACCATATACTTTTAATATTTAAGGTATAGCAAATGTCATTTTGTAACTGGTTATTACAGAGCCTTACTTTTCAGTCACACTCAGGAGCTTGTTGGAAAGTAAATAGGTTTGACCTTTTTTAAGTTATGTTTTATTGTAATGTTATCAGCCATAAATGCCACTGCTAAATGCCGTCATAGCGACATAGAACAACCTTCCACGTAGTTTGATCATGCCCTAGTCCACTTGCTTAGCATTCTTCATGCAATCAAATATAACAAAGTCTTAGGTTTATCCCAAGCTTTAGTTCCATGCTTGTTTGTTGAATGCTTGGATTTCCACCCTTTGCAACTATTTTGAATTCCTCGTTATGGATTTCGGCTTGTAACATGACTGCATATTGCATTATGCAAGGGTGGTTGTTGCAATTGAATGAAGGTCTGGAGTTTTGAAAGTACTTCCTCAAGTTTTTAATAGAATGAGTTTGCTCTAGCTAAAAGTGGAATCATCATAGACCGAGTAGCGGTCCTGATGCCATGTTACTTTCTGTATCTTTATTGAGATTGCAATTTCGGAAAATTTTCTTGTACAAATAACATTTTGCTGCCAGTGCCCTCAAAAGTTCCATTTTGCTAACCATTTCTTTTGTATGTGTTCGGCAGCCGTAATGCAAACAGATGGTTTTGAGTACTTGAAGGAAAGTTGCCCTTCTGTCTTGACTGAGCTATTGGAGCATGTGGCTAGAGTGAATGAACACTCTGTGATCATATGCAGACATGGGAACGAAGCCAATCTAGACGGGAGTGACGCCAATGGTAGACGGGTGAAGCAACGGCTATAGTAAGCCGCTGCAGGCTAATATTGTTCCCTCTGTCTCCGTAGTTAAGAACCGGAAAAAAGAGGGAAACTATAATTCTCTAGGATTAGGAAAAATTTTCTAGTGTTATGAGAGTTTGTGTGCTTCTAAGAGATGTAAATGTAGTCCATTGTTTTATTTGCTTTGTATTTCCAGATATATATTACACATGTATATATATATATATATATATATATATATCTTTGGAAATTTGTAGTACTCGTTGGTATTACTTTCTCCAGTGTCTGTGTTTTACAAGGATTGAACATTTGGAGGAGCTGCAAGTGCTTACCAGTTTTACATGTGCATTTCGTTGTTTTTAATCCATGGGTATCATAAAATAAGTGTATGGCCTATACCTTTTTTTGTTATAAGTGTCTAATGTTTTGTTTTGTAATCTAGTCATTGTTTAAAAGAAAATTAAAGGGCTAATTACTGGAATAGTCACTTATATTTTTTCCAGTACAGAGTTGGTCATCGATTTTGAAAAATGACCAGTAAGGTCACTTTCGTTTTTAGGGAGTAAACTTTTGGTCACTTAGCGGTTTGTTGCCGAGCGAAAAAATAAGAGCAAACTATTGCAATATCTACTAAAGTTTATCCTATGTACATTTCAGTAGTGATTATAATGTTTATTTTTTAAAATTGGAGTTCAAAAATGTACATGGATTAGTGGCCATTGTAGTAGTTTACCTTTATTTTTTTACTGCCAGGTTTGCAAGCCGTCAATATTTAACGGCAACAAACGGTTGAGTTTACGTTTCGAAAACATAAGTGACCTTACTGGTTGTTTTTCAAAATAGATACCAACTCTGTACTGAGAGGTAACATAAGTGACTATTTCAGTAATTAATCCAAAATTAAATTAATTATTAATATAAAAAGAGTTATTATGTCATGCAGCTGTGGGAAATTTTTTTCCACAAGTTTACCAAAATTTCTTTTAAATATTGAAATTTATTGTACAAATACCAATTCCAAATCTCGCCATGAACAGTTTTATATTATTATTATTTGTATCATTTTATAATTAAAGATTAAATAATTAAACAACCCGTCGGACAGAAAAGTCTCCGTTCAGGTCTAGTCAATAGTTGAATTAAGGTTTAGATCATATCAGATCAGGGTTTTATTTATTAGATCTGATGGATAATCCCACAAATTTTTTATTGTGAAAAACAAGCTTATGAATGAAGAAACAAGCAGCCCCCAAAATTGACTGACCCTTTGATTGTGATTGGAAAACAAACCCCCTTTTCACTGTTTCACAATCGTATTGCAAAAAGCCCCGTTTTTTGATTCTCGCAGTGATGTTTTCTCGTTCAATCATGGCGAGTTGGTGACCCCATGATTTGGTATTGCCGCCAAGGTTTAAAGGGACGGCGACGGAGATTCCTTGACTCAACTCTCTCTCACTCTACTCGACTGAGTCCACTGTGAAGAGTAGTACAATTCAATTTCTGATTACCACCTAGCGGCGGCGGCAGCTGGCATGGCGGTTTCCGTGGCGGAGGGTCCGGTATGGGAATCGGTTCTGGAGCAGACTAAGTTGGCTCAGGAGAAGAACAGTGACCCACTTCTTTGGGCGGTTCAACTGAGTTCTAGGCTTAACTCAGCTGGGGTTTCATTGCCTTCGACCGACCTGGCTCACCTTCTTGTGTCCCATATCTGCTGGGATAATCACTTGCCCATCACGTGGAAGTTCCTGGAGAAGGCCTTGACTGCCAATTTCGCTCCTCCTGTGCTCGTTCTCGCCCTTCTCTCTATAAGGTTCCTTTCCCTTCTTCTTTAAGCTTGTTTTAGAACACTCAAAACCGAAGCTTTGCTTAAGGGCACGGAGCTTGAATGTTGATGATATTTAGAGCGGCAAACGGGTCGTTGGGTTCGTGTCAATTTTGAGTCTGATTACATTTGAGTCGGTTTTTATTCGATTTTAGTTTTGGTCTATACTGTTTTGGGTTGGGTATCAGGTCGGGTCATTTCGGGTAAGTTAATATCGGTTTCTGCTGATTTCGGGTCGGGTTAATAAGAGATCCAGGTCGAGTCGGTTTTTATACACCTATATATATTGTTTAATAAAGCTAGTAGTATATTTGGATTTTTGTTGAGTTGTGCTACAATTTACATCTTATTATTTCGGGTTGCTTTTGGTTCGGGTGAAATGGTGTGTGTCCATTCGATTCAGTTGAAAATCAATTTGGGTTTAGTTCGGTTCAATTGAAATTCGGGTCGGTTCGATTTATTTTGGGTTTCGGATCGAATTCGAAACATCATGTTTGGTCGATAAATTGGTTTGGGTCTCGGGTCAAGTTTACCATGGGCTTGTTTTTATTATTTTTAATAGGCATTTTTATTTGATATTTTTGGCGACTTTTATTCTGGTTTGGTTCTTGAGCTGAGTTTGGACTTTTATTAAATTCCGTTGCTGGTGTAAAAGATGATTACAATCATTTGTATTCATGTATGTGTGTTTGTATGTATGCATGCATGCATACATGTTGAACTGGATGGTGGTGCTGAGGGCGTGGCCGAGTTCAGTTTTTATGGCGGCTTTGTGTTCACCATTAAAAGGACCTATTTATCACAACTGCTTTTCATTTCAATCCATCTCTCTGTTTTATGGCATTATTTAATTAAAGCACCGAAATGATAAAGGCCGGTGTTTTAAGAAAATAAACAAGCTACCATGTTTCCTCATCAAAGGCTAAATACTTAAATGTGTTATTTGGTTCTATTTTTCTTTCTTCAATGGCTATTGTCAGTCTAAACGTTTTACTTTTAATATTGTGGATTTCTGGTGGTTTATTTCCGAGGATTTTTGTTGTGGTTATTATTATTATGGTTTTGAAGAAATTTTCTGCTCAATTGGAAATTTATGCTACATTGCAATCATTAGCTAGCTATATTTCAGTTTTTGGGCAAAACATCTATCTCTAAGTCTTCCACCCACAAATATTGCTCAACAATGGATGACCAGTGAGATCATGATTTTGTGGGAAGGTGCCTATTTATATGTTATTTCTTTTACTGAAACTGATATTTGATGTCTACGACAGGGTCATTCCAAATCGTAAGTTTCATCCTACAGCATATCGGCTTTACATGGAACTCCTTAGGAGACATGCCTTTTCACTTAAATGTCAAATCAATGGGCCAAATTATCAAAAGTAAGCTTCAGTTTCATCCCCTTTTGTTTCTGTACAAGTATGGCTTGTTTATGGATTGCCATTCATGTTGACCTCTTTATTGGTTAGAATAAAATCCATGATTAGTCAGAGCTATTTTACAATATTTTTCTCTCTTTGAGTTTGAAGAAATATTATTAGCTGAATCCATGAAAATCGTTTTACAATATTGTCTATGCTTCGTATCATTTTAGAGACACTAGGCTAAGCTACTGCAATATGTATTAATGCAGGTTTATGTTGAACTTACAGGATTATGAAATCAATAGATGATGTTCTACATCTTTCCCTGATATTTGGCGTTCAAGTGTCGGAACCTGGTCTGCTTCTAGTTGAATTTGTTTTTTTAATTGTATGGCAACTGCTTGATGCGTCACTAGAAGACGAAGGTTTACTGGAACTTACACCAGAAAAGATATCAATATGGCCTACTGTAACTCAAGACATGGAAATAGATACTGCTGATAACTGCAATAAGATGAGAAATGAACACCATGATGTGCTGTATAAAGGAAATACTATGATAGCTATTGAGATAATTGGGGAATTTCTGCAAAATAAAGTGACTTCAAGGATTCTTTTCTTGGCAAGGAGAAACATGTAAGATCTTTATCTGTAGTTAATTTTTCTTCCTATGAATAAAAGCCAAATGAGAAAATATCAGCAATTCATTTGGCGCCTTTTCACTTTATGTAACGGCATCATCTTGTGAAGAATTTGATTTACTGAACATGGGTGGGTCCTAGCAATGTTTTGAGTTGATTGAGTAAGATGTGACTAACACTTACATTCCATTAATCTTCTTAGGCCATCACATTGGGGAGCTTTCGTTCAGCAATTAAGAGTTCTTGCAGCAAAGTCAATGTCCTTGAGAAGTTCAAAACATATAACATCGGAGACTCTTTTGCAGCTGACATCCGATACACGTAAAGTTTTATCTAGAGAATGTAAAACAATATCACGACAAGAGTTTCATGCTGTCATGGGCAGTCGGTCTCTAACATCTTCATCTGGTCAGTGTCACGGAACTAATCCTTCTGCACTTTGGCTTCCTATTGATCTGTTTCTTGAGGATGCTATGGATGGATCACAGGTGGCTGCCACTGGTGCTACTGAAACGCTTAGTGGTACTCGTTAAAACTTGTCTTCATATGCCCAATTCATTGCTTCACTTGACACAGAAAAGATTCTAGTTCCTCAATAATGTTGCTAAGGCAGAGTCAACCTTGCAGGTTTAGTAAAGGCTTTACAGGCAGTCAACGGTACAACATGGCACAATACATTTCTAGGTTTATGGATTGCAGCTTTGAGGCTTGTTCAAAGGGTAAGACTTCGTGCCAACTTGATGGAGTTCTCGTTGACTTAGGGCAATCATTCTTCTATTTTTTACTGATGCCAAATATAATTCAGAAGTATATACATCTATGTATGTGTTTGTGTATATGTAGACCTGGCAATTGCTGTATTCTCGTCCTACTTATGTATTTTCATTAGTCATATACAAATTTTGATATGTTAATGTAAGTTATCCGAGAAGTGTTAGAGTTTGAGGGAGAGTGTAAGTTATCCGAGAAGTGATAGAGTTTTATTTAATCTATAATTAGAGTTTATTCCCAAGTCAGTAGTTTATATTTACTAGAAATCTTATTTAAATTAGGGATAAATATTATTTAAATTAGAGATAAAAGTATAGTTTTAATTATATTAGAACTCTATATTAGCCTATTTAAAGGCTTACTCTGTACACATTTAATATTGAAGAATAATAAGAAAGTACATAGAAACATATTGTTCTCTCTGGAATATATCCTCTTCATCTTCTTCAAACAACAAATCTCTAACCACCTATCACACACAAACTACCATTATTCATTGCATCTCCGGCCACCATGGCCCCTTTCTCACAGTTAATAATTCATATTATGTAGATTTTGGCACTTCCATGAATTTCCATTATGTCATGTTTTAGTTATTTTTTTCCCGTGTCATGTAATCATAGTGTCCAAAGTTGTCAGGTCTACATATATGTATGATATAGAATATATGCATACATGTATCTAGATGGATAAATGTGTGTGTGTGTCTGCTACAGGCAAACAATCTTTGTTGTTTGTGGCTTTGGATTTTCAGGTTTAAAAGGAACTCTAAATTTGGGTCTACGTTTCTTGTAAAGTTGGTTGCCACAGGCTTAGTTATATTTCAGAGGAGCATGTGCATTATTGTCTAGATAACATTATACTTTGATATTCATTTCCCGCGTATTTCACATGTTTAAACTGATCTGCCATTCCTTTCTATTTGATTTGGTTCATAGGAAAGGGACATTAGTGAGGGTCCAATACCTCGCCTTGACACCTGCTTGTGCATGTTATTGTCTATTACCCCACTTGTGGTGGCCAATATTGTTGAGGAAGAGGAAAGTGAATTGATGGATGAAAGTGATTGCAATCCAATGAATCAAACAAAAGAGAAGCAAATCACGGGAAGATGTCGTGAAGATTTAATATCCAGCTTACAGATGTTGAGTGATTATGAAGCTTTATTGACTCCACCTCAGTCAGTTTGTTCAGTTGCCAATCAGGCTGCTGCCAAAGCAATTATGTTTGTTTCTGGTCTTACGGTTGGTAACGGATACTACGAGGGCATGAGCATTAATGACATGCCCATGAATTGCTGTAAGCACTGTTATCCTTCGTCCTTGATATTAGGTTACCTATCTATTAAGGCCACTTTGAGATGTGCTCTTGTACAAGTCAACTTAAGGCTGTTATGAGATGTGTTCTTGCATAAATTGATAGTGCAGATTCCTAGTGAGAAGTACATACAGAGCAGTGCTAGCTACTATTTTGTTATTTCAAATTTTAATGAATTTTCCCCTCGAGTATGTCATGCAAGTAAAATAGGGGGATTTGATCTGTTTTTTCTTTTATTTAGCTACTCTGCTAGAGCATAATCATTGCAAATCTCTCCTCTTTCTAGATATTATATTTTCTGAAAACTGTTGAGCTTTTTCTTTCCATTCATTTCAGACATGTTTGCCCCATTTTCTGACTCTCTTCCGTCTGTTTGTAGCTGTTTCTTTCCTTAAATTTTGTTCTGTTTTCTAGTTAATGCTTTTTCCAATTTGCATGTGCAATGTTCACATTTTGGTATATTTTATAATATCATGTATCTGTTGCAGCTGGAAACTTGCGGCATTTGATTGTTGAGGCTTGTATTGCCAGAAATCTATTGGACACATCCGCATATCTCTGGCCAGGCTATGTGAATACACGTGCAAATATACCCCGTAGTGTTCCTAGTCAAGGGCCTGGTTGGTCTTCATTGATGAAAGGATGCCCTCTAACTCCAGCATTGATAAATGTTTTGATTGCTACTCCAGCTTCTAGGTATGCTGCGACATGAATCTTATCTAGATATTTTTATTTTTTTCTTTGCTTTACTGATTGGGCAGGGTAGTTGGCCGGGTTGCGTAGTTAAAGCACTAAGATGGGGTTGATGGTGGAAACATACTATGAGCCACAACACTATCCTTATTGTAACGAGTTGTCATCCACTTCTTAGAGTTCTTATACCATTGGCTTTACTAGAATGGTTTTTGGCTTTTATCCTTTTTTTTTTTAAATGGTGTGATTCTTTTTGCTTTTCTGTGAGCGCTTATGAATTGGATGGTAGAAAGATGTCAACAAGTCAATTATATCATTATACCTTATAGTCTATGTTACTCGGACTTCATTTTCCATGAAGTACCTGTGTCCGACACTTGAATATGAGGATATTACCTACAAGGATCCTCCAAATATATAGAAAAAATTAGAAAAATCCTTGCAATACCCGTGTCCGACACTTACACCCGAGTCTGAGTAACATAGCTTCTAGTTATTACAGACATCATATGAGTTATTTGAGATTCGGGTTTAATATTGTTTCATGTTCGTTCATCATCATTTTCTCTTTCTATTTCCGTATGATTATTTTATTTATTATACATTAAGTTCTTATCCACAACATGCTCAAGCAAATAAACTCATACAGAAATAGAAATGTATGTCCCCGTGCCTCAGATACGCCTTTCTCATTATTGTGTGGTAATGTGTGTGTGTTGGGGTGGGGTGGGAATGGGGATTTTAAGTATCTTGACTGATTTAGTGTAGCATCTGTGTAATATGTTGGCTATGACCTGGTCTTCAGTTACGACATTGTTTTTCCTGAAGCCAGGTATATGAGATGCTCTTTTTTTGTAAATTTACCCAGTGCTAAGACAACTGAATTTAAGCTCATGGATTTGATGGAAGCTTACCAGAGATCGAGAAAATATACGAGATTGCAACCAAAGGTTCGAATGATGAGAGGATATCCGCCGCTAGCATTCTTTGTGGAGCATCTCTAGTTCGTGGGTGGGATATACAGGTAATTGGACCTTAGGTCACTTCCTACAAGGTGCATTACTGTCGCAGTCTGTTCGTCATCATCGTTCTTAAGTGCTTCACAAGTTTGGTTATCTTCTTATTCTCCATTACATTTTCTTCTATTAGTGCTATTTCTGGAGCTTATGTGGGTTTCGCTTGTTGTAGGATCAAGCTGTTCTCTTCATTACAAGTTTGTTGTCACCACCAGTTCCAGCCAACTATTCTGGGAGTGAGAGCCATTTGATCAGTTATGCCCCATTTTTTAATATTCTTCTTGTTGGAATATCACCTGTTGATTGTGTCCAGATCTTCTCTTTACATGGCATGGTGCGTTTTACTTTTCATGATTCGATTTTTTTCTGCTGGCTTATATGTGAATATTCTTTTGCGTTCTATGAATCGAAGAAAGGTGTAGCTAGTTTTCGAAAGAGTTTACTGAAAAGATCCTCCTCTCGTATATTGCAAATAAGTTACGTATGAATTTTCTTAGGGATGGCAACAAAGGGGAGAGAGGTGGTGTTTTGCTCACCCCAACTCTGATCCCATTTTCAAGTATATATACCTGAGTCACCATGGACCCAATTTTATTTAATGTTTTAACCCCAACCTTGACCTTGAAAAGAAAAGATATTCTTCGACCCTGACCTGGCATGTCCCTAAATTTTACATAATGTTACACATTATATTAATTTTTACTAGACTAAACCAAATTAATGTTATAAAATCTTAATAGTTATAAATTTAAAAGAAGGGCCTTTTAGTTAATATCCCGGGGGAGGGATTTGGTCTAAAACTGCCTCTGACTTGATCCCAAAATTTTAATAAAAAACCCACCTCACCCCTGAACCCTGTTTCCCAAAAAAGTTATTACAGGGTCAGGTCTGGTTAGAACCAGTGGGTTCAGATTGTTTTGCCAACCCTAGATTTTCTGCAATCTGTGTATAACTGAGGAGAATTAGATGTAATTTTGGACCATTAAGAATTAGAAGCTGTTGCTTTCTGAATTGACAGAGACATTGCATTACTGAATAATGATATGCATGCCCGTGGCACACATCCACAATGTATAATCCTACGAGCTGCACTCACCAACATCTTTTGATATCAGGTTCCACTACTTGCCGGTGCATTAATGCCCCTTTGTGAGGTTTTTGGGTCGACTGCTCCGAATGTTTCGTGGACTCTTCCAACAGGGGAAGAGCTGACTAGTCATGCGGTTTTCAGCAATGCATTTACTCTTCTACTGAGGTTATGGAAGTTTGATCATCCACCTGTTGAATATGTGATGAAAGATGCAACACCAGTGGGATCTCAACCAAGTCCGGAGTACCTGTTGTTGGTTCGAAACTCTAAATTATCAGCTTTTGGAAAATCACCAAAGGATCGTTTAAAAATTAGAAGAATTTCAAAATGTTTGAACTTCCCAATGGAACTCATATTTATGGATTCCTTTCCCAAGTTAAAATGCTGGTACCGGCAGCATCAAGAATGCATTGCTTCAACCCTCTCAGGACTTGTACAAGGGACCACTGTTCATCAGATTGTTGACACGCTCCTCAATATGATGTTCAGGAAGATAGGCAGGGGTTCTCAGTCTTTAACTTCTACAACTTCTGGGAGTACTAGTTCTTCTGCATCTGGAGCTGAGGATATCTTGATAAAACTAAAAGTGCCAGCGTGGGATATCCTGCAAGGAACTCCTTATGTTCTTGATGCTTCTCTGACAGCCTGTGCCCATGGAAGAATCGCACCACGTGAACTAGCAACAGGTATGTCCTTGGAGGTTATATTACCGTACCATGTGTTGGACATAAGTGTAAATGAAGAGTCGGAGCAACATAGAGGGTAAGCATGGACATGGAAAACAATATTGGTAGAGGTATAGTGGGATCTGGTATTAGTATACCAAGAGCTGATTTAGGAATAGACTAAGATAATATCCTATTGGGGGAGTTAAAAGTGGGTTTAATCTCGTAACATGCGAATGGGGGTGACATTTCAGGAGTTACTGTTTGAATATGAATTATATGTTGTTCTTTGTGATCCATTGGGGTCAATAAAGTAATTTTGTAAAATGACCCCTATGGTTGATTGTTGGTATTCCAATGAAGTTTATGTTATACGATTGAGTTTGTTTTCTATTCTAAAATATGGTATTGAGTTTAGTTTGAATCTGAATCAATATCTGAAAACTAAATAAATGGGAATACAATGTAGTACATACTACATAGGATAGGAGTGATTGCAAACTGTTTGTGTGTGGCATAATCGAAACGAACAATCTTTCTTAAGTTGATGAAAGGTATCCTAAATTTTTCATGTACTGTGTGTGTGTGCTGGCAGCCGGCTTTCTGCAGTAATCAATTTACAAAGGAAATGGTACCATGCTCTTCAATATCTTTGTTCGTCTGCAACATAACCTTTTTTTTTCTGCCTGCAATATCTCAGGACTCAAAGATCTTGCTGATTTCCTTCCGGCAACCTTGGGAACCATTGTTAGCTACTTCTCTGCTGAAGTAACAAGAGGTATATGGAAACCGGTTTTTATGAATGGAACAGATTGGCCAAGTCCCTTGGCGAACTTATCCATTCTTGAGCAACAAATCAAAAAAATTATAGCTGCCACTGGTGTTGATGTCCCAAGCCTTGAAACAGGTATTATTCCTACCATCATGTTTGTTCCCCTTTCCCAAATATTAGTTTCTGGATAATGATAACTTTCTATCGATTTGTATCCCCAGAAGTGACTTCCCAAGAAAAAGTTGCTTCCGTCATACTGGCCACCGAACAACTTTTTCTGTATTTTTAAATGTAATTAAGAAGAAAAGGAGAAAAACAAAAAACAAAAGGAAAGCAAAGATCAAATTTGGAATTTGGAATGCTAAACGGGAACGTGAATGGAATGTGAATCCAAAATGAGGATTGACCTACTTGCTCGTTAGACACAGATCTGTCTCCACTGATTTATCCAGATCCTTGCAATTTTAGAAATGCTCTAAAACTGAATTTTATCCTAAGCATGTGTAAGGAATTCTATAATTTGATGGATTAGTCAGCTAATATTCTATCTCGATCTCTTATTTTTGCTTGCAGGGGGGAGCTCTCCGGCTATGCTTCCTTTGCCCTTGGCTGCCCTTGTTAGCCTTGCGATAACCTATAAACTTGATAAAACCTCCGAGCGCTTTCTCGTATTAATAGGCCCAGCATTGAATTCCCTAGGGGGAGGTTGTCCTTGGCCGTGCATGCCCATCATTTCTGCGCTATGGGCTCAGAAGGTTAAGCGGTGGAATGATTTCCTTGTATTCTCTGCTTCCTGTACTGTCTTCCACCACAACAGCGATGCTGTGGTTCAGCTTCTTAGGAGCTGCTTCACGTCTACTCTTGGATTAAGCCCTTCTATCATTTGCAGCAACGGTGGAGTGGGTGCACTCCTCGGCCATGGATTTGGCTCTCATTTCTCTGGTGGAATGGCTCCAGTTGCCCCGGGGATTATGTACTTACGTGCATATCGGAAAGTCAGAGATATCATGTTCATGAACGAAGAAATTGTCTCTCTTTTAATATCTTCTGTGAGAGAGATCGCCAGTAGTGGGTTGTCAAGGGAGAAAATGGAGAAACTGAAGAATTCGAAGTTCGGACTGAGATATGGGCAAGTTTCTCTCGGAACAGCAATGACACGAGTCAAACTCGCTGCTTCACTTGGGGCTTCATTGATCTGTCTATCCGGTGGATTAGGCTTAGTCCAATCATTGATCAAAGAAACATTACCTTCTTGGTTCATATCAGCCCATACACCCGACCACGGGGGACCTGGAGGTGTAGTTTCCATGCTAGGGGGGTATGCACTTGCCTACTTCACTGTTCTTTGCGGTACCTTTGCATGGGGGGTGGACTCAGCCTCACCAGCATCCAAACGACGACCAAAGGTACTCAGCATGCACTTGGAATTTCTCGCGAGCGCATTAGACGGGAAAATATCGCTGGGATGTGATTATGCCGCTTGGCGTGCATATGTAACCGGCTTTGTGAGCCTGCTGGTAGGTTGCACACACAAGTGGGTTTTGGATATCGATGTTGATGTTTTGAAAAGGCTGAGCAACGGATTGAGGCAGTGGAATGAGGAAGAATTGGCTATAGCTTTGCTCGGACTTGGTAGTGCCGCCGCTGCCGGCACAGCTGCCGAATTGATTATCAAAACCGGAGCTTAAATTTTCAGGTACCCTTACTATAACCCAAACTTGCCACTTGATATAGGTTCATGTCATTACATGTAGAGAGAGCTTTAAAACAGGGAATTGAAGAAACCATTCTTGTAAATGTGGTTTAAACCATTCTTTTTTATTTTTGTTAATTTGTTTTAATGTTTGCTTGATTCAATTTCTAGTCATTTAGTTTCCCCTATTTTCTAGAGTTGGAGATTCATGTTGATTGTCGTGTAGTGTTCTATTTGTGACATGATGCAATTGAACCACAACTAGGGATGGGCATTTTACCCGGATCCGACGGGTTCTGACCCGACCCGGCCTGATTGGGTCGAATTTTTTAATGAAAAAATTGAGTTCGGTCGGACCGTATTTTTGTTAAAGGTATACTCGGGTCGGGTTTAGGGTGGAAAATATCCGACCCGACCCAGGACTAATAGTGTAATTTTCCCTTAAATTTTTAGGGATATTTATAATAATACCCCTCTTTATATATATTTTATAATTAAGTCCTTAAAATTGAATTTTTATTTATAATTTAGTCCTTTAAATTATATATTTTTACAATTAAGTCCCTTAAAATTATTTTTTTTACAACCAAGTCCCTAAAATTAATTTATTTTATATAGTTCGGGTTGGGTCGGGGTCGGATTTAAGTATATTTATTTTCGGGTCGAGTTGGGTTGGATTTTTTAAAGAATATTGTCGGGTCGGGTGCGGGTTTAGGGTGTTTATTTTCGGGTGCAGGTGGGTCAAAAACCCTACCTGACATGTGCCCATCCCTAACCACAACACGAATTAGTAGAGTTAGGGGTGATCATCTGAGTCGATAAATTTTATTTTATAATTTAAACTTTATTTGAAATTTTTTCGAGTCAAGTTGTTCGAGTTTTTATTTAAATTTAATTGTAAACATTTATAATGTTATGATACTAATTGATTCTAATTTAAATGAATTTTTATAATCATATAAGATATATATTTCATATGTGATGTAATATATTAGAAAGAGTTGAGTGACTCTGCTCGAAATTGAGAATCGTCCAAATGAAAATAAGAAGAGAGACGTAAAGAAACCTTGAATTTAACTCTAAACTTAGTTAAAGCAGTTTACCAAAGCAAAACCCCCCAAGAAATGATAAGCCAAAGTTATATCATACATACATGCACACATATATATACATACATGCACACATATATACACATACATTCATACTGACATATGGTATAAATCTGAGAATCGAGAAGCAAAGGGGATGGTTGATGATTATACGTGACTAAGAAAATGAAAATTAGTAAAATTAAACATGAGATTGAGTACTAGCGGGGGAGGCAGAACTGGATGGAGACTGTTTGTTGGGAATCCTGGTGGTGGCAACGAGCGGGCTCTCCTCTTCTTCCAACAAGCTGTCCGGCTTCTCGATGTCGGTGTTCTTGAACACCGGATGCATATACGCATCCTTCAGGTACGCTTTTAGGTTAAAGTTGGGCTCCGTCGCCCGTTCCAGCGTGTCTTTTATCATCGCCTCCTGCGTTCGTTCGTTGTTTCGAATTCGATTCAAAATCCGAAACGAAAAGAGAGGAGTTTTGTTTTGGTGTATGAGAAAAATGAGAGATTGGGTACCTGTAAGGGGAATTTGACGAAGGCAGACTCGAAGCGGCCCTTGCAGAAAGCGTAGAACCAGAGGGTGAGGACAGGGAGGGGAAGGATAGCGAAAGAGTTTTTGCCGATCCCCTTTGTGCTCAGTAATCCCAGCAGCAGAAGTTGGGATATTATTAGGCTTATAATTATCCGCTTGTGCACGTCTGGCCAAAATGCCGCTCCACTCTCGTACTTTTGATCATACACGTTGATTATCTGCCATTCCACCCCCAAACCTTTCTCACTATACTAAACACTCTAATTACTAATGGGTAAACTACCTGTTTACTCATCTAGTTTCGTGTTTCTGTTTTGGTATACCACCTGTCACGGCCATGCTGTCCCAGCCCGGACCGGCATGTCGTGCGGCACTTGAAAGGGAACATATTCCAGACAAGTCAGCCTTATTCGAGTCCAATTCTAAGGACTTTACTCGGAAGCGTCGTCTCATGATCCATCAGGCAACACGCCTATCTAATATCGTATCCCGCAGGGCCTAGCGAATGCTAGAAGTCAACCCTTGGGTTCCGCGTCGAGCGCCATATGGGGCCCTCTGGCCCCTAACCGTCCCTAGGGCATCACCCTAGAGAGACATTGTGCCATCCTCTTGGCCCCAATGCCCGCACACCTAGGCCCCACTCGAGCCTAGGAGGAGGTCACTTACACCAAGGTCGCTCGGCTGCTAGCACATGGCGAGGGGATGACATTACGTTTTATTTCTATTTGGGTATCAAAAAATTAGTTGGATGACCGAAACAAAAACACGAGACTAGATGGTGTACCAAATAAGTAGTTTACTCTAATTTTTTTGGTCACTGAAAATTTGATAATCGAAAGCCTTATATGTAGCCAATGTTTTCAGAACCGGATTCAGACCACCAACTCTGGGTCTGATCCATAAAGCTCCATATAAGATAAAACATGCAAGGAGGAGAAAAAAATATTAGGTTTAGGCAGTAGTGTACCTGGTTGCGGAATACCACATAGGCAAAAGCAAGGAAGATGATGATGAAAGGAAGGAACATAGGGGTGATGGGAGAATAAACAAATCCCAGCAACATATATAACTGGATCCTTGGTTCATTTATTGCGAAGTTGATCGAACCGGGGTCCATTGCTTCAGACCTATCTTGCTCTGTTTTAACCAGAAATGCATTTTTCAGGTGGAACAGAACCAATGGTACTAATCTCAGGCTTTCTGCAGCTACCCCTGCCCATCCATCCACCATTATGTAAGTCATGAAAAAACTGGCTTTCAGTGGGATATATTCCCCTATGGTTTCCGGAATCCTGCACAAAGCACCAAATTGATTCAATCACACCTCCATATAGCATCACAAAGAAAGCCCAAACATCTTTGTTGCTTGAACTTGGCTTTCACTGGGATATATTCCCCTATGGTTTCAATCTGTCATGTTAAAAAGTAGACCATGACATTGAAAATTGAATAGGGTCATTTATTTTTATTTAACACATCAAATCCAAATTGTCCATGGTGTAGATGCACAATGTTTAAAGTTTAATCTGCATGTTTTAAATATGTTCCGCGTCAGATCAAAACTATCATTTATCAACTAGACTGACAGAAGAACCTAATTGAAACAATATTGATAGTTTGAGGTCTCAATAACTAGAGCTTTTAAAGGTTTGGGGAGCAAACTAGAATATGAGTCATAGTTTAGGGACGTCCGGTGTGATTAACACAAGTACTAGATATGTAAACCAATCCATTTGCGAAAAAGTAAAAATCACATACTCTGTTGGAGGCTTCTCGAGGAATGTTTTAAGCTGCTGAAGTGCTGAGCCAGTAATAACGCTTCCAAGAAATATATTGACAAGAATGAACATGTGATATTTCGCAGCTGATGTTCTATCCAAAGCTGATAATGATGGATATCCTTCTATCATAGACATTGCCATGAGAATACTTGGAAGTACAGCAAGAAATATCTTCAGTGCAATCCCAGGGAGAAATCCTTGGAGGACGGATTTGACCGACTCTCTGAAACAAAGATTCAGATCAGTTGGAAAGTTTTAGCTACTAAAAGCCTCAAAACATCACAGTACTTGTTGCAAGGAGGGAAGGGAAGCCTACATTGCTCGGACCTCGAGCAAAACAAAAAGTCGGAGCAACGTATTTAATGACTATGGTTATATGCTTAGTTAATAGGAAGAAAACCGAGACAAGAAACTTACACTTCTATCAATGGCTTCAAGAAAGGAAAAACCTTCTGAATCCCCTCAAGGTTGGCCAGTGATTGAACAAAAGTTATAGGGATCATGAAGAAGAAAATTAGAAAAAATAGAGCAACTGCCACTATCAACCTTCGAATGGTGAGTTCAAAATATGGTATAGCAAAATTGTCCCAATAAACATCACGAGGCTCAGGAGCCCATTCTGTCAACCAAAGTGTAGGGTTACGGTTTTGCTGAGTTTGAGCACAAACCGCTGCCCCCCATCGCGATTTGAATGAAACAAATGCTGCTGGAACTATAGAACCAGGATCATTTGAGACTCTTTCCCTTTCTGCAGCTTCCTGCATAAGATTTCGGGAGTTACGGAAAAAGACGAGGGAGATAACATTGTGTCAATGTACATGTTCCATGTTACTTAGACTCAGGTGTATGTTTCTAAGTTTTTCTTATGTGTTTGGAGGTTCCTTAGAGGACCTTACAAAAATCCAAATATATGTTGGATACTGGTGTTAGATATGTCTAGTTATGACATGATAGATTTTTCACAACAAAGATATTTGAAAAGAAAAAAAGAATCCCAGCGCAGTCACCACGGTACTTACTTCTTCACTCAGCTTATGAATCAGAGAAGTATAATGATCAATTGCATCAACTTTAGTGCCCCAAAGACCCATGAAACCTGTCTATAATAACAAGAAATTTGGACAATGAACTAAACAGCAGAAAATAAACATGGAATAGCAAATGTCGGTTGGTGTAATATTAAACAAACTACTCCGCTAAGAACATAAACGAAGCGAAATATAGTTTTTCATGCAAAGATATTACCTTTGTGATTGGCCTATTTGAAGATCTCTCATACTTGTTTTGGTAGTAAGTATACCAATTTTGTAAACTGCGCTTCTCAGCAACCAATGCTGCTAGCTTATTTGCATTATATACAGTCTATCAAAGTTGCAGAGTAAAGTGGTTAATGCTATAGAAATTTATATCAGTGTAAAAATAGAAACAGAATACTTCAAGACAAAGACCATCTATTTTTCTTATTTCCTGCACCAGCACTACTTAGAATTTATTTAACAGTCAAATCACCATAGGTGAAAGCTTGTCAAAGAAAAATTCACCTTATGAGTAAGATAAGTATCGGGATGATTTACACGAAAAAAATGTTGGACATGCTCACTAACTGATTCATCTGGATCAGGAGGAATATTTCTTACAAGAACCTGCAAAACATTTTAAAGGTAAATTGAAAAAGAAGAATGAAATATAAGTACGGAACTGGGATGAGATAAAATTGCTCAAGCAGCCATGCACATGTATGTTGATTGTTTCAAACATGATAGGCAGCTGCCTATAATGTCCATAACTTCTGTCTATCTGAAACAAACACATGCCCTATTGGTTCGATTTCGATCAACTTAAAGTATAATGGCAGAAAAAAACCTCATGGAGACACCACAATCTATAATTATCGAGTTGGGGCTCTCAAGGTTTTAAACAAAGGAAGATACTGTTTATGGAAAGGGAGGGCTACCCTCTCGTCATGTATTCCAAGCGTCAGTGTACCCCAAAAAATGTTTATGATTGAATAAGGGGGCAATGATAAAGGAAACCTCAGTTATATAGAAAAATGGTTCAGCAACACCGTAACCGGGGAATGTGAAAAGAGGGGGAAACCCCAAATTTTGATGCTAAATTTATTAGCAATTACATCTCAAAATATATATTGGCAATGATGATGCAAAACCATTGACAAAGACACTTCATAAGCCGTAGCCTGATCAATAGGAAGGTACACAATCACATAATCACATTATGATGCATGTTGTCTACATACTGTTAATTATACTAGATTAATATCAAGTGAACCTTCTCCATTCTAATTGTACGCTAAGTTATGAGCACAACTTCATTAAAGTGAAAAACATCTTCAGCTGCCCATTAGTGAGAAACAAATACTGTTTAATCATATGATTAGATTATTTAGAAACAGCCTTTTGAAGACATGGCAAGTCATCCCCTTCAATGTTTTAAGTTAGATAGTGTCATAGTATCTAGATATGGGTGTGTTTTAATGTTTATTTTCCCCTTTTTATTAAAAATTCTAAAGCCTTCAACAAATCAACCTGAATAAGACAATCGACATTAGTTTACAGACGAGATACATCTTATATGTATAAAAGAAAGAACCATATGATTATCTGCATAACAGCAATACCACCATAATAAGCGCTGGGAAAAAAAGAAGAAAAAAACTCACTGTGAATTGATCAGGACGACGAAGTTCTGATGCTAGATAATCCAACCTCATAGTAGCTAACACTCCGTATTCTTTGTATAGCACATAAAACGTCCAGAACGAGAATACATATGACATAATGATATGTGCCCACAATCTGAAAAAGGATAAGTTGAGACTTTCTCCTAACTGAGAAATGCAAATTGAAAATTTTAAGACATTGTTATAATACCCAGGTTCATTTACAAGCCAAAATAGTGTGCCCCTCATGCACAAACCTTTCAAATGAAAGTTCTAACTACAAACCTCAGTTTTTCAGCCATTGAACCCAAAAATGTAAGTTATTACATGAGGACTTTGTGTAAGAAACAAGTTTCAGAATAAGGTAACTCGGTATATAGTATTGTGTAAAACCCACTTCTTCAACGCTGCATAATGCATATAACACAGATATAGAAATAATAGAAACCTGTCTTACAATCTGCTTTGATTGCTACATTTACACTAGTGTGATTGGAAAGGTCTAGTATGTACCATATGTCAAACTGAGACTAGGGACGGACACAAGATTTTATGCCAGGGGTGTGAGTTTTTAGGAAGTTATATTAGAAATTTAGGGTGTACGAAATTATAAAACTTTAGGGGGACCAAAACCGAGTAAAAACACGGTACAGCATTCGAGAAGAACCGAGTAAAAACAACTACTGCTGACCTGCTTGATCCATCTGGAACGTTAGATATGGACAGCTTGTCAAGGTCGCTAAAAGTTACATCCTTAGAACGCTCTAATGTATCCCCTGTCCAATTGACAGGGACCAAAACCGCAAAAGACATTACAGCTAGGGGGACAAATATTCTCAAGCTGCACAAAAAATACCGTCAGAATCATACTATACTGCACTATCCACAGCAAAAGAACAATACAAAATTGCAAATGGTACTCGCAGAATCGGAGTCTGACATAACTATTTCAATTCTAATTCTCATATTAACCACTATAACTATTTAATCTTATCTCAAACGAAAACATATCAACCAAGAAAAGGCGTCTAAAAACTGACCCGAGAAGGTAAATCCGAATATAGGCAACAGAATCAAGCCCTGCATGATCAATGAGCTCGGGTTCAGGCATTCTCAAAGCCTGCGGCATCCAATTCAAGAAATTTAAATATGTTCTGCAATCTAAGTTGACAAATTTTGAAGCAGAAGCTCCAGATCGAGTAGGGCTGCTTCGGATCCCCTTTTTGTACCATTTGGGAAAATAAACCCTATCATTGAACGGTTGAAGCCTCAATATTGCAAAAGCCATGAGGAATCCGAACGCTGAGAGAAGATTAATAGCAGCCGACGTTCCTATATCTCGAAGAGACGCCATTTTCCTTCCTCGCCGATTACCGGTTCAATAACTCTAAGAATTCAAAAATTAAAAAAAAACGTCAATAAGGTTTACGATTTTGAATTCCGCATCGCACAAAGAAACGAAATGGAACCTGAGAATGGCGGGCGTGGCTTCTGTGAACCGGGACTTCCTGAATCGACGCAACTCAGCGATCGAAGAAAACTTGATTCTGTTGTCTTTGGAAATGGCGATGGAAATTGTGAGGAATTCTGTGTTCTTTTATTTTTCTTACATTCTCCGCTTTTTTCTTGAGACGATAATGTTTTATGGGGGAGAGAGAGAAATGGGGATTTGGCGGCAAAAAAGAACTGCACGGGAAACCGAATTTTTCTTGTCCGTACAACTGATAAACCAACTCTTAAAGTCAAACCATTTCAAAACCATTTTTTCGTTTCTTGACGAAACTACCCTTCTACTTTTTTTTTTGTTTCTTTGGTATTCTAAAACTAGGCGTTTTGACCCGAATAACTCCTAAAATGACCCCCTTTCAATTAAAGCCTAAACTACAATATTCAAAAAAAATTAAAGCCTAAAATAGATGTCATTTATTTCGAGGGCAAATTCAAGTATAATTAAATTATTTAACCAACAATCAGATGGTCTAACAGAATTGAGACATTAAATCTTTTAATTAAGTGGTTTAAATCATACCTTTGTAAATAGAGAACTGGATTGGGAGGACCGTTCCCATATTGAACTTTTATAAAATTCGATATAAATTAATCGGTCATTGAATGAAATGAAAATTTTTTATTTGAGTTTATGATTGAGTTGGAGTTGGATTTGAGTGAGACATGATTATATGGTTATTAGGGGAATTTGATACTATCTAAATTCAAATTTAATGTTAAACTTGATTCAAATTGAATTTGAGACCATTTTTTTTACTAATTGATTGAAATGTAAATACATGAACAACATTAATTTTCATAAAACTGTTATATTGTAATTTATAAAGGTAACGACAATGATACTATCAAATCACATTAAATTATAAGTTTAAGGTTTAGGGTTTAAGGGTTCATTAACATAAGCTACATTTCCACATTATTACTTTAATATCAAATCATGGTTCAACTGGTCAAATTAATTGAATTGATAATTGGAGGTTATTATCTTCCAAAGACCTTTTAAATACATGAAAATATTTAAAAAAAATGAACTTATTACATTTAAAGTAAGATAAAAACAAAAACCCTTTTCCCCAAGGAAATTATCCCACCAAAAACACCAATTTTCACCTGCCAATATCCATATATAGAGTTCATATTCTTACATGGATAGCTGGTTTTGCTAGTGGAATTAATAACTGCATTTCCCCTAACTTTCTCATTCTGAACTACATGCACAAGCTGCAATATACACAAACTAATTCGAGAATTTTATGACAGACAACGACAAGATCGAAAAATGAATAATTCCGGTTCTATTTTGACTAGCTAAGAGCCTAAGATCATTAGATAGTACAAGGATAAGGTTCCCCTGGGTTAACCAAAGATCTCCCAGTTTGTGAATGTTATAACCCACAGGCTTCTTTGTCATTAGCTTTGCTTACTTCGAACACCCTGAGAGCATATCAAAAGGTAAAGTTTCTGTAGATCCAACTCTTCATTTTTCTTCAAGTATTCATGTTTGACATGTATTCAGACATAAATACGAGGATATGACCTTCTAAATGCATGAAAAGATATTTTGAAAAATAAGTATATACTAGTATCCGACATGCACACTGTCCATAAAACTACAAATAATCTCCTAGGTCACACAGCACCACAATATGCTGGTTTTAGTTTGTAACATTGCCGATGATCAAATGATGAGTGCAAGGGAAACATGATATGAAGAAACAAATGTTGCGTACTTACCGAAGGCTTTTGGCCAATCAATCTACGATCGGAAGGAGCCCGTGCCATAGATGAAGCAGCAGCGGCAGCAGCAACTCGTATCCTTCAAAAATTGTTTCATGTTCGATGATATGATTACCCAAATTGAAAGAGTGATAGCAAATGAAAACGATATAAAACCCGAATAGCATTGTACCTTTTATGTACATCAACGTATACATCAGTCTCGTCTATGATTTCCTCCTACAACACAGAAAACGATCATCAAATACATAACATATTTGAAGAAAAGTAACTGGTGGAAGCTGCACTTACTTGGAGAAGTTCTTCAAATACATCTTCTAAGGTAATGATACCAATGACTTCCCCTTCTTCAATATCCTCCCAAAACTGTTGCAAAGTATTTGACGGCTGAGTAGTTTTCGTGACGATCGAAGATTTCTCAACATCGACTGTAACACTATCTGACATGGTGTTATATTTGGTCAGCAAATGATCGGTCAGTTGAGAATTCCCGTTGGCAATTCTATGCTCGTTGAATTTCTCTCCGTCGTCAACAAATCGAAGGTTTTTGGTCTTTCCTTTAACCTTCACTACAGCTGCCATATGACTGCTTCCCTTTTGAAATTCATTCAGGATATCATACAATGGCATGTTTGCTGGAACCCTGATTATGAATTTTTTTTCGTAAAGGGTAAAATACTAAAAAAGCCCTTGAAACTATTCACTTTTTTTTATCTGAATATGCCCTTGTACTTGTAATGTACCTAAGTTAAGGATTTATTTAGGTGCAAGTTAAGAGGTTTAAGTGATAAAATGTAGAATCTTTTATATTATTTTAGCCAGGTGAATAAACAATGGGGAGAATATGTGTATACCTAGGAATCTTCCGGATTGAAACAGCACTGACCGGAGTCTCCGTCTCGGCTCGTATAGTGAGCAGACTTTTAGCCTAAATCTCGAAAACAAAGGAGAATTTGTAAGAATTGAAGAGGAAAAAAATTCCACATTGAACCTGCAACCTTTAACAAGAAATTGTCATCATAAAGAAAACCATAAGAAATTCAATGCGCTGTCAAACACACCAGTAACAATCCAATGATGTTTTTTGGATTCCCGGAATAGACGGGGATACGACTGTGACCGTGTGCAAGGATTTTTCCAACTGCTTCCCTGCATCCAGAAAAGGTAACTTAACTCCAATACAATACATCTATATTACACAAACTTGGCGGTGGATACTGAGATTCAAGTGTGACTGCCAGACACAAGTATATTTAATTTTTTCCAAGTCTTTCTATGTATACTGAGGGCTCTTGGTGCATCACGCCCAAATACCCGTGTCCGGAAATGTAACAGATGCAATTGTGGACTCAGCACTTCGAACAAAATGAAAATATGAGCAACACAAGAAATGCGTGGCAACAAAAATGAACACCATCTAGCTGAAACTCACCAATCCAGTTTCGAATTCACATCCAGGGAAAATGTTGATTCAATTGGGGTCATAGCCTCCTCTGCACTCTGCAAGTACTAACAAACATCAGGATTCAATCACTTTATAAAGTGAAGTGCATGAACACGTATCAGGTTCCCTATGTGAAAAAATGGAAGTGAAACCAGTTCGTGCTACTCCGAGTCAGGTGTGAGTGATAGATATACACGTGTGTAAGATGAGTATAGTCAGATTTTTCTAAGTTTTTTCATGTATTTAAAGGATCATGGAACTTGCATCCCCATACTCATGAATCGGACATAAGTGCCAAACATGGGTACTTCAAGAAAAATGAAGGACCGGGACAACAAGATGTGTATATATGTATGTATGTAAACATAGTAAAAGTTAAAAGACTGTACTATAATATGTGTGTGTGTGTGATTGTTTGATAATTGGCACTGGTTAAGTTTAATGAGTTCGCTTACCTATGTTGTTTTGACTCTTCATTTCTCTTGAAGTACTTTTTGGTCGACACATATACCTAGACATGAGTATGAGAATATGATCCTCCAAGAACCCCCTCCAATACATAGAAATTTTTTGGGGGGGAAATTGAAGATACCGACATCGGATACATATCCTCTGAAACTCATACATGAGACCGAGTAACATAGTTGTTTACTATGTTTATCTCACTGTGCTTGTATAAGTATGATGCAGGTATGAGTATGTTTGTTCATCGTGTATTGTCCGAGAACAATATCCATATTCCATAAAAGGAAATGTTTGAATACTGAAAGTTTCTATTACAGACAGGTATAAAAAGTAATGTGGTCTTGATTCTGCTTTTCAGTATTCGTATTCGATATTTGTGTCTGCATATTTCCAGATCGGGGTATAGGAATATATGACCATATAAGAACCCTCCAAATACATGAAAGAACTTTTTTAAAAAGTAATGATAAAAATACTGTGTCAGACATGTACCCGTATTCGAGACCCACACTTGAGCCTAAGTAACATATTCATTGGATACTTACTCCGACACATTTTTGGACATACCATCAAAGAACCCTCCAAACACATGGAAAAACTTCTAATGTTTACACCCGTATTAAACACGTCTATATCCGATACTCATACTTAAATCCAAGTGGCATAACCAGCAACAGCATTTACCTTTTCAGTTAAATCTAGTGCACCACTAATAATGGTTGTCTCATCATGTGTTAGTTCACCACCCTTGCCAGCCTATTTAAGTACAAAAACAATGACAAGTTAGTGAAAATTCAAATGAAACAAATGCTAAACTTGTGTTTGTTCCGACTCTTCATTTTTCTTGAAGAACTTATATCCGGTACTCATGTCCAACACATATTTGGATAAGGGTACGAGATATGATCCTCCAAGGCTCTCTAAATACAAAGAATATGAATACAATGATACTAAACTTGTTTTAAGAAAATCTATCATGACCGGTTCAACACATTACCTCTTGGCTGTGGATTGAAACAAGCGCTTTTATCTGAGCTCGTCTAAACAAAACATCACTATGGCCAAGCACAGCATCCAGAACCTAAAAACCATGTCCATGAAAGCAATATGTAATTCAAGCAACCTTAGCAAAGAACAAAGCCCTACCCCAATGGTACATGATGTTTACTTATCAACCATAAGAATTCATGTATTCATGTTGTATATGTGTATTTTTCTCGTGTTATAATCATGTAAGGCATTTTATACTTAAATAACTATTAACATGCTAATAATTTTGTGTTATATCAAGTTGTGAATTCGTGTCATGCCTTCAAAAATATCGGAATTTAAACATGACTAGTTGGGATATTACCTTTCCAATAGGGTAAGCAATTGGATAACAAATAATCATCAGAATACGCACGAGCCACACAAAATTTGCACCAACAGAGAGTCCATATCTTGAGCATACTGCTTGTGGAATAATCTGATTCACAATGGGCATAAAATTAATAAACTTTGATCTGCATGCCTAAGCTATTTTACTTGGACACATGCGCAAGTAACGAATACGAGTAAGTGTAAGTGTAACAAAGGATTTATAACTCTTCATTTTCTAAAAGCACCCATGTCTAGTATGTATTTGACACTTACATACGAGCACGAACAACATAGGACTTAAGTACGAGAAAAATGAAGCAATAAAGTGAAGTAATACCTCTCCGAAAGCCAGAACAAAAGTAACAGACAGCAACACTGCAACAAAGGGGTGAAAAATTTTATCAAGGGATATAGGAAGGGCCTGCAAAAATACAAAATCCCAAAGAATAAGGATACATCAAGGAAAGAATTCTTTACTCTTTAGTTTTTTAATAATGAATGAATCAATAATTTTAGTTAAGAAAAACAGATAAATTGTTCACCTCCATTGCACAAGCATTACAGAGAAGCAAAGTTACAAGAAGTTGGTGCTGTTTTATAACAACCGGTAAGATAGCAGCTGCAGAGACATGAAAGAGATAGATTTTGAGAACTAAAAACTCAGAACTACGGGTGTAATCGAGCCGACCCAAAGCTCGGAAACTTTAGCTTGAACAGTCTCAATCCGGATGGAAATCTTCTACCATTTTCGGTGCCCCTACATGCTCCACCTTCAAAATTAACTTTAGCTTAAAATTTAATTTTTTAGTGTTGGGGCGGGCACCGAAAAAGAGCAGACGAATTATCGGTCTCAATCCAAGCTTGAAGTTTCAGTTTTGAAAATTCGAACTTGATTCAAGATAAAGATTGAACTAGTAAAATTAACTTCAAATACGTTTACCTAATAAAGAAAGATAAACTCAATTCTTAATTTTTAACTTATGTGTTCAAATGGTAAAGTTTCAATACTAAAAAAGAAATTCGATTCATGCTCTCACGAGACAAGACGGCTCAGTGACTCACCCGGCGGGCTGAGTTGGGCCTGGTCGTGACTTAAATCAATGGGAAGTGTAATCGTTGACTGATAAAAAAAACAAAAGGGAAAACACTTACAAGCTTGCTGCATCTCGACGATGGTGCCGCTTCTCTGCAGAATCTCGAGGTCAACGAGGCTGAGAGACATCAATCCCAAGGTGAGACCGGACATGATACCGGCGAACAGCACCAGCAAGCACGACAATCCGGCGTAGACGAACCACTCGAATGAGCCGAAAGGGAGGTCGTCGGGACCGAACACGATGTTCTTCGGCGACGACAACGACAGCATCATGATCGTCGGAGCTAATGCGACGGCGTTTCGAAACATCATCGTCGTCTTTCGTTACAGTAGTGAGCTTATTTTGACCTTTGAGGTTGGTGGGTTTTGATTTGGTTGGATTATGTGTACATGCGGGACTCGGGAGAGAAAGGTACAACCTTTTACATTTTGTAAACAACAGAAAGCGAAGCTGTCGACCTCAACAATCTCACAAGTCACACCGTCTCCCTGTTATAATAAAATATGCAATTGTAGTTTTTCCACGTTTATTTCGTCCACTTTCGTTTTTATTTAGGGTAAACTACATAAATGACCACTATATTATGGGTTTGGATTCAATTTGACCACTATGCTTCTAATTGCAGCAATTAAACCAATGTACTATTAAATTTTACTCAATGTGACCACCAACCGTTAAAAACCAATGGAGGTAGTGATGTGGCCGTTAGTCAAAATTGGTATAATTTCACATTTGGTCCCCGCTATGTACACATTTAATAATAAAATGTGTAAATAGCGGGGAATAAATGTGAAATTATACCAATTTTGACTAACGGCCACGTCACTCCCTCCGCTGGTTTTTAAAGGTTAGTGGTCACATTGAGTCCAATTTAATAGTTCATTGGTTTAATTGCTGCAATTAGAAGTATAGTGGTCAAATCGAGTCTAAACCCATAGTATAGTGGTCATTTATGTAGTTTACCCTTTTATTTAAATAAATTTTGACTTTTGGTCCCTCCATTATGTTTAAATTTGAAATTCAATCCTTATACTTTTATTCACGACCCTCTCAACCCCTGACCTTAAATTTCAGATTATATTAGCATAAATATGTTGACACAGCAAACAAAAATATCAAGAAACCACTATGTACCAAATCTATACTATGTTTAATTAACAACAAAAACTCAAACAATTCAATTTTTATCTGAAATTGATCACAAGCTAAAGCAGTAGCATTTGATCAAATTTGAATCGAAGTTCAAGTTTTAAATTTCATATCGAATTCGAACTTCTTACAACCAGAGTTTGATTTAGCTCCATTACTCCTAATTCCAAGTACATCAAAACTCCAACTACACGTATACATCTAGTGCAAAAATGTCTGCTTCCGAAAAAAAGAAGACAAATGTCTGATTTCGAGATCCTTAAGCTTGAATTCCAGTCCCATCTCCTTTTCTGCATTCTCCTCCCCGTCTCCGTCGTCTCCCTCGGAATCATTCTTGTCTAAAGGTCCGAGTATTTCAGGGGAACTTTTGAATAATTCCTTTACTTCATCGATCCCTTCGTTCGATATGAAATTTCCATTGATATACAGCAACTTAAATCCAGGTTTTCTCACTACTACCTGAGCCAAATTTCCTTCATTCAACTGACCATGACCCTCTCCTAATGCCTTAGCAATCAAAATAGCACCTTCATCCTTAAGCTCATTATCAGCCAAGTTTAACTTTGTGAGGAACTGTTTCGATGCAACGCAGACTGCCAATGAAGCTGCACCTTTGGCTGTAATGCCGTTTCCGGCCATTTCTAGAACTTCAAGCAAAGGTGCAAAGTCTTTCAGAGCATCAGCAAGTGCCTTGGCCCCCTCATCCTGCAGGTTTAAGTAACTGAGGTTAACTTCAGTTAGATCTGTGAATTGAGAGACTACTTTACTCAAAGCAACTCCAGGTTCTACACCAAACATGTTGTCGTGTAGATCAAGCTTCTTTAAGCCGGTGCATGTCTTTAGTGCTTCAGCTAGGGCCAGACCACCATTTTTGCCGACTCTTGTAGAAGAACACCGAAAATCCTCTAATGCAGGAGAGCTTTTCACTATCTCGGAGATGGCAACCGCACCTTCATCCCCTGTCATGTTATTGTGAAAGTGAAGAACTTTAAGCTTTTCAGTAGAAGGAATTAGCTCAGAAACCGCTCGTGCAGCTTCTTCGGAGATATCATCATTCATCAAATAAAGTTCCTCCAAACTATTCTGTGACTTCAAGAGCACCCCAAATGCCCGGACACCCTTTTCACCCAAGGCATTGTTTGAAAGGTTTAGGTACCTCAAGTGACAACCTTCTAGGACTGATGAAAAAATATTCATGACTTCAAGAGCTTCTGACTCTGGCCTTCTTGCAATAAAACCCGAAAGGTCTACCTCTGTCAACCGATCTTTAACGGATGACAAGATGGATGCAGCTACATTTGCAGCATCCAAACCAAAACTTATGTTGCTAAAGCAGATCTTGGTATAGGAATTTCCTGGCTCTCCAAGTGGTTTCAAAAGTTCCTCAGCTTTCACAGCGTCTATAAATGACCGGCCGTGATCTGATATATCAAAGACGGTTTCACGAGCTTCATCTGCCAACTCTCCATCATTTACTTTACGGTCTCTTTTAATAACTTCCATCATCAGTCTACTGGATTCTTTGGCATATATTAGCACCGGAAAACCTACATTATCATCAGGATACTTCTTGTAATGGTCATCTGCAACCGCAAAAGCCAAATCTTCTATTTCCTTGGCATACTCCTCGGCCTCTTCATTACCTAATAGGCCATTCTTTCTAGAGAAATGGGATGGAGTTGTAAGATTCTTCGTAATCCACTCTACAATCACTATCCTCGTGCCATGACTAGGTGGCCACAACTTCATAGACAGGGAGCGGTGTTGGAGAACTTGTGTTTCAGATTCCATGCTCAATTAAACTAGGAGCATCACATGTTGCAAATACATTATAACAAAACCGCGATACTTTGACAGGACGAAATATGAGTAACGGTTTAGTTAACCAAATGAACTTGATAGTCAAAGAGATTTGTAACCATTCTACATAAGAAGATTTCAGGCCATTGAGCCAACACAATTCGTATTCGAACTATATTTACATGCTCGTGGCATTAAATGAACCAAAACAATTAATTGAGGCTAAATCAAAAAAATAAAGGACTTCTAAATGCAACAACAAACAAAATGAGCAATGAAGTTGCACAACATATAATGGAACAAAATGTTCATTGCAACAGTTAAAAATGACCATAGAAAGAGAAATATTGTAAGTCAAAATCTCAACAATTTGGCTCTGCTAATAAGAGACTTGAATTTACAGAACTATTGCCTGTGAACAGCATCAAATATGTTAGTAATTTGAAATCCATAGCATGATAATATCTATTAACTGATTACTACAGAATCAGTTCATGCAACTCCTCTTAGGGGAAAAAGGAATAGGAGAAATGAAGCAATATGTAATTCTCACTAAAGCAGCAAGCCATCAATTCCATTTCAAAAAATGTCTCAACAGAAGCCATCAACAGAACAGCATTACTAGCAGTAATGGTTATAGCATGGACCATCAAAGGATCGGAAAAACTGCTAAGCGCTGTCGACGATGGTTGAATGGTAAAATCCGACGTACAAGCCACAGTTTTGGTTGAATTGTAATGGTTACATCAGAATGTCTACCGAAAACGGACTCGGACTCGGAGCAACATAGTAGACAAAGGAGCAGTCAAAACAATGCATATAAAACTTCTATTTCCCCATAAAAATCAAATACTAAGATAACTAAAATTCATCACTAGTTTTTTTTTACGAGATCATATGGAAATGAAGTAAAAATAAAGAAAACACAATATATGCATATAGTTAATTCTATCGAGTTTACTTTGGCCTTTAAGATTCCTCCTCAACTAAACAGACAGAGAAAGAAAGAAAAGTGAGGAACTAAGGGGAAAACCTTCATAAAAAAAAGAATCGTGATTGAAACCCTAAAATGCAAATTCACAAATTACTTAGTACATAATATATACCGTATAAAAAATTAATAACAGTTCAATTTCTTACCAGTAATACTCCCTGGTTTAGAAAATAATCTTGCGCAGTCGATTCACCAAGAACCTGAAAGAAAAACAAAAATACAAAACATTTATCCACTTGATTTTTTTTCCAGTCGGTTCAGCTCTATTAGCCAAATAAACAAATAAAGAATCTCACGTACAAGAAAGAAGCAAAGAAGAAAAAGAGAACGGTTCACTGTTTTTTCCCTTCTTTTTTTCTCGAGAAACAAACGGAAAACGGCAAACCCTGGAATGGAAAAAACAATGAGGATAGGTAGAGTTGGATTCAGATGAGAGAACAAAATACCTTGTTCTTGAAGTTTTGGTCTTTAGCTAACGAATTGAAGAGAGTGAGTTTTTGTTTTTGGAGTGCATGCGGGGAATTTGGAGGGAACGATAGCCTTTTCTTTTAATTTTTTATTTGATACTTTCGAAATAATTATGTTTTTTTAACTAAGTTTCAGTAAGCAATTTTGTACTTTTAAGTATTTTTTCTACCAATTAGATAATTTAATTTTTAAGTTCAAATTGTACATGAAACTCTTTTTCAATAATTTCATGGTTAAAAATAAAATAGATTATTTATCGTGAGTATTATTAATTTGAACAAAAATAAAATTTAGGTACTAGAGTTATCCAATAAATCAAATTCATGCACAGTTTCAATAAAAATTAAATATCAAATTACACTTTGAAGCCAGATTTAAATATCAATATATATATATATATATATACCCATAATTAAAATTAATTTGTAAAAAACAATTAAATTAATGTCTTTTATACTATTCTTATATTAATTAGATTCCTTCCCGCCAATAAATGAGAACACTGCATGTTTGAGCACAATTTTTTTTACAATGACAAATATATTTTATTAATAATAAAGATATCTCAAATATATTACATCCAGAAAATAGAATAATGTAATTAGTCAATTGAAATTTTATACAAAATTTAAAGGTGTAAAGAAAAGTAAATACTTCTATAAAATTAGTATATCGACAAAATTCAGAAGTCTTCTTAAATCTCCTTGTCTTATTCATACGAGACACTTTACGAGGTGAAAAAGGAGTGGTGAGCGAACTAAACTATCAGGCAGATTGCTCCGCTATCCAAGTCTAATTACATTGGCAAACAATCATCAACCGAGTGAAGAATTATCTTTCTATGACCTACAGAATCAAAATCAAAAACTAACGCTCTGAAGATTTTTGTACAAGCATCAAACGACTACTAAGGTATGCTGAAATCATGCCAAACGACAGATAAAACACACTACAAAAACAAACAAAAATGTGCCAAAAAGGCAAAGGGAACATGTGTCACAAGAACAGAGGTTCTTATTAATAATGTGAAAAACATGAGAATAAGAAGAAAAAAATAATGAACTTGTGGGTAGTCGACAACCTATACTAAAACTGGTTGTCAGCCACCGGCTAAGGAATCAAACGAATAAGAGCCTGCAGCGCAACTGCGCAAGGTTGTGCAGAGAACAAAATAACTTAGATGTTTGAGTAAACTTAAACGCGCATCCTCTTATATTTTTGTAATATCCCAAAAATTAGCCTAGGAGTTTTGGGGTCTAATTTAGTAATTAAGTGATTATTAGATTAATTTCTTAGACATTCCAATCGAAATAGGTTCATTAGTGACCAAATTGAATTTTGAGGAATGGTTCAAAAAGGAGAATTCGGGTAATTGAACTAGTGATCAAACCGAATAAAAGGAAAAAGGGAAGAGTTGCATGCTAAATTTAATTTTCTGATTTGTGCCCTTGTTTATGAGATAAAAAAAATATAACATAATTAAAGTATATTGGAGACATAGTAGTTGAGACTTTGACAATGTGTCAATTCCCAATTAATATGTCCCCTCCCCTCAACCGGTTACCCCAAACCATCTTGGCTAAGCAACCAACTCTTTCACACACTCAAACACCAAATAAGAAACTTAGAGAGGGCTGAGAATCGGTGAAGGAGAAGAAGCTTGCATGGTGGGGAAAATTATTTAGAAAAATCAAGAGAAAATCAATTGTAAGTGGGTCATCTTCTTCTCAATCCGGTTATAGTCTTGATTTAGTAAATCATGTGTTGTAATGAGGTTAGAAAATTATAAACATGATGTCTTTGAGTGTGATTTCTGAAAATTTTAGAGATTCATAAGAATCATAAGAAGTTAAGTGCATGCATGTAAGGTATAGAACAGATTTGGTAGATTACATGACATGCATCTTTGAAAAATTATAAGAAATTCTATGATGGGAAATTGAGTCTGAAATTTTGATATGTTTCACCTTAAGATGTCTAGAACCATGGAAAAATGATAAAACAAGGTTCTAAGGGCTGTGTAAAAATCTGGTAGTGCAAAATATGAAAGCATGCAAAACTGTCCAGCCTTAACTCGAGCTGGACAGTGGACTTTGAAAATCTGTAGAAAATAATCTACTAAGCGGTTCGATCTAAATTTTTAGTATGTTAAAATTGGGAATGTAATCTGAAATTAGAAACAAACGGCACTCAATTTGGGGTTGTATACAAGGAGAACGAAGAGTGTCAATCTAGGAGGTCAGAATTGAGCAAAACTAGAAATATATGAAATTAGGATTTAAAAGTTATAAAATTGGTAAAATTGAAGCTTAATAAGTATTATTAAGTCGAGTCTTATGTTGAAGGATATGAAATCTAATAAAATCGAAGGTCAATTTGAAGGTTTTAAAGAGTAATTAAAAGAATTAGAGTATTTAGCAATTTGTCGATTTGGATTAAATAATTTAGGGACTGTTTCGATTAAATTGAAAAATTCAGCATTAAATTTGCATAAATTGCATTATGAAATTGTGTTATTTGTTTGTATTGAGTGCTCTAGATCTTAGAAGTGAAAGGGTAGAAGAAGAGGCTACTCCGGGATCGAATACGGATCGGGCGAAAGGCGTACGGATTACGAACTAGCTCGGCGATTTGTGAGTGAAACGAATTCTTAGAGTTGGAATTAGAGTTCCAACTATTTCATTCTGATTTTCTTGGTATAATAAGCATGAAATTGACTAATTAATTATTTGATCTAGTAAGAGAAGAAGAAAAACGGAAAATTGATTGATTGCTTGTGTTGTGACATTGATATGTATGAGATTATGTTTGACTTAGTGTTTGTTAGGCTTGATTCTGAAATTTACCAATTGATAATAGTGTTGGTTAATTATGAACTTAACTATGCTGATTATGGTTGTTGTGATAAGCTATGTGTGAATATTATGATTTTGAATTATGAGATGGGAAAATGATGACTATCTCTTATATGTTTAAACTTGATTTGTTCAATTGAATGTTGAATTAAGAAATATGATTCTGATTTATGTGATGTTAACATGAGATTATATGAGAATTGAATTGAAGTATGTGAATTGAGCATGCATAAGTGTTATATGATCGTGTAAGTTGATATGTTCATGAAATCGAAATTATAAGTAATTAATCGAAAGGATTAATTTAGTATTTTCTGAAATTCGATTGATGACGTATTGATTAAATTAAAGACTTAAATGCAAAGCCCTTGGTGTGTACAGTCTGTTTAGGTAGTATGGCTAGCCTAGAGTCTGAGCTCAATAAGAAAATCGGTACGTTAGTGTACTCGATATTGTGGTACGTAAGTGTACCTACTTGTTTAATGTCTGCGGACATTATAATATGTTATAAGTGATACGAATTGGTACGTGGTACCTTAACATGGTGAATTTGATTCACAACCTCTGTTATATGTGACTTGCTTACCTATCAAACTATACTATCCAAGGCATTGCAATTTGATTAATCAAGCGATTAAAGTAGTGTAAACTGAAATTTGAAAGAAATTATTGAGATTAATTATAGAACATTCGAATGACATGTTAAATTTGTGATTATGCCATGCTTGATATGATATGAAATTCGATTTGTGATAAATGATACTTAGAAGTTAAATTGAGTTTCATGGCTTGTATGTGCAATTGACTTATGAAAAATGTAATTTTGGTGACATGTATTCGAATGGAAAATTCTGGAATTCTTTGTGTACATGATCGAACGATTTATACATGATATGGATATTGTTGTTGACTATTTTACTTGGTTCATTCGAATGGAAATTTCTTGAATTCTTTGCATATATGTTCGAATGGTCGATGTTGATTATTGATAATATTGTTGCTTATTTTGATTGGCTCATTCGAATGAATTAATGTGCAAAGTGAAATTAAAGTTGTTTGATCACTATGTTAATTGGAAACCGGATAGAATAGGGTTTCCTCACTAAGTACGAAATGTACTTACCACTCGAACCTTCCTGCCTTCCCCTAAAATTTCAGGTTCTAGCATCGTCAACCTCAACCCGAGACTTTTCCGTACTCAGATTAAGTATGATTTTCCCTATCTTTGTCATACTCATGGTGGGTGGCTTAGCGTTTGGCATGCTAGTGCAGTTCAGCTTGTTGGTCATGTTTATGAATTATTATTTCGGTTCTACATAGACTTTTAACATGTTTCCCTATATTTTGTTATGTAAGTAATGGGGTAAATGTTGGGGTATAGATCGCCCGTATATATGTAGGGCTTGATTCTTTTTGTTGATAGTCACGTTTTGTTTAGGCAACCATTAGGTTAGCCATTCGACACCCCGGGTATTTTTGTAAAGGGAAACGAAGACTATGGTTTGTATGAACTAAGTATGATGTTTTAAAAGTATATAAGTATGAAGTATGATTCGGCTATGTATGTTTTGGATGGCATGTATACTATTCGAATGGTTAATTGGGAGAATTAAAATTTATAACTTGATTAAGTCGAATAATGTTGACTATGTACTAATCGAATGAAAAGAGAATCTAAAATCGATTAATTGAGTAGAATAGCAATTGTAACATAGTTGGGTATTTTAATCGAATTGGATTTATATGTATGACATTCAATTCGTTAGGGTGTGTATGGTGTTAAGTTAAGTTAAGTTAATTGAAGTTGTTGAACTTGGAATTAAAGGAATGATTCATACAAATTGACTATTATACAAGTAGTACTTATTTTAGAATGGTTAATAGATTTATTTAGTTGGCCGAATAGTAATAGCTAATATTAATGTTGGTTTAATATATGTTTATGAATGAAAGTGTTATGTTTGTTACACATATGTATTGTTGTGTATAAGATAGCCTTGTATGTATATGGTATTCGAATATAGTGTAAAAAAAATATTACACGATTTTGTTAAAACCTTCCGCTGTGTTAATACGAATCTGTTTATGTTAATATGACGCTCCTTGCCCCTAATCCAGGTGAGGGGTGTTATATAAATTGGTATCAGAGCTTTTTAGGTTAAGTCCTAAAAACTGTAATCGAGTCTGCATATATCTGCATCATTTAGGTTTGCCACCCATGTATTGTATGACAAGATATCTGTTACTGAGCTTTCTAATCTTCTGTGTTTAACTGAATAATAGAATATGACGGACCCAAAAGACCCAAAGAATGGGAGCTCGCACGAATCTTCAAGCGAAGGTGAAAGTGTGAGATTGGGTGATAATTCTCCTACTCGAACTGAAACTCCGAGAAAGGAGAGAAACAAAGAGCCTGCTCAGACTTCTGAGCAAATCGCTAAAAAGCCTGCTCAAGTCACTGAACCCGTTCAGAATATTGAGCAATCTGATAAAGAACCCGTTCAAGATACTGAACAACCTCCACCTGAAAATCCTATGGTTCAGTCTGCCCAAAGAGAGTGTCTCCTCAGCATGAAGGAGATGTTCAATCAACTTCTGACAAATTTGAAACAAGAACAACCTGTTGTTTCTGTCCCTCCTGCACCTAGCAGAGCCCCGATAGATAAGCTTTCTCAGCATCGAGCCTACACTTTTACTGGTGCTAATGAAGAAAGACCAGAAGATGCAGAATACTGGCTTGAAAACACCACCAAGGTGGTAACCAGACAATTACAGTGCTCCGATGACCATAAATTAGAGTGTGCTGTAGCCCTGTTAGCTGACGAGGCTATGAATTGGTGGGAAACCACTACTGTTACTGTTCCGGATGAACTGGTGACATGGGAATTCTTCCTCGAAGAGTTCAAAAAGAAGTACATCAGCGAACAGTACTTGGCTGAAAGAAGAAAGAAGTTCTTGCACCTTAAACAAGCCAACCGTCCCATTGAGCAGTACGTTGCAGACTTTTGCAAGTATTGCAAATACGGTGCAGAGTACATCAAAACTGAAGCTGATAAATGACGAATGTTCATTGAAGGCATGAATGATGAATTGAGTCCAATCTTCACTGCTTTGGGAATCAATGATTTCCAGAATCTTGTTAATCGGGCTGTTGCAACCGAAGCTAGAATGAAAGCTGCGGAAAAGCGAAAAGGGGGCAATAAGCCTGACAAAAAGCAGAAACGAGACGACAAGTCTCAATGGCAGTTCAAGAAGCCTAAATTTCAGAAAGAAGGGTCTTCTAATTTCACTTCTTCTCCGAGGAGCAATTACACTTCTAAACCAGCTACAGTGATCAGATCCTCAGTACCTACTATGTCTGTTAATAGTACGGGAAATTCTGAAAAGATGTCTCCTTGCAAATTCTGTTAGAAACCACATCGAGGTCAGTGCAGACTTCAAGCA
The DNA here is from genome assembly GCA_958450335.1 of Hibiscus tridactylites. Lineage (NCBI taxonomy): Eukaryota > Viridiplantae > Streptophyta > Magnoliopsida > Malvales > Malvaceae > Hibiscus > Hibiscus tridactylites. The sequence goes on along the minus strand of OY288270.1, from coordinate 102,289,391 downwards.
AATCTCTGCTATGCTTGTGGTAGTGATGATCACTACATTAAAGACTGTCCTCAAAAGCTTGGACCTATGCCAGCTCGTAATACTGTGGTTCCTAGTCCGACATCCTCTAATCGGAATAGGAATGCCAAGTCAGCCCAGCCGAGTTATCAGAAGAAAGGCAAGGGTACTCATTCTAATGCTACCACTCATCAGGAATCTCGAGCACCTGCTAGAGTTTACCACATTCGTGGTAGAGATGATGAAGAGTCTCCTAAAGTGATTGCAGGTACTGTTGAGCTAAACTCACATCCTGTTTATGCCTTAATAGATTCGGGATCTACTCATTCATTCACATGTCTATCTGTTGTAAAAAGGTTGAAATTAGAACCTGAAATTGTGAAAACAAGTTTGATAGTCTCAAACCCTTTAGGAGGAACTTCAAACATAAACCTAATATGTAGAAACTGTTCATTGCATATTAGCAATCTGCCATTTCTTATTGATCTCTACATATTACCCTTCTGTGAGTTCGATCTAATTCTGGGTTTAGATTGGTTAAGTAAACATGAGGCTTGGGTATATTGTCAAAATAAAAGATTGTATCTTCAGGGTTTAGGAAAAGAATCCATACTCCTAATTGATAAAAGCCCACTTCTATTTTTGCATCCATGGTCTTACGGGATCAAATTGAATTTGGAATGTCTGAAATGCCTGTTGTTTCTGAATTCATTGATGTGTTTCCCGAGGAACTACCTGGTCTCCCTCCGACTAGAGAAGTTGAATTCGGGATCGAAGTACAGCCTGGCTCAAATCCGGTGTCTATCACTCCGTACCGGATGGCACCTCTTGAATTAAAAGAATTGCAAAAGCAACTTCAAGAACTTCAGGACAAGGGTTTCATTCGACCCAGCACTTCTCCTTGGGGTGCACCTATTCGTAAAGAAAAAGGATGGAGCAATGCGTCTCTGCATTGACTACCGTCAATTGAACAAGATCACAATCAAGAACCGATATCCGCTCCCAAGAATAGAAGATCTATTTGATCAACTTAGGGATGCTTCAGTATTCTCAAAGATCAATCTGCGATCTAGATACTATCAAATGAGAGTCAAAGAGGAGGATGTATCCAAAACAGCCTTCCGAACTCGTTATGGCCACTATGAATTTCTGGTAATGCCTTTTGGATTGACAAATGCCCCAGCAGCATTCATGGATCTCATGAACAGAGTATTCAAGCCCTATCTTGATAAATTTGTCGTTGTCTTCATTGATGACATTTTGATCTATTCTCGCAATAAAGAAGAACATGTTGATCATCTACGCATTGTCTTGCAAACTCTTCGGGAACGCCAGTTATTCGCAAAATTTTCCAAGTGCGAGTTCTGGTTATTGGAAGTATCTTTTCTTGGTCATGTAATTTCTGCAGAAGGAATTAAAGTTGATCCGAAGAAAATTCAGTCAATCATGGATTGGCGACCTCCCAGAAATGTTAGTGAAATAAGGAGTTTCCTTGGTCTTGCTGGTTATTACAGAAGGTTTGTCAAAGGGTTTTCCTCTATAGCCTTACCTTTGACTAAACTTCTTCGTAAAGATCAACCTTTTGAATGGTCTGAAAAGCAACAAAGAAGCTTTGACCAACTTAAAGCAGCCTTGACTCATGCCCCAGTTTTGATCCAACCAGAACCTGGTAAAGATTACACTGTGTACAGTGATGCTTCACATGCGGGTCTTGGATGTGTTCTAATGCAAGGTGATAACGTGATTGCTTATGTTTCACGCCAATTAAAATCTCATGAATTGAACTATACAACACATGATCTTGAACTTGCTGCAATTGTGTTTGCTCTCAAAATATGGAGACACTACTTGTACGGTGAGAAATGTTACATGTTCACTGATCACAAAAGCCTAAGGTATCTCCTAACTCAAAAAGATCTGAATTTGAGACAACGCAGATGGATGGAGTTGTTGAAAGACTATGATTTAGTCATTGACTATCATCCAGGAAAAGCCAATGTGGTTGCAGACGCCCTGAGTCGTAAACCGACATTGGGTAAATTCTCTAATCTCTGAATCTTAGGAAATTTTAATTTATAAAAAAAAATGTTATAGTAAAAGTTCTGATTAGAAAGTGGTATTTTATTCTTATAGCTCCAACTGCTATCAATGTTCATCTTCGAGTATATCAGAAGCAAGGATTTCTGTCCGAACTTCAAATTCAATCCAGTCTAATCTCAAGGATTGAAAATCTTCAGAAAACTGATCCAGAACTTCAGGATATTGTTTCCAAGCTGGATACAAAATCTGGTGAAGGATTCCGTATTCATACAAATGGTCTCCTTTACTTCAAAGATAGAATCTGTATTCCAAATGATGAAAATTTGAAAAGAGATCTTCTGGAAGAAGCACACCAGAGTTCTTTTTCGGTCCACCCTGGATCGGTTAAGATGTATAAAGATCTCAAATCTTTGTATTGGTGGTCTGGTATGAAAGCGGCTATCAATGATTTCGTAGCTAAATGCCTCAACTGTCAGAAAGTCAAAGCTGAACATAGAGTTCCCACCGGACTACTCCAACCACTTGTACTGCCAGAGTGGAAATGGGAACGAATTACTATGGACTTCGTGACTGGTCTTCCTTGTTCTCCCAGAAAATATGATGCCATTTGGGTAATTGTTGATCGATTCACCAAATCGGCACATTTCATTCCTATTCGTATTAATTACAGTTTGGAGACCTTGGCCAATCTGTACATTCAGGAAATAATTCGGCTACATGGAATTCCTATCTCCATTGTCTCTGATCGTGATCCAAGATTTACTTCTAGATTTTGGAGAACATTACAGAGAGCTATGGGAACAAAATTGAATCTAAGTACAGCTTTCCATCCGCAAACTGATGGTCAGTCTGAACGAGTGATTCAGATTCTTGAAGATATGCTTAGAGCGTGCATTATTGACTTTGGGAAGAATTGGGAGAAATCCTTACCCTTAGTTGAATTTGCCTACAACAATAGCTATCAGTCGTCTATTCAGATGGCTCCATTTGAAGCATTGTATGGCAGGAAATGCAGAACACCTCTGTGTTGGTCCGAACTTGGTGAAAATAAAGTTTTGGGACCCCAATTGCTCAGAGAAACAGAAGAGAAAGTCCAAATCATTCACTCTTAGAGGTGGCAATCGGGTCATTCGGTTCGGGTTCGGTTCGGATCATTTCGGGTCTATCTAGAATCGGTTTAGATTCGGTTCGGGTTCGGGTCTGATTCGGGTTTGTGATGAGTCGGATTCGGTTCGGGTATTGGATCGGGTCAGAATCGGATCGGATGTTTTCGGGTCGGGTCAATATCGGATCGGTCCCTTTCGGTTCGGGTCAAAATCGGGTCGTTCGGGTCGCTTTCGGGTCGGGTCAAAATCGGGTCGATTTCGGGTCAATTTCGGGTCAGGTCAACATTTAAATTTTTGGGTCAATTCGATTTGAGTTGAATTAAAGGTTTGAGGTTTAGTATTTATGGTTTAGTTTAGAGTTATTGGTGTATGAAATTAATTCTGATTCAACTTGTTAATCTATGCATTTGAATTTGATTAAATATTTAAATCAAAGCTTCATGTATCCATATCAAAATTTTTTGTAAAATTATATTAAATCAAAGTTAATTATATGTAGTAATAATAATAATAATAATAATAATAATAATAATAATAATAATAATAATAATAATAATAATAATAATAATAATAATAATAATAATAATAATTTCTGAAATGAATTAATTTATTAAACTTATGATCTAATTGAGCTAACTAAAATCTAAAAGCATAAATCACGGACATAATTAAAATAATTCTAAAACTAAATGTGAAATTTCAATTAAATTAATCTAAATTAAAACTCAATTAAATTTAAAAAAAAAGAAAAAAGAGAAAGACAATTGGTAAAAATAAAGAGGGAAAAGACAAAAATTTGGAGGGAAATAAGCCACCAATTTTTTAAGCTAGATTGAAAAAAAAAAAAGAAAAAGACAATTAGAAAAAATAGAGAGAGAAATGACAAAATAAAGAGGGAAAAGACAACTAGTTTTTTTAATGCATGGACTAGTGATGCAATTAAAGGTTGCCCCAATGAATTGGTCTATTATGTATCCATTTCTTTTAATGCAATCTTTTGACATTTTTTCTTTGTAAATGTAAGATTAAATATTGGGAGAGAAAATAGTACATTGAAACTCTAAATTTAAAAATTAGTTTATTTAATTAATATTGAAACGTAAAATAACATAAAATATTATTATACCACAACTTTGACAAGAGGAACAGTCTCTTCCATGATATAGTATAAAAATATAATAAAACATACTTCTTTTTATTATTTATTATATTGTTAAAAATAGATATTCGGGTCAAAATCGGGTCAAAATCGGGTCAAAATCGGGTTAAAATCGGGTCGATATTCGGTTCAGCATTCGGTTCGGGTCAAATCGATTCGGGTCCATTCGGTTCGGGTCCATTTCGGTTCGGGTCCATTTCGGTTCAACAAAAAATTTCGGTTCGGTTCGGTTCGGTTCGGTTCGGGTTTCGGATCAACTTCTGATCATCATGTTCGGGTCAAAATCGGTTTCGATTCGGTTCGGTTCGGTTCGGGTTTCGGGTCTCGGGTCAAGTTTGCCAGGTCTATTCACTCTCGTCTAAAGCAAGCCTTTGATAGACAAAAAGCCTATGCTGATTTGAAACGAAGAGATATTCAGCATAATGTGGGAGACAAAGTCTTTCTTAAAGTATCTCCATGGAAGAAAGTATTTCGGTTCGGAAAGAGGGGAAAGAGGACTTTATTGGACCTTTTGAAATCACTGAAAGAATTGGCCCAGTGGCTTATCGACTTGCACTTCCTAGTGAGTTCGATAAAATCCACAATGTTTTCCATGTGTCAATGCTCAGAAAATATAGATCCGATCCTTCTCACATCTTAGAGCCGGAAGAAGTAGAGCTAAATCCTGATTTGTCCTATGAAGAGGAACCCGTTCAGATTCTGGATAGAAAATTAAAAGGCTTCGGAACAAAAATGTTGCGCTTGTTAAAGTCTTGTAGAGAAATCACAAGATGGAAGAGGCAACATGGGAACCTGAGGAAACGATGCGAAACCAATACCCTCAATTGTTCGATTCAGGTAAGAATTCGGGGACGAATTCTTTTCTTAAGGGGGGGAGAAATGTAATATCCCAAAAATTAGCCTAGGAGTTTTGGGGTCTAATTTAGTAATTAAGTGATTATTAGATTAATTTCTTAGACATTCCAATCGAAATAGGTTCATTAGTGACCAAATTGAATTTTGAGGAATGGTTCAAAAAGGGGAATTCGGGTAATTGAACTAGTGATCAAACCGAATAAAAGGAAAAAGGGAAGAGTTGCATGCTAAGTTTAATTTTCTGATTTGTGCCCTTGTTTATGAGATAAAAAAAATATAACATAATTAAGGTATATTGGAGACATAGTAGTTGAGACTTTGACAATGTGTCAATTCCCAATTAATATGTCCCCTCCCCTCAACCGGTTACCCCAAACCATCTTGGCTAAGCAACCAACTCTTTCACACACTCAAACACCAAATAAGAAACTTAGAGAGGGCTGAGAATCGGTGAAGGAGAAGAAGCTTGCATGGTGGGGAAAATTATTTAGAAAAATCAAGAGAAAATCAATTGTAAGTGGGTCATCTTCTTCTCAATCCGGTTATAGTCTTGATTTAGTAAATCATGTGTTGTAATGAGGTTAGAAAATTATAAACATGATGTCTTTGAGTGTGATTTCTGGAAATTTTAGAGATTCATAAGAATCATAAGAAGTTAAGTGCATGCATGTAAGGTATAGAACAGATTTGGTAGATTGCACGACATGCATCTTTGAAAAATTATAAGAAATTCTATGATGGGAAATTGAGTCTGAAATTTTGATATGTTTCACCTTAAGATGTCTAGAACCATGGAAAAATGATAAAACAAGGTTCTAAGGGCTGTGTAAAAATCTGGTAGTGCAAAATATGAAAGCATGCAAAACTGTCCAGCCTTAACTCGAGCTGGACAGTGGACTTTGAAAATCTGTAGAAAATAATCTACTAAGCGGTTCGATCTGAATTTTTAGTATGTTGAAATTAGGAATGTAATCTGAAATTAGAAACAAACGGCACTCAATTTGGGGTTGTATACAAGGAGAACGAAGAGTGTCAATCTAGGAGGTCAGAATTGAGCAAAACTAGAAATATATGAAATTAGGATTTAAAAGTTATAAAATTGGTAAAATTGAAGCTTAATAAGTATTATTAAGTCGAGTCTTATGTTGAAGGATATGAAATCTAATAAAATCGAAGGTCAATTTGAAGGTTTTAAAGAGTAATTAAAAGAATTAGAGTATTTAGCAATTTGTCGATTTGGATTAAATAATTTAGGGACTGTTTCGATTAAATTGAGAAATTCAGCCTTAAATTTGCATAAATTGCATTATGAAATTGTGTTATTTGTTTGTATTGAGTGCTCTAGATCTTAGAAGTGAAAGGGTAGAAGAAGAGGCTACTCCGGGATCGAATACGGATCGGGTGAAAGGCGTACGGATTACGAACTAGCTCGGCGATTTGTGAGTGAAACGAATTCTTAGAGTTGGAATTAGAGTTCCAACTATTTCATTCTGATTTTCTTGGTATAATAAGCATGAAATTGACTAATTAATTATTTGATCTAGTAAGGGAAGAAGGAAAACGGAAAATTGATTGATTGCTTGTGTTGTGACATTGATATGTATGAGATTATGTTTGACTTAGTGTTTGTTAGGCTTGATTCTGAAATTTACCAATTGATAATGGTGTTGGTTAATTATGAACTTAACTATGCTGATTATGGTTGTTGTGATAAGCTATGTGTGAATATTATGATTTTGGATTATGAGATGGGAAAATGATGACTATCTCTTATATATTTAAACTTGATTTGTTCAATTGAATGTTGAATTAAGAAATATGATTCTGATTTTTGTGATGTTAACATGAGATTATATGAGAATTGAATTGAAGTATGTGAATTGAGCATGCATAAGTGTTATATGATCGTGTAAGTTGATATGTTCATGAAATCGAAATTATAAGTAATTAATCGAAAGGATTAATTTAGTATTTTCTGAAATTCGATTGATGACGTATTGATTAAATTAAAGACTTAAATGCAAAGCCTTTGGTGTGTACAGTCTGTTTAGGTAGTATGGCTAGCCTAGAGTCTGAGCTCAATAAGAAAATCGGTACGTTAGTGTACTCGATATTGTGGTACGTAAGTGTACCTACTTGTTTAATGTCTGCGGACATTATAATATGTTATAAGTGATACGAATTGGTACGTGGTACCTTAACATGGTGAATTTGATTCACAACCTCTGTTATATGTGACTTGCTTACCTATCAAACTATACTATCCAAGGCATTGCGATTTGATTAATCAAGCGATTAAAGTAGTGTAAACTGAAATTTGAAAGAAATTATTGAGATTAATTATAGAACATTCGAATGACATGTTAAATTTGTGATTATGCCATGCTTGATATGATATGAAATTCGATTTGTGATAAATGATACTTAGAAGTTAAATTGAGTTTCATGGCTTGTATGTGCAATTGACTTATGAAAAATGTAATTTTGGTGACATGTATTCGAATGGAAAATTCTGGAATTCTTTGTGTACATGATCGAACGATTTATACATGATATGGATATTGTTGTTGACTATTTTACTTGGTTCATTCGAATGGAAATTTCTTGAATTCTTTGCATATATGTTCGAATGGTCGATGTTGATTATTGATAATATTGTTGCTTATTTTGATTGGCTCATTCGAATGAATTAATGTGCAAAGTGAAATTAAAGTTGTTTGACCACTATGTTAATTGGAAACCGGATAGAATAGGGTTTCCTCACTAAGTACGAAATGTACTTACCACTCGAACCTTCCTGCCTTCCCCTAAAATTTCAGGTTCTAGCATCGTCAACCTCAACCCGAGACTTTTCCGTACTCAGATTAAGTATGATTTTCCCTATCTTTGTCATACTCATGGTGGGTGGCTTAGCGTTTGGCATGCTAGTGCAGTTCAGCTTGTTGGTCATGTTTATGAATTATTATTTCGGTTCTACATAGACTTTTAACATGTTTCCCTATATTTTGTTATGTAAGTAATGGGGTAAATGTTGGGGTATAGATCGCCCGTATATATGTAGGGCTTGATTCTTTTTGTTGATAGTCACGTTTTGTTTAGGCAACCATTAGGTTAGCCATTCGACACCCCGGGTATTTTTGTAAAGGGAAACGAAGACTATGGTTTGTATGAACTAAGTATGATGTTTTAAAAGTATATAAGTATGAAGTATGATTCGGCTATGTATGTTTTGGATGGCATGTATACTATTCGAATGGTTAATTGGGAGAATTAGAATTTATAACTTGATTAAGTCGAATAATGTTGACTATGTACTAATCGAATGAAAAGAGAATCTAAAATCGATTAATTGAGTAGAATAGCAATTGTAACATAGTTGGGCATTTTAATCGAATTGGATTTATATGTATGACATTCAATTCGTTAGGGTGTGTATGGTGTTAAGTTAAGTTAAGTTAATTGAAGTTGTTGAACTTGGAATTAAAGGAATGATTCATACAAATTGACTATTATACAAGTAGTACTTATTTTAGAATGGTTAATAGATTTATTTAGTTGGCCGAATAGTAATAGCTAATATTAATGTTGGTTTAATATATGTTTATGAATGAAAGTGTTATGTTTGTTACACATATGTATTGTTGTGTATAAGATAGCCTTGTATGTATATGGTATTCGAATATAGTGTAAAAAAAATATTACACGATTTTGTTAAAACCTTCCGCTGTGTTAATACGAATCTGTTTATGTTAATATGACGCTCCTTGCCCCTAATCCGGGTGAGGGGTGTTATAATTTTATTATATAACAACATTAATCAAGCCAAGACTCAATTGATCGTATTTGTATATTTTTACCAAAACAACAATAATATGTGTTATTTAGTAGATGTGTGCATGGTTAACTGTTAAAATATTTTGATTAACCATAATAAAATAAATATATTATTTTTAAATATTCTTATCTAATTACACCAAGAATAAAATTTATAAATTAATTGTAATAGTATAATGATTAACCTCTATTGTTTAGTGTCTTTTTAATGTTTTGATAATGTAGAGATATTGGGATTTTGATGCCTACATTTGAATTTTACTATGTATAAATATTATATGTGGAATTTTCAATCAAAATTTAATACTATAATTTAAGTTTTGCTGTCTATGGACCCTCTAAACAATCATGCTCGTCTTTTAAACACTTATCACAACCTTCCACGTGTCCTCCAATTACTTCATAGCTTAAAATATAAATAATAAATTTGTGAATTCAATTTATTAATTAAATAATTTAAAAATTAAATACATAAAATCTAATATAATTAATTAATAAATCTGCGAATCCAACTCATTAATTTCACAATCTAAAAATCAGATACAGAAAATCTAGGCTAATTTATATAGCCTTTTAAAAAATGAGAAATCATTACTAGAAATCAACCAAATTCTTACGCTTTGTCTGAACTTCTCCCCATTCAAAAGCCACCGGCGTTAACTTCTGAAATGGAAACCAGACATCTGCGTCAACAGATTGTTGCAATGAGGCAATCCTTCTTCGATGAGGTATACGCATTGCATCGCAATATACATGCATGCATGTAATGATGGACCGACGAAGTGTTGGGGGTGTTGTCGCATCCCTTAAAATTTTCAATGAATTTATGTATTTTTTACTTATGTTTTAATTATGCACTCCCAAATTTCTAATATTGTTTACTAAGGTTTGCACCCTTACATAAAATTATATGTCTGTTTCTGCATATATGCATCTATGTCATATAAATGCGTCATAAATGTTACATGTAAACATGACATGATGGTACTGATCCAGGAGATTTTGGACGAACAATTCTGTCAATTGGAGCAGCTGGAGGAGAACGGTAACCCCAGTTTTCTAGAACAGGTGTTTACCATGTACTTCAACGACTCCACTACAGTGCTAGCAACCGTTGAGCAGGCCATGTTAGTAAGATCATTTGGATATATATATATATGAGTTATGATCAACTTACATTGTGTAAAACTTTTAAGTTTTACACGTTTTTTGAATCGTTGGATGGGGAAAATGGATGGTTGAGATTAACGTTTTACTCATCTAACGATCCAAAAAACGTGTAAAATTTAGAGAGTTTTACACTGTGTAATTTGATCCTATCCCTATATGTGTGTGATGAAGATGATGTGACCAATTGATGAGAGTTGATGACTTTTATAAAATGATTTTATGCAGGAGAGGGATTGAGTCTATTGATGTAGGTGAAGTGGACCATGTGCTTCATAAGTTCAAGGGCAGTAGTGCCAGGTAAATTTCTAGGATCCCATTCCCTACAGGCTACAAGGAAGCTTAATCAAATGTTGCTCTAATGGGAAACTAAGTATATGTTGTTTAATTGAAGTGTTGGTGCAAATAAAGTTCGAAATCAGATCGTCAATACAAGAAAGCTCATGGCGGAAGGCGACTTGGAAGGGTAATTTTCTCTTTCAGTGTATTGTTGTTTAATTTCATGGTCATTCTATCGTTGAAAATGAACCGAATGTTGATTTTTTAGTTACAATTCAGTCACTCAATTTATCAATTTGTTACAATCATACAACTCAATTTTAACTAAAAAGTTAACTTTTGTTGCACATTTAAATATGAATGCAATTTCATTGTATATTGAATTTGAAAAGGAATGTGATGAATGGCGTGCAGGGCAGAAGTTGCCTTCCAAGAGCTGCGAAAGGAGTATGACAACCTCAAGGCCAAGCTTGAGCACTACTTTCAGGTTTTATTTGATCCGACCCGATAAGTTTCGACGCAATCTAATTATATATGTTCGTTTCTTAAATATGAGTCCAGGGTTAGGTCGGGTTTACCGTAAAAAATATCCGATCCAAAATAACAGCAAAATTCATTCCAAATATTTAACAATAATTACTATAATACCTTTTCTTTATATTTTTTCCCCAATTTTTTCCATATTTTATCTAACAAAAATGGAATGGTTATAGTAACATCCCCTCTCTATATTTTTTCAATTAAATCCCTAATTTATCAATAAAAAAAATATTTTTGTTGGGCTCGGTCGGGTGTAGCATCTTTAAATATCATGTCGAATTCAGATATAGACTTTAAATTTTTCGAGTCGGATGCGGATAGGCCGAAAACTCAACTCACGACCATCACTAACTTACTTCCCCATCCCCAATTCCCCATGCACAACTCTCACACTGTCTTCTCTCTATTGCCAGCAACTGAAGCGAGCAGGCCCTGCGGCGGCCGGAGACTGCAGCGCATCCCAAGTGAAGTGATGTTGGTAGAACCGAGGATAAAAGCTGGTGGCGGACCTTGCAAATCAACCATTATGCGGTGGTGTTTTCTTGAGTAACATTATGTTCTAGTTTCTGCATATTTTGACTGTTTAAAGGCATATACAGTAAAGATATATCTTTACTAATGGGTTTCCTTGCATTTGCATGATATAATATAAGCAAGTTTATTTACAATTTCTAAGTAGATTTCAGTGTTCTTATATACATCAATTCCCAATTTTACATAAAATATAAGAAAATCGTATAAGGTTCTGGTTAAGGACGGAGCTAGGATCAAATATTAAAAGGGCTAAAAGTCTATTAAGCCTCTAAATATAAAATTTGGAAGAAAAAAAATTTAATTTTACTATTATTTAAACTAAAAGGATCTCAAATGCAATTATATTAAAAAATTGAGAGGGACCCTTTGGCTTTTCTGGCAATCTGAACGTATTTAAGTAATTGTCGTTCTGTAAGGCCATAATGAAAACGCAATTTTTGTTTTTCTTCTAAATGAATATGGTGTTGAGATCTTTTACCGGGGCACGATTGGTTTCTAAGATCGCTTCCGGCTCTAGGCTTTTTACTAGTTAGTCCCGGTAAAGCGCCCAAACGGCGTATGGTACGTAAATGTAACTCGTTGTTTAAAAAACTATTTATAGTTCCTAGAGCTCCTTGTAAAGCTTGTTGTAAAACCCGTTGTCAGACTTGATTAATCGCTCTTTGTTGTTCAAAATAAATAGTTTTATTTTTATAATTGTTCCAAAATCTTATAAGTTCGAATTAATCAAATTCAATTTTTTTCGTTACATTTTTTTAAAATATGCTGGTGTGATACAAAGGTAGACATTTATTCAACTTTTTTTGTCGTCTTTTTAATAAGGCATACACACCGTCTAAAATTGGTGCTCGAACCCGGATCACCTGAATGAATTACATCATCTTTTACCACTAATTGTGAGCGGCCAAACGCATCTTTTATGTTAACCAATAAAATTTTTATTATATATTGATTGAATTGTTACGAATCACGATTGACAAAGACACTGACTAAATATACTTTATCATAATGACAAAAATATTGTTAATTTAATAAATAATTGAGAATTTATGTTATTCTGGTATTTAATATTGTGTAAGAAAAGACTTGCTTTGATTCCCAATCTTAGGGACTTAGTGCCTAAAATAAACATTTATTTGACTCTAATATCTATCACTGGATTCCCCACCTTACGGACTTAGTGCCTAAAATAAACATTTATTTACCTCTTCAAATATCTTCGCCTTTCATCAACGAATTTTCAATGTGAAACCAATGGCCAACAAGTTTGTGGCAGGGTGGATTCTGGTGTGCATTCTTCTGGTGGCGGCAACCGTGTGGCCGGTGGAGGCGGACCCCGATCGTTTCAACGCGTGCTTCGAAGGCTGTCATCAGAAATGCACGAACAATGGCCACGGCAACGCCTATTGTGAGTTGAAGTGTGACGCTGATTGCGGCGCCAAAGAGGCTGCCTCCAAGTTAAGTATCGCCATTTAGTTATCACCGCCGCCTCTACCGGCGGAAGTCAGTCGTGTTCCCGCCTCCGTCGCTTCATACGTTGTTAACAATAGTATTATTTTCTCAAGTAGCAATGTTCCTAACATTTTATATGTTTTGTTATAATATTTATATATTAGCAATTTAGCATAGTACACGTGCATTATAATATGTGACGGTGAAAATTAAAAGTTTTCATAAGCGTCTTAGTTTTAGGCTATAGAGAGTTAGTTTAGGGTATAAGGCTTAGGGGTTTAGGTGTAGGGGTTTAGAATTTAGGGATAATTGTTTCAATTTAAGGTTTAGGGTTATAATTTAGAGTTTATAGATTAGGGTTTAGTTTTTAGGGTAATATGATGAGGATTTATGTTTTAACCTATAAACTCTAAATTATAACTCTAAACCTTAAATTGAAACAACTGTTCTTAAATTCTAACCCCCTACACCTAAACTCCTAAACCCTATACCTTAAACTAACTCTCTATACTCTAAAACTAAGGCGTTTGTGGAAACTTTCAGTTTCCACCGCCTGTGTATAGAATATTTATCCTTATATTTATAGGTAACGATAAAGTTTGTTGGAAAAATTATTAGATTGACTCGGTTCACCACGTCATTCGTGGTTCCAACCAATAAGGTTCATTTATTTCATTTTAACATCTAAATAACTACCCACTTTTTATTGACATGTAGGAAAAAGATGAAGATTCAACTTGAAAAAATGCGATGGATGAACCTTATTGGCTGAGACCACATATGATGTGGTGAGCTAAACCCATCTAATAATTTTTCAGTTTGTTGTTTTAAATAATGAGTCAATTGTACCACACGCTCCCATATTGTGACTACTATTCTAAATTATCTCCTACTTTTTAAATATTTTAATTTCATCCCAACCTAAGCTAACAAAAATTAACCATCGACACCAAACTCAATTAAAAATTTAAATTTAATAGTATATATATCATATATGTGAATAGAAAAAAAAGTTTTATGTAAAACTGTGTTTGAAAAAAAATGCTATAATAAATTATTGTAAGTGGAGTAGTAAAAGGTTAACACACACAAGTGTTATCCTTAATATATGAGGTTGTTTTATTTAAATATTTTATTTACATGTGAAAAAATAAAATACTTTTAAAATAATATTTTTATCCTTAATATATGAGGTTGTTTTAATTATTTTTTCAGTTGAATTAGTGTTGAGTTAACTCGTGACACTATCTTAATTATAAATTTACTAAATAATAAGCATAGATATATGAAAAACAAAAAAAATATTTTACTTAAAAGATATATTTATAAAAATTATTACAACAAATTATTGTAGGTGAGTAACAAAAGGCTAACATAAAAATTGATAATGTGTTAGAATCCTAAGTACAATGAGTAGATGTTTTGTTTTAAATATTCATGTAAATATAAAAAGACAATACACTTGAAATAATATTGTTTACCCTTGATAAATAAGGTTACTTTGTTCAATTTTCAACTGAATTAGTATCGAGTTGTTTAGTAATATACTAATTCGATTAAAGAATTAATAAATAGTATAGAAAATGAACGACCTCAACCATACTTCATTTAATTATTTATAAATATTGTGAACTCAGCACTTCGAGCAATATAAAAATATGAATAACACAAATAAATGATTTAAGCGAAAAATGAAATATTATTCTCTCTAAAAAATTTAAATTCGAGTAACTTTGTCTATAAGACGTATATAAATTTTATAAGCATTAAAAATTAATCAAATACTATCATAAAACTATATTAAAAGTTTTAAAAAATCATTTATAAATATTAAAAGGATAAATTTTCTATACACAGGCGGTGGAAACTAAAAGTTTCCACAAGCGCCTTAATTCTAGGGTATAGGTAGTTAGTTTAGGGTATAGGGTTTAGGGGTTTAGGTGTGGAGGGTTAGAATTTAAGGATAGTTGTTTCAATTTAAGGTTTAGGGTTATAATTTAAGGTTTGTAGGTTAAAACCTAAATCCTCACCATATTACCCTAAAAACTAAACCCTAACCTATAAACCCTAAATTATAACCCTAAACCTTAAATTGAAACAACCATCCCTAAATTCTAAACCCCTACACCTAAACTCTTAAACCCTATACCCTAAACTAACTCTCTAAACCCTAAAACTAAGGCGCTTGTGGAAATTTTAAGTTTCCACCGCCAGTGTATAGGATATTAATCCATATTAAAACTCTATTTTTTCTAAGCCCAAAGCAAAACCGAATGGGCCTTTAAAATTTTGGGATATCGGAGAAGAACGATGCCTATTCCTTTTTTCTATTTTTTGGCGGCTCCTTGAAGAACAACGTGCAGTTTCGACTTGGCTAGTATGATTTCAAATCATGGCTGCCAACTTGACTTTACACTGTAAGTATGCAGCTTTTCTATTTGATGAAAAAATGGTGTTTTAATTCATAGCCTTTCAACGCAATGTTTAGTCGACTTGTTTATGTCTTTGATGTATTCGATGAAATGCCTCACCGAGGATTAGACTGCTGCTTGCTGGCTTTTTCTTGCTTGAACGTTAAAGCTTTTATTTTCTATAGCTTCGATTGAATATGACTAACTGTTTTCTTTTCATAACGATGCTGATTGATTACTGCCATGTTTTGTACCTTTATTTGCATGGTTTGGTGCTTATTTCTAAAGCTTTAGTTTTAGGAGTTAGCTCTATTTGCATTTGAACTTTCTTATGTCGGTTGCAGTTTACTCAGACTATTAATGTTGCAGGTTCTAATCCAAGTTAGCATTTTAGTTCTGGGAAATTGCTTGCCGTGAGGAAAATGAGACGTTCAATCATTGCTGCCTCTCCTTCTTTCTTGTATGCCTTGCTTTCTCATAGGCATTTTAGTGTTGCTATGATTTGCAGGTGCGAGTGCCCCTTTTATGGGAGTCATAGGTCAGTTTGTTGCGTCGCGGACTCCTTTTCAAACAAGTTAGCTACACTAAATGCATATTCGAGTCTTCCAAATAGGTTGATGCTATTTTCAACAATGGCTGGTACAATCTTGGTCCAGGCTAGAGACCCAGCCAAACTAAATATGGAAATAGTTGATGCAATTGATGAGCGAAGATATAGCGACGCATGGAAGATTTGTGAACAGCACATGCTGATGGAAGGGTTTCCTCGAAAATCCGTTGTTAACAGACTTCTGACGGGTTTTGCAGAAAGCCTTGATGTTCAATGGCTTGAGAAGGCTTATGGGATGGTCGAACAAGCCTTTCAGGAGAGTAAACAGAACCTGTTGGAGAAGGAGCCTCTGATTTATCTTTCTCTTGCTCTTGCTAAATGCAATTTGTCGGTTCCTGCATCAACCATTCTGAGAAAATTGGTAGAAACCGAACAATTTCCGCCTGTATCTGCATGGTCTGCCACATTGGCTTACATGTCACAAACGGCTCCCGGTGCTTACCTAGCTGCTGAATTGATTCTTGAGATAGGCTATTTATTCCAGGATGGAAGGGTGGACCCTCGTAAGAAGAGTAACGCACCATTGATTGCTATGAAGCCTAATACTACTGCTTTCAACATTGCTTTGGCTGGGTGCCTTTTGTTCGGGACAACAAGAAAAGCAGAGCAACTCCTCGATATGATGCCTCGAATTGGTGTAAAAGCTGATGTGAACTTGCTAATTGTAATGGCACACATATATGAAAGAAATGGGCGAAGAGAAGAGCTGAGGAAACTTCAGAGGCACATAGATGAATCTTGTAACTTAACTGATGTTCAGTTCCGACAGTTTTATAATTGTTTGCTTACATGCCATTTAAAATTTGGTGATCTTGATTCTGCCTCCAATATGGTATTGGAAATGCTACGGAAAGCAAAGGAGGCACGAAATTCTCTTGCTACTGCTACGCTTGTGCTTGAAGCTGCTGGAAACAATAACAGAGCCTTTACTGCACATACTTCTGGGCCGAATCCGAGCCAAAACAAGCCAGATGGGTCACATAACAACAGTTTAACAGAGCTTCAGATTATATCTTATGATGAGTTCTCGAGAGATAGAAATTTTGTTAAACTCGGAAATGAGGCTAAGGAAGTACTTCTCAGTTTACTAGCTAAGTTGCAGACACAAGTTGAATTGATTACTACTGAACATGGCATTCTACAGCCAACAGAAAAAAATTATGTGAAATTGGTTAAGGCTTTCCTTGAAGCAGAGAAGCTCCAGGATTTGGCTCGGTTTCTTATCAAGGCGGAGAAAGAAGATTCTCCGGTTTCCAATGATGATTCGGCATTGGTTCATGTTATCAAGTCATGCATTTCACTTGGGTGGTTAGATCAAGCGCATGATCTCTTGGATGAGATGCGTTTTGCTGGGGTCAGAACCGGTTCTTCCGTGTATGCCTCCCTCTTAAAAGCATATTGTAAAGCAAACCGCCCACGTGAAGTGACATCACTTTTACGAGATGCTCAAAAGGCTGGGATCCAACTGGATTCTAGTTGCTATGACTCGTTGATACAATCCCGGGTGATTCAACAGGATACTCAAGGTGCTCTTGGTCTATTCAAGGAGATGAAGGAGGCTAAAATACCCAGAGGTGGTAATGCCGAATTTGAGCGGTTGGTCGAGGGATGTGCCGGCAATGGTGAAGCAGGGTTGATGGCAAAGCTCTTGCGAGAAATCAAGGAAGGCCAGAAACTAGATAGCGGATTACACGACTGGAATAATGTAATCCATTTCTTCTGTAAGAAACGGTTAATGGCAGATGCCGAAAAAGCTCTGGCAAAAATGAGGAGCCTGGGGCATATTCCCAATGCTCAAACCTTCCATTCTATGGTCACTGGATACGCTGCCATTGGAGGAAAATACATCGAGGTAACCGAGCTCTGGGGTGAAATGAAATCGCTTGCTTCTTCCACCCCAATGAAGTTTGATCAGGAACTTCTGGATTCTTATCTATATACCTTCGTAAGGGGAGGGTTTTTCGTACGAGCTAACGAAGTCGTCGACATGATGGAGAAAGGAAACATGTTCATCGACAAATACAAGTATCGAACCCTCTACTTGAAGTACCATAAAACACTCTACAAGGGCAAGGCTCCCAAATACCAGACAGAAGCCCAGCTAAAGAAGAGGGAAGGTGCATTGAGCTTCAAGAAGTGGGTTGGTTTAAGTTAACTAACTGTAAGTTAGAGCTGCAACTGCCATCACGATACGTGTATTCGTATCATGTTCGTGTATTTTTCATGTCATAATCATATTTTAAATTTTGTATAAATTATTTATGATAAGTTAATAAAATCATGTCAAAAAAAGGATTTCAAGATAATAGTATACTCACATTGCATTGATGTCCAGCAGAAGGTTGAGGCAGCATTGATATTGATTATTAAGGTCAATAAACATACAAAATTTCTAATTTTGAAGTTATACCGTATATGACTCGACATTTTCAAAATTCTTAATTTAGTCTTATCGAGATTGATCCTAATTAATAATAAACTTATCCAAGTCTAACTCTTGATTAGGTTATAAATTTTTTTATTTAACTAAGGATATTTAATTCAATAACTGACTAATTGAGATCAAATAATACAGAAGTCCATCGTGAGGCGAACCCTCGCAATTTAATTTTCTACATTCACAACGCTTAGACTCGAAACCCTAAACCTCTGACTATTGGGAGTAAAAAAAATTTATTAGTTTTTATTATACATCTAGAGATATAAATTAATGAGCCTATAGGGAGTAAAATTTTTCTGTTACAATTTACTATTGTACATGTACATAGACCGGCTTGTGTTAGGAAAATGAGCTATTTTTTATTTTTATAAGAATCATTAATATTTAATCTATCATAAAAAATATTAGTTCAAATCGAATAATGTAAAAATATATTATAAAAACGATTGTTCCCATTAAATTTGTTTCAAGCTAGGGATCTTATAGGCAAACCTTCCATTCAATCAACAGTGTACAATGATATTATATCAGTTATTAGTTGACATTTGGTCCCCATTCTTTTTACATCATTCACAATTACCCCCTAAACTAATAAAAAAAAGGAAATACAAAAGCAAACTTCAATAGCAAGCACTCTGGGTGGTCATATGAACCTCAAAAGAAGAAGAAGAACAAAAATGAACTCCTTTTCAACTATCTGCAGCCCTGAAAACAGTGAGCAAGGAGAGGAAGAGATTAATGATGTCCAGATACAGAGACACCGCGGCCCAGATGTACTCGTCGTACGAGTATCGCTTGATCAAGTTGTCGGTGTCGTACACGATGTAACCGCAGAAAATGATCGACGCCAAGCACCCGTATATCATCACCGAGATTCTACCCAACGGGAAGAGTATCTGTGCACATTCAGACCAGATCAATGATTTGAAGAGGATACAAAAGATATACTAGTACAATATAAAAGAGATGGAACTTGGAAGTGTACCTGGATCAGAGCAAAAACCATGAGAACAAGGACGGCGCCGAACAAGAAGGGGCCAAGGAAGTTGAAATCGTGGCCTCTCCTTGCAGCCCAGAATGTGTAGAGGGTTAGAGCCACCACCACCACGGTCGTCAGGATCACCGACTCCAAAATAACCTTTCCTGCTCACAATGCACATCCAATTTAGTTGCTTCACCCTTACAATTAATTACAAGCATTCCATATACAAGCATTTACTAGTTATATTATATAGTGAGTTAAGCTTCTAATTGGATTTATCTTAGATGAAAGAATAATGAGTGAGAAAAATTCTACTCGACTCAAAAAAAAATTATATAAATAAAAGAGTCTATTCAAAAGATATATCTAAATTATATACCGTTATAAAAAGCTTTTTAAATTGAAAACAATTCGTAATATAACAAAGGATAAATATTCTATACACATGCGGTGAAAACTAAAAGTTTTTATAAGCACCCTAATTTTAGGTATAAAGAATTAGTTTAGGGTTTAGGGTTTAGGTGTAAGAGTTTAGAATTTAGGGATAATTGTTTTAATTTAAAGTTTAGGGTTATAGGTTAAAGTTTAATTTTTAGGGTAATATAGTGAGGATTTAAGTTTTAACCTATAAACTCTAAATTATAACTCTAAACCTTAAATTGAAACAACTATCTCTAAATTTTAACCCATAAACTCTATACCATAAACTAATTCCCTATATATTAAAACTAAATCGCTTGGGTAAACTTTTAGTTTCTACCGTCAGTGTATAAAATATTAATCCTAGTGTATAAAATATTAATCCTATAATAAAATGGGCTCTGAGGCGAAAACAAAAATCAAATAAAATTTCAATTACAAAATAGAACTCCAAAAAAATTTTAGTCTATGAATCTAGAGAAGTCATTAAAATAATGAAAAAAGAATAGCAAGGTTTCTGGATTTTCCAATTGGAAGCATTATAAATCCGAGAATGTACGGATCGATTCATCCACACACCTTAATTAACAAATCACGATTTTAATCTAAGATTTAACCATACTTACTCATTCTTCTTCAGTTTCTACCAAACAGAAACAGAGTCGAGAATCCAAATCTTACCGCTAGTAAAAGCGCACGTCAATCCAACCGCGAAAGCTAAGGAAAGCGTGAAAACTCCGAGCAAAAGATAGTTCACCGGATGCCTCTGGTAATAGTAATACAATGGACACAAAGCTGCGAAATCACAAAGAAACCGATTCAGTTTTCTACTAAACCGAAAAATCCACCAATCACAATCCCGGAAAAAGAAAAAGAAACGCACTGATGAAAGGCGTGATGATGAGGACAATGTAAAGAGCCAAGCCAGCTCCAGTGCCGACGAAGAAATGAGAGATCGGACGGACAGTGACCACGGTGGCAGCCACCGCGATCGTAGCCAACAACTGAATGGCAATGATGGAGTAAATCTTGCGGATGAAAGCCCACCTCATCTCCGGCGGCTCTAACATCATCGGATACAGAGGCCTTGCTCCGGCCTGAGCCTCCGTGTCGTTTTTCCCGTACGGCTGATTCCACATCATCTTTGAGTAGAGATTGAAGAAACGACGGAATGTCAGCTGAATTTAATCTAAGGTTTTGTTTGTCCGTTGAAGGGAAAAGAGGGGACTTAGGGATGTTATAAATGGCGGGTTTTTTTGGTGGAGAGAAAGTTCATGATGGATCTCGTAAGTGCACGTGGCAACAGTGGAGTTTCAACGAGAAGTTTACACGTGGAGTAATCTTCTTGATAAAATAACATCAGTCCCTAACATTAATAAATTTTCCCAATTTAATCCTTAATTTTTTTCCTTGAAACATAACATTTTTTTTTCTCTTAAATAGATTCTTGAACTTAAATTTAGAATTTTTTATGACATGTTAATCTTAGACAAGACTAAACATCGAGTGGGCCGATGGGGACGTAGTCTACTTCAACTCTTATGGTTTGATTGTTTTTAGCTTCTGAAAATTTGAAACTAGTAGAATTAAGTCATAGTTTAATTATTTTTAAGACTATATTTTTGTTAAAAAAGATAAACAACTTGATTTCTCGCATTATTTCATCCTAAGTCCATCTCTTATCTTAGATTAAAACTTTTAGAAAACATCTACTTCTCTTTTTGAGTAATGATGTGGTACAATCACAACTTGTCACAGCTTCAAACTATTATAAATTCAAATTTAGAGATCAAGTTGAAAGAAGATATAGAGTATATAGATCCAGATAAGGACTAAATTAAAACGATTTGTAAGTTGAGGGATTAAATGATGTTTTGCCAATTTTCTTTTTTAAAACAAAACTACGTAGCGCGGATGGTTCAGAAATATTCTAGAGTACCGAGTGGAGGAAAATTGATTCGGCCTTTTTTGTTTTTACTTTATTGTTAAGGAAAAAGAAAATCCTCAATTCGTTAAGAAAGAGAAAGAAAAGAAATTCCACTATTGGCATGTGTGTATGATAAGTGTTTTTTTTATTTGAAAATGATTTTTTTTTTGTAAATGAAAGTGAAAAGCATATACTGTTTTGAAAATGGTTTCTTCCAAGTAAATTCCATCTTTGATTCTTTTCTTTAAAGGAGTTTTCCAGCAATGTTTGTTAAGGATTTTCTAGAGAATGTGTGAATTAGGTTCCCTACATTTGTTTATTTTAGGTGTAAAGGAAATTTTAATTTTTAATATTCACTCATTCTTATCATTTTAGTTATTTTTTGTTAAGTTAATTGTTTTCATCCTTTTTAAAAAAGTCAAATTGTTGTTTTTAAATACAAATACTGATTAAAATTATTTAATTTTGAATGTTGGTTAAATGACATCTCAATTCTCACGCAGTTCATCTGTACCTCATACATTTTTTATCATTTATTTTAAATTATTTTTATGTGACATAAAATAAGTAATATCACTTTAGTATGAAGGATATATTGACTATGACATAAATTGTCGCTTCAAAGTATAAAAATTAATGTTTTAGTGACATTCTTAATTAAAAAATAATTTAAAATTTTAAAATGTCAAATATTCAAATTTAACTTAAAAATAAGGATTAATTTAACAAAAATAGAATCAGTAAAAAAATACATACTTTGAGAATAAAAATTGTCTTTATTTTTAATATATTAGATTTTGTCACGCTCACATGTGAACAAAAATATTTTTAAATAAAAATATAATTACTTGCATACTAATAAAAAATTTCGATTGAATTAATACCAAATTATCTTGTAAAATCAATTCAATCGTGCATAGGATATATATTAGGAATACTTCGCTAAGATCATAGGACACGTGGCAACTAGTGCTCCGCTAAGCTTAGCAGTCTCGTGGAAAGGCACACGTTGGGTTGTTTGACACGTGGCAGAAGAGGGCTCCGCTGACAACAATACATCACGGATCCATGTCTGTTGGGCCCCACGTACCACCAGTTTGAGGCCCATCCCCCGTCACGCGATACAACTCCCTCCCTCGTGTCGTCTCCTCTCCGGCTTCCCCCCTTTTCAGGTGAGCATAAGTCGGCTTATATTTTTTAGACGAATCAATTTAGTTAAAATAGTTTCTGCTTGAAGTTATTTAAAAAAAAAACTATAAATACAATTTCCTATCATAACTACTAGTAAAGTTAAAAAAAAGGACAAAATAAAAATTATTTATTTCAACAACACTGACAATTTTATCGATTTTTATTTTTTCGAGGACCCATTGGTAACAAGATCTGGTCATTGAACCTGATATCATAAATGATGAAAACTGATTAAGATAGTCTCATAATACACTCTACAATACTCGATTTAAATTAGTAATCAAATGAATCGAATATAGATTGTTATACCAAAAATTAGTCAGTTAAGTTGATCGATTCTATAATTAATTTTTACATTGAACCGACCAACTTAACCGACATTGTGTATACTTTTTTCAGGTATATTTTAAAATGCATTGTTAATCCGCTATTTCATCTTGACCCGTGAACTTACTGCAAAACAAGAATCCATGCATTTAGAAAAAAAAAACAAAGAGATGGATGATCGAATGATGTAAAATGTATGGGTTAATACTTGTATTATTTTGTATTAACACAATCGCCTGCATGTTTCGCATAGCGGTCCGATTTTGTGGGCAGTGATCCATCCAGTCCAACAGAGAGGGACAGGCCACACCTTGAGCAGCAAAACATTCACACACAAAAGAAGAAGAATAAAACCCCTGTTAAGCTCAGAAAAAGTAAATGGTACCTTGATAGTGTTGGCCTTGATCTAATGGTACCACCAGGACTTGGCATCCTGTGTTGCAGGAAACCTGACAACGGAAACTTCAAAATGAATCCGCCTTCCATTCATCCGTCTTTCAATATATTCATCGTGGTTACTTTCGAAAAGTCAAACTTTCAGCATTCTTGGCATTCCTGAATTTGGTAACAACCAGGCAAATCGGAAGCAAACATAACCAAATACTGTGACAATAGTGACAAAGGTGGTACCTTTCTAAGAACAATCTTTAACTTTGAGAAAAAATGGTTGACCTTTGTTTACTTCTAACGTTTGTGAGGTTGGAAATACGGATGCTTCAAAGCATCATCTACGCTTAATCGATCATCCTGCAAAATTATAAAAAAAAAAGGCATGCAATGCTAAGAAACAATTATATCTATGGAAAATCCTTACTTCTCTGAAGAAGGTTGAAAGAACCACTTAACTACTACCTATTATGAATAAAAAAACAAACTACTCAATTGGTAGAGTTGAGTCAATTCAGGTCAAGCCCAATCTAGTTTTAAATATTCATTTCAGCTTCAGGTAATTAGTCCGAATTTGGATCATTTTGGTTTCAATTTATTTCAGTTTTGATTTTAGTAAACTATAGTTTCACACTACAGTTTTCCACCTTCAGAACAGTTGGGCTCAATTCATTTCAGGTTCAATTTATTAATTTTTAAAATAAAATCAAACTAAATTTGACATATCTAACTACATGCTTTTATATAATCTAAAATGATTAGATAAGAATGTTAAAAAGAAATTATATGTATTTACAACAAATTATAGATATTTAAAATATAGTAAAAAAATCTCAGGAACTATCTTTTTTTTGGAGCAAATGAACTGAAACTTCATGCTATCCTTAAGCCAACAAAAATAGCAGACAAAAAAATATTCTTATGCTCTTAACTGCTCTTAAGGCCATCCAAAATTTTAAGCAGGGATTTCCCTCTAAAAGTCATTTGAGCCTAAAGCAAAAGCAAAAGCAAAAGCAAATGATTTGTAGCTGAACGCAGTTATTATTAAAACTGAAAGAACAGAAACATTTGTAAAGTTCACCAAAAGCATTTTTGCATAGAAGCATAATCGCACGAGAAGTAATAAACTAAAGTTTCATAAGTATATATTAACATACTCATCATCAGATTTTAAGATGCAAACACTTCAATAATTTTCCCCTGAAGTTGTAAATATGAAAACTTACAGGGTCCCAACGTAACAGGTCACGCACTAACCGCAGAGCCCAAACATTTGGAAATCTGCACAAAATTTTAAGACAAAAATATAGGCGGGAAGTAAAACTAAGAAATGTCGTGAAATCAGATAATCATATATTATAGAAAGCAAGAACCTACCCAAGCTTAAGAGGGTCTCTACTCCTTATTTGATGGGAGAAAAATTCTTCAGAGCATTTCCATGAAGCAGGTGACATGCCACCCTATATCGAATGAAATGGTGAACCGCTAAACATAGGAAATCGATTTATTACTGTGCAATATTACTAACATGTTCTTGCAATAGCATACATGAGGAATCTATTAGCAATGAGGACTAAAACTTACTTGGTTCATTGCTCGATGATGTTTGGAGGAACTCCCAGTGACTAGGATGCACAATTCCAAAAATGATCTAAGCCTGAAACCAAGACTTAAGGAATTATAAGGATACTAGACACCATATATTCCAAGTAGAACATAAAAAAAAAACAAAAAAAAAACTAGATTGATGTGTTTCAGCATAAAACTTGTCAGCTATTTCAAATAAACAGTTTAGTTACATAAATAAGAGCCAGCACTAACTTCCCGAATCCAAAGAATTTGTACCTCATGGGTTCCTATTGAAAGCCCTCACTATGTCACACACAGAGCTACTACAAAGATTTAATTGTCCAATTAAAGCTTAAACAGGACAGAAGCTCAAATCACAGCATAATTTCATCAGCTGTTTAAAATATACTATCCTCCACTAACAATACATTAGGCCCATCTAACAATCCCATGCTGCAAAATAACTTGGTCATTGTGTTTAACTTTCTTTTTACTGGACAAATATGATCAGAGGAAAAAGATAAGGACCAAAACTAAGAAATTAATCTTCTCCACCTCATTTAACAAAGAAAGAAGGGAGATACAGAAATTAGCAAAGATTTAATATCCTTTCAAATTCATCCTACAGAAGAGATGCAAGTAAGCTACGTGAATGAGGGTAATAAAGCAATCGGCTTATCCATGTGAAGAGAGTAAAGCTCTCACAATAACTTTACAACATACAAAAGGAAGCTTGTTAGAGATGCAGAATATTAAAGGAAGGTCATTTCTAATCATTTTCTAATAGAAAAAATGGCACCAAAACATACTTATAAGCAAGCTCCTTCAAGCCTTCGTTCCAACCCTCAAGATGATGATCCAGAAGAGTACGTGTCAAAGCACTTATTTGAAATACATTTGGTGACCCCAAGATCATCTCTAAGATCACAACACCCACGCTCCACATATCATATCTGTCAAAATAATTTCAAAAAGCACTCTATGAGTCTAATAAAAATAAAAGTTGCAGCATCTGAAAAAGATTTCATAGTCTAAGACAACTTTGGATATAGAAAAATGATGAAAAGGATCTCAGACATACTTCAGAGTAGTGCTTGTTGGCCCCTGATACCAACTAGCATTAAGAAGAGCTTCAGGTGGGCTATAATCATGAGTTTGCTCAGATCTGGAAGGATAAGAGTAGATATCTGTCATAAGTTCTTTTCCTCTTCGGAGCCAAATTCATAGATAAGGAAAAACCAAAAAATCTTAGGTAGAGAGAAGCACACCTAGAAGGTCCAGCTGGTCCATATAAATTCTTCATTGTAAATCCATCTATTGAACTTCCAAAGTCAATGATGCGCCTAATAATTGACCCAAAAAGAAACATTAAGAACATTTAGTAACTCGGATGATTTTTAACGCATCTATTTCTTACATGAAATAAAAGAAATGCGGATAGCACTTCTAATATGGATGAACAATTTACTATACGCATCACACCTTAAGGACTTTTGAGCTTCTATTTAATGCACAATAGAATGAGTAAAAGTGTAAAGCATTCATAATAACTTCAAAGAGAAGCAAAATTAACATTTAA
Organism: Hibiscus tridactylites; assembly: GCA_958450335.1. Lineage (NCBI taxonomy): Eukaryota > Viridiplantae > Streptophyta > Magnoliopsida > Malvales > Malvaceae > Hibiscus > Hibiscus tridactylites. The sequence goes on along the minus strand of OY288270.1, from coordinate 102,262,585 downwards.
AACAGTATTAATAAGATATGAAGGACAATACATTCTAGAGGTAAAATTCTTATCTCCATTTGGAATTTCTCTCAAGCATCTTCCAGTCTTCTGGTCCTCAAAGCATATAACCATGTTCTCTACCAAAAGGAAATATGAAAAGCATACCAATTAGCAAAAAGTCAGTAATATTCTAAAAAATAGATAGGAAAACTGAAGAAACAAAGGGATCATTATATATCAACATATCCCTGTGAATTCCAGATATGGATATAGAATATTTGACAAGGCAACTCCCAAGTTTTCTGGCAGTTTTTAACTGTGAACCCAACATTTATAGGCTTACACAGACAAACAAATAGTGGAATGCATTAGGCACATGATGTCATATGCTATTTCTTTAACAAAATCATAGCATTCACAAAAGTTGATAAGATCCTTACGCTAATTAAGCAAAATTCTTTTACTTATTGTTAGTACAAATCCAAGAAGGGTGGATTCCCCATGCTTCCAATATGCAAATTATCAAGTTGATGAATAAAAAATTATTATAGCAGTATGGATACAAAATAATAGCAGAAAAGAAAAAGTAGAATTTTATAGCACTCCCACATGTATCAAATCCCTCCCATCCCCAATCCACCAGGCTGGTAGTCTATTTGTCAAGAGCAGGGCCATTCACATGCACAGCTCTTACCAGAACCCCAATCCCTTAAGTAGCACATACCATAGAACCATACTCCTAACCTACACCACGCATAAATAATAATGGTCGACCCTAACATGGTAGACTATTAAAAGCAAAGCATCAAACTAAGGTACAATTTTACTTATGTAGCAAGTTCAACAGGAAATCCAACAGCTGAGTGTATACAGGGATTACCCAAATATAAGCACTTAAGCTAATGGAAAGAAACAGTAAAAGCTTGGAAGTAGCAAAGGCAATCAATAGATATATTTTGACAAAACACCCCATGTTTTTATTTTAAAATATTTAACACGGTGTAAACAATACTCTATAGAAGGCATTGCCATCCTCACCAGGTTTGATATCCCTGTGGGTAATATTGCGATCATGACAGGACTTTAGTGCTACCAACTGAGCAAATGAAAAGCGAAAGCATATTAAAAAAATGTGGTTAAAACAAGATAATGAAAGTAGATATAATATACTATTTTGGAACATGAGAAACTTCTAGAAGAAAACAAATAGAAACCACAATATCTAAACTGAGATTTCATACAAGTTTTGTAGAAATTTGAATTACAGCACTGCTTACTAAGTCAAGTTAGGATTTGAGGGTATAGCCAAGAGTGTTTGAAATGAGTAGATGGTTTCTAGGATCCTAAGACTTGACAAAAGAAGAAAGAGAGAGAACTTAACCTCCGTTTGCTTAAATGAAAGAGAAAGAATCAGAAATATGAGAGCTAGAAAAGAATTTAAAAAATGAAAAAGGAAGAGAATGGAATAAATCTTTTGAAAATGTAAGGGAAAAAGGTGTCAGCTTAAATTAGAGGTTACAGTAAGTATTCCTTTATCCTCTTAATTTAGTTTTCGGAATTTCTGCAGAATTTTGAATGAAAGGTAACACTCTTAAGTTGTAAGGGTATGAACAAAGTCATGATAGTTCAAACTTAAATTGATATCTGTAATTGTAAGATGTACCAACTGCCAAATAAGAAAGCGCATTTCTTCTTGTCCTTCTTCCGTTGTCTTCAACCAATGCCACCATTTTGAAGGGCGCAGTACCCGAACTTGTTTTACTTCTTCAACCCTCTCTTCAGTTGCATTATGTTCAGCTTCTTCCATGGTATACATAAGTTTCGATAGTGACAAACCCTCATAATGAAATACAAGCCATATTTCATTAGATCGTGATTCAAATGACTCAACATATCTTGCAATATGATTTAAACCTTCTTCAGAAGCATCCCCGTGCCATCCAGATTTGTTCAGATATATATTTTCAGAACTCGAACTGATTCCTAATTCTAAATTTGTATCTAATGTGTCATCTAAACCAGATTGTGGTTCCTCCAATAAAGGTTCTGATACTTCAGCCGATGGAGAACTTCCAAGATTTCTAGAGGCATTTAAGAAGACTTTACCAAAGTACTTCTCCCGTAGACCACTTAAGTAAACAGAAGCCCCTCTCTCCACCTGTGATAGAGAAGATAACAAAAGATGATCCAGACAACAAAGTTACAAACACGATAGAGATACTTACTCATTTAAGGAAGATAATGGCATTGCATAATGTGGGATGAGAAAGACTACTTACCATTATGCGTTTCAGAATAAACAAGTTGCCATCGGAAGAACCAACATGACTATCATTATTAGATGTATTACAACATGAACTACTGCCACAGGTGTCAAAATGAATATCACTGAAATTGGTATTCTTGTTTTCTTCACTCCAGTTTGAAGCATCAGTACCTTGATGACAATTCCAACTAGACGACAACCATACCTCTCCATAAGAACCACGACCAAATTTTTTCTTAAGTCTATACCTGATAAAAGAACACTACAAGTGTCATGATAGTGAAATGACAATCTATTTTTTAAAAATCCATTGTTTTCTTATTGGAGAAAAGCTAATCACTTTAACCATACAAAATTGCAGTTCACTTCAACATATTTATCTAGTGTTTGGATTGAAGAGAGCAAAGTTTTTATCTCTAGGGAAATAGGACAAAAAAGATATTCCAAATTCCAACACTTATGTTCTCCTAAAACTTTTTAAGGAACATTAGGTTATCCATTGTCCTTGCAGATGAAGGGTCTAGTGAACCTGTCGATGGTGTTTGCCTATCACCCTGTTATGAACAAAATAGTTGGTTCATGATGTTATCCAGAAAAGAAATAGACCATGTCTTTTTTCAATGATAAAAGTGTCTCTAATTTAAAGTAAACCAATATTATATTTCACAATTGTGAAAAAGATGTATATGTTGATATATGTATGTGTATATGAATATAAGAATATAAATAGATATTTATATTATTTTACATTTATTTACATGAATTAGGGACAATGTTTTCCAAAGACCACAACCAAGGAGGTGATCTGAGATTATGAAGGTTTTGGAGAATGACCGAATCATTTGAACTCAGTGACTGAGGAACAATGCCATGGAAGATAACCAAGGTAATGCCAAGTGGGTTAGTAAAGCATTAAGGAAAGAAAAGAATAAACCTAGAGTCTGGCATTGAATACTCCTCTGTCCCATAACTTGAACTAGTATCATGGAAGGGTATGGATTCAAGCAAACCAAGTAAACTAGTGAAGCCCTCAGGATTTGCACATTTATTGTTTGCTCCATCAATGGTCATCCCAAAGTTTAAGCATAAACTGCGGTCACTGTACAAATTTAGAGGTCCACCTGACAGTTTAAAGAAAATTTATTGCAATACTCTATACTATTAAGGTCAAGAACATTAAGGAAGTCAATGTGCTTCAATTCCTACTGATGAATCAAACAGGAAACCCATAATGGATCAAAGGGCTAACAAACCAAGCCAGCCAGATAAAAAGAATAGATAGAACTTTACATACCACAGGGTTGTCCAAAGGCATTAGGCAAAGCCTGAGGTAGGTCATGCACATAATCTTCCTTTCGTGTTTGAATTGTATCATCCACATCATCATCAAGATTCTCATGCAAGTAGAAACAGCCATAACTGCTACGTTTTCCTTGAACCTAAATGGTAAAACAGAAAAACAAAATCTCACAAAAATTTCCTACAATAGGGTGCCAGCTCCTACAATAGTTTCCATCATCTCAATCAACTCGGTAACTAGAAAGCAAATTTCCTTTATGCCACATCCCACAGGCATAGCACGACTCAAAGTCTAACATGGCATCAGGACAACTAATTGGGAATTTGGTTTTAGTTCCAAACTTGTAAGCTGTAAGGGAATAATATTGCACAGAGGAGAAGAACACTTACAGACACCATCATAATAATTACCCTTTGAATGGGAACACAGGGAGAACCTAACATGTAGTTTGTCCATTGAGATTTTGATAAAATCAAAAAGTTCTTTCATTCAAACCTGACAAAAATATAACAACAGGAGGCCACTAGGAAAAGAGGGAAAGAATCAACAAAAAAAATGAGAATGCATGCCTAGATCAAAATAGAGTTTCCCAAGTTGCTATTTAGTTTAGTTGCTCAGATTATATTTTTTCCTTAAATATGAATAGCCCTAGTTCTTGCCATGGAAAGTGAATGCCAATATCAGAGCTCATAGACACACACACAAAAAAAAAAATAAAACAAGAAATGCCTTGCAGTTTTCCAACTCCATGTTTAACAGTAGAAAAGGTTAGCACATCTCCTGACTTAAAATGCCATACAACTGGATGGGGCACAAGGTAGAACTGAGTCTTTTAACCTGATAATATCTCAAAAAATCAACAATCCCTAGATAGCACTCTCGGAATGAGGGACAAAAATGGAAATATATCTCCATATGAAGCAAATTAAGTACTCAGGCTTACCAATAGCCTGTTAAATTTGGTAGTGATTGGATGAGAAGGTTCCAACTGCAGTAGGTCAGGACTAGTACCATCACCTGATCATGATGGCAAAAGGAAACAAGCCTATCAAAAATTTGAAATCATTATTTAAAAATTAGCAAACATCTTAAATAACTAAGATGCATCATCAAAACAGATCAAAACCTGCAGCTAAAGATGCCACATAATATAGCACATAAACAGCATTTTTCAAGACATGGCAAATGCACTTGAATGAGAGCATGCATGCCCATGTTACACTGATGCAATAAAAACTGACCTGAATATAAGACCTGGAACATTAATAAGTGTGCAACTTGAGAAGGACATCAGTAAACAACAAATGCAAAGACAGATCATAGTGTTACAAATTACAATGGAATTCGCCACCAATGAAGATGGCTATTTCAAACAAACATATGGCTCTCAGCTTCAAATGATTGGCGCACCATAAAGCTAAAAAAAGAACACATATTTAAGACAACTTAGCTCTGTCTTGAACCAAGCAGGATGGTCAAATTTATTAAACTTCCGTATTCAATTTCATCCAATTACAAGTGAATTCAATCAATGCCCGTTTCATTCAAAAATCATTCACAAGAAAGTCAACCAAGAGATACCTGATCGTTCATATATGAACTTTTGTAGTCCATTAGCTAGGAATTCTTTGTCCCCTTTTCTTCCACATCTTTCAGTCAGTATGTTTTGAGATAGAAAAGCAGATCTTAATGGAACCACAACAGCTGCCATATTGTCCATGCTGCCTCTCTCAAAAGCAGTATTCACTAAGCAATCAGCTAGTGAGAGTGAGCATGAAGAAGATAGTCTTGATCCAACCGTATCATGATTCTCTACTTCCCAAAGTAAATCACAAACATCCTGCAAGCTCAACTTTTCAAATATGCCATCAGAGCCAGCCACCAGATAGCTATCATTAGCAGTAAGAGATTGCCAATCTGTCACCTCCGGTGCAGCAATAACACCATAACTGGAGAAACATGCACAGAATAATTTTAGTACTAGACTTATTGAAAATAAAGTGCTTCTCAAAATATAAGAAGCAAGATGGAAATTGTTGATTGGAAAACCAAACAGAATGTAAAAGTAGTGAAGAAAGCATGGACAGAAAACTTAGAAAATGTTCGTACCAGAAAAATAATAGATACCAAAAGATCAATCTTAGCATAGTTCAATCGGAATATTTAATATTTTGTATTAATATGGAAATTTTAAAAGACTTTTTTCTAAATAAAGCAAACCATTCTATATTATCTATAAAAGGTACAACACATTGCCAGGGAAGAGGGCATGGCTCCTTTCCTTCTCTGCCCACACGAAGCAGTGCAAGACCCAATCACAAGTATGAAATGACATTAAAGTGGAACCTGCTGCTAGACATGCTTCATCAGGACTCGCAATCACACACTTGAGGAAGGACATATCAAATCTATGCATTTCTACCAGGTAAAAGAATACCATGAGATCACCCTCATTAAGCCTGAAAGGTCTACCTACTTTCACTTCTAATTTTACACTACCCCAATGGACATGCTTTAATATATAAAACAGAATCGCCAAAGAAACCTAAATATGCATAATAAAACAACTTTTTATGAACATTGATCATCCATCAACTTAAGCACATAACTCCTTCCCTTCAAAAAGGTCACTAAGATGTCTGTAACTTGACCAGCAAGTTGCCATGCAAATCTTAATATCAATAGTTTCAGGAGGCTGTAGCCACAAAAAGAAGATAAATGGAGGTAAGCTAGATGAACTCTCGGCAGAAACTGACTCTTCCAATTTAGAACATCACCTTTTATATGATATGTCACCAATAGAACGGGAAATCGCCAGCTGACCATTCACACGTGGTACACCACCCCAATCAACAACATAGCCGCCAGCTGCTTCAACTCGAGACCTTTCATCATCTCGATCAGGGTGCTGATCTCTAGTTAGTTCTTTGACAATATAACGTACTAATCCATTGGATGCAGCCAGTTTAAGGTTGGAATTTCTATAAGGTGAAACAACACCATTGCGCCTCTGCTCCCTGTACAATTGTAACAAAGTTTCTGCAATATGCAAGTTACAAGAGACAAATGAATGTCACCATGTTGTCGATATGGTTAAAAAGAACAAAAGTCTAACTGTAATACTCAACTTTGGCATGCAACGACATGATTTGGCAGACAAAACTCAATGAGAAACACTTTCTAAAGGGAGGAGGAGGAGGGGGGGGGGGGGGAATATCCTTTAATTAGGCTATGGAGAATATTTGAGTCCAGGAAATTTTTAGGTCAATTCAAGTGACAACCAAAGATGCATCTGACCTTTAGCCTCAGAAGGAGAATGAAATTTTTCGGAGCACAGGATGGCTTTGGAATCTCCAATATTAGCAACTAAAATTTGACCATCTGCTATCAGTGTAATTGTGGCCGTTGAACCCGAGGCAAGGTTATTTCTTGATGCTTCCTTCAAAGATTAAAACCACATCAATATAAAGAAAGTTTAATGCAAACAGATCCGGATAAGGAAAGAGGAACTAATGAAGATACCTTAGAAAATGTTGCGTCTATGTCATGGATTGCCCTTAACAAAGCTTCCTTCAATATATCCAATTGAAAAGAATCATCAAGATTTTCTGGGACTGAAAACTTAAATCTGAGCAAGCATTAATACTTTGGGTTAAGAATCGCCAACAGCTATATCTATTTTACTAAAACAAGCAACTGAAACACACTTTTGTTAGTTACATATGACATCACCTTTCAAAGTTCAAGCCATGCCTTCCAATCTCTTCATCCCAATTAAGCACTTGGAAACCAATTTCCCGTTCTCCTACATTTGGCAACCTACCTGACTGCTTCTTCAATACAAAGGAAAAAGTGGCATCCAAAAGGAAATATGTATGTAGAGTAAAATACTCCAGTAAAAGTTTTGAAGCCATCTCACTAGCTTCAGCACCATTATGTCCATCAAAAACAGCAACAACTCCGACTATAACTTCCTTAACCCCAATTTTGCCTGCCCGAAAGTACCAAGATTTTTTAAATATTAAAGAAAAACAGAGCATGAGACTTAAGACAAGTTATTAAATCATTGATACGTACAAGCTTCTTCAACCATCAAAAAATCCAAAAAATACTGAATCATAAGCTGCTTAGACAGATCCTTTTGGAACAAAATAGCCTCCATAAGAATGCGAAGTCAGAATTAAACTTTGAAATTAGTTATCTGATTAAGCATGGTATCTCTCCACTTTTACAATTCAACCTTCTTAGAGTTAAGTTAATATCACCGCTACATAGATTTTTAGTCACTAGAATATAGCTAAGCATTTAATTAACAGACAAAACTTCATAACCTATCTAGGATTCTTTTTCACCAAAGTGATAAAGCTTTTAAATAACATAAAAAATTCGTTCAGTAAAAAAACCCTAGAATCTCATTCTCAATCCAAGATTGCAACATAATTTTATACTTTCCTTTTTCTTAAACTCTACTTTATCAATTTTAGTAGTAAAAGCAATTTCCCTATGAACACATGTTAATAAAACCATAAAAACCACGACGCTTCCGCTAACATAAACAGATAGGAAGAAAGAGAGATACTCGGGAAGGGAATGCGGAGATCGAGCATGCAGAGAGTGCGATCTTCCATGTGCTTCCTTCGACCCTGAAGCGTAGCCGATTGGCAATGTCCCGTCGCGGGAGTGGCGGCGCGTTTACCAGAACCGTGATCGGGAATCTTCCAGCGAGGGCATTTAGGAGATTGGAACACCGCGGGTGCACCGCCTTCTTTGTACACCGTCAAACAGGTGGAAGATTCTCCATGAGAACTTCTCGGGGAGCACACCAGGAATCCTAAAACGACGAGCAATGATAGCTTCAACGACATCGTGAATTAACTGAAACTCCGATATGCCATGGAACCGCGAAAATGAACGGTTGAGACAATTCTAGAGGAAAAGGAAAGAAAGGAATTGAAGCTTAGCGCGCTTCTGAGGAAAACTCGTCTGGGATATTTTGACCGTGGCTCTGACTCTGCTGACCAAAAACCTAATCATATTTAATTAGCTTAAATGAAAAATAAGTAGCCAAAGTATATCTCTTTTAAATTTTTGATTCTTAAAATATTTTTTATTAAAATAGGTTCAACTGTTATAATTTTAGATCTTAAAATTTACAAAGTTACAATTTTAAGTGCATGACCATTAAATGGTATTAAAGAAATTGTTAACCAATCAATGCTACACAAGTGGCATGTTTATTCTATTCTTTCAAAAATAAAAACTTAAAATATTTTTTTATTAAAAAATCAACTTTTTATAATAAAAAATTACGATTTTTACAAAACAGTCCCTAAATCCATAAAATTTCTCAAACACAAACTCTCAAATGGTCGTTGCTTTCGCCGACGAACGTCGCGCGCGCCGCGTTTGACGTTTGGCTGGTACACCGTTCGGCATTTTTAGCGACGTCGTGTTGAGGAAAATGACCGTCTAGGTTCAACGAGCAAAGGGTGTGCTCAGGCGCGGCGACCAGCGACGAAAACATTGACGATTTGGGGGTTTAGATTTGGGAAATTTTAAGATTTGGGGATTATTTTGTAAAATTATAAATTTTCAAGTTTTTTATGAAAAATTGAAAATTTTAGGGGTATTTTTATTTTAAAAATAAATTAGTGTCACGTATTAAGTATTGATTGATTAACAATTTTTTTAATGCCACATAACAGTCAGGCACCTAAAATTGCAACGTTAAAATTTTAGGTACCTATTTTTACCAAAAAAATATTTTTACTATGCATTTGTGGCACTCGTTTTACGTTAACGATAGTTTGATATTTTTCTAAAAAATTCTTAAAAGCAAATTTAACGCCGTTTCAACTGATTAAGATGATTTGTTTAAATTTTTTTAACATTTTATTGTAGAATTATTTATGATCAAAATCGGTTAATTTTTGGGGTATTTTTTCTTTTAAATAATTTCTATATCTTCTCTTTTAAATAATACTAGCAGTTTTTATCGGAAAAAAATATTTTTTTTATAAGAAAAAGGTATCGCTATCATGTGCCTCGTTAAAAAACATCATAAACCTAATAGAGGAAAAAGAATGTACATGATAAGATATACAAAACATATGAAGATTGCATCCTAGGAGGTACTAAGTCCTCGCGTAATAGATCAACAACAAAAGTCAAGACAGAATCCAAAAGAACTAAGTCCTCGCGTAATAGATCAACAACAAAAGTCAGGACAGAATCCAAAAGAACTAAGTTGAAATTCGAGAGACTTGCACGTTTTACTAAAGCATCTGCAACTTAGTTGCACTTCGAATAACAACAATTAGTTATTATCATTAGTAAAAAAAGTTTAAGCAATTAATTCATTTAAGAGCATACATAATATAACATCGTATATTAAATTTCAGACTTCCCTGTAAAATTTAATGAGTATCTGGGATTTTAAAGTTTCATCGGATTCAATGAGAGTGATTGTCCGAAAATTCAAGTAATAAAAATCATTCTTTTTAAAAGACAGACGATACATCTTAATATTAACCTCATTAGACAACTATCAATGGAGAATGAAGCATTAAAATGTTAAATTTTTTGTTTGAATTTAATCAATTTTGAGTGAATTTAATAAGTATTAAATTAAGAAGAAAAAAAAGGAGAAAGAATTTTTTTAATACTAATTATGTTATAAACTATGACCGACAATGCTTGAATGATGAAGATTGCTAGAGAAAAAATTAACCCTTTTTCAATCAAAGGGGAACGGAATTCAATTAAACTAAATGGGGCCCAACCCATGCATTCGGTGTGCAGGAGATAAGGAGACAACACCAGACATGAAGTGCGAGGCCAACAAGTGACAGACCAACAAGAGGGAGTACAAATTATCATAGGCAAAGAGCCTATTCAGAACCGGGGCGCCAAGGCCTACAAAGCTGAGAAAAGCCAATCAAGGCAATTGAAACATCCGCCACAAGAAGACTTCGGATCAGGAAGGGCATAGACGAAATTCCTGTTCTTCTGGGAGAGCTCCATCCGGAGGCAGACTCTCAATCTTGTAGTGGAATTGGACCTTGTCACCAAAATCACGAAAAAGCAAAACCCTAACTGATCTGGCTGCACTACAAAGTCAGTCAAATTTGAAACCCACGCGCTTGAAAAGAAGCCATGAACTTCCAAAGACTGGAACCACATAGACCGAATCTCGAAAGGATGGATAGAACCACCCGAATCCCATCCAACACTAATAATCTTTGGATTTCAGATCTCAACAAAATTCAAGTTCTCAATAGATTTCAATATCTCATGACACACGAAAATGCTTGGCTTAAAATGAAAAATTTTGGAACTACAAGCTAACCATGGATAATTAGGGTAATGCACAATTAAAAAGACGTAATTGCTCCTGTCCTCAAACTGTATTTTGAACTTAACAACTGCCCTGTCTTCTCCGACAAGCCGAGATCCCTGCTGGAATCTAGGACATGTCTGGCGGAGCCGCAGTAAACCACAACCAGGTCGGGGATCAACAGGAGACAACCTAAACATCTCCCCTAGTTCAGATTCGAATCTAAACCTCCTTGGATAACAACCGTCCCAACCAATCGTCCAGATTCGTCTGCTGGGTCGGTATTCGTGCACCAGAGATGTTTCGGCAACCCGACCTTGACCGTCGAGCTGTCCTGAGACAAAACGGCAACCCAGGGCCCCGATAGCTTCCGTCAAAGGTAGGGGTGTTCAAAAAAATCCGATCCGATTGATCCGATCAGATTATCCGTTGATCCGATCCGAAATTTCGGATATCCGATCCATTTTTTATTTTCCGGATAATTCGGATTGGATATCCGAAAATTTTGGATCGGATACAGATAATGATTTTACATTCGGATCGGATATCTGATTATCCGATATCCGAAAATTCAAAATTTTTTATAGGTATAAATCTTGTTATATTCGATATTTTTACTTGTTATATATGAAAAATTGAAATTTCTATGATACAAATATTGTTATATTCAATAATTTATTAAATTTTATATTCGAAAACCTAAATTTTTCATGGATAGAACCATTAAATTAAAAAATAATCAAATAAATTCATAAATTTCGGATAGTCGGATATCCGAGTATCCGATCCGAAAATACAAATATCCAGATTTTCAGATATCCGATTTTTTCGGATCGGATACGGATCACTATTTAGGTGATCCGAATTTTTGGATCGGATCCGGTATCCGAAAATGAACACCACTAGTCAAAGGTGGCCTAGTGCTACTGTCCTTGCGTCTCCCCGACGACGGCCCACACACTTGGCAGAGGTGGCCTTGCCTGAGATCCCGGCTGCCCTGGCCGCAGCTTACCCCTTCGAGGAACACTCTTCCGTCATTAGATCCGTCGCTAAGCCTCGCCTCGGTTAAAAATCGCCCACACCTAATCTACCGTCGCTGCTCCCCAAGAGTAAACCACCAGCCAACGTCGCCTTCATCTGTTCCGGTAACCGATGACCCAAAGACGGAGGCAGAACTGCCGGTGCTTCCGACCAAGCAACAAACTAAAAACGAAGAAACAAATCGTAAGACTAAGATTCCGAGAGTTTGAAGGAGAGAAGGGGGGTGGATGTGGGAGCGCGTAGCATTTCTGCACCAACCATCCTAGAATATGAACTTAAAACAGACATTGGTCTTTTTTGATGTAATTATGGAAAGTTGGAGGAAACTTTAACCTTGTTTGTTAGAAAGAGTTGCAAAGGAAATGTCACATCTTCATGTCTAAAACATGCTAATGACTAAAAAGGAATTAAAAAATAAGTAGTGTTATAAATATAATTTTTTATAGTTTAGAGTCCTAAACGAAAATGAAGCCAAAGTTTAGTGATTAGTAGTGCAATTTACCACTTTTAAATTTATTTCAGTCTTTCAAAAAAGTTATTTAAAAAATAATTTAAAATAATTTAAAATTTTAAAAATATTTTCCAAAGCGGATTTAAATCATTATAACCAACGTAATCAGCGTATATTTATCTTAACGAAAGTCCCGTTTTACTGCTACCTCTCCTCTTTCACAGGGTTCCGGAAAAAGAAAAAACAGGAAAAAATAAAAGAAAAATATATTTTTTAAATTAAAAATTCGAAAAATAGAAAAAAAATAATATGAGAAAAAAGATAACAGAAAAAAGAAGGAAAACAAGGACAGATTAATCGCAGATCCCTTCCCACTTTCAAGCTTCATTCGAACTCCGATCAATCCGTTAATCACAATTTTATTTTTTCAGCTGTGTTGACGGGAATTTATTTTAAATTTAAATTTATTTTCCTTTCCAATTTGACGATTTGATTTTTTTGGTTGTGGCATTGTTGCAATTCTTTTGTTGCTTGGTGGAATCGAAGCGGAGGTGGAACGGTCTCCTTCTAGACGAGGTTTCTAGAAGGTAAGAGTCTGCCGATCTGGTGCTTGCGGCAGCGGTGGCGGATTCGACGACGTAGACGCATGTAAATGTTTCAAGGGCCGAGAAAGGGAGAACGATGAAATGGACATCATTGCTTCAGGACATTAAAGAAAAGGTGGGATTAACTCAAAGTTCTGCTGCTGCTGCTTCGCCTGCTACAAGTGCTGCTTCGCCTTCTTCTCCATCTTCATCATCTTCTTCTTCCAATCGAAATGCACGTGCTTCGTATCTTTTCGACTACATTCCCTCTCCTTCGAGGTTCGATTAATATTTTTCATTCTTTAATGTTCTTTTTAATAAATTTATTTTGTTTTTTCTTTGCCTGCATTTCTACAAGTTAATGATGATTAAATTTACGTGATGAACTGTTAGAATCATAGTTGCGCGCTTCTTTTTTTTACTGTATAGTTGCGCGCTTCTTTTTTTTACTGTATAGTTGCGCGCTTTATTTATTTCCTTATTTTTTATTAAAAAAATCGTCTATCTTCATTACTCGCTGTTGTCTTGATTTTTATTTTATTTTCGTGAATTACAAGCAAAACTTAAGCTATCGTACATGCCTTTATTCATTTATGTTTGTGATAATATAAGCTTTGAGATGTCCTTAAGCTTTTGATACATTTTTTTACAAGAAATAATATTTTAATTTTTTAATTTAGTTACGACTTTTTATTTTTTTGATCATGAACAACCTCAAATTTCATTCAAAGAAACGAAAAACAGGAGACAAACAGGAGACAAACCTCAAATTTAGTTACGACTTACGAATAGCCTTTTGAGTCTGTTTGATGTACTATGCATGAAGTTAATTTTAAGTTGGCAATCTGTAGTCTTGAGGCAAGCATTGGTCATTGTCTACTGGGGAAAACTATAACTCTATTAGTATAAGGTGGTGTGATTAGGCCCATTAAGGTAACTCAAGCAAGGTTAGTTCTGGATTGCTTTTTCCACAAAAAGATCATAAGAGAACGAAACATAGAAGCAAACAGAAATGAAAAGAAAAGCAAAAATATGAGTTAAAAATGACCCTATAGGAGTCTTTGAAGGTACACATGGATTCTATTTGCAAAATGAGTTCACAAGTGTTGTAAAGGATGTCTGGACCAAATTTGTGGCGACGGTCTTATCAGTGAAAATGCAAAGCACAATGAGAATTCAGTTAGCAAATATTGAAAATAGGATGATGGCCTGAAATAGGAATAATGCTACCTCTCTGTCAATTGGGTGGGATCTTTTCATCTTTTGATTTCCGGAAATATGAAGTTTTGTTGCCTCTTTGCTTTATTTATTCTTTATAAATGTTTCACTTCTGAGTTCTGATATCAGAAATCCATGTCCTTTAACTTCCTTTAGTGGAAACTTCGGGATGAGATGAAACCAATTGGGTATTGATCTAAATGGGAGGTCATTTTGAAACCAGTCTTAGGTGCGAGTTTGTGTTTACAGCTTGGAACAGTGTGGATGATTGGTTTAGCAGTGCAGGTGTTTTGTTTTCTAAAATTTTAGGTTTGCATTGTAATAAATAGTACATTAGTACCATATGTAATGGGGATAAAAATGTTGGTATGCTTTTCTGTTACAATTAAGTCCTGCAATTTCCCCTTGTTCTCCCTCCTCTCTCTTTTTAATGGAATATGTGTGACAGTGCTATATCCTTTCTTGCTATTGCTTCCTGTTCTCTTTCGAGTAGGTAGTTGATGAAAATTCAAAGCTAAAGCCCTTTTGTTAATCCCGTTGGGCCATTGTGTTGAATGTGAGATTATGCAAAATATTTGGTGCTTAAATATGATTTAAGTGACTAGATTTTTTTTATGTTTGCTTGTATTTATTTATTTAAAATACATTTATAAGCTTACAACGGTGGCAAAGTGCCTTATTTTCTCCGCTTCCCCTTCTTCTGCTCTACGTATGGATGTGACCTTGCTTTTTGAGTGACTCTACTTTTATTTCTTCTTGTGAATGCAGAGATAAGCATGAATTGGAATTGGACTTCAAGAGATTTTGGGAAGAGTTCCGATTATCGAATTCTGAAAAGGTTGTTTCTCATCTATATTTTAATTCCTGGCACTCTTTTATGTACCATATTGGTTTTCTCTTATGTTTGTATTGTCTTTGCAGGAGAAAGAAGCGGCCTTGAATTTAACTGTAGATGCCTTCTGTAGATTGGTCAAGCAGCATGCTAATGTAGCTCATTTAGTCACTCAGTATGAATGCTGATCCTAAATTCGATTTTCTTAATATCACATAGTTTATTTTTTCAATATTTTTTTCTGGATTTTCACACTTTTCTGATATAAGCAAGAACTTTTCTTTATCCTTTCATGTTGCAAGCATTGCTTCCATTGATGGTTCTGTTGTGTCCAATCTCCTCCTACTTGTTTGAGTGTTTAGAAACTCCAGTACTATTATAATTTTCTTGTCATGTTTTATCGAAAATATTTCAAAGTAGAGTACGTCTCTTGATGTTTAGTCATACTTTTTTATTCATTCTTGTAAACTTGTTGTGACTTTATATGGTTTCCATTAACTTCTCATGAGGATTTTTGCAATTAAACTTAGTTCTTTAAATTTGAGTTTTCACCAGCCTTTGCTTTAAATCTCAAAAAGTAGTTAATTAATCAATTTCTTTGTTCCATTTGAACTATTTATCATTTTTGAATGAATCAGTTTGATCATTCCTGTGCGTACTGTTTGCTGTATATTAGCTCAGTAATTGCTGATTTCTGTCTTTCTGCAACTTGATCTTGTTGATATTAAGAGCTTTTTTTTTTTCAAAAATTACAGGTTAGTAGAAACACATATATTCTCTTTTGTTGTGGGAAGAGCATTTGTAACAGATATTGAAAAATTAAAAATTAGCAGCAAAACAAGATCTTTGGATTTACCGAAGATTTTACAATTTTTCTCTGAAGTCAACAAGGTTTACCTCTGGGATCCATGTGCTTTATATCTCAATATTTATTACCATGTTGTTTGTGGATTCTTTTTAGAGTTACATTCATGTGTGCTGATCTGCAGGGTGGCTTCTGTCCAGGTTCAAATTTGTTGACTACTGTTGAATTCCTTGTGTCTGGGGTATATCTCATTGATCTTTAATAGCTTAATTGATGTTCTATAGATGGAACCATGTCATCATATTTCTTTCTTGCAACAAGTTTGTCTTATTTCTCCCACTCCAAGATAGATACTATGACCTGTAATTATGTTTGAACGATTACTTTTGTATTTTTCAGTGATGTGATTAATTTGGACTGGTACTTGCATCCTAAAATCTGTTATTTCTGATTTTAAACACCATTAATTGTTATTTTGTATCCTTGTTGTTTGCAGCCTAGTGATAAACAGTCTCTCCTTGATTCTGGGATATTTTGTTGTCTTATACATATATTGAATGCACTTTTGAGTCCTGATGAAGCCAATCAGAGGCAAAATATTACTGATTCTGAGGAATCAATGCTAGCTGAAAAGGATTCAGTTGCTGATGTTTGGCAAGCCCGTCGACTTGAGGTAGTTTTCATTCTGAGCTTCCTTGAACTTCTAATTGCTTTTTACATATGTTGACTATATATTTATGTGTGTGTTCATGCATGCATGTTAATGCTTCTCTTTCTTCTTACTGCTTAACATTAAACAAAAGAAGAAATATTTTTGCACACAATTCACCCGATTTTTATTCATTTATGACTATTTTAAACTTCTAAATTTCCAATTACTTAGACATCTTTTCTTTCCCATTTGGGGATCTCAACTGTATTTCTATCTATCGTACTTAACTGTAAACAAGTTGAATATTTTTTGACTTAAAAACTTATTGTTACTCATTCAGGTAGAAGGAAGTGTGGTGCATATTATGAAAGCATTAGGAAGCCATCCCACAGCAGCACAGAGTTTGATCGAGGACGATTCTCTGATGTTGCTATTTCAAATGGTTGCCAATGGATCCGTAACTGTCTTCTCTAGGTATAAGGAAGGTCTTGTTTCACTGCACGCCATTCAACTTCATAGACATGCTATGCAGGTAACTTGTTAGGCTTTGCTAAACAAATGTCAATAACCAGTTTGAAGGAGGCTCATATGAGCTTCATGTGCCATTTGTTAACTGTTCTCTTAATTGGCTTTTTCTTCCAGATCCTTGGACTTCTTTTGGCCGATGATAATGGAAGCACTGCCACGTACATACGCAAGCACCATCTGGTATGCAGTCGTAGATATTTTTAAGGCCATATATGAAAAACATAAGCAGCTTGTTGGATGCCTTTCTTTTTCATCCATCTTTGAAATTTGAATTCCTATGATTTAGATGATCTTTAGTTATTGGGTCCATGTTTTTCTTTTTATTTAAGGTTTGTCTACAATTGATTTGAGGTGGAAGAGTGAAGAATTATATAGACAGCAAGATAGGAATCCATAAATAAGTTTTGGAAGAAAGGGAGACCAGTGGATTGTCCAAGTTGCTCTCCACTTTGGCTTCGTTCCTTTTCTTGTTTTTCCTCCCCCCTTTTCTCAGAAAACCAATTTTCCCTTTTTCTTTGCCTACCTTTTACTGAACTCTTGCTTGGCTTTATTTGATTACAGAAAAGCCCTAGAAAAAAAAAGAGAGAAAATACTCATTTTTACACTTTCATTCTTTTTGTACTTTGTGCTTCTATGCCTTCCCTCTCTAAAAAATCCCAAGAAAGAGGGAGAGTTCAGATTTGCTTTCTTATAATTATGTTGTGGGTTTGACTAGATCAACTGGTTGGAGATTAATTCCAGTTGGAACTTGCCTTAGGGTCTGTATTTTTCTTTCAAAGTGAAAAGTTACTATATTGTCAAATTTTAATGAAATTTCATGGCTTAAGGGTATTAGAAGCCCTCGAACTTTCTCAAAAAATTAATTAAGCCCCCCTCTTTTTTATGGACCCAATTGAGCTCTTAAACTAGCAAATTTAGTCAATTAAGTCCTTTGACTGACGGGTTTTGTCATTGACCATTATTGCACTGATGTGATCATTAACTTTGATGACATGGCAATCAACGTGTGAATGATGATGTGACAAAGGGGCTTGATTGTTTTTTTTGGAAAGTTCGAGTACTTGATTGTTTTTTGGAAGGTTCAAGGGCTTTTTAATCATTAAACAAACAAATATAAAAAATTATTTAAAAAAAATATTCAAAAAATTAAAAAACATAAATTTTTTAAATAAATTAAAATATTTAAATTATTAAAATATTAAAAAAAGATTAAACATTTATAAAATAATTGGAAGCAACAAAATTTTCAAAAATGTTTCAAAAAATAATCAACCATTAAAATATTAAAATTGTAAAAAAAAAAAAATCGAACTTCTTTACCAGCCAAGTCTTCAATCTTGCCAATTTGAGTCTATTGTAGTTCATCGAACACATTTTCAATAAAATCAGCCTTGCATTGGATTTGGAGCAACTATCTCTTATGAAGTTCCCTCCTATTGTTTAAAATTGATAGGGCATATATTGTACCTAAAGGGTGCTCATGACTCAAACCAATGTTGTTGTCTTGCTATGTTGGTATTTTCTAAGAAACCAAATTCTGAGATCCAAACTAAGATGCATGAGCACCTGTTTGTTGCAGGCTACTTATCATTTTTAAACCGTAGGAGTGAATCTCAGAGATTGTTACTCCAATGCAAGGTTGGTTCCATTGAAATTGTGTTTGTAGGACAATAGACTCAATTGACATGACCGAAAACTTATATGGTAAAAAAGTTTGATTTTTTTAAATTTTTTGTTTTTACAATTTTTTAATATTGTAGTGCTTTCTTGAATATTTTAAAATTTTTATTGCTTTCTATAAATTTTCAATTATTTTATAAAATTTTAATAATTTTTAAATATTTATTTATTCTTTTTAATTATTTAAATACTTTTAAAAAATAATTTAATAAATTTTCATATTTTTAATATTTTTTGAAAAAAATAATTTTTTTATATTTTTTGCTTAAGAATTAAACAAACCCTTAAACTTTCCCCCCAAAAATCAATCAGGCCCTCGAACCTTCCAAAAAATATCAATCAAGTCCCTCTACCATGTCATCATTCTGCCACATCAATAAGGTTAATGACTACACATCACAATAACGATCAACGATAGAAACCGTCAATCAATGGGCTCAACTGATGAAATTTGCTAGTTCAATGGCTCAATTGGGTGTGGAAAAAAGGAAGGGCTTAATTGATTTTTTTGAAAAAAGTTTTTGAGGGATTCTCGTATAGTGTCCATAACTGTTATTTTTTTCTTTCCACAACCTTACTGGTCCTGTATTTCATTTTGCCTTACCCTTGTTTCATATGCTGTTCATTTGTACAGATTAAAGTTCTTCTAATGGCCGTGAAAGGTTTTAATCCAGACTGTGGGGACCCTGCCTATACTGTTGGGATTGTGGACTTGCTACTTGAATGTGTAGAATTGTCCTATAGACCAGGTAACTGGTTTATAATTTCCTCTTGTTGAACTATAAATTTTGTAAAAAGACAATGATTAGTGATGGATTTTGTTAATGTATCTTAAGTTCTGTGGTATTGACTTTTGAGTGAATTATTGTTTTTACTGTTTTTTTGTTTGATGATTCTTTAGTTTCCCTGTCTTGTTTTATTGCTGATATCTTGCAACTTTGACTTGTAGAGGCTGGTGGTATTAGGCTTAGGGAAGATATACATAATGCCCATGGTTATCACTTCTTTGTACAATTTGCTCTAGTTCTGTCCTCAATGCCGCAGAATCAAGGCATTCAATCTATTTATTTGGAGCATAAGGCTGAGAAAGATAGTGGTCCAGATAGTGTTCAAGCTTTTGATGATGTAAGGGAAAAGGATTTCAGAGGAAAAGAAGACCCATCTTCTGAACATATATCTCCCACATTGTGTAGGCTACTTGACGTTCTTGTTAACCTAGCTGTAACAGGTCCAGCTGAAGACAATGATTTCAAGTATTCTCAAACCAAGGCCCGTGGCCATAGCAGAAGTCGAGCATCACCTACTGACAGGCTTGTTGATGAAACTTGGGAACTGGGAAATAATAAAGTTAAAGATCTTGAAGCTATCCAGATGTTGCAGGACATTTTTCTCAAGGCAGACAGAAGGGATCTGCAAGCAGAAGTGTTAAACAGAATGTTTAAAATATTTTCAAGTCATCTTGAAAACTATATGCTGTGCCAGCAACTAAGGACTGTTCCTCTCTTGATCTTAAATATGGCTGGATTTCCTTCTTCTTTGCAAGAGATAATCTTGAAAATTCTTGAATATGCTGTGACTGTGGTGAATAGTGTTCCTGAGCAAGAACTACTGTCTCTATGTTGCTTATTACAGCAACCGATTACATCGGAATTAAAGCTCACAATCCTTTCTTTTTTTGTAAAGCTCATGTCCTTCGATCAACAATACAAGAAAGCCCTACGAGAAGTAGGCGTGTTGGAATTCCTGTTAGATGACTTGGAGCAGCATAAGTTGCTTTTGGGTTCAGACCAACATGGTAACGACGACCAGTTGGAGAGGAAATCCAGCTCCAGCACCTTCAAGAAACACTCAAGCAGCAAGGGTATTATTATTAATTCACCCACGCTCACAGAATCTGATTCAGAGAAATTTCCTATTTTTGAAGTTGAGAGTACAGTTACTGTTGCCTGGGATTGCATGGTTTCATTACTAAAGAAAACTGAAGCCAACCAAGCTTCATTCCGATCCTCAAATGGTGTGACCATTATTCTTCCCTTCCTGGTCTCAAATATTCATCGTCCTGGGGTGCTCCGGACATTGTCATGTTTGATCACTGAAGATACTATGCAGGTTCGTTAAGATTCGTGTTCTTCTGTTTGATCAGTTTAAATTATGATATATTTTACATTCAAGAATATTTTTCTTCTCTTCTTTTTACATTTTACAGTTCACTCATGCAAGAGTGAATTGCATGCATGAAGCTGTTATTTTTCCTTTTCCACTCAAATGTGGGTACTCATTTTTATCCAGGATCATCCGGAAGAATTAGGAGCACTTGTTGAAGTTTTGAAGAGCGGAATGGTTACAAGTGTTTCAGGATACCCATACAAGCTTCAAAGTGATGCAAAATGTGATGTGATGGGAGCCTTGTGGCGCATTCTGGGAGTAAATAATGCAGCTCAGAGAATCTTTGGTGAATCCGCAGCATTTTCTCTTCTGCTGACCACCCTTAATAGTTTTCAGGGTGATGGACTTTCAGAAGAATCTTCTTTATTAATTTACATCAAACTGTTCACATATTTATTGCGCCTTATGACAGCTGGGGTGCATGGTAATGCCATTAATAGGACAAAATTGCATGCTGTTATATCATCACAAACATTTTATGATCTCCTATCTGAATCTGGCTTGCTGTGTGTGGATTATGAGAAGCAAGTGGTACACTTGTTGTTGGAACTTGCTCTTGAAATTGTTCTTCCACCTTCCATGACACCAGAGGGTGTCATGTCAGCAGATGTGGCTGAAAATGAGTCCACCGGTTTTCTTTTGACCACTCCATCTGGTTTGGCTAATCTTGATAACGAACGAGTATTCAATGCCGGTGCTGTTAAAGTTCTGATTCGATCACTGTTGCTTTTTACTTCTAAGGTGCAATTACAAGTGCTGAACCTTATTGGGAAGCTTTCTCATTCTGGTCCCTTCAATCAGGAAAATCTCACTTCTGCCGGTGAGATATAATCTTCTATTAGCCCGTGTCCTTTCCATGTTAGACATTGATTTTACTATTTGCTTTTACAATGTATTTAGGTTGTGTTGAACTTCTACTGGAGATAATTCACCCCTTCCTTTCTGGCTCATCACCGATACTCTCTTATGCTTTGAAGATTGTAGAGGTTTTGGGGGCATATAGGTAGTCCTTGTAATCATCTCTAGGAATGACTATATTTCCTCAATTAATTTGAGTTTTGCTTGTCTAATATTTTTTTCTGATGTCAGGTTGTCCACATCTGAACTCCGAGTGCTTGTGAGATATATTCTGCAATTGAGGCTGATGAAATCTGGTCATACAATTGTTGATATGATGGAGAGGTTAATTCTCATGGAAGATATGGCCTTAAAAAATGTTTCTTTAGCTCCGTTTGTTGAGATGGACATGAGCAAGATTGGGCATGCTTCTGTTCAGGTGTCTCTGGGAGAAAGATCTTGGCCTCCTGCTGCTGGTTATTCATTTGTTTGTTGGTTTCAGTTTCAAAATTTTTTGAGAAAAAATGCAAAAGAAACTGATCCTGCCAAAGGTGGTTCTTCAAAAAGGAAAAATGGCTCAGATGGGCAACATCATAACCAACATATTCTCCAGATATTTTCTGTTGGTTCATTAAATGATGAGAATACTTTCTATGCGGAACTTTATCTTCAAGAGGATGGTGTTCTTACCCTTGCGACCAGCAACTCTTGCTCCTTGTCATTTTCTGGATTAGAACTGGAAGAAGGCAGGTGGCACCACCTTGCTGTTGTTCATAGCAAACCAAATGCTCTTGCTGGACTATTCCAAGCTAGTATTGCTTATGTTTATCTTGATGGGAAACTAAGGCACACGGGAAAATTAGGATATTCTCCCTCCCCCATTGGAAAACCTTTGCTGGCAACTGTTGGGACTTTGGTTACCTGTGCAAGGGATAGTGACTTGACATGGAGACTCCGCACTTGCTATCTTTTTGATGAAGTGCTCATGCCAGGTGCTATTTGTTTCATGTACATTCTTGGTAGAGCATATAGAGGGCTTTTCCATGATGCAGATCTTCTTCGTTTTGTCCCCAACCAGGCTTGTGGTGGTGGTAGCATGGCTATTTTAGATTCATTAGATACCGACTTGTCTTTACCACCTGGCACACAGAAGCATGACAGTACAAGCAAGCAAGGCGACTCTAAGGCAGATGGAAGTGGAATTGTTTGGAATATGGACAGAATACAAAACCTTTCATTTCAGCTATATGGTAAAAAACTCATATTTGCATTTGATGGAACATATACGGAGGTTGTTCAAACATCTGGGACATCTTTCATGGTCAATCTGGTTGATCCCCAATCAACTGTCGCTTCTCCCATTGGAGGTGAATATTCTCTTTTTATGTGTAATTGTCATGAAAAATTCATCTTGGTTAAATAGCCTGTTCTTTTGTTATTTATGCAGGTATACCACGGTATGGGCGTCTTCATGGGGATATCCATGTTTGTAGGCAATGTGTAATTGGTGATACAATCCGCCCTATTGGTGGGATGGCTGTCATTTTGGCCCTCGTTCAGGCTGCTGAGACCAGGGATATGCTCCATATGGCCCTTTCATTTCTCGCCTGTGCACTTCATCACAATCCTCAAAATGTAAGAGACATGCAAACATACAGGGGATACCATTTGCTTGCTCTATTCTTGCATCGAAGGATGTCGTTATTTGATGTGCAGTGTCTAGAGATATTTTTCCAGATTGCTGCATGTGAAGCTTCATTTTCTGAACCAAAAAAATTGGAACGTATTCAAATTCTTACTTCACCTACTGCAACTATTCATGAAACTACCTTCGAGGATCTTAATTTCTCAAAGTTCCATGATGAAACATCTTCAGTTGGATCTCTTATTGAGATGGATTATTTTACTGCCCCCAAGGATTCAGTCAGTCATATTTCAGAGCTAGAAAATCTTGATATCCCAGTGGAAACTTCAAACTGCATTGTCTTGTCAAATGCAGATATGGTAGAACATATTTTGCTGGACTGGACACTGTGGGTAACTGCTACGGTTTCCGTTCAAATTGCACTGTTAAATTTCCTAGAGCATCTTGTGTCAATGCATTGGTACAGGAATCACAACCTTACAGTTCTTCGCCGAATCAACCTTGTTCAACATTTACTAGCTACTTTGAAGCGTGGTGATGTTGAAGTTCCTGTTTTGGAAAAAATAGTTGCAGTCCTTAGGATCATTTTGGAAGATGGGTTCCTGCCATCTGAACTAGAAAATGTTGTTAGGTTTGTTATTATGACATTTGATCCACCTGAGCTGAAACTGCGGCATCGAATAATGCGCGAGTCCATGGGAAAGCATGTTATTGTTAGGAATATGCTTTTGGAGATGCTTATTGATCTTCAAGTAACCATCAAATCAGAAGAGATGCTTGAACAGTGGCATAGAACTGTCTCGTTTAAAATAATAACATATTTTCTTGATGAAGCTGTTCATCCTACAAGTATGAGATGGATTATGACTCTTCTTGGTGTGTGTCTGACTTCTTCTCTGTCTTTTGCTCTTAAGTTTCGCACAATTGGAGGTTATCAAGGTCTGACACATGTGCTTCCTAGTGTATATGATTCTCCTGATATATATTATATCTTGTTCTGCCTCATATTTGGGAAGCCTGTTTATCCGAGATTGCCAGAAGTTCGTATGCTGGACTTTCATGCGCTAATGCCAAGTGATGTAGGCCATGTGGAGTTGAAATTTATAGAAGTATTGGATTCTATAGTTGCTATGGCAAAATCCACCTTTGATAGGCTGAGCATGCGGTTAATACTTGCCGGCCAAACTGGAAATCTTTCCCAACTTGTTGCAGAACTGGTGGAGGAAAATGCAGACACGGATGGGGATCTGCAAGGTGAAGCTCTCATGCACAAGACATACGCGGCCCGTTTAATGGCTGGGGAGGCATCCGCTCCTGCTACTGCTACCTCGGTTCTGAGATTCTTGGTTGATTTGGCAAAGATGTGTCCAACCTTCTCTGCTGTTTGCAGACGAGCAGAGTTTCTAGAAAGCTGTGTTGACCTCTATTTTTCTTGTGTTAGGTTTGTCATTGGATGCATTCTTCTTTTATGCCGAAATTATTTGTTTTACATTAATTGCACCTCTAATATTTACATAACGTTTCATATGGATATAATGCTAAATTTGACTCTCAGTTAATCAATCTTATTGCAGTTTGTATTTTGTCATGCAGGTCTGCTCACACAGTGAAGATGGCAAGAGAGCTTTCTGCAAAGAGAGAAGAGAAGATTTTGAATGATTGTGATTGTGATGATGCTATTTCAACAAACACATTCTCTAGCTTTGTTGCGGAGCAGGAACAGTCTGCAAAGATTTCTATTAGTGCTGGAAGCTGCCCTCAAGCACAGGTCAGTTCAAGCTCCAAAGAAATGCCAGTCTCTTCAAATATCCCAGCTGAAGATAAGGATGAGATGAAGCCTAGTACATCCCAGAAGGAACTGGACAAATCAGTCCGGGAAGATATCCATGTTATTCAGGGTGTAGATGGTGATAGTGTGGATCAGGTTTCTGCTGCTTCAGGCACAAATGAGTTCAGCTTTCATGGCATCAAAGACAACCTGGCAACTCAACCATCAGATTCCCATGGCGCAGTACCTCTGGCTATTCCAGATTCTCCTATTTTATCTGAGAAATCCTTTTCCAAAATTTCCCTCACACCTTCCATGGACTCTTCTACGTCTTTAAGTGCTTCTGATCCATCCTCAGACTTGAAGTCTGGTTCAGGGCCTACAGCTGCAAATACGACTTTTTCCGTTAGTCCAAAGCTGCTTCTTGAAGTAGATGATTCTGGTTACGGAGGTGGCCCTTGTTCTGCTGCGGCAACTGCTATGTTGGATTTTATGGCTGAAGTACTAGCTGACTTTTTGACGGATCAAATCAAAGCAGCACAAATCGTGGAGAGCATCTTGGAAATGGTTCCACTATATGTTGAAGCTGAATCTGTGTTGGTTTTCCAAGGTTTATTTTTCAGCAGATTAATGAATTTCTTTGAAAGACGTCTCTTGCGTGATGATGAAGAAGATGAGAATAAGCTAGATAAGACCAAATGGTCTTCAAACTTAGATACTTTATGCTGGATGATTGTTGACCGTGTTTACATGGGTGCTTTTCCAGAACCAGCTAGTGTACTTAAAACTCTAGAGTTCTTATTATCAATGTTGCAATTAGCTAACAAAAATGGTCGAATTGAAGAAGCAGCTCCTGGAAAGGGTCTTTTGTCTATTGCAAGAGGGAGCAGACAACTTGATGCTTATGTACAATCAATTCTGAAGAATACTAATAGGATGATACTCTACTGCTTCCTACCATCATTCCTGGTCACCATAGGAGAAGATGATCTTATTTCCTCTTTGGGTCTACTTAAGGAACCCAAGAAAAGATCACCCACAAGCTCTTCACAAGAAGATTCAGGGATTGATATTTGCTCGATTTTGCAGTTATTAGTTGCTCACCGACGAGTGATATTCTGTCCAAGCAATCTTGATCCTGAACTAAATTCCTGTCTTTGTGTAAATTTAATTTCTCTTCTTCGTGACCAAAGGAAAAATGTACAGAACGTGGCAATTGATGTGGTCAAGTATTTACTGGTTCATCGAAAAGCTTCACTGGGAGACTTGCTTGTCTGTAAACCGAACCAGGGACAGCATATAGACGTACTACACTGTGGTTTTGACAAATTGTTGACTGGAAGTTTATCTGATTTCTTTGACTGGTTTCAGAGCTCTGAACTTAGAGTAAATAAAGTACTAGAGCAATGTGCAGGAATAATGTGGATGCAACATATTGCTGTCTCCACAAAATTTCCTGGTATAAGAATTAAAGGCATTGAGGGTCGTCGTAAGAGGGAAATGGGAAGAAGATTAAGAGATGCTTCAAAGATTGACCTAAAACACCAGGAACAAGTGAATGAAAGGAGATATGCATTGGAAGTGGTTCGCGATACAATGTCTGCTGAACTGAGAGTTGTCCGCCAGGAGAAGTATGGATGGGTTCTCCATGCCGAAAGCGAATGGCATACCCATCTCCAACAACTTGTTCATGAACGGGGAATATTCCCGATCCATAAACCTGTTGTGCCTGAATATCCTGAGTGGCAACTTTGTCCCATTGAGGGTCCATATAGGATGCGCAAAAAGCTTGAGCGCTGTAAATTGAGAATCAATAGTATCCAAAATGTTCTTGATGGGCAGCAGCTGGAATTAGGTGAGGAGGAGCTCTTAAAAGTAAAAAATGAGGATGGTCCAGATGATTCTGATTCTGAAGCAACATTCGATCCTTTGAATGATAGTGCTAAGCAGAATGGTGTTGACACTGAGCTATATGATGAACCATTGTACAAAGTGGCAGGTGATGTGAAGGATATAAATACTGTTAGAAATTATGAGAATGATGACATAGCTAGCAGTGTAAATGAAACTAGTCTTCACTCAGCCCTTGAATTTGGTGGGAAATCTAGTGCAGTCTCCGTTCCCCTATCAGAAAGCATACCCGGAAAATCTGATTACGGAACTCCTAGGCTGTCTGCTAAAATTGATGAAGTCAAAGCTACAGAGGATAAAATAGATAAGGAATTGCATGATAATGGTGAATATTTAGTCAGACCCTATCTGGAACCTCGTGAAAAGATACGATTCAGATATAATTGTGAGAGAGTAGTAGGTCTCGATAAACATGATGGTATATTTCTTATAGGGGAACTTTGTTTGTATGTAATAGAGAACTTTTACATCGACGATTCTGCCTGCATATGTGAGAAGGAATTTGAAGATGATCTCTCCGTTATTGATCAGGCCTTGGGTGTAACGAAGGACAATATGACTTTCCATTCAAAATCAACTTCATCCTGGACCACACCACCAAAGACAATGGTAGGGGGAAGGGCCTGGGCCTACAATGGTGGTGCATGGGGAAAGGAGAAAGTGAGTGGAAGTGGTAATTTGCCTCATCTTTGGCGTATGTGGAAGCTTGATAATGTTCATGAGCTTCTGAAGCGAGATTACCAGCTACGTCCTGTTGCTGTTGAGTTATTCAGCATGGATGGATGTAATGATCTCCTCGTGTTTCACAAAAGAGAGAGAGATGAAGTATTCAGAAATCTGGTTGCAATGAATCTACCTAGGAACAGCATGTATGTAACTTCCACGTCATTCATTCTCCTTTCCCTTTAATTCTGCTTTTATGGTGGCTTTATCGTTTGCACTAATAGCTTCCCGGAAATGGGTTGTGATATCATAGTACTGAAGAAGACATAAGTACATGTCTTTCTTTGTTCTCCAAAGTTTTTTGCTGTTTACCATTACTTAATCATTTACCTTTTTTTTCCGATTTTTTATTATTATTTTAAGTATGCTATTCTTTGGTGTGCTTATGCTTCAATACTGAGTTTTGGAAAAGAAAAGATTGTTAACTCGATAATTTTTTTTCCTTTCTTCAGGTTGGACACAACCATTTCAGGATCTACAAAACAGGAAAGCAATGAGGGCAGTGGTTTTTTCAAAACAGTGGCAAATTCTTTCTCGAGGAGGTGGCAAAATGGAGAAATCACCAATTTTCAGTACCTCATGCATCTCAATACCTTGGCGGGACGTGGATACAGTGATCTTACCCAGTACCCAGTCTTTCCATGGGTTCTTGCTGATTACGAGAGTGAAGAGCTGGACCTGTCAGATCCAAAATACTTTCGCAAACTTGACAAACCAATGGGCTGTCAGACACTAGAAGGGGAACAAGAATTTAAGAAAAGGTCAATCTTAGTGTTTATTATAAATCCTTTTTAATTAAAAGAAAAAATGTTTCATAAATGTCTATCTGTCGCGCCTGTAGTGTGTGCCACTTAGATTAATCCTTAGATGCTCGCTGTTTATGTATGACCAATATATATGAGGCATGTTTTGTTTAACCCGGGCTTTAAAATGAATGTATTAAGTTGTACGCCTATGTTACTTCTAAACATTCCAGTTTCTTATTTTTCAGATATGAGGGCTGGGATGATCCAGAGGTCCCAAAATTTCATTATGGTTCCCATTATTCTAGTGCTGGCATTGTTCTCTATTATCTTCTTCGCTTGCCACCATTTAGTGCAGAAAATCAGAAGCTACAGGGTGGTCAGTTCGATCATGCTGATCGTCTTTTCAATAGCATAAGAGACACATGGTTGAGCGCATCCGAGAAGAGTAACACTTCGGATGTGAAAGAACTGGTTCCAGAATTCTTCTACATGCCTGAGTTTTTGGAAAATCGTTTTAGATTTGACTTGGGAGAGAAACAGTCTGGTGAAAAGGTCCATCTTGATCAATAGTTTAAGTTTTAGATGTGTAATACTATCTTTAATATCCTGTTTGATAATATCCCAAAGTAAAGGTGTTTTTTAAGACAAGAAATTCTCATTTCTGTTGTATCTGTTTGTTTTTCCCAGGTTGGTGATGTTCGTCTACCTCCATGGGCTAAAGGTAGTGCTAGGGAGTTCATCCGGAGGCATAGAGAAGCCCTAGAATCCGATTTTGTCTCAGAAAATCTGCACCATTGGATAGACCTCATTTTTGGATATAAACAAAGGGGAAAGGTTGGTATTGGCATTCTCTGTGAAGCATATTTTGACCTCTATCTCCCGCATTTTCTAATAATTTCTACTCATCCTAAGACTCACTCACATGAGAAATATAACAAAATTTCTTAAGTTTTCAGTGGTATGATTTTTCCGCTAATTTAATTTGCTATAATTCTTTCTGGATGAGCTGCCATTGCAGGTAGCAACTTCTTTCCTTTCTTTTTCAAATTTGAAGAAAGAAAGGTCTTTATTTTGTTCTCAATACGCTGCTTTTTTGTCCCTCTTTCATTTTCCTAGTTTGAGTTCGCGTACTGCCCCATATATAGTTGATCCAATGTTCATGTCACTCCTAGAATATATCTTCTTATTGTTCTGCTTGTAATTCTCTCTAAATTGTTGTTACCATTGACAGGCGGCTGAAGAAGCTGTCAATGTTTTCTACCACTACACATATGAGGGGAGTGTTGATATAGACGCAATTGATGATCCTTTAATGAAAGCTTCCATTCTAGCTCAGATCAATCATTTCGGACAAACTCCTAAGCAACTATTTCAAAAACCCCATGTAAAAAGGCGTTCAGACAGAAAGCTTCCTCCTCACCCGCTGAAGCATTCATCTCATCTTGTTGCGCACGCAATACGGAAAACCTCTTCTTCCATTACTCAGATTGTCACTCTCAATGACAGAATTCTTGTTGGTGGAGAGAATACTTTGCTGAAACCTGGAACATTTGCCCAATATGTCGCATGGGGTTTTCCTGACCGCAGCTTGAGATTTATGACCTATGACCAAGATCGTCTCCTTTCGATACACGAGAATCTTCATTGGGGAAACCAGATTCAGTGTGCCGGTGTTAGCCATGATGGTCAAATTTTGGTCACTGGCGCTGATGATGGTGCAGTTTCTGTTTGGAGAATCAGTACAGAAGGGCCACGTGCCTTGATACGGTTACAGTTGGAGAATGTGCTTTGTGCTCATACAGCCAAAATCACCTGTCTTCATGTGTGTCAGCCTTATATGCTGATTGTGAGTGGATCGGACGATTGCACTGCTATAATATGGGACCTTAGCTCCTTCGGATTCATCAGGCAGCTTCCCAAGTTCCCAGCACCTGTTACTGCAGTCTATGTGAATGATTTAACTGGGGAAGTTTTGACAGCCGCTGGAATTCTGTTTGCTGTTTGGAGCATCAATGGAGACTGTCTAGCAGTAATTAATGCATCCCATCTTCCATCTGACAGTATACACTGTTTGACGAGCTGTACCTTCTCGGATTGGCAGGATACAAACTGGTATGTAACCGGTCACCAGAGTGGTGCCGTTAAGGTCTGGCATATGATTCACTCTGAGCAAGCGAGCACCTTAAGCAAGTCTACTAGCAGAGGACCAGGAGTGTTGAATTTGTCCAAGTCACCAGAATACAAATTGGTGCTTCACAAGGTACATAAGTTCCACTCACATCCAGTTACCGCCCTTCACATAACTGCCGACTTGAAGCAGTTTCTGAGTGGTGATTCCGCTGGAAATCTGCTGTCTTGGACGTTACCGATGTGAATGTGAACCCGAAATATTTTAATCTGGGGTAAAACAACCATATGTGGTTTTCTGCTATAGGACCAGCTACCGGTTCCATACAAAGCATTTGTTGCGAGAGAAACGGTGATTATCTCTCTGTTTGCGATAACACGAAAAGGAAAACCCAAGACAACAGGGCTGGCCAGGTTATTTTATAAGAGGAAGAGGATGAGAAACTCCTCCCTATCTTCCATATAAATGTTGAAAATTACAAGCATATGCCCGGCGGCTTGAGCTCTCCATCGTCAAAGGCGGAATTACAGGGTGTCGGATTTGTTGTAATTTTGACAGTGGATGATATTGCTTTTGAAAATAGATCTCTCTACTGTTTTTTTTTATGTAAATAGATTTGGAATTTTCCTTAGTGATGAAATTGTATAGCAAAATAGAGAAGTGTTTGGTGGAATTGGTCTGGTTATTGCGGAGAAATGCATTGGTGCTAAAATTCTCTTTGCATAGTCCAATTGTGTAATCCTCACAGCATGTATGATTATTTTTGGACCAAACAAATATTAAATGAGATATTTGTATTTCGACTAATTCGGATCGGATATTGCAAAGATCCATTATGAATAAACAAACCTATTCGGTCCTAATCCAATAAGCTCAAGCAATATACTTATTGAATTCAACCGAACTTTGAATCTCATATTTCGGACTGAACTCGATTCGGCTCGGCCGGATTAAACTCATGTTTGGTATTTTGACAGATACAAGAAACAAACTGGGATCTGACTGCACTGAGTACCATTTCCCTTGTACAAGATAACAACAACCATTGGCATTTAGCTAGAAATAGAAATCAAATGTAAAGTTAGAGCAACCCCTTGCACTGAATCCGGGATCCGACGGCTCGAGTACCATTTCCCTTGTTCGTGTAACAACTGCCGACAAAGTGTTCAAACTGGCCTGATCCGAGTAACATAGGATTTTCATGTTCCAAAGATTGAATGCTTGTGTCTAATACATATGAGTTCGGAAGATGGATTCTCTTGGCCTTGTTTGATATATTACATCGTTGTTAGTGTTGATTCTGAGCAGTTTATTTGCTTGTTCTCTCAGAGCCTTACCGGATTCGACATCCAGTTCCGAGCCTGTGGGATCGAAGGTTTCCTGCAGTTGATAGCTTGCTTAACTATGGCAAAGAAGGGTGTGTCGGAAACAGGCATGAGCTTCACAAACCAAGCTATAGTCCATGAAAATGCTGCAAGTAAGATACAAACTCCCCATTGCCATAGTGTCAACTTCTCTGTATCTGCAAACCTCTTTAAAAACTCCACCATAACCACCTGAAGAACGACGGTTACTCCGATAATTCCGAGAAACAATCGGTTCTTAAGTATGCCTTCGAAAACATTTTGTTTCTCCAACTTCCTTGCATTGAACTCATTAAAAACCTGGCATAGAACGAAAGTATTGAATATAAGCGTGTCCTTTACCCTCTCGTGCACATTGAATATCGATTCACCCCTGAATTGTAAGATCAAGAGAATAGCTATCTGGTATAGGGATTGAGCTAAGAGGTTCCTCCACATGATATTCGTAATCAGGGGTTCGGTTCGACCGACCGGTGGCTTCTGCATGAGCTCATTAGTAGGCCTATCCGTTGCAAGGGCGAGAGCACCTAAGGTATCCATGATGAGGTTCACCCATAGAAGTTGAACCGCAGTCAAGGGAACCTCACCGGCTGAAACTGCTGCAATGAAGTTGATTACGAGAGCGGCGACGTTCACGGTAAGTTGAAACTGAATGAACTTTTGTATATTATTGTAAACACATCTCCCCCACCGTAGAACTGTGGCAACCGAGCTGAAGTTGTCATCCAATATGACAATGTCCGAGCTCTCCTTGGCCACCTCGGTGCCTTGAATGCCCATTGAAAGTCCGATATCGGCTTCTTTTAGTGCAGGAGCATCATTCGTGCCATCCCCCGTGACCGCAACAACATTACCTTTTTGTTTCAAGCATTGTACCATCAAAAGCTTGTCGAATGGAGAGGACCTTGCCATCACCCTGATCTTGTCTACCTTCTCTATTCTCTCATCAGGTGTGTAATTCCGAAACTCGACACCTTCTACGACTTCTCCGCATCCTTCCCGGTAATCCGGTCCTAGAATTCCACATTCTGTAGCTATAGCCTTAGCTGTGAAAACATTGTCCCCGGTAATCATTTTGATGTGCACCCCTGCAGCTCGACAAGCTTCCACGGCTTTCTTGACCCCTGGTCGACACGGATCCTTTAAACCGACTATCCCGAGCAAGGCTAAACCGTCTTCCTTTATTCTTCGATGTTTCGTTCCACTCTGATCACCGTAATCTCCCGCTTCTTCTTTCGAAACTTGCTTATGAGCAAAAGCAATGCACCGTAGACTACTGGCTGCCATGCCTTGGATTACAGTTTCGATTCTGCCCCTTTCGGCTTCGTTCATGGACCGTAGGATCCCGTCACTCTCATAATACTGTGAACACATTGCTACAATCATCTCTGCAGCTCCTTTCCAGTGTACATGAACTGTTTCATCGGCTTTTCTCCGTACCGAAACACCACTACGCTTTTTCTCCGAATTGAAGGTTTCAACATGGAGAATGCTGTATTGTTGCTTCAACTTCTCCATATCCATACTCAAGCCTAAAACAGCCCAAGATAGAATTGCCTTCTCGGTTGGACTGCCCGAAAACTCGGGAAGGGATCCCGAGACCGATTTGCAGACGCTACCGGTCGTGTTCAAACCAACTCCTTGGTGGAACAATTCAAGAACATTTGGAGCAATGTTTTTAGCAAGATCTTCCTCAATGGACTCTTGGCCTAGCCAAAATTGTGTAACTTTCATCTGATTCAATGTCAAGGTACCGGTTTTATCGGTACAAATAACAGTAGCCGAGCCCATTGTCTCACAAGCCGAAAGTTTTCGTACCATTGCTTGATCAGCCATCATTCGTTTCATCGAGTAAGCAAGTGTAAGAGTGACAGCCAGCGGTAGACCTTCCGGGATCGCCACGACCACGATTGTTACCGCAGCAGCAACGATGCGAACAACCGCATTCAAGACATTGTTCACATCGGTCTTGCTACCACGGTACTCTGTCTGGCCATAGTCATCTTTCGTATTCCCAGTGAAATAACGAATCAATAAGACTATTAGTACTAGAAAGGCCACTGCAAGGCCTACCTTTCCGATCGAAGAGGTCAGTTTGTCGAGTCGAGCTTGCAGCGGTGTCCTTTCGTCCTTATCACCGCTTATCGAACTCATCATCTCGCCCCAGGCCGTGTCGATTCCGACCGATACTACGAGCATTCGAGCATATCCATCGACTACTTTAGAACCGGAAAAAAGGAAAGGGTTCCTACAGGCATCTACTTCCACATGATCACTCTCGCCCGTCATGCTCGATTCGTCCACCTGCAGCGAATATCCGCCCAAGAACAATCCGTCCGCCGGAATTTGATCTCCGATCTTCAAAAACACAACGTCTCCGACAACAAGATCGAATATAGATACTTGTTGCCTACGACCACTTCGAACAACTTCAACTTTGATATTGTTACTTATCTTCGACAACTTGTCAAATTGAGTCTCCTGTCGGAAGTTACTGACTGCAGAGACGACGACGACGAGAAAGACGGCGACGAATATACTCCCGCCTTCGTACCAACCTTCTCCGGCGCCGTGTTCCCGGATGCCGAATCCGAGAGACAGAGCAGCACATACAAGGAGAATAAGAATTGTGGTGTCTTTAAAAGCTTCAAGGACGAAGTACAACAATCCTTTCGGAGGTGGCTTATGGTACGAATTTCGACCGAACATATCTTGCCTTCGTCTAACTTCTTGTTCATCGTCTCGGATTCCATTCTCCGGATTGGTACAAAGGTCGGCAGCAACGTTGCCGACCCCTCCAATCCGGCAAAGAGAATCCAAGTCCTTGTGTTTAACAATCTTCACAAGTCGTTTTCGGTCGATTTTCGGTTCGGTGTCGAGTGCGAGATAATGATCGGAAGAGAGTTGACTAGCAGCCCTTTTAAGGGAAAGCATAGCCCGAACAGAATATATGGTGGCATAGGCAATGCGCCAACGCCGCTGAGCTACGGTGAAGCCGGCAGCGGACGTGGTGGTGACGTTGAGGAGTAAAGTGCTGCAATCATAGAGCTTAAAGGCATCACTGGTGGACATGGTTAGAAGAGAAGTTGGATTGCCGTTTCTATTTCAAGTAAAGAGAAACGTTGCCTGATTTATAAAAGAAGAAAATGTATTGGAATTTCCTGGTCAACAAATCGCCATTAAAGTGTCTAAGACTCTAAGCCACAACCAATCTCTAAACAAGTTATTCAACAACTAATATAAAGAGATAAGATAAATATTATCTTTTGAAAGAAAAAAAAAATATGAAGTTAATCTGAGTCATCTATTCATCCCATCTAACGATCTAGAAAACGTGTAAAACTTAAAAAGTTTTACTTTGTATAAATTGATCCTAACTCATATATATAAGTATGGACCGAGAGAGACAGAAGGGACGATTGTTCTTGAAAATTTAAAATTTATATGTCAGTTAAAAATATATATTGACATCTTATCAATAAAATTATACTACTTTGCCCATGTATATATATATATATATAGGTAATTATACCATGTATTAGCAGTAATGTTTCCACAAGCACCCTAATTTTAGTGGTTAAGGATTCAGTTTAAAATTTATAGTTTAGAAGTTTAGGTTTATGTGCTTAGAATTTAGGGATTGTAGTTCGAGTTTAGAATTAAAATTTAGGGGCTATAGGTAAAAACCTAAATCTCTACCATGTTACCTAAAACTTAAACTCTAACCTCTAAATTCTATACCCTAACACTAAACCTTAAATTCTAGTCACGTACTATAAATTCCAAACCCCTAAACTATAAATCTTAAACTGAATTTTCAATCCTTAAAATTGAAGTGTTTGTGAAAACAAAATATTAACGTCATCCTTGTATATATATACACACACGTATGCAAATATTCTTTTTCTCGAGCGTCGCTGTCATGGGGCAGTGGCTTCTGCTAATCAGCTTAGACTTGTCGATGGATTGTTTGTTTAGGTCTAAACGCTCGAGTAAAGCGGGAAAAGAAAGATTGCGGCAAAGAAAATGAAATTCATTTCTTTAATCCGAAGTCGACTTTTATGTCATCTAAATAATATATAATAGGCTAAATTACATTCTACGGTCATTTAACTATAAGTAAGATTATATTTTTATTAGGTAAAATGACAAAAGATGCTCCTAACGTTTGCATGTTTTGTCATTTGATCTCATATTTTTTTTTTGTCCAAATATGCCCTCAATGTTTCATTCATAGTTCAAATATGTCCATGTTGAATGTAAACTGTCAATCAACTGACGGTCAACGGCTTATAAAAAAAATTTGACGTGGCATCAACAGATCTTAATACGTGACAAGTCCAGTCAGCATCAGTTGTTGAACGTCAGTTGACTGACAGTTTCCATATAACGGGGGTATATTTGGACCAAATTGAAACGTTGGAGGCATATTTGGACTACGAATGAAACGTTGGGGGCATATTTTGACCAAAAGAAAGAATAGAGGGCCAAATGACAAAACAAGCAAACGTTGGGGACATATTTGAACTAAAAAAGAATAGGGGTCAAATGACAAAACATGCAAACGTTGGGGTATCTTTTGTCATTTTGCCTTTTCATTATTGGAGTAAGAGTTAGAGGTCAACATTCGATTAAGTCGAGACGATTTAAAAAATTTTAAATTAGTTAAGTTGACAAATTATATTTTACACCGCAAATTTTATTTTAAATATTTATGATTAAATTTTTAAAATTTAAATTGAGTCATGTTATTCGAATTTCTGTTTAAATTTAATTGTAAATATTAGAAAAATAGAAAAAATAAGTAAAAAAGTAGTGTGAAAAAAGTTACTTTAGCCGTACAATTTGTACTTTGAAAATTGGCGATGCTTTTCATATTAGAAATTCCAAACATCTTCCCTTTTGTTTTGTACAAAAAGAAATTTTGTATCGGGAAAATTGATAGTCTAATTAGATTCTTAAATACGAAAATGTTGGCATTTTCATTTTTCAATCACTTTTACTTTTTGGTTTCGACCTCTTTTTATATAATTATAGGTATTTGGTTTATTAATTCATTATTTTGATTCAAATATTGTAGATGTCCATTTTGAAACAACGTTCATAACTCGATTTAATCCATTTACAATACGTCAACACCAAAATTTAAATTTTACACGTCGTTTAAAGAATTTGGTCTCTCATAATGTTAGACCAACTGAGGGTTGATTTCAACTTCTTTTATAAATTGTAAGATAATCTAGATCAAAGATGAAGTCGGAAAGAGAGACATGTAGAGACGAATCTATGTGGAGAGTGAGAGGCCCATACCCCTCTCTTCACCCACCAATATATATATAGGATATAATCCATTTACACAGTGTAAAACTTTTAAGTTTTACACGTTTTTTGGACTGTTGGATGAATGAAATGAATGGATGAGATTAACAGTAAATATGTGAAGATTAAAACTTGAAAAAAAAGAGTAAGGAGTTAATCTAAGTCATCCATTCCTCACATCCATTCCTCACATCTAACGATCCAAAAACGTGTAAAACTTAAAAAGTTTTACATTGTGCAAATCGGTCCTAACTATATATATATATATATATATATATATATATTAAAATAGATTAGTTATGAATTTATTCCACCATTTAAACTTTATATTTTGTCCCAAACCCTCTAACATAGACATGTCCATGCAGACAGGTTTTGGCCCCCTTAGTTAATGTAAAATTGATGTTTCTAATCCTTCTTAATATTAAACTTGTAATCCAAATCTTTTAACTATTAGTTAGATGGAAAATTGTATTTTTGGCCCTCCTAAAAAGTAATTGTTTAATTTAAATATTTTAAAATGTTTTTTAAACTTCAATTCCTTCTATACTAAATTTCTGATTTCATCCTTACATAAAATAAAAATGGAACCTAAATACTCAATAACCTTGCTAGTTTCTAACAAGTCCGTAGTTATTGATGACTTGATGTCGGCAACCCAAAAATAAAATTATAGAAAGTGGTAAGAAAATAAATAATTTTTTTCAGATATAAAAAAGTTAGTCCAAGCGCCAACAATAAGTTGGTCTAATGAGATAATGTACTAGATTCTTTAAATAAATTAAAGGTTTAAATTTTAATGTTATAAATAAAAAACGTGTTAAGATGGTCGCTTTTATAATAAATTTTTACAATATTTATTCGTATTAATCAGCCGACAAATTAAATATTGATGATTAAAAAAATCAAGTGAACGGGAAACGCGGCTCTCACGCTGAGCTGACTCGTCAAAGGCTTTAGTTACGTGAATATAACTTTGCGTACCATCCTAGGTTTATTTCTTATAGTAATCTTTATTTTAATATAAATTAAAGATACATGATAATATATTAAAGTTGCTTCTGAAACAAAAATATTAATTAAAATGAAAATATTTGGAATAAAAAGTCAGAATTTATGATTTAACAGTTAGCCTCTGTTGATATATTATTCTTAATAAACTTTTCTTAAAAGACATTCCAAATAAACTTATAACTCTTTTGCTGTGCAAAAAAAAAAAATATTAATTGATGAGTGATCAAGATATTCATCCGTTTTTTTTATATTTTATTTGCATTCAAATTTCATTGAAATATTTATTATGGTCCTATTGTAAAAACATTTGTATATCCGTGTTCAATTTACTCAACTCAACAACGAACAAGTCGAATTCGATATTTCAATCAAATTCTAATAATTTACGAGAACAGATACTTCGTTTACACTTCGAGTGTGTCATGAAATCGGATGCATCAGTCACGTCCAAATTCGGCATCGAACTTTTTTTTGGTTTAATCACTGATTTTTTTATTTATTGGTCGATTAATTCAAATTGAGTTTTGCAGAGGTTTATATGACTCTTTCAATTTAATTTTCTCTATACATAACGTCATGACTTGAACTCTCAACTTTACTTAAAAAACTTAACATGTCGTCCCGTTAGAGGCGTCGGCAACTTTTAACGCGGCGGAAAAGAGTGAAATTTGACTGCAACGCAGATGAAGTTTGTTTTTATTAGGGACGACAGTCGACCGTGAGTAATGAAGCCTGCAGTTGAAAATATGAATGTCAGTCTAGGGGTGTTCAAAAATATCCGATCCGACCGATCCGATCCGATTATCCGTTGATCCGATCCGAAAATTCGGATATCCGATCCGATTTTTATTTTCGGATCGGATATCCGATCCGATTATAGATTTTCCGGATCGGATACGGATCATGATATTTCAAGTTTCGGATTATCCGAAAATCCGAAAATCCGAATATCTAATTTTTTAAAAATATTAATCTTTTTATATCTAACAAATTGATGCTTGTTATATTCGAAATTTTAAAAAATCGAATTTTCATAGATGTGAATCTTGTTATATTTAGCAATTTGTTGTTTGTTATATTCGAAATTTCGAAAATTTTTATAAATACGACCTTCAAATTCGAAAAAATAGTTGAATCAAATTATATTTTCGGATAACCGGATATCCGAATATCCGATCCGATTATCCGGTATCCGAAAAATCGGATATCCGGTTTTTTCCGGATCGGATACGGATCACTATATTGCCGATCCGAAAACCCGGATATCCGAAAAAACCGGATCGGATCCGATCCGATATCCGACAATGAACACCCCTAAATGTCACTATTACAATGGGCGAAACAGCAACTTCAAAGGAAGTTTCGTCGCAATTTCTAGGTTTCCGCTACGATAAATCTCATGGTAAACTACCCATTTAATATCTAATCTAATCTATTTTTTTGTTTATGTTTTTGCACTCCACTTATTTTTTTTAATAAAACAATGTCTAATATTACGTTTTGTTCTTATTTTGGTATCCGTCATTAAAATATTAATGATATGCTGATTATGAAGAAAAAAATTACACATGATAGACTGTTACGAAAAAACTATACTATAGGTCTAGCTTATTACATCAATCATGATCATAATCAATGAATCTACCATTTCACCACTTTTTTCTCCTATCATTTATTTACATGTGAATCTTCACTAATTTTTTTACCATGTCATTTGAGAAATAGTTTTTTTTTGAAGTTAATATATAATTAAGTTGATGACATAAAAAATTGAATTGACCATGACTGATGTGGTAAGCCATATAATTTTTCGTTGTCGCGTTATTTTGTTTCTCCTAATCAACCTTCCGCGTCAAATAAAATCTTAAAAAATCATACGCGATTGACTGATTAAGAGAGAGAAAATGACGTGATAACATGCATGTGTTTTTCTTTTTTCTAATCAATATTTCGTTATTTTTTTAACGGTATAGTACCAAAAATAAAACAAAATATAACATTAAATACAGTTTTATCGGAAAAAGTAATTGAGATACTAAAATAGAAAATGTATAAAGGTTGAGTGCCAAATAGATAATTTACCATATCAAGTTGAATTGAGAGATTCAACTCAAACTTGAAAATTATTTATTAATTATTAAAAATTTTAAGTTATTCAAGTTTCAATTTTATAATTTAAAATTTATTTAAAATTTGTTCGAGTCGAATCGAGTAACCATTATGTGCCTACGCTCGTCTTCTAGAAATGTCAACAAAGGCATAGCAGAAGCAAAGTGCGATTTGTAATAAGGATTCGCCAGCAACCTTGAATTTTCATTTCATTTAGGTAAGAAAATTCGTATATCTCATTTAAGATATTATTGATCGAGTTTTAATTTGTTTAGCATCATAATTGATGTAACAAGTACGTAATATCAAATATATTTAAA
This sequence comes from Hibiscus tridactylites, assembly GCA_958450335.1. Classification (NCBI taxonomy): domain Eukaryota; kingdom Viridiplantae; phylum Streptophyta; class Magnoliopsida; order Malvales; family Malvaceae; genus Hibiscus; species Hibiscus tridactylites. Next base: position 102,221,860 of record OY288270.1, on the reverse strand, counting down.
CGCTTAATATTTTTTAATTTATAAATGGAAAGAAAATTTGGATAGATTGAATATAGATATATAAAAATCGTATTTGAAATCTTCTATATTTAGGCTTAATTATAAAATAAGTGCCCAAACTATGTCTCTTTTTTGTAATATGTGTCTAAAGTTTCATTTTTTGTTGAAATAGGTATCCCAGCTGACTTTAAAACAAGCATAAAATGAAATTTTAAGAACCTATTTCAACAAAAAAAAATAAAAATTTAGGCACCTATTACAACCAAAAACTACTTTAAGCACTTATTGCAAAAAAAACATAGTTTTGACACTTATTTTGTAATTAAGCTTTATATTTAAATAAAATTTGATATTTACTAATTTATATTGAAAAGTATTTTTTGACAAATCTTAACTCTAATCTTAATCCTACCTAGATAAAGGAGAATAGGAATTTCTAAGGGAAGAAAATAGAGTATTTATAGTGAGTCTAAAATCCATAAGGTAAGAAAATACGAGACAATAAAAATAAAAAATTAAGCTAGCCGGTTAAATATACTTACTCATGTTGAAAAGTATTCTAGAATTTAGACATTTGAATATTTTGTATTATGCCGGTATTGTTTCACCTTATCGTATTTAATTTGTTATCGAATATTATATTTGTGTTAGTATGTAATTCTGACTCTTATTGGCGGTCAAGAAAGGGAACAAATTCTCTAGTTACACATGCCATGGCTTTTTTTCTGAGATTATTTAAATATAAAATTATTAATAAATTAAAATTTATGATTGATGGTTTAGTTTTCGTTTGAGTATGAAGTAATTTTAAAATTTGTGGTTAGTATATATCTTCAAGGGTCAAAAGGAAGGAGAGTTAAAAATTTACTCGGCAGGGAGTTTTTCAACTATTCTTTTTTCTTAAAATATTTGTATTTAACATATTATCAAATATGAACTTAACGAGCAGCTCTAATGAAAAAGAAAAAATTTATCTTAAGAAATCCGAATATGAGTAATTGTACAAGATGTATAAGTCATATTAAAATATGAACATACATTAACATATAATTATTCTAATATATTAAAAATAAAGATATTATATGATATCAATATGGAGATATAACTATATATAACCGCCTCCCCAAATACATGTAAAAACATTGGAAAAAAAATAAATATATTCATATCATATCAATACTCGTATCAAATAGTTGCACACAAATCTGAGCAATATAGGTTTCATTTAATACAGCATGTTAGCAACTAATCAACAAATAATTGTAAGCTAATTCGGACTAGTATAAAAGGGGGGAATGGAAGAAAATGACTGGGTTTTGAAATTTAGAGATAATTAATATGGTTAACAAGTATTCGGTCGAGTCGAGTTGATGAGTCTTATATTATTCATTAAATTATATTTGAATTTTTTTAGTAGAGTAAAGTTAAATTGTTTAAATTTTCAATTGTAAATATTTTTAATGTCATAATGTTCATAAATCTTAATTTAAACTATTTTCTATAACCATATAAAATATTCATATATATTTCTTCATATATTTTCACTGTGAACAAGATTTGTAATGTTATTTAATAATCAAATATCGATATATTTATAATATTATTTTTTAAAGAAGGGTATAAAGAAGTAAAAAAATGATGAAAAAAAAAGAATTTGCAATGATGAATTGCAGTAAAATGACTAAATTGAATAAAATACAAAATTATGACTAGATTGCAAAAGAAAGATGCTCATTTAAACTTATTCGAATCCTATTTTATAATTCAAACATTATGACTTGCTTTCATAAAAGATTATACCAAGTTGAAGTTGCATGGAAAATTCAAGTATATGATTGGTTGATCTCCACAAATTCAACAAGAAAATACACCCACAGAAGCCTGGAAGAACCCAAGCTTTGCATTATTCGAGACAGCACCGGCATGTTAATGTTAGCAGGCATCGAGGTCTCGGCATGGGGGAGGTTTTGGATCAGTAACCAAAGTGGTATTTCCGCCTTCTGGTCCGCACTTGATACGTTTAGGATTTTGAGTGCCGTGCTGAAATACGGGAGAGAAATCGAAACTTGCATTAGTGGCATCACTACGAAGCAAAAACAAATAAACTCCGGTTAGGAAAACGAGTTGCACTTACCGGTGGCTTCTCTCCCCTTCTTAGTTTCTCAACTATCTCAACAACTCCTTTTGGAGTAACATCTTCCTGCATTATTAAACATGAAAGGTTAGTCTTAAACCATGTTTAGTTCTGTTAATTCATGCAACCATAGCTAAAAGGTGTGGCATCCAATAGGCTTGGGGTTCAACATCCCAACATTTGAGCCTCTTTCCCCCAATAAAGAAAGTTGACAGTAATTCTCACATAGTAATTATACGTGTATCCCTCGGATCCATTGGAGTAATCGGCAACAGTGATCATAGGAGCATTTACGCAACATCCCTGCAGGAAACGAATTAGTAAAATGTCAAACTTGCCGGTCTAATAATGAAAAAAGGTCAGCATAGCACAGACTTTGAACTCCTAATTGCAATTTTTCTCGACATAAGCCATAACGGTGAGGACAAGTAGCAATAATAAGGTAAGCCAAGCCAAAAAAATTACCCTACAGGTTATGGCAAACAGGTTTTCATGCATTCCGACTACTGAGCTACACAACAAAATTTCTGGTATTGTCGGAAGAAACCATTTTCATGCATTTGTTCTCCAGAGATCCTCCGGGAACACTCACCATAAATTGATAAATATGATTACTGCCATTCCTACTATATACCATAAAAAATGAAGCTAAAAAGTAAAGGTAAAGGCTTACCATGCATTCCATTTCTCCAACTGAGAATAAACCATCACTCGTTACCTCTGAACAACAATACAATAGGTACTCAATATTCAATGTCATCTAAAATATCAAACTCTGACATGAGTTTTATGACAGGTCTAATTATAAATACGAATAACTACAAAACTTACCATTGCGCTTAACCCCCAAGTGATTCAATAAGGCTTCTTCAATTTCTCGTGAACCACGAATCATACAAGGTGTCGTGCCACAAACCAATAGATGGTATTTCCCAACCTGAGAACAATTGAAAGAACTCTAGGTACTGTAACTTTGTCCATTGACAATTCCCTAAAGAGGCTTCAAGGTGTCAAATAAAGATATAATTCTGACCTTTGACCGATTGAACATTGAATAAAATGTCGCAACCTCGTATACACGAATAGGAGCAACTTCTATAACCTTCGCAACCTGCACAACCCATCACATGCTTGATTCAGAATAAAAATCATGTGGCTTTTGCATTAAGAAAAGGACTGCACCCATTCAAATTAGTTTAACTAATTTGCTTAGCCACAGGTAAAAACCTGAATTCTCTGAACAGACTTGACACTACCGCGTTTCATTTCAAACAAAAATTTAATAACTGAGTGATGCATAATTAAGTATCGCCTATGTAATATTAGGTGATCCACAAATATCACTCTTTCGCAATTTCAGATAAAAGGAAAACTAGCTAATGAAAGGAAAATACTGAAACGACACAATTATGTATTTCAGTCTAACAATCAAATTAAACCTCAGCTCAAACAATTCTATCAACTTTCCCTTTCCTTAGAGGCCCCATACATTCATCTTGAATCTTCAGTCACATCACATCATATATTAACACAAGATCAGGTACTAGAGTCCAGTACTGCCATGCTTAAGAATTCCCCTTCTGCTTTGACAGGTGCAGTAAAAATGGAGTGCAATATGGTAAAGTTGTAGGACAATCTTAAGCAACTTGCTGGCTTGGTTAACACTAGTAATCCTTTTTTCTGGATATTAGTATCAGGTCAACAGTCAGCTGTATCAAATTTTTGACCTATTTGCTCAAATTTACCAGCAATATAAGACATGCATAAATGCTACCAAATATGGAAAAGATGAGTACTTAAAAATACATAAGTGATTAATCAGAAAATAGCATATAGGTTCAAACCATACATATGTCATGAAGTACAAGGTTGAAAAGCATTTTGGCTTAAAAGCAGCATATTTATTGCAAACCAGAAACCAAAAACATTTAATCCTAAGCCCAAAAAGTACCGGACTTCACCTCAAAAGGTGGATAGTTTTCAAGTCCAAAAGAATCATAGGTCTAATTCTTCACAATAACTAAATATCACCCAACTTTCTAAAAATTTGAAACGTGCATAATGCTGCAGAGTATTAATGCATGCAATCGAATTTATTTAACACTATTCATGCCACATACTGCGTTCATTGCTGAAACGGGAAGCCATCCTCCATGCTGCTGTTGAGCAAGATCTAGCAAAGGAATAACTGCAGATTGCTTGTAGTTGGATGGATAATGAGACAATATCTCCTTGGCCTGCATAAAAGGTTCGGATTAAGACCATAATCAAATTTGGATATTAAAAATATTACAAATTACTAAGCCACATAAAATACCAAAGGTAAACTTAAATCTGATTCAACTTCCATACAATTAAAAAAGGAGATTGATGTAACAAGAAAAGAAAAAAATATGTATTCTACTCTCACAGAAGTCTTCAAACCTATGATACTCCGACTCGGTGTGAACATCAGATACAGTAATGTTCAATTTTTTCTAATGTCTTCCTATGCATTCAAGAGATCCTTGGAAGTCCATATCCTTATTCCCATGTCCGCATAGATATTGGACACAAGTACCGGACAAGGATCCTTCATCGAAAATGAAAAATAGGAGTAACATAGCTTAGAACAAGGGAATCTTTAAGTTCATATAAGTAAAAGTAATGGAAGTAAATCAACAGCCTTTTATTTCAATATCTTACACTTAATGGATTTCACAAGAACTCCTCAAATTTTTACCCAACCTACTAATACCTTCAAAGTCATAAGCTTTTCAATCAACAATGATGGAGAAAATATGACCCATAACTCCAATTGCAAGCATTTGAATTTGAACTAACCTTCGCTTTGTTCACCTCTGAAAATTCCCATGGAAGGTCAGGATTGTTATCTGGGGTATCAAGATGCTGCAGGAAAAAGGAAAAAGGAAACCCCAAATTCATTCAATCAGCTATCTTTTTTCTAGTAAGAAAAAAATCCCGGAAAATTGGCATTGTAACGAGGAAAGATTGGAACTTACATAGTTCAAGGCAGTGGAGAAAGATCGATACACCTGCGGAAGAGAGAAATGAGATCGAGAAGGTGTTTGGATGAGCAGAAAATGACGGAAATGACGAGAAAGAAACAAAGGGGAATGGTTACCTGGGAAGATTGACGGAAAGCTTGACGGATCTCGAGAAAACGCTGGGACGCAAGCCGAGCAAGCATTTTCGAGAGGAGATTCCGAGACCCAAACTCACAGCAAATATTTAAACCAAAATGAAGAAAGGGGAGAGATTTGGGGAAGAAGATCAAATAAATTACATGCTTTTGTATTGTTAACATTTATGCTTTGGGCCTATGACTCAAACCACATTGATTGGGCCTACAATATCATTGTAGTGGAATTTTTTAAAATAGTTTTAAAAAATATTTTTAAGTATATAAATAGGGTTATTATTCTCTGCACTGGTAGTGGAATTTTTCCCCCACAATTTCAATCTAAAAATTAGAATCCCAAATTTTATAATGGAATCCTAAACCCTAACCTTAAAAAATAAAGTTCTAACCATAAATTAAACTAAACTCGTAAATCTTAAATTAGACCTACTTTGTAAAAAATAAATTTTTCACCATTAGTGCATATAATATTTTCCCAAATAAATAAATATTGGATCCAAATACTTTAATCTAATAAATTATTTCTTATAGTCACTGATATCTTACTCATTGATCGAATAATTGAGATTGGGTATTATAGAGATATATCCATAAGATCATATAACGTCATAAGTGTGAGATGTGTGTTATCTTATCTCAAAGTGTCATAGATAAAATTTCATTCAAGCCTTTTCGAGCCCTTACTTTAACTTTAGAAGATTACAAGAAGTTTACAAATTCTTCATCTTCTTCTTTGATTTTCTTCTTCACCAACAACGATCTTTAGTCGTTTTGCTGGTTTTGTATATAAATAACCTTCATCTTTGGTGATGAATATTTTATTTTTATGTTTTTTTTTATTTTTCTTTGTTTTGTCAGTTTTATATCAAATCTGCTTTCATGGCAGTTCTTTTTTCTACTTTTATGGCAGTTCCTTCGTCTGCCTTTATGGCAGTTTTAGTGTCTTTTGACAATATAGCGTTCGAGTGACGAAATTTCAACGAGCGTTTTTCAGCGAATGAGGTCGATCTATAAATGCTTGTGATTTTCTGTTGTGGTTGTGCCGATATGCCAAGAACAAGTAGCGAAAGAATTTGCTATCTTCATAGAGGACTCTGGTTAAAGTTATAGTTTCATGGATTTCTTTCAGAAGTTGCTTAAAGTCCTGAAAGTGATAGGTTTGTTCTTTAATGTCTTTCATACCTTTGAGTTTTATTATCTTTCATACGTTGAATTTTTAATGTTTGGGTGTGATCCTTTGTAATCCTATCTTTTAATATAATTCAATTTGTTTTAAAAAAATAACTTTAGAAGATTATTCAACACTCTAGAACTCAAACAAAATACAAAAGATGCATTAAAAAGCTGTCATTGCACAATGAGATGTATATTGGTTTACAATATATTGGTTTAAACTTTTGGAAACTTTTTTACACAAGCACTTGTGAAAACTTTTTTACTATGGGTAATTATTCTATACACAAGCACTTGTGGAAACTTTTTTACACAAGCGTCTTAATTTTACGGTTTAGTGATTTTGTTTAGGGTTTAAAGCTTAGGGGTATAAGTGTAGTAGTTTTGAATTTAGGGGTTGTTGATAGAATTTTGGGTTTAGGGTTAAAATTTAAGGTTTATAGGTTAAAACCTAAATCCCTACCCATATTACCCTAAAACCTAAACCCTGAATTCTAACCCTAAATCTTAAATTCTAAACATGAACTCTAAATTCTAAACCCCTGCACCAACACCCCTAACTCTAAACCCTAAACCTAACCCTAAAGCCTATAATTGAGGCGCTTGTAGAAACAAAAAAATTCCACTACCGGTGTATAAGATAATAATCCTTATATTATATATATTTTTATATCTTATGTTTTAAAGAGTTAGTCTAAGAATTGAGATAGAGTAAATATTTAGACCATAATAAAAATTAAAATCTAAATTTCTGGGCATACAATGTCATAGTATGACAACAAAAATAAATAAAATAACAAGTCAAAGGCACCAACATTAATTTAAACTTCAATAACTTGGTAGATATATTTTTATACTTATCATGAAATAAGATGATTTATATGAAGGCTTGAATGTAGAAGGGAGTAGACTATACATTTTAAGCAATATTTAATTAGTGGATATAGAAAAATAACCCTCCAAGCAGTTCCAATAAAAAAAAGAATATTGTTATTTATAAGAAATTTAAGTTTATGTAATTTGTTTGTAAAATGTGTGTATGTTATGAAAGAGCCAAAAAAAATGAACAAATACTACCATGAGATCACGCTAGATGCAGAGCAAATAAACAATATAAAAATAGAAAAAGAACTGTGACATTCAAAGGTCTCTTAGTTCTATAGAAAAATCACAATTACAATGCATTCAAGAAAAATGAAAATTTCTATGGAGATAAGCATACCAACAAAATTTAGCAGCCTCTTGAATCTTCTTGTCTATGTCCAAACGAGATGCATAAAGAAGGAAGAAGGAGTGGTGCACGATCCAAACTGTCAAGCAAAAAATATCACTACACATGACTGATTTCATCGGCAAACAATCATCAATCGATTGGAGATGTAACTTTTCAAGTGACCACCTACAAAAACATAAATCAAAAACTAGCGCTGATTGAATCTTTGTGCGAACAACAATCGATCGCTAGAGTATGCTGAAACATGCCACAAAGACAAATGAATCAAACCACAAAACAAAACCAAAGACATGTCACAATGACATAAAAAAAGCGTGTCAGAAGGACAAAAAAGAGATTCTTACTAAAATAAAAAACAAAAAATTAATAAATTCGGTGGTCGACAATCAATACTAAAATTAATTACCAACCATTGATCAAAGAGATTGATCAAAGTAAAAAACAGCCAGGGTTAAAGAAATTTTGGCAGTAAAAAGCGGCTAGATTTTCTACTTAAATCTTAACCAAATTCCATGATTCTTGAAGCATTAGATCGTATTGTTAATCTACTATCAACTGATGATCAAAATTTAAGGGTTCATATTGAGCATTCTCCTAAAATCCTCCTAAACCACAATAACATCATGATAAACCCTAATTTCGACCGATGTAGCTCCGAACATAGATTTCTCCCAAATTTGTTGTCGAAAACATGCATAAAAATATTCATTTTAAAGCTTACATAATAATCTACAAAATGAAAAAAAATTCATGAAATTTCATCAATTGTAGCTCAAGTTATGATGCAATCAATTGAGACCAAAAGCACAACCAAAATTCCCAAACTCATCAATTCTTCTCCATTTCCCCCAATCCATTCCCCTCCCACTCCCTCACATCTGTGACCGTTGATAATGCCTTTTATCCAACGGTCGAGATATAAGCTTGAAAACAACAGCGATCCGTGTGATATACTTTCAACCAATCAAATCTCGTCATTTAGATACCGGCTCTCTCACATTTGACTATTTAAATCTCTTTATCTCACAACGACATTACCGGTAAGCATCAATCTTCGATTCCCCCAATTTCGTCCGAAACCCTAATCTTAACCTTCAGATTCCCCCAAATTCGTTGTTCATTACTCAAATGGCGAACGAAGAATCCGCCGTCGCAGTTGAGTCGGCCGGGAAGAAATCCGCTGCGAAATCCGGCGGAGGAAAGAAAGCCAAAGGATCTAAGGCTAAGAAGGCGCCGGCGGCTACCAGAAAGCCCCGAGCTCAGCCGTCTTGTCCGTCGTACGAAGAGGTATTTCGCAGCTTGAATTGTAGTTTAAAGTGGTTTTTGAATCTTTGATATTTATATGTGTTGAAATTGGATTGTTCTTTTATAGATGATAAAAGATGCGATCGTTAGTTTGAAAGAGAGGACCGGTTCGAGTCAGTACGCCATTGCTAAATTCAATGAAGAGAAACAGAAGAATCTTCCGGTGAATTTCAAGAAGCTTTTGCTCTTCCATTTGAAGAAGCTTGTGGCCGCCGAGAAACTTGTTAAGATTAAGTATTCGTATAAACTTCCTCCTGTTAGGTCTTCGAAGCCGGCCGTGACTGCTTCTGCTCCGGCGAAGAAGTCGCCGGCGGCTAAAGCCAAGGCTAAACCCGCTTCGAAGCCTAAGGAGGTGAAGAGTGCGAAGAAAGCCACTAAAGCTCCGGCGAAGACAAAAGCTTCTCCGAAGGCAAAGACAAAGCCGGCGGCTAAATCTAAGTCTGTTACAACAAAGGCGAAGCCGGTTGCTACTGCGGCTACGAAATCAAAATCTGCAGCAAAGCCGAAACCGAAGCCTAAGGAGAAGCCGGCTAAGGCTACCAGGACTTCAACAAGGACGTCTCCCGGCAAGATGGCTGCTGCTCCTAAACCAGCTCCAAAGAAGTCTCCGGCGAAGAGTGTAAAGTCGAAGGCCGTCAAGTCTCCGGCGAAGAAAGCAACGTCGAAGAGAGGAAAGAGATGAGAGAAACGAGAGATTACTACGTAGGGGCAGTTTTGTAATTAAACTGGTATGCCCGGGTCCATGGATATGGACATGAAAATATGACATTCTCGTATCTGAAACCCCCTCAGACACAATAGTTTCAGAGTTCGTTAGGGTTTTTTAGATGATTTTTTCCAAGTTGAAACGATTTTGAGATGGAATTAGAGCTCTGAATTACCGTTTTTAATAGATTCTTGAATTATGATATGATCAAAGGATTGGTATATGCGTTTATATAAAAAAATGAATTATAATTCAAAACTAAAAATATGGGTACAAATAAACACATGATCAAATGAAAAAATATCTATAATATAAGTATACAATTTTATAATTTCATCTTTTATAGTAGATAGGAAAATTTTTACAATAGGTGTCGAAGAAGAGTGTATGTTTGATTTTACGTTTGGGGTCTAAAAATTTCGATTGAACATCGTGTCAATATTGAAATTGATTTTATAAAATTACGATAATCTAAAATTAACTCTATCACCGTAAAACTCAACATACATGCTTTTTTTTGTTCAAAAGATAACTTATTTCATAGAACAATTAAAAAGATAAAATGTGCGACGGGAGGTGTTGGTCCCCACAACGTTTGACCCCAAATTTTTTTTGCATGTTTGGCTAGCCTGTCAGCATCTTGATTACATAGCTATGAACAAAGGAAAAAGTACAGGAAATGAAAGATCTATAAATACATCTGATATCTTCTTTCACAACCGATGTGGTCTATTTGGACAATAGGCTTTTGTTCAGCCTTTTAATCACAGCTTTGCAGTCGGTTTCAATGATGATGTTGTGAAAATCATTCTTCAGGGCTAGAGAATGCCCAATCTGATAGCCAGAGTTTCCGCCACGACAGCAGATTGAGCGACAAAAGATTCTGAAATTTCTTGGATAAATAAGCATGAGCAGTCCCGAGTTATTGTCGTTGCCGAGATTATCTCAGAATGAGAGTTGAAGGCAACATCACAATTTATCTTATTAAATCCGGAGGAGGGGGTGTCCATTGCTTCGCTTCCGGACAAAGATGAGGCTGCAATGGATGACTAAACACACACGCAGCAATTTGAATTGATAACATTAAAATATGAGTAAGTTTTTGTTATTAACACTAAAGTTTCAAAACTAACGAAACGGTCATTAACATTATTGTTTTATAATAAAACGGTCACTCAGCCGTTACTCAGTATTAGCATAATATAGACACGAGTAGAAAGTGTGTTGATTATTTGTTGACAAATATAATTCTAGAGGCATCAACCATTCATATGGTATCTTCTCCACAGAAACAATTCTTTTAGATATTTGGAGGCAATTTCATAGAAATTTCTCATAAAAGAAGTAGCTAAAGAGCAAGAACCAATCTTTACAACCTTAGCAAATATATCCAAGTTCTCATAAAGTACTTTCAAAAGATGTTTTTTTTTTGGATCTGCAACGCAATTGAAATTCTTCGGGAGTTATACATTTGTGTATTGATAAGACCATTCACTATTTCTTGAAGCTCGATCTCTCTCTTTTTCGAATGAACCATATAGCCAAGAGAAACCATGAACCAGAAATTGCCCCACACATGAGTAAATATTCCGTAGTTGAATTGTCTGAAACATTCATTTGTTTGTTCAAGAAATCGACAAGGCAATCGAGGTGGTGCAGTAATCCAAACTAGCTGAACTGAAGAAAAAGTTGCTCACAAAAGAAACTGAACATAGAACTGAGCAAGCATCCAAAATCTCTGTTGAAAGTCCTTAATCCCGATATATATAAGGCTTATCGAAATGCTGTGTTCGATTCCGGTATAGTTAACCAAATAATTTCCAGCTATTTCTATCGACAAGGGTTGTTCGAGGTTGGTGATTGTTTCGGGCAACATATGAGAGCCCATTGATTTGAGGGTAACATTAGCAGCAGGAATCCAAACATTGCCACCTCTTCTCAAGTTTATGACTTTGTTGTGGCAGGCAAGAAGCACGAATGTCAACCGATGAAGCAGTTGCTCGTGCCGGTCGAGACGTCGAGTTAGACAAGGAGTTTCAATCTCATTCTACATTTGTCTGCCCTGTATACAAGGAGGAATCAACTGATGATAACTCGCCAATGCTGATGTTGTGTGGTAATGTGCTTTGCAAACAGTCTATCAAGAAGATGTCAAAGAACAACTCGAAAAGTTACAAGTGCCCGTATTGTGAAACAGATATCAATTCGACGCAATGCAGGCAACTGATATCAATTTCGACTCTTTCCACCGGTATTCATTGTTTGTTACTGGAGTGACCGTTTTGTTATAAAACAATAAGATTAGTGACCGTTTCGTTATTTTTAAAACTTCAGTGCTGAAAATAGAAACTTACTCATAATTCAATGACCATTCACGTAGTTTACACTTATATAAACTATTTTAACAATGGAATGATCAAATTACTTAGAATTTAAAATATAATTAGAACGTTTTGAAATTTAAAAATAATATATAATTAAGGCTATAATTTAGAGTGATGGTTATTTTGTATGATTAATTAGGCAGAAGCTTATTATAGTTATAGTGAAACCAAATTGTAAAATTTTAAAGCTTTTCCTTAATTTGGCACCCAAAACAATATCACAACAGTTGGATTCAACGGTCGGTCATTTTCTCGGGAAAAAAAGAAAGAACTTTCCATTTCCTCCTCTTTTTTTCCTTTCTTTTTCTTCTTCCTTCTTCCCCCTCCTCGCCCTTACCATCATCGTCCATCTCAATTCCCCATAAGGTATTATTTTTATCTGTTTTTTTTTTGTTATTGGATTCAAGCTTTTTATCGTGATCAATATGTGGAATTGTATTTGAAAGTTCATTTTAATATTGGGGTTTGGATTATGAAGCTTCCCAAGGTGTTGTTTTGGCTGTTTCAATGGATCTGATTGTTGGGTTTTCTTTCTTTTTTGTTTGTTTACATTAATGGGGGTAGGTTTTAGGTCTTTGATTTTAATTTAATTGAAGTGCTGTCATTGTTGGTTGATGATCCCAAGCATTATACTGCACATGTGAATTGATTGCAGTTTACTATTTGATTCAATTCTAAACTGTTTTCATTGTCCTCTTTAATGATTGGTTATCAAGAAATTCACATTTTCTTTTTTAAAAAGAATATGTTTTTTTTTGGACCCTTTAAAGGATTTCTTTCACTTAATTGTTATTGCCTATGGAGGTTTGAATTTGATATGGTTGCAAATTCCTACATTTTTAGAATGGGGTTTGTTTGTTTGTTATAAATGAATTGAAGTGAAATACACCGTTGTGGCGAATGTCTCGTGTGTTCGAGAATATGGATTTGTGTGTGTGTTTTCATTTTTTAGTTCTTTATACATTTTTTATAGCTGGGAAAGTTTGCTTTGCATTGTTTTTTTTTGGTCAAGTGGGGCTATTGCTGACTTGATTGATTGTTTCTTTATCTTGTAATTGAAGCTTGCCGCATTGAATTGGGGATGGGATTGTCAGCTTTGTATTGCAAGGTTAAGAACTACTTTATGCATCAATTAAGGCTTTTGGTATTCATCCAGTTATGAACCTTGTGGTATCCTAGAGAAATTGTTGGGGAAATGGCTATAGACGATCCTTCACACGTACTAAGGACTTTGAAGGGGTTTACAACCGTCCTCAAGTCCGCCGCTTGTGAATGTCTTCTGATCGCTCTGCTGTATGTTGATGCTGCCTTAGCTTACCTGCTGATGAGATTTGCGAATTATTGTGGATTGCAATCACCTTGCATTATTTGCTCTCGGCTTGATCATGTTTTCAGAAGTGAAGAACCCGGATATTATTGGAATCTATTTTGCAGCAAGCATAGATCAGAGATTTCATCGTTGATTTCCTGCAACATTCATAGGAAGCTGGTTGATGGTCGTAGTGTGTGTGAGAATTGTCTCTCATCACACATCGAGGAAACCAAATCAAACTCAGATATGCAGAGGGTTTCTTCAGGAAACTTTGGGACTGATCCTGCAGGTGTTGGATATTACATGTGTTTATGTTGTAATGAACCTTGGAATCCGAGACCAAATGCCCAAGGATTACCACCCCTAAAATCACGTGGCTTTGTGGTTGCAAAGCCAAACATTAATTTTCCAGGTCGTGTAAAACGTCGAAGTGGTACGAAGAAGATAAAGGATAAGTCTTCTGTACCAGCAGAGACTCGTATTGGAAAAACTGGATTTGATCCTCCATCTTATGCAGGATACACTGAGCTGAAGATCAGTTCTGAGTCGGAGCATGAGATTCCATTTTCTGAAGATGAGGTAAGCAGCTGTATGGTTCCTGATATGTATGAGAGTAAAAAAGAATCTCTAGTTCACTCTGCTCCGGAAACTCCATCTAAAAGAATGTACAGCAATTTGGCTAAAAGAAAACAGTCTTATGCTAATGAGCACTATGATGTTAGATGTTTGCATCCCGATGTCCTCAGCGACAATGGTGTTTGTGACAGTAACGAGCACCTGGCTGATCAGAAATCCAATCCTTCGGTTTTGCCTGAGATTATTTCTCTAGATGATAATCCTGCATCATCCGGTCTTGAGAAAGTTCCAAGTGTCAGTGCTTCGTTACTTTCTGATATTGCTTCTTTCGTCGATAAGCCCACTTCAGTTGATGTTACAGAAAATCCTCATGAAACATCATCCAGAAAGTGTAAGTTATCTTCCATTCTCTACGTGTATATACGTGTTGGCCTTATCTTATATGGCTTAATATCTGAAATTTGTAGTGGCAGATATGACTGAAGCAAGTAAAAATGAAAATATTTCTATCAACAAGAAGGACAGAGCCTTGGAGTTGATAAGCAAATCATCTGGAGCTGATTTTGAAACTGATCGAGTTGTTGATGATACTGCTGTGGTACATTCGACGCATGAGGATCCAAGTGCTGTGCATATGTCACCTATCTGTGGGGAAGAAAAAAGTGCACCTGTGTTTGTTACGGAAGAACCCATGCCGGCATATAATAATGGAGTTAACAAAGATCGTTCACTGCCAGTTCAGTATTCTTCTGGAGAAGGGATTCAATCATCATTTAGCAATTTAAGTCCTGAGTTGCAAGATAATAGTGATGACTTTGACGAGGAGACTAATGAATCCAACCCTTATGGGGTCCAGACTTTTCATAACTACTTTACGGAAAGAAGTGAATTTGGTAGCCTTGGAGGAAACGAAGAACAGTCATTGCCAGCTCAGAATTCTTCTGGAGAAGGATTTCATTTACGAGGTCATAGTGTTGACGACTTTGAGACAACTAATGAATCCAATCCTTATGGGGTTCAGAGTTTTGATAACTTCTTCACTCATGCAAGTGACTTTAGCAACCTCGTATCTTTGCATGAAAGCACTTTCAATGAAATTGAAGGTGAAGATCCAGCTGATAGGCTGAAGCGGCAAAATGAGCATTATCGGAAGTGCATGAATGACTTATACAAGGAATTGGAGGAAGAAAGAAATCACTCTGCGATAGCTGCCAATCAGGCCATGGCTATGATTACAAGGTTGCAAGAAGAAAAGTCGGCACTCCAGATGGAGACCCTGCATTACCTAAGGATGATGGATGAGCAAGCGGATCA
The DNA here is from genome assembly GCA_958450335.1 of Hibiscus tridactylites. NCBI lineage: Eukaryota > Viridiplantae > Streptophyta > Magnoliopsida > Malvales > Malvaceae > Hibiscus > Hibiscus tridactylites. The sequence goes on along the minus strand of OY288270.1, from coordinate 102,206,580 downwards.
CGATGGAGATGCCCTGGATAAAGCTAATGATCTTCTGGCTGAAAAGGAGAAAGAATTACAAGATCTGGAAGCAGAGCTTGAATTTTTCAGATCAAACATAACAGATGAAGCACTGATGGGGATTTTACCCGAGGCAAGCATCAACTTGATCAATGGACATGCTTCTATGGAGAGTACGGATACATCTTCCATAAAGGATGATATTCCTGTAGTCAAATCTGCATGGTCACAATTTGAAGATGAGAAGTTGTACATCTCCCAACGTCTGCAAGATTTGGAGAGGAAAGTTATCGTGTTTGCTCATCATGGGACTTCACCACTCACTTCTGATGGGGAATACTTTGATAAAGAAGAAAACGGAGACCAACATCAGCAAGAGTTCGTTGATGATAAGGATAAACATGCAAATCCTGTGGTGGAAGGTAATGATGTACCAGTGCAGAAAGATTCATCAGCGTCAAATGGAAGTGTTCCTTCTCAAGAACAGTCAAGTACTTCAACAAGCAAAGATCAAGTGGTTAGTAAGGGAAACAGTCGTTCCGTTTCCAATGGACAGAAGAATTCTGAGGATTGTAACGAAACTGGTTTGGCCAGTCTTGAAAATGAAATTTCCGACCTTCATGAGAAGTTGGAAGCACTAGTGGCCGACTGTAAATTTCTTGAGAATTGTCTAAAATCTCTTCAAAACGGAAATGAGGGGATGATTTTTATTCAAGGGATACTTCAGGAGTTAAGAGACTTGAGGAAACTCGGGATACGTAAGAGCATGTGCGTGTCTGTTTCATGAGGTTTATGTGTAGCATTACACGGTAAGCATGCTAAAGATATAGGGCCAATTTAAATTGATTGTTTTTACTTGACATATTAACATATGAGCGTCTCTCCAAAGAAAATAGTCTCTTCTTGGTGGAGATCCTGCACATCTGTTATAAATTTGTTGTGTGCCTTGACTGACTGCTGGTGGAAATTGCTATCATGCCTCTCGATGATTAACGATGCCTCGTGTTTATTTAGTTTCATTTAAATTGCTACCACTTCAAGCTGATCATATCTTTCCAGTTTCAGGTTAATCATGGAATGTGAGTTTTGTAGGATTAAGGATAGAAAATAGGAAGCAATGAAAATAGGCATTTGAGAGATAACTGGAAGTGACTGCACCTGCATCTGTTTTACCATTAGTAAGAAAGTCGGGTTTTGCATTATCATCGTCCGAATGTGCTTAAGATGTTCATAATTTTTGCCCTATTTGTTTGAAATTCTGCAAGTGATTATGTAACATAAATGAATTTCTAGCTTTGATCATGCAACTCCATTACCATGCTGTTGAACTCTTTATTTTTTCTTGAACTACCCCATGACCGATATCCATGTGTGACGTGTATCTAGACATTGATACATGGATATGACCCTTTCAAGTATCCTGAAAGGTTGAACGTACTCGTATCCGACACACACCCGAATCTGAGTAACATAGATTTAATGCCTTGCTCTATTTAATTTATCAAGTTTTCTTTCTGTGACATCCTAAAGCTTTAGCCCTACACTCATGATTGACTGAATATGACATTTATATTTCAGATGCATCCAGATTGAGGATCAAGTGGCCAGCATGAAGTTTGATTCAAAAGTTGGAGCCTTGCATGATCTCAGCTTACCACGAATTTATGAAGTACCCGGATCAGGTTTTACGCACTAGCCGCCTATGTTATCCCGACTCTTTATTTCTTTTAAAGTATCCACATTCGATATTTGTGTGACACATATTCGAATATGGACGTGGGGTTTGGACCTCCAATTACATGGGAACAAAAAACTTTGAAAAGTCTAGTATACATGTGTCGTATATATACTCGTATCTGTCAAGTGCTCTTAAGTCCAAGTAACATTGCTAGGTGGGAGTAAAACTGTAAAAGTAATTTATTTTTTTATTGCTTTGGCAAGGGTTACATTTGTGGTAATTTTTGAAGCACTGTGTGACTAGGTTTTAAAGTGGGTGATTTTTTGTGTATCATTTTACTTCTTCCATTTTTTAAAAATTATTTTATTTATTTTTTGAGGTTTGTTCACACTTCATAGTAAAGCCAATCCTACTTCAATTGTAAATTCAGAACATCTCAATATACATAGTTTATTATTCTCGGTCACTTGGTGCTTACCTTCTTTAGCCAAGACAACTGAATTTGCTTTTGGTTGTTAATTTTGTTCGAAGTATTTATGTTCGATATCTATGTTCGATTATATTCATATATGGGTATGGCATAATGGTTCGATTATATACATACTTGAATCTAATACTCACACTCGAATTTGAATAACTTAGAAGAGAACTCAGGGTGAGCATGGTCCGAGTGGATGATCTCGAAACTAGAACAATGCTCAATCACATAGGGTTAGTTTTAAATTTTTTCGGAAAATTATATTTTATGTTCTATTTATATAGATCATACATATTTGGATTTTGAGTAAGTTATATGTATTTCTAACTATTTATTCGATATAAGATGCTTTTTAATCGTTGAATACATATTGAATAGGACCAATTCTACATTTTCACAAGTTTATTTTTTTTGTAATTCAATTCTGCATGCCAAATTTTGAGTATATTACTAAGTTGAACAACTTGTTTAATATACAAGTTTGAAACTTAGTGTTAAAATGACTTGTACTATTAATATATCAAATAATTAACAAATATTTATGTAGATTTATATCTTAAGCTTAATAAAATCAATTAATTAAACTAAACCAAGCGCTAACTTTAATTTATTTTAATAGAACATAACATTGTTATGAACTTGAAATAAAAAATGATTAGTAACTATCAAATCTTAGCATGTCTAATTAAACGTTTTCACAATCTTTTTTGTTTGAATGTATTTTTCAACTAAGTCACGTGCAATGGTTCATGCACCTTGCCCCCATTATTTCAATTTTTAAAATTAAGGTCCAATTTAATTGGTACTCAATTGACACCGTCAAGTTTTAAATAGCTAATGTTTTTATCCTTTTAATTAATCTATTTCTTTAATCTTCTTTGTCCATATAAATGAACCGGGCAAAGTCATGAATTTCTGATGAGAGTCCGCTTAAAACTACCATTTTGAGAGCTAAAACTCAAATTTTGTATTAAAATGTCTCAAATTGATTGTTTTTTAATTCATGAGGGTCAAAGTGAAAAGTTTCAATCAATAAAAGGATAAAAGAGATGAAACTAAGTTATTAGTATTTAAGAGTGACTCAAGTTGTAATTGTACCATTTACTCTAGGTGCATATTGAACTCTCAAAGAGAGACCTAAATTCAATATTAAAGACGATATTATTGGAAGAAACAAACACAAGTCTTAAACATGAACGATAAAACATTTGAACCATACTAAAAAATACTCGAAGGGCCAAAACCTTTATTTACACCAATTTCTTAATATATACATAAAAAAAACCCACAAATTCGAGTATTCCAACACTAAATTTGTTATATAACAACTTCTTAAAATAGTTATTCCTTTTAAATGGTAGGTAACAAAAAAATTAAAATTTACCACTTAAGAATCAATTTAAATATATGTTATTTAACACTCTATCTATAATTATCCATGTACTAAATTTTTAATAATTTTAAAAGGATTACAGTATTTTTTTTTTACTAAGACCACTTATTACATTCCTGTTGGATTGATTTTTATAAATATATTTTATCCATGATTGATTTTCATCCACATATTAGATGTGACAAATTTTAATATAAATCAATTTTAACTAAAGTTTAATATGCCTTGATTAGACCCGTCTAATCTAATTTAAAATACAAGTCGACTCTAGTCTCTAAAGCAATAGTCAAAACCTTGCGTAAATGTTTTAAGTTAAACAAATTAGTGAAGAGATAATCATTAGGTTATTTTTTGAATAATTTATGTGTCCTAAAGTGCTTGATAGCTACCATCCATGGCCGGGCGTTGGTGGCCGGAGACAGTGACGACGGCGGCGGACATAAAGTCAAAAACGAGAACGATGGCTTAGTTAAAAAAAAATTGTAATGCATTGCGACTATGTACGATGAATAATGGATTTTGTCGGTCCTAAAATAATAATGATGTGAGATGCACTCAGAGTACGACATGTAACTTTTTTTCTACAATAATATATAATTTAAAATAGTTCAAAATTATTTTTAAAAAATTACAAAATTAAAAAAATTTACTTTAGATTATAATTTTTCACTCAAGTAATGAGTATACCAACAAGTTGATTTAATGAGATAGACACTAGATATCTTAAGTAATGATATGGTTTTAAATTTTAACATTATAAATAGAACAATTGGGTTAAAAGAGTTATCTCATAATGTGACTCTATAGTACACAATCATTATTAGTCAACTAATGAGTTGAATATCAATGGTCAGGGATGGACCGAAGGGGGGCTGGTGGGCGGTTTCCCCCTAAAAACTTGAAACTTTTAAAAAATTTAAAATATTTCTATTGAAAATATTTTTTTCCCTAAATTTTTATAGGTTTGTCCCTCCTAAAATATTATTTCTGGGAATTTGAAAAATAAATATAAATGCTATATTTACTTATATGTGAGGGATAAATTTTAAAAGGATTAATATCCTATACACTGGCGGTAGAAAGTTTTTATTTCCACAAGCGCCTCAATTATAGGGTTTAGGGTTAGTGTTTAGGGTTTAGAGTTTAGGGGTTTTAGTGTAAAGGTTTAGAATTTAGGGTTCATGTTTAGAATTTAGGAATTAGGGTTAGAATTTAGGGTTTAGGGTTAGGGTTTAGTTTTAGGGTAATATGGGTGGAGATTTAGGTTTTAACCTATAAACCCTAAATTTCAACCCTAAACCCAAAATTCTATCAACAATTCCTAAATTCAAAACTACTACACTTATACCCCTAAATTTTAAACCCTAAACGAAGTCCCTAACCCCTAAAACTAAGGCGCTTGTGTAAAAAAGTTTCCACAAGCCCTTGTGTATAGAACAATTACCCATTTTAAAATTACACACGGACTTCGATTTTTGTGTAATGTGATACTTGAACTTTGATTTTATATAATTTTATATTTTTATTTAATTATACATATCTATAAAAACAAATTATTCCAATAATTTTTATAACATAAAAATAATTATTCGAATATTGAATCCGAAAAGATATATTTTTCATGATGAATTGAGTTATGTAACGATGTTCACATTGCGAGAAAAATAACACATGTAGGGTAAAATGTTGGGGTTTTTTTTTTGCCTAGATATTGATCTTAAATTTTTTATTTTATGAAATAGAAATGTTTTGAAATTATTTCTTGATCTGAAGATGTTTCAACAATGAAAGTTGAAGTCACTAAAAAGTATACACAATTCTGAGAAATTTTTTCATATTTGCTTAAAGTCGCCGGGAAGGGAAGTTGTCTTCCCTTCCCATTCAAACATGCAACTGACATTTGTCCAAGAAATTTATCCTAAAATCGTCGTGAACAAGGGCGGAGCTACATTAACAATTGGGGTGTCTGTTGACATCTCAAAATTTTATAAAATTATACTTTTTTATAAAATTTATATATAAAAATTATATATATAATTGACACATTTTTATAAATAATTTTGAAGTATGTAGCTCCGCCCTTATTCACGACTAGATGTCAACAACACAATCCAAAAAATTAAAAATCAATAGATAATAAAATTATGTAATTTATTATTATTATTATTATTATTATTATTATTATTATTATTATTTTGGATTTATCCCCACAGCCGTACGTCATTTCTGACCATCAATTGTTTTTTCTTAAAAAAACAAATCCTTTCCCCCGTAATTTTAATCTACTGTTTGTTTATTAGAAATTTTGTTTAAAAAATATTAATTCTGGGATATATAAAGCGTTTGGTTCTTCAAAGTTCAAACATTTACAGACATGGCAACCTCAATGGATGAGTCTTGTTTCCTTCAATATTATTCAAGCTCAATCAGTCCAGACTGCTCGCAAGAATCATCCTTTGGATCGCCGGAGACCTTTTCCGGTTGCTGGGATGAGCTTCCTCTCAACTTCAACGGCTTTGAAGAAATGGTTTGGGTGGATATGGCGGCGGCCTCAGATCAGTCCAAGAACTCCATTACCGGCGCAAAGGAAGATAATCTTACATCGGATATTCCTAGACACGAAGCATCATCCAAGAAGGAGAAATCTTACGTCGGTGTAAGGAAGCGGCCGTGGGGGAAATACGCCGCCGAGATTAGGGATTCGACGAGAAACGGAGTTAGGGTTTGGCTTGGAACATTCGGCAGTGCCGAAGCAGCCGCTTTAGCTTACGACCAAGCGGCGCTCTCGACGAGAGGACCATCGGCGACGCTCAATTTTCCGATCGACGTCGTGAGGGAATCGCTCCGGAGCTACCGATGTGACGAGGGGTGCTCGCCGTTGGTGTCGCTGAAGAAGAGACACAGCTTAAGGACAAGATCCAAGAACAAGAAGAAGATTGTCAGCAACAAGGGAGACGAGGTTTCGAGGGAGACAAGACAACGACAGAACTTGGTTGTGTTGGAAGATTTAGGAACTGATTACTTGGAACAACTTCTAAGCTGTTCATGTTGAAACTCAGTAACTCACTGAGGAAAACTCGACACTAAATGAGTATGAATTTGAAAAACAAGTATGAATGGAAGCTATAATGAATAAAATTTTAAATTATATATACTTTTTGGGTAAAATTGTGATAATCCACAATATAAAATAAATTTGACATAAATATTATATTTATAAGGATTAATAAATTATACACATGAAGTGGAAACTGAAAGTTTTCACAAACGATTAGTTTTATGGTATAAGGGGCTAGTTTAGGTGTATAGAGTTTAGGGGTTTAGGTGTAGAGGTTAGAATTTAGGGGTAGTCGTTTCAATTTATAATTTAGGCTTTATAGGTTAGGGTTTAGTTTTTAGAGTAATATGGTGAGGATTTAGGTTTTAACCTATAAACCCTAAATTATAACCCTAAACCTTAAATTGAAACAACTATCCCTAAATTCTAACCCCTACACCTAACCCCTAAACCATATAGCCTAAACTAACTCTCTATACCCTAAAACTAAGGCGCTTATAGAAACTTTTAATTTTCACCGCCTGTGTATAGAATATTTATCCTATTTATAATTATAAAACTCAAATTTTAAATTTTTAACCATATACACTAAATCTTATATAATAAATTATATACGTTAACTTTCAATTCTAAACACTAAAACTTTGAAATTTAAATCTCAAACTAAACTTTTAACCCCTAAAACTAAAAAGCTTTTGTAAACAACACAACTTATTTATCAAAGCTTTTCTTATTAATTTTTTATTATTTATACAATATAATATTTAGATACTTGGTCTATGACAATGGATTTTTGTTTTATTGGCAAGTTTGAATTACTTGTTTTATACTTTGTGGCGTTTCAAATTTGATTGATTAAACAGAGAGATATTTATATTTTAAAAACAAAGGTTTGAATTCGAATGCACAAAAAAATAGGATAATATTTAGATATTTGGTCTATTATAATTACGCATTAAGTATTTTGGATTTAAAAATTTTATAAATTAATTTATCGTGCTCATCGATGCTCGTCAATAGTGATGCTGGTCGATACTCGTCAAACGCTATAGAATTTTCTTAAAACCATTAATATTGGATTGGGGTTTTTCACCACCAGAGACATTTGCTGGTTACTGGGGCGAGCTTCTTCTCAACTTCAAGAACTCCATTAATGGCGTAAAGGAAGCGGCCGTGGATGGGGAAATACGCTGCTGAGTCCTGAGATTAGGGTTTCGACACTCAATTTCTCGACGAGGGGGTCATCGGCGACGCTCAATTTCCCGATCGATGTAACCCCGGAATCACTTTCGTAACATAAAATACCGATGCGACAACGGTTGTTCTAGAGGCGCGGAAGAAGAGACAAACTGCTCGACGGCAAGATCATTATGGTATTATCACTCGATTTTACACAATTTCTGAAGTCCATTTTCTTTTTTAAATTCAAGTTCCCAAACACCATTTCCTTTTACTTCTCTGTGAATTTTGCAGGTTCTTGCAGATCATTGTGGTTGTCCTCATTCGTACAGAACATTAATTCGGATTAAATATTGTAGACAGTGACGAAACTTGAAATAAAAATTTGATGGTCAATTTAAATTAAAAAACTAATGGAGGCTTAAACGATTTTGTTTTTTAAAATTGAGAGTTTAACTAATTGTTTTAATAATTTTTAGAGATTTAACAAAAAAATATGAAAATTTGAGAGGGAATTTAATTAAAAATATTTAAAATTTTAAAGTTTAATATGAATTTTTAAAAATCTTGAAGGGCCAAATTAAAATTTTAAAAAAATATAGGGGTAAATTTAAATTTCCTAAAATTTGGGGGTGTGGCCCCCACTACTCCTTTAAAGGATACACCCCTGCGGTTTATTATAAGTACTAATTCACTCCCTTCATTCATAATGACGGGATTCAAACTTTTGACCTTACTTAAAAGATCCAGTGTCTTATCTCACTAAACCAACCGATTGTTGGCATTGAAACTTTCTAGAAAATTGTGTTTGGTGCTTGTTTGAAGCTTTATTTATTAGTATAAGTTGATGCGTTCTCGTTAAATAATTAAATTACATGTAATTATTTATATTTATACACAAGTGGTTAAATCGATGATCATTATAATTGATAGATCTCCTTGAATTAGATACAAATGAAAGCACACCAATTACACTCTTCAATTTCTATGGAAGGGTGGGAATTAAAATAATTATTTGGGTAATTAGTCATAATACCTTTCAGAAGAAAATTATTTTTAAGGATAAACTACTTGAATAGTCGTCCAACTTCAATAATATTTCATTTTTTGGTCATCAAATTGTTTCTGCAAGTTATTCCCTGACGATTTGAGTAGTTGGCGTGAACAGTCAAACTCTCACTTAGGATAGGACTAAAATGAACAATCCCTCTAACGTGGGTGACTAATTTGTAATTTTTCAATGTCCAAAAAGAAAACTATCATTAGGTAATTATCGATATATTTTAGCTTTTTTAATTACAAATTTTGAGCCAAAACATATATAGAGAGTTATAATTCTCGACTTGCAAGAAAGTTAATTATTATCCCAACAAATTTATAAAAAATAGGTAAATTATAAATATATCCCTCTACTTTTAAATATCTTATGTATTGTACCTCAACCCTCAATTCAAATTACGTTCCGGCATGTACTCAATATAACTCGAACATTGTTATACTTTTTTATCGTATTTTATATATTTAGGGTATTTTTTCTCATCCGCTGTTCGGAGTTGGATCTCTTTCTACCTAGGTTAAAAGAGAATTTTTTAACCGTAGAAAATTTCCAATTGGGTGGGAGGGCATTATCAGACGCTTTTTGAATTTCATTTCCACTCCCTTTTGTCCCTCACTTGTTTCTGTAGGCATATATTTGGATTTATCCAGCCGCCGTACGTCATCTTTCTTTTTATTTGGTAATATATATGTTCGTTTTACGGTACAGGTTCAGGGTGCGAGATTATCCCTTTTAACAATATCGTTTTTAAGGTTAAAACGCGTGTCCTTTCATTAGGAGTGCAATGTGTCTTACCAATGCAACTAACATTTTTTGGTGTCGTATGTCATCATTGGTTCTCATATTAATTGTTTTTATAACCCTCCATTAACTAATTCGAATCTGATACTAAAAATTATTATTGTGGTGATTACAAGATAGTATTTGTTCATAGATATTGTTAACTCTTTGACAATACACACATTGCAAACACAACGATTTGAACTCGGGTCTCCTAAGATGAACATCACTATATTTTCTACCGGGGCCATTCCTTGAGTTCTATGAAACGACTTTTCTAATTCAGTCTAATTCTTTTACAATTTGACGATTTTTTAATGGTTTGAAGTTGATTATAAGATATTATTTGTTCATATATATTCTTAACTCTTTGAGAATGCACAACCTTGCAAACAAAACATTTGAACTCAGATCTCCTAATATGAACATTATTATCTTTTTCACCGGAACCATTCGTTGATTTCTACTAAATGACTTTTCTAATTTAGTTTATTTTATTCACAATTTTAATATTTAAACTTTGACACTATTTAGAGAATTAGCGTTACATTCTACTAGACCAACTGGTAATTAATTATTAATTATTTTTTAAGGACAACAAACCGAAGACCTTGGACAAAAAAAACTTCAACTTCAGACAGAATTTGTTCGGGCAGAATTATATAAATTTACATATAAGAAGAAATAAAAAAACATTTTATTATTTTAACAAAACAATAAACAAGTAGGTATTAATGTTCATAAGTCAAACAAGACCAAGCTGAAGACTAATCCAAAAAAAGTTAAAGTATATAAATATTAATATAGAGATAATTTTAATATTTATTATTCTTTTTGAATTGGATATTTATTATTTCTAATAGTAAAACAGACCGCCTAATTAATTCATAATAAATTCCATGTTGATACATTAATAATAATAAATGAAAATGAGGTCGATCGGTTCTTAGTCTTCCATGATAAGTTTAATTTCCTTATTTTCTTTCTTTCTTTCTTAATTTTAGCTAAGCTTATTTAGTGTTTTGGATTATTAAATTTCATTTAAATCACTTATGCTAACATCTAAACTATTAAGTTGAAATAAAAACGGCTCGAACCGTATCGTTATATGTTAAGATATTCCAAACTATTAAATTTTCTGTTTTTTTTCGTGTCCATATATATATTAAAAAAGTTTAAAATTTAAAGTTATATAGAGTTTAAGACTTAAGATTCATGGTTAAAAATTTAAAATTAAAGTGTAGAGTTTAATTCTTTTTAGTGTTGGGATATATAAAAACACCAAAAAAGAGTACATAATTTTTATTCGCTAAACACTCGTATTAGTCGATGTCATGCATGAACTAAAACATAATTTGAAAATAATTAAAATCGGCATTCAAGGAGTGATCCCATAAAACAAAAAGTGTTAGTATTTTTTTTTCTAGAAGATTCAAATCTAAACAATTTTATCTACAAATTATATGTGATTTAATTATATTGTATAATTGTTGATGTACAAAGGATGAAACGGTGGTTTGTGAATAATATTCAAACTTAATGTTATAATTACTAAGCTTGGTTGGTATAGTATTTTCAGAATGTTCGTGTTCAATTTTAATCCTGGATTTTGTTTATGAATTGTTGTATATTGGATAACAAGTATTTTAGTTTTACGGTTTAAAAATGTAGCTTTGGATTCATGATTTAGGAATTATGGTCATAATTTAAGGTTTATAGTTAAAATTTAGTGTTTGTAGGTTAAAATTTAAACCCAAATAATATTACCTAAAACCTAAACTACAACCCTAAAACCCTAAATCATATATGCTAACCACACTCCCTAAATTATAAATTCATAAACTCTAAATTAAATCTCTAAACCCTATAATTAAAACACTTCGTAGAAATTTTTTCGCGCCAGCTTATTGAAAATAAACCCTCTATTTTTGGGTGGATTACTCAATAATGTGGAGAGTTGCAAAGGGTTTGCGCATGATAGGTGACAATTTGTGTATGGTCATTTAGTGAATGATTCGACTGTTCGTGAGTCGATCAAATACTTAACAAAAACTTTTTATTAAAAAATCATATTATTAATTAATAAGATTGGTTTAAGTGGTAAGCAGTTTAGTATTGTTTAAGTAAGATTTCAGGTTCGAAGCGTTGTGTATGCAGTAAATTCTCGCTGGAGACTCAACTACTAAAATCAGGTGTGCAACACGGGTTAATTCGAACTCCGAATTAGTTAGGGTGAAATCCTGAAAATAGAAAGAAAACAAACTATATTATTACACATTTTAATTTTAAAAAATATATTAATTCCAATTCACACATTAGAAAGTCATCGTATACATATTCAACATAAAACTTTATGGAAAAGGGTGCAATCCAACACAAAACCAGGTGAAAAATCAAAATATCAACAGACATTGACCAAAATCCAAGACCACAAAGCCTAAGAACAAGGAGGCAAACCCTAACACACACACACATAAAAAAGATTATGTAATTATAACCAGCCGCCGTACGTCATCTATGAATCTCGTGTTAATTGTTTTTTTTTTAATTTTAACTATTTTTTCTATAATTTAATCCCCCCCCCCCCCCTAGAAATTTTATTATATAATATTAAATCTGGTATATATAAACCGTTTAGCACTTCAATGTTAACGTTGTTGGATTGAATCATAGATTCATAGGCTGTAAATAAGAACAACCTCAATGGACAACTCTTGTTTCTTACCACATTGTTCAAGGTCAACCATTCCCGAACTCTCGCCTGAAACACCGTTTCTGTCGCTGTCGCAGTCGCCGGAGACTTTGTCCGGTTGCTGGGATGAGCTTCTCGGCAACTTCAATGACTCTGAAGGAATGGTTTGGGTGGATATGGCGGCGGCCTCAGACCAGTCCAAGAACTCCATCAATGGCATTAAGGAAGATATTAATGTTACATCGGATATTGCTAAACGTGAAGAATTGTCCAAGAAAGGAAAAGCTTATGTAGGTGTAAGGAAGAGGCCATGGGGGAAATACGCTGCTGAGATTAGGGATTCAACCAGACATGGTCTTAGGGTTTGGCTCGGAACATTTGACACCGCCGAGGAAGCCGCCTTAGCTTACGACCAAGCGGCATTCTCGACGAGAGGGTCATCGGCGACGCTCAATTTCCCGATCGATGTCGTCACGGAATCGCTTCGGAACATCAAGTACCGATGCGACGAGGGTTGCTCACCGGTGGTGGCGTTGAAGAAGAGACACTGCTTAAGGACAAGATCCAAGAGCAAGAAAATAGCTAGCAAAGAAAACGAGACACGACAAGGAAACAACTTGATTGTGTTGGAAGATCTGGGAACTGATTACTTGGAACAACTTCTAAGTTGTTCATGTTGAAACTGGTTTGGTTTATTACATTTGATAAATATTCTATACATTTATGGTGGAAACTGAAATTTTTCACAAGCGCCTTAGTTTTAGGGTATAAAGAGTTAATTTAGGGTATATGATTTAAGGGTTTAAGTGCAGGGGTTTAGACTTTAGGGATAGTTGTTTCAATTTAAAGTTTAGGATTATAATTTAGGGTTTATAGGCACTACACCAGGCTTGTTCTTTTGCGGCGTTTTTATTAGCCTATTGCGGCGTTTTTTAGCGCCGCTAAAAACTCTCCCGGCGCTAAGAAAAACGCCGCCCAAAACGCCGTTGATACTTGCGCCGCAAACGTTCGCGGCGTTTTTTGTGAACAAACGCCACAATAGATCTCGTTCTATACCGGCGTTTTGTTTTACAAACGCCGCAAAAAACCTGTTCTATAGCGGCGTTTTGTTTTACAAACGCCGCAAAAGGTCATACTCTGTAGCGGCGTTTTACCTGTCAAACGCCGCAATATGCTGTGTTTTTAGCGGCGTTTGTTAAGAAAAACGCCGGTATTACTTCCTCTATGGCGGCGTTTTGCTGACAAACGCCGCAATTTGATCGTGACTTTTAGTGGCGTTTTTAGGTGCAAACGCCGCAAACCTTATTGCCCATTGAAAGTTCGTTTTGCGTTATATTTATTACCCAAATTTAACCTGTGACATATCCAATCAAAGAAATAATTACAGAAATTAAGAAACAAATACTTAACAACAAGAAAATAAGTTCAAATCTATAACATTAAAGTGCAAATGTAATTCAACATTGTAGTTCAAAGTCAAAATGTATTTAAACTTTCGTTTAGTAGAATAAACATGACCAAACCTAATAAATCAACTAAGATGGAGGATTCTGCGGTGGGTTCTGCTTGAACATGGCCATCAGTTCTTGAAATTTATTTTCGAGACTCTTATATGATGCTTCTCTCTCTGCCTCTCTCGCTGCTCTCTCTGCTTCTCTCGCTTCTACTTCAGCTTTAAATTGAGTTAATTGTTGTTGTAAACGATTAACTTCTGTCTGGGAAGACCGGCTCTGTGATGGCATGTACTGCGACGATTGAGCACCAAAATATTTTGTTGGGGTAACGAATGAACCTTGACATCGAACTCGACCATATCGTTCAGGACCCAAAACATCAGCAATAACTTGGTTGTCGATGTCATCCAAATTAGCAGAACCATTAGTTGAAGCTGTAGCTTCAAACTCTATCTTTTTGTCCTTCATTTTGGCCTAATAATCAATGAAGAAAATTATTAAAATCAAGTCAATAAAACAACATATACCAATTAAATATAGTTTTGAACATTACCTTGGGTTTCTTCAACTGTTTCCGGAACTTGTGAAGATCCAACACCGGATACTCCCTCATTATTTGAAACTTCCTCTTCTCGAGGAACTTGAACGATCCGCAAGTCACTTAATTTCCTTCTAGGCATAATATCTGTAACAAACAAACAACAAGTTTAGTAACTAGTAACTAATAACAATATTACTATCAATATATGTATTCGATAGCAAGTTAGAGTTAGAACATCTTACAACACAGAATTATCCACAACTTTGAAGGATGAACAGAAATGTGGAATCGCTCTCAACCTATTTTTTAAACATATTAAAAATAAATAATTAATATAGTTTACATACGAAACAAAGTTTAAGCAATAGGCACATGATAAATTATCTATAGTATTATTTTAGTTTGTTTGAAAAATATCAATGTGAAAGTAATGCATTTATTATATCCACATTACTATGATAGATAGAAAGAAAGAAGAAACCAGAGTCAACACCAGTGCTATTATTTCAATCCATTTTTATATATAGGCACAGTGAAGGTTAGGGGTGTTCAAAAATATCCGATCCGACCGATCCGATCCGATTATCCGTTGATCCGATCCGAAAATTCGGATATCCGATCCGATTTTTATTTTCGGATCGGATATCCGATCCGATTATAGATTTTCCGGATCGGATACGGATCGCAATATTACAAGTTTCGGATTATCCGAAAACCCGAAAATCCGAATATCTAATATTTTTTAAATATTAATCTTGTTATATTTAAGAATTTGATGCTTGTTATGTCCGAAAATTTAAAAAATCGAATATTTCATAGATGTGAATCTTGTTATATTTAGCAATTTGTAGTTTGTTATATTCGAAATTCCGAAATTTTCATAAATACGACCTTCAAATTCGAAAAAATAGTTGAATCAAATTATATGTTCGGATAATCGGATATCCGAATATCCGATCCGGTTATCCGGTATCCGAAAAACCGGATATCCGATTTTTTCCGGATCGGATACGGATCACTATATTGCCGATCCGAAAACCCGGATATCCGAAAAAACCGGATCGGATCCAATCCGATATCCGACAATGAACACCCCTAGTGAAGGTAAGATGTGTAAAAGCTGAATTGCTTACCACTAGGATCACTACAACAAACCTCCACCTTCGAAAGATGCTTCAGCTTGTATAACTCAGCGGCCTGCATAATTTCAAAAAAAATTCATATGTAATGATCTCAAAAAATCCCACTTCAATTTTAGTTAATTGTGCTTGAAAGTTAACCGAACATAAAAGATTGAAACCAACCAATTTGTTATATCCAACAATAAATAGAAACCAACCAAAAAAATTAATGGACAAACAATTCAACCAAAAAAAATCAAAGATAATATTTACTGAGATTTCATCGCAAAGATTGAATAGACAGAATTAGATTACTTGTCTTTCAATGGAGTAGTGGTGCCAACTGGTATATAGCTTTCCTTGGAATTACTAAGACCATCTACATGTTTACTTGGAATTACACATATACGGAAGTTGTGAAAAACACATATCCTTTTTGCGGTGTATGAGAATAATTTTGGATATTTGCAGGTTCACGAGCTCAATTATTGTAAATGAATGGCTCAACACCAAATGATTCCAGAACATTCTTTCTTTGAACCCAGCATATAGTATTTCTTTGATTTAGGATGCTTGCTCACCTATCTTAACGAGATATTATTTGTATTTGATAATAAAATTAGACATTTACATCTTATTTAAGAAAAAGATTCTGCAATCAAAGTTTTATATTATAATTGAAAAAGATAGAGCAACCAAAACAATACAAGAGTCTTACATTAACATCATAGTCAATACATGTTGTCGGCATGAGAAACTTGCTGCTCTTTCTTAATTGTGTAGTAGAAGATTTTAATGAGCCTTTTATTCTTCAACGAACTAAGTTTATTGGTTTTGGAAATTATGTCAGAAATAACTATAATCAAAGGACAGCATTTTCAAACTTGAAACCTACGCCCACGAATGAGGAAGGTGCTTTTACAGTTGAAATTCAGAATTTTTAGGGGAAAAAAAAAACAATTTCTCGACCAAATAATCTAATTCTGTTTGCTCCTAATTAGCTATGAGGTATGGAAGTGATTAAGCGAGCTCTTTGCTTTTTCTTATCGAAGGAAGAAATTAAAATCTGCAGTTTGGGAAAATCAAATGAAAAAAAAAACTACCGAGGAAAAATAACTAAAATCTGCAGTTTGGGAAAATCAAATTAAGGAAGAACTTGCCTGGGGAACGATTGACGGCGAGGAGGAGTTCCGGCGAGGAGGAGTTCCGGCGAGGAGGAGTTCCGACGAGGAGGAGTTCCGGCGAGGAGGAGCAACGGTGAGGAGGACAACGGTGAGGAAAAGTGCAGGTAAGGAGGAACGGCAGTGAGGAGCAGAGATGATAGACTTAGGGATTTCACGATTTGGGGGTCGATATTAGTCTTTAGATAATAAAACGCTGAGTTTAATCTATAGCGGCGTTTTGAACCCAAACGCCGCTAAAGGTGGAATACCGCGGCGCAATCCAAAAAAACGCCACTATAGGATGAAAATTGCGGCGTTTATTCCAAAACGCCACTATAAACATATTTTTAGAGTCGATCAATAGCGGCGTTTTTACCAAAAACGCCGTAAAAGGAGATATACTGCGGCGTTTCCTTCTTAAACGCCACTAAAGACGATACATACAATAAGCCTATAGCGGCGTTTGAGTTTAAAACGCCGCTCTTGGTTTATCTTTACCGGCGTTTAATATAAAAACGCCACAATAGTTGTCAAGTTGCGGCGTTTCTTCTACAAACGCCGTGATAGGTTTTATTGTTGGCGGCGTTTGATCAATAAACGCCGCAAAATGTGCCGCAATAGAACAAGTCTGTTGTAGTGAGGTTAGAATATAGTTTTAAGGGTAATATGATGAGGATTTAGGTTTTAACTTATAAACCCTAAATTATAACCCTATACCTTAAATTGAAACAATTATCCCTAAATTTTAACCTCCTACACCTAAACCCCTAAACCCTATACACTAAACTAACTCTCTATATCCTAAAACTAAGATACTTGTGGAAACTTTCAGTTTCCACCGCCAGTGTATAGGATATTAATCCTTATTACATATGGAGTAATTATTCGATCAATACAGTAGTGTAGAAAAAAGTTTTCGGATTAAATTTAGGAGTTAGAGATTTAGTTCAAGGTTTAGAGTGCATGAATTTAAATTTAAAGGTTTTTGAATTTAAAGTTTATGATTAGAATTCAGGGTACAAGGTTACCATCCAAATCTCTAACCTTACTACCCTAAATTCTAAACTATAAATTTTAACACAAGCCTTGAATTTTAAATCTCTGAACTCAAACCCCTAAACTAAATTACTAATCCCTAAATTTAACCCAAATTATGGAAACTTTTTTTCTCCAGAATGCATCGAATAATTTCCTATACATATATCCATTTGTTTCATTTTCATTCACGTTCTTTGTTCCATGGCTGTTAATTGCTTGTTCCACAGCTAATTATTCGTCTTCTGAATTTTGTTTATGTAAAACCGAACCTCAGTACATCTCTCTTAATGTAATATTTATAATAAATAATGCTTTGCTTGACACTTCCTGAAAACTGAGATTTTGAATTTTAGGACATTATTTTCTAGGGTTCATAGAGTTGTGGGGTTATCTTATTTTAGTTTTTTCCTGAAAAAAGAAACCCTAATTCTTATCATCTCTCTTTAAATTAGGGATTTCTCTTAAACCACTACTTTGCCTTTTTTTTCTCTATAATTTCCATCATTATATATTCTTTATCACTCAAGCAATGGGAGAACGTAACCGAAACTCTGGCATAAGAGTGAATATTCAATCGAGTTAAGTAAAAAATTTGATTTTGTTCGAGTTGCTGGTCGTCCCATTGGATTTAGAACATATCTATCAACAATGACGGAAAGCAGCCTACAATTTATCGAAATTGAGGTAAATTAAGAGTACTGCTTTTGCTTCTTTAGATTTGTTGTTTTTTCGTTTGTAATAATGTGCTGAGACTTGTACAGTTAACAGTTGAAACCAACCTTTGTTGTTTCATATCATGAGATTGGTCCACAATCAAGTAAGAACAGCCAGTGGAGAATTATTTAATGGTTCACCGGCAGACAAGCTCTTGCTTTCAGGTTTGCACCATACTCTTTGTTTCCGACATACAATTTTGTTGTTGTTTGTGTGTATTTTACTAGGAGTAGGAGACATTAACTCCAATTTCTGTAAGAAACCTATTTTCTTTCCTCTCATTCTTCTTCCTCGCCGAGCACCATTTTACTAGGAAATTATACTTGTTTTGGTTCTGAGATGAAAATTTGGACTTTATACAACTTCTAGTCCTACTTAGACTCGTTGAGCTTCGAGAGAGTTCAAGTAGAGTGATGGTATGTGTGTAGAGGCTTAACCTTCGCCGTCAGTGAAACACTCTTGAGGAGTCTTGAACTCGAAACCTAAAGAAAAGAGAGTGGAACAGATAAACGTGCTCTGACCATCAGGCCGTGCTCGCATGCTCTCCTATAGACTATAACTATGTTTAGAATATAAATATCGGAACTTTCTTAATAAAGTAGGATAGTAGATATTAAAAAGTTAATATATTGAAATATAGTAACTCTTTCCGGCCGATTACATGGTAATGGAAGGCAATCTTATGAGAACCCCTTCCTTTTTATTCTTCAACTAAACTCAGCAACACAACAAAATCCATGGCAGACAAAGCTAAGATTCTATAACATTGCATTTGCATGCCTTTGGTTTCAAGCTTCGGCCCTTGAAGAAGTGAAGAAGAAGGTGTCCTGGTTGTTAAACTTCACCTTCCTTGCGTCTTCTCTTGAGATCTGATACGACGCCGCCACGACTTCTTCCGGCAGTGCTCGGATGGCGGAGACTCGTCCAGCCATCGGGCTGTTGGTGGCCTCGGAATTGGTGAAGAAGGAAACCCATTCGGCTCCTTCGCTGCCTGCTCGCTTCATGAAGGCGAAGTTTTGCGGCACCGTTAGCAGCTGGCCTTGCTCCACGTTGTCGTCAAAGACGGTGTCGCCGTTGTGGTTCACCACCTGGATTCTGGCGCTGCCTCTTAACATGTAGAGTATCTTGTGGGCGTTCACGCACCATTGTGGAACCGTTCCAGCTCTCTGCTTACAGTAAATAGAGCGTGTTAATGTGACATTGTGCGGTTTAGGGACCAAAATAAAAAAACGGTAATAGTTTGGGGATCATTGGTGTAGTTTTTTTTTTTTAGGGAAAACTACACCGATGATCTCCAAATTGTTATTGTCTTCTTTATTTTGGTCCTCAAATTATATTTTTCGGTAAAATTGTTCTTTTTGTTACACAATTTTCTTGTTTTGGTCCCCGACGTTAAATAGCTAACGATTTTGTTGACGTGTCATTTTTTAAGAGGAGAGAGAAATGATTAAAAATCAGCAAAACCGTTAGCTATTTAACGTCGAGAGACTAAAATAGAAGAACTATGTAACAGAAGTGATGATTTTGCCGAAAAACATAGTTTTCGGATCAAAATAAGAAAACGGTAATAGTTTATGGACCACCGGTGTAATTTTTTTTTAAATGTGAAATTTTGTGGAGCTTACGCTGCGGAGAACACCCATTTCGGCGCTGAGGCCGAGTGCGTTGAGAATGGGGAGGTTGAATCTGTTGAGAGTGGAAATACGACCGGCTTGAGGGTTGAAAATGTCGGCACGCTCGGGGTCGGCGATGTTCTCCTTGATTCTCATGGCGCAGAATGTTTCCTCCAGCCCGTTATCTCTTCCACTGCGGCGGTGTTCTCGGCGGCTTTCCTCCTGTTGGCGTTCTTGGCGCTCTTCCTCCTCCATTCTGGGTGGTGAAACTACGTCGAGTCTGTCCTTGACTCGAATGATGGTGCCTTTGTGTCCTCGGACCTCTTGGAGCTTCCTGATGATGTTGGTGTCGACGTTGAAAGCTTGAGCCAGGAACTCACTTTCGAAGGCGCAGAGAAGGTTGCTGCAGGATGAGCTCTTCTGCTCGCGGCGGCTCCGGCTGTCTTGTTCGCCTTCCTCTTCCTCTTCTTGTTCCATCTCCTCGCGCTCACTTCTGCTTCCCTGAAACTGTTGTTGTGCAAACCTCCGTAGTCTTCTCTGTTCCTCTTCTGGGTTACCGGCAAGATGGAATCTCTACAACACAATAGAAATCGATCATCAAAAACGTTAGAAATCTGAAAAAAAAAAATCTATTTTCCTGCTCAGAATAAGTGAGAGAGATGGTGTAAATATATATACTCTCGGATTGCTGTCGAGTTGATTAGCACTGTTGGCAGTGTGGAGGAGGTTGACAGTAACAAGGCGCTCATTGCCGTCATTGTAGGACCAGTGCACGACGCCGGCCGGCAATGCGATGACGTCGCCCTGACGGAACCGGCGGATCTTCTGGTGCTGGTCCCGGAACCTTCCGTGGCTTTGCGTTGATTCCTGGAACGTGTCGGCACATCCAGGCATTACAGTGCCCTGAATACCCCTTCCTTGGACAATATATAGAAGCTGAGGAGCATTGGTGAAGGAAGGCAAAACAAGGCCATTAGGTTCAACGTTGTGCCTCATGACAGAGACGCCGGCACACCTGAGCTGTTGGGCGTTGGGGTTCCACCACTCGGTGGTGCCGGCCTCCGATGGAATCCGGGTGTTAGGTTCAATAGTGTTGAGCCTATTGATCTGGCACTCATTTTGGAACTGGAACTGCTGCTGCTGCTGGTGGTGAGCTAGGCAGCCATTGAAGAGCAGAAGCACTAGCAGAGAAAGCGAAAGAGAAAGAGAGAGCAAAGTTGCCATGTCTAATTAATGTGTATGGTAGTATTTGTGATGAGGAGAGGAGAGGGATGAGGTATTTATAGAAGAGAGGTGAGGGTTGTTTTCGACATTGTGCAGAATGCATGGCTGATTCACGTTAATGGCTTACACATCACTGCATCGGGCATGGCAGGTGGCACTCAATACTTACAAACTTATGTACCAGAAAGAAGAAATTTCCAAAACTAGGAAATGTCGCCATTACAAATAGGATGATTTTTTCGGTGTTTATATTTATCTTTTTATGTTCAAAATTATGTTTAGGGTTTAGAGTTTATAGTTAGGATTTAAAAAATTTAAGGTAGTATGTATATTCTTAAAGTATAGAGAGTAAGATTTAAAATTTAAAATTTAAGATCAGAGGTTAAAATTTAATTTTGTAATATTTTTTAATATTAGGAAAATAAAGGCATCGAAAAGGGTAAAAAAAATTTATATTACACAAATATATTTATTATAAATTGTGGAGTGATATAAATTTAGGATAAAAACTTTTATATACGGTTCAAGTAAACTTTAATTTACTTATACTTGTCAAAATTAGGAGTTAAAAATTTAAGGGTTAGAATTTATAATTTTAAATTGTATAGTTTAGAATTTAAGATTTAAGTTTATAATTTAAGGTTTAGAGTGTTAAATTTTAGATATTAAAAAAGAATTGTGTAATTTTTTTATACAAGCTATGTATTAAAATATAACTCTAAATTCAGTGGTCTTGTGTTCAATTTTCAGAGGGAGTTTTTAATATTTTATATAAAAATGATTTAAAACACAATTACCTTTAAAATGGGTATTTTGATTAAATTGTCCCTGAACCTTTTTTTGGGGCCGAATTGATCTTTAAATTTGGTAAGTTTAATAAAATTGACATCCTGAACTTCAAAAACTTAATATAAAATGGTTTAATGGTTTAGATTATAAGGTTATAATTTAAAGTTTAGAGTTTAGTTTATAATTAAAAGATTTAGAGTTTAAATTTTATAGTTCAAATATAAAGGGCTGTGTAATATTTTTATACAATTTCTATATCAAAATATAAACTAAAATTTAAATCACTAACCCTACAACATATATGATAATTATTTGATAAACTATCTTTACAAAGTTTTTTCACAAGTGGGCTTTTAAAGCCACACAAATCACTTTTAGTAGCCCTAAACTCTAAAATTTAAATCATAAAATATATTCTCAAACCTCAAATCCTAATCACAAACACTAAAATCCTAACCACAAACTAGATGTTTGTGAAATTGTTTTCCATCATAAGTGCATAAAATAGTTTCCCAAACATTAAATTATAAATTTTAAACTCTAACCCTTAAAACATTATCTTAAAATCTTAAATTATAGATCTAACAAATTAAAATTTTAAACCTAAAATTAACAAGTTTATGAAATAATTTTCTTTAAAAACAGACTAGGTAAAAGCCAAAGGAATCTGAAGTGTTCAGGTGATGGTCACGTGAAAGTGTTGTGGGAGGCAGAGGACGCGGTGAACCTACAGACGGAAATGATTTGTCGTTTGTTTTTGTGGAAACTGAGGGCTTATTTTAGCGACAACTGGGCCGTAGCATGTCACTCGCCTTGCCATCTGTTCATACCTTCTTTTTTCACCTCATCTGAGAGTTTGGGTTAGATATCGAAATAAATTCAAATAGATAGTTAAGTTAGATTTTATTGTAACGATTAGGGGTGATAATGAGCCTACCGGCTCGCGAGTTACTCGGGTTCGGTTCGGTTAAAACTCGATTAAAGTTCAGTTCGAGTGAGTTTGACTCAGGTTCAGGCTCGACTCGAAACTTTAACAAGCCGAGGAAAAGCTCGTGAACAGGCACGTAATCTACATATGCACTAAAATAAATTATGTGTTTGTATTTTCTTTCTTTAGTCGGTTGTTGTTTGATTTTGTATTTTCTTTAATTATGTGTTTGTATTATAAGAATATTTATTGATTATTTGGATTAATCTAATTTTTGACTTTTTCCCCTTTCCGGTCATTGAATTTCGTTTTAGTGTTGGTTATGAAAAGGATCTTTAACGAATTTTTTATAAAAAAATTATAACAAAATTTTTCATTTCAAGCCGAGCCGAGCCCAATAGTATTGTTTTCGAGCCGAGCTCAAGCCTAAAATTCCGAGCACGGCGAGCCTCGAGCCCGTGCCCAATTATATTGTTTCCAAGCCGAGCCTGGTCAAGCTCAGGCTCTGCTCAACTCGTTATCACCCCTAATAACGAAAAATTATTTGATTACATGAGATATCATGTATTTGTATATTTGTATTATTCGTGTTTTCTGCATGAATTATTCGTTTCTCTCATTGTGAAAGTAAACAAGGCTGAACAACATTAAACCTCGTCTCTTGTACGTGTCTTATTTTATGTTAATCTCACTTTGTTATTTTCCGCATGCAAATTCTTAAGCGTTTAAATTTTAGTTTTAAATTTTATAGTTTATATAAAAAAAGTTGAGTGAATTTTTTATACAGCTTGTATATCAAAATATAAATTTGCACGAGATTGGAAAACATAGCCACTGAGTACCAACTTGATTGGTAAAAATATTAAAAGAACTTTTCATGCATAATCACAAAAAGTGTTATAATCTGTAAGACAAGATTTAGACCCATTTCCCCTTAGAAATGAGGATGATGTCAATGTATAAATATCAATCTAGCATATTTTACAAGAATTTCAAACTCTCAATACATGCCTACCGATTTAATACTCCATGAACAAATCTGAAGCTCAACTGGTGGATGAATCACAACTCAAACATGATGCCATCCTAAGCTTTATAAGAATTCTTAGTCTTCCATTAGAATCTAAATCTAGAGCAATATAGGAACGAAATAATGGTTTGTTTATCGTTCTCCACCAGTTTCAGCCTTCGGCATAATACGAAATGCCACCAGCAAAGAATTGGGCTAAATAGGTTGTATCAATTGCAAAGGTAACTAAGTGGTATCGATGTTACCCGGTACAGAGAAGAGGGAGCCGAGGAATATTTCTGCATGGTATACGAAAGAATGTAGGATTGCCGAGTGGAAAAATAACCTTGCTAGAGATTGAGCTCCTTGATTTGCTTGTAATGTCTGAAGTAGTGAAGCTTCTGGGGTTACAGATGGACACCTGGGGAAACAAAAATTAAAAGATGAGGTTCAATAGCACAAGTGATGCATGATGAAGATCATCCCTTCTCAAATTGCTATGTACTTTAACAATCGAGTTGTCGATGAGAAGAGTAATATAAGAACTGATGAAATTTAGACAGATTTTTTACACAACATATCCATGTCGAGCACATATCCATATGCAAATCTATGTTACTCGGATTCGGGTGTATGTGTCAGACATGGGTATGTGCTTGACATGGATATGTTTGATCTTTGTTAAGCGGTTAGCCTACCTTCTATTCTATACATAATGCAGGAGTGTATCGGCTGAAGAATTCCTTAGCCTACAGCTCTGTCCCAAATGGACATCGCCGAAGATATACCTACATCACCATACATCAGGTAATGAAAATCTTAAAATAAATTGGTTAAGAGGAGGAAAAGCTGGAGATAAAATAAAATATGGAACCTGTATTCACAGTATTCAGGCCATGCACACCGAGCTTTTCCGTAATCCCAGTAGCAGTCGTCATCCCTTAAGGGTCCTCGCTTAGCTATCAGCATTACTATAATGAGTAAAACTCAATTTAACCTTTGAGAAAAGTAAAACAGCATGTTTTACCTTTTGTAACAAAATTGGATGGTGCATTAACATGAATATCATGCCAAATCTGGAGCCATAACTCTCGCATTAGAGCCGGTGATCTAACTATGTTCCTGTGATTTGCTACAAGAAGATGATATCAGTTTAACCCACCTGTAGTGATAAGGTGGAAGTCAAAGAATGTTACTTAACATTGTAAACTCGTGTTTCTTGTAAAAGAAATTGTCTAAATAATGCTCCTCGACGTAGAGAAATGGGGAATACAAAGTAAACAAGCTAAGTAGCTAAACCATGAAAGGAAGACAAGCTTTTAAATATTTATTTTGATTGTCTTTTAGTAGGAATGCAGAAGAGGTGTTCCCCAATTACCAAAACTTATCCAAAACCAGAGAGAACCACTTTCGATAAGATAACTAATCGGATGTCATCCCATATAATGCTGGGCTATTTAAGATTCTTAAAATGCATAGGAGCAAGGCAATTCAGTTCAACATAATCTGAAATCATACTTCTATGAAAGCCGTTCATTGAGAAAAAGCATTACAGGTAATGTCACCCACCTTTATCAAGCTCCCAAACTGCTGTCCTCTTTCCCGGAATGCTTTCCGAGTCTTCATAAAAAGTTATGTATTTGACTCTAGGTGACCTTGTCATATTGGGGACTATATCTTCATTATGATGCTCAACATTCAACTCCACTTGTACGTCTGACCCATCATGCTCTGACTGCAATATTCAAAGTTTACTATTTCAAATTCTCAATAATTCGGTCATATTTAGGGTATAGAATATTAAACCATAGCGAACATACTCTTTCTTATTGTATCAAAGGGATAGTGCATCACATGTTTTGCCTATTCACTACACAAATAAATACCTTTTTTATTATATAAATGGTTTGAGAGAAACATGCAATAAACTATGTTATATAGCTCAGCTCAGACAGATCGTCAAACTAACCAAAGAAAACTCGCAATCAGATATATATGACGCATTGAATATCCAGAAGATTGAAAGCTTTTCAAATCATCATAAAAATATGAAGGTGCTTGCATCCACAAGATTTACTAAATTGACCAGGTATACCTGTGGAGCTCTTGTTATGTTCACTCTGGGCCCAAGCCAGTTCTTGCACCAAGATAAGGAATGATATGGTACCTGTCACAATTACAGGTACATCATGCAAGTGTTAGACCTTAACTATAAAATGCAGATCAGCAATTGTAATCTATAGTAGCAAAGAGCTTACCGTCTCATCTCCACTTGTAGCTCCTGGATTTCCTTCAACCTGATTCCCTGACCTGCAAGAATAAGTGCTATGTTAGTTAAAAGTTAAATCTATAGGGATCAAATCATTTGTCAATATTTACTACTACAGGAACTGCTTTACTTCATTTTCCAAATTTCAACAAAAAGTAATTACTGTTAGAGCTGTTTTAATACTAAATAGAGGGAAAGAGATACTATTTATGCATTCATGCTGTTGAACAGATTAAATGGTCCACTGTGGACAATGCTTACCGCGAGAGCAGTGAACCTTCAACTTCATATATGATATCAGTAATTATCCAATTATCAGGGTAAGGTTTGCCACTTGGAGCAAAATAATAACCAACCTGCTCGCATTATCATTCAACGTGACATCATCATTAAAATTAACCACAATAAGTAATATAAAAGAAACCAAGATGTATAACAACCATAGTGTTTATTTTATAATTTTTGTCAAAGTTATTTAACAAACAGTGTTTAAGGAGTTCCTAATGCATAACAATGTGCTAAAAAATGAACAGGATAATTATAATTTATATTCAAAATTTTAACCATACCTCAGTCCTTGAATCCACTCCATAGATACAGAAAACATTCTTAATAGGTGGTCTATCCCAAGGTGTAAGAGGATTCAGAACAGGATCATCATGATATGACCTGAATAATACAGCATTGAAACAAATAGTCAAAATGAGGTAGAAATTACATGATTTGTATTAATTAAACTCCCAGGACAACGATTATTATAACAAATAGATGAAAGTGTCAATAAAAAATAGAAATTTCAGCTTGTCAAGTATCAGCAAACAATGAAATCAACCACAGATTTAGGAAGAAAATATTTGGCAAGCATCTGTGACCGGTATTCGGGGCAAGCAGATAGGAATTGATGAATGTTTGTCCATTTAACATTACTCTGACAAGCCTGCTTACATGACAGTTCCATGAAAACTAGTTTTGTTGCACCTCAATATAATTTTATTAAGTAGAACATGTGATTCATCTCTTGACAATGAAAGCACTTTGTTCAGTATATCAAAATCGGTAAACATTAAGAAGATATCATAGATCAGCCAATAATGACCTAGAAAAAGGTAATCATAATTTTCTCAAATGGCATAAGCTTTGTGAGAATACCCACTTCTTCAGTTGGTGCAAGGTCCTCTTGCTATCTGAATCATAGTCCTCTATAGCTTTGAAAAAGGTCCCATCTGCTATTTCACGAGCTGAAAATGACAACTGTGTTGGGAGTCCACATTCCATGCTAGACAAGTTGGTCTGGGCAAACTCTGAAACTGATGGATAGGCATCAATCCCTGTTAATAGAAGACACTGCTGTGAGCATCATAGCAGTTACCAACATGTCACAAAAAATAAAAAGAAAAACTGATACCAATGCCTTACCACGGGTTGAAGGAATTTCAATGTTGATTATATTAGTTGAAAAACCAGAGTAGTTTGACTGAAATTCCTCTTCCTCACATTGATAGGTCTGATGACCCTTCCTGGTTCCCCCAGAAAAATGCTTCAAATACATGGCATCTGCCCTACAATACTTTGAAAATGGCATCATCCATAATGACGAACCAAATGAATTGAACATCAATCGAGCTGTTCCCTGATACCTTGCCAAAATATAAAGTAAACATATGTTAAAATATGCACCATAATATAACGAACAATATTGATCCCCACATTTTCAAGCCAATGAAAGTCGGTAACAATAGCAGATTGATATAGAGTTCATCCCAGTACAGAAATTTAATTCGGATCATTCGAGACGAATCATATAAAATTGAGGACATAAGGACTTGAAAACAAATTAAGGAATTCCATTGTCAATTTGCTACATATGCTGTATGGAACATCAATAGCTTAGCAGTTAGGCATAAATGTTTTTAACATCTTGAATTTGCCCTAGTTCAATTGTATTAAAGTTTTCCATATTGCATAACTGTCATGGAATCATAGGAAAACATTCAGGTAGTTTTAAGGTTTCGACAGCATACAACCCATTGGAAATCAAATAAGAACCTAGACATTCGTTTCTACAAAATCTGCCTACAGTTACCTGTCATTGAATGTGACTGCAGATTTATTTCTTACAAGTTTCTGCCATAAGTTTAATCTTCACATGATATTTCCTTAAAGATAGCTCTTAAAGGGGACTAGTTTCAAAATGTCGTATGATATACTCCTGAACCAATAACCAAGAGTAGATTGAAAAGAATAACAGCTTGGAGAATTATGTCTTATGATATACTCCAGGGCACAATGATCTATAGTTCCATACCAAATTGAATATCCATTAGTATTCTATATGCATGCCCGCTATTAGTTGTCTTATTGAAAAAGAACCATAACAGGGTAAGCTGTTTTCCACTTGAACAGGTACACAAAAGCTGTTAAAAAAGTTCATGCAGTAAGCAGTACTTTTTGAGAAAAAAGTAGAAAAGTAACCTCCGAAACAGGAAGGCCAAATGTGTTCCCAGAAAGTAGTGCTTTGACCGTCTCAGTTGAGCCAAGAAGAGGAGCTCCTAGGTTTAAAAAAGAGGGAAGATAATGAGACCAAGAAAGGGAAGACAAGACTATTCCAGGAAAAACATCGTGTGTAAAGAATTTGATGCAAAGGATCATACCCACAGCAAAATAAGCATATATGTGATCATCCAACCATTGGATGTACTGTTTTGGTGCAATTTCTAGCTTTAACCACTCCAAAAAGTAGCGGAAGACATTATTACCCAATGAATGAGCAAACACAATCGATGGCCCCCCACGAAGTTTAAGAGCAGTTTCAAATGTCAGTCTGCGATCAGAAGCAGCAGCACTGATTTAAATAGGCCAACACCATTTTCACAAGATTGCAATACATTTGCACAATCAGAAATCTAAGTTAAAATTAGGTTAGGTTAGTTTACCATTAACAGGACATCCTGAAAATTCAACTTAAGCAAACTAAAACAACACACTTTCAACTTATCCTGTAGTTTAAGTATCAGAGTAGCATCTCAACCCAATGTATGACTCTAGGGTCAAAGTCTAGGGAAATGTGGAATTGGATTCTTATGTTTGAGTGCATAGAGAAATTGATAATTCAAGAGCATGATCCAACATATATTTTTGCCTCGTGAATAAGCATTTAGAGCCAACAATATTCTATCAGACTTGGATTTAGACAAAAAGTAACTATAACTAAATTATACATCGTTAAGATAATAAAAGAAATTCACATCAAAATCAACTTTCTGACCACAAACCGTAAAAGTAGTGTGACTTGGAAAGTTACTCAAAAGGAGGCTTCATGAAGAGTTTAAAGCAAAGAAATAATTACATTCATTGAAAAAAAATGTAAAGAAAATATCAAGCAAAATCTTGTAAGAAATAGAATTTCCATGAGGAATAGACATATTTACTTTTAGTTTGGAAGAATCTATCGATGATACACCAAAAGGTTAGTCACTGAAAATAAATAAATAAAACAAATTTTACTAGGCTTCATGCATCAGAAGTAGCAAAAACAGAATGAACCAGTGAATATACATACTTTAACTTATGGAAATAAAGGTCACGCTCCTCGAGCATCGATGGTGGCAATCTCCAATCATATGGGACAGCTATGATTGCATTAGCCTCGATACCAAATTCGATGCACCACTTAACCCATTCTTTCCACACTGAAGAAAGAGGACCTGTTACAAAAAAAAAATAGTTAAACATGAAGCATTTTGCAGACACTTGAAATATGTTTTGGAATCAAGGAAGTGTAAATTAGAAAGAAACAAAGAAAAGGAGAAGAATACCTGTAATGTAACCTGGATCAAGTTCTGTAATAGCAGAAAGACCACTATCAGGCCTTGACTTGCATTCTGGGTGATCAGTTTGGTTGTAAGGATCAAGTAGCATACATTTAAGCCAACAATTTACAGCTGAGAGGAGCTGCAGATAAAAGAAGTGTGACAATCTTTTTTTTATGAACACAAGTGTGACAATCTTAGTATATTAAAACAACAAACCACACCATACAACCTATGTTACTCCCACTTCATTTTTTTCCTGAAAGGACCCATATCTGGCAATTATTCAGACATCATATAGAAGTGTGATCCTCTAAATATATGAAAAAAAACTGGAAAAAAAGTTGAGTGTATCCGTTTCAAATGCATGCCCATGTCCAACACCTACCCCAAGCAACATTGCATACATCTGCTAAATACCTAGGTAGGATGGTTACTAGGTAACAACAGAAGATTAGATGAAAATTGTTCAAAGAGTGTATGGAGTACTAATGGCTCAGAGGAAGCATCAAAACTGATGATATCGAGGATGGTCCTGATTTCTTCACACAATAGTGATAGTCAACTTTTCTTGTTTGCTTTCTTTACTTTCGGTCTAGTGATAAGAGAAATGATTGCGGTATGTTGATAAAATGGGTGTCAATATTAAGTATGATGGTAACAATAGTAAGGAGCAAAATTCATTTATAATCCATTAACTTATATATCAATATTCTATTTCCATTTATAATCTTCAAAAAGGAAAAAAAACACTGTTAGCAAAGGGCAAGACAAACATACATAGGTTTTAAAGAAAAACATCAAATTCAACTTCTTAGAATAGAACTAATAGTACAATCTAAAATCCCATGCAATAGAAAATTAATTACAAATAGAAACAAGACTGTAATTTAAACCAAGTTTATCATTCATTGCTAAAAATATTATTTCCAAAAACCATGATGTCAGATTACCAAACTAACTCATGATTAACCATTTATATACATATAATGAAAGTTAAAGAGAATTACTTGATTATGCTATCTCTATAAATCACCCAAACTTTTACTTTTTCTAACTTTTTTGTTTGTTTCAATTTCAAGAATATTCCGCAAATGGGTCTAAAAATCAGACAGAATATAAGCAAAAAAGAAACATTGGGAGGGAAATACACAGAACAATAACAACAACAACCGTATAATCCAAAAGAAGGCAGTTTTCTAAAAGACAAAAATAAAACCAGTAAAACGGCGACAAGAGGCCCAAAAGCAGGGAATCCTTACTTTAGTAGTGTCGAGCCAAACCAAGTCGAGGGGATTGAAATCGAGGGGAGAGTAAGGGCAGTCGAGAATGGACCAAGCTCTCAACTGAGTCGAAGCGAATCCCGGGATTATTATCCCCGATATCTTTGAATAATCTCCTTTCAGCTCTCCTTCGCCGAGTTGTAAAATTCCGAGGAATAGAACCGCCGTCAGAGTCACCGCTAAACGACGGCGATTTCGTTCTTCTCCGCCCATGATTGATCTCTTTCTTTCACTCTCATTTGTAATTTACCTATTCCCAGCAGCCATTAAAATGCTTAGAAAGTGTTCGATGGCTGACTATTCAAATTCCATTGGGGAAGTTGGAAATCTCGATTTTTTTTTAATAAAAAATACATTTTAATTTTTAATAATTGAAATTATTTTAAAAATGAATAAATAAATAATCAGAATCTAACACTGAAACGGCTTCGTTTAAGTTTATCTAACAACATTCCGTGGCGCCAAAAGGAAGAAGCTGAAGTTTCCGAAGCAGTGAAGAATGCGAAGCTGAGATCCGTCCATCAACGCCGGCAATGGCGGAAAACGACGTCTAATGGATTTTGAAACGGCGCCGTTTAAGTGTTAGCTAACAACATGCCGTGGCGCCAAAAGGAAGAAACCGTTTCTGAAGTAGTAAAAAAAACTGGATTTCATTAATTTTTTTTTGATTAATTACAAAATAAGTGTCCAGATTATGTTTATTTTTTTAATAGGTGTCTAAAGTATTTTTTTACTGAAATATGTGTTTAAAGTTTTATTTTTGGCTTGTTTTAAAGTTAACCAAAACATTTATTTTAATACCTATTTCAATAAAAAATAAAATCTTAAACACCTATTTCAGCCAAAAATACTTTAGGCACTTGTTTCAACCAAAAAATAATTTAGACATCTTCCCTTGTTGCAAAGAAGAGAGATAATTTAGACAGTTATTTTATAATTAAGCCTAATTCTTTTATAGAAAAATTATAATAAATAGATGCACTCAAATTCAAAAGGCATGAAATAAAAAAGATTGAACATTACTTTAAACACATCATTCATCTTCAATAAAAGAAAATCAACAACTATCATAGAAATCTCATTGTTTCTTCTTATTATATTGATGTATAAATAAATAATAATAATTTGTAGTTTGTTTTGTTAACGATTTTGATTGCATCGATAAACTATCACAAAGTAGATTTAATTATATTAAATGTCGACTTCTCTGGTAAGTGTCTCGTGATGATCGAACACCAAACTACTATAAAACCAGAAAAAAATTATGTCACAAGCGAAAAATCATGCCACATAGACAAACGAACAAACGGAATAAATTGAGCAAAAAAAATGAAAAAAAAATGTGAGACTAAAAGTATATAATAAAAATATTAAACAATAACACCAGAACTATTGTCGTATGCAATACTCTTGATGAATAAAATAAAAAATAAACATAGAAAAAATCTAGCATCTTAAGCTTTAAATTGAATTACTTATGATAATATTATAATACGTATAACATATTATTATCTAAAAAAATACTAAAATTTATATATTTTATAATCAATCTAAATAAAAATAGTTACTTGCAAATAAAAAGCATTTGAACCGGACTGAACCAATAACATCTAGTTACAATCTACAAAGCTTATATCGGCGAATCACACTTTTTCTAGTATTACCAGCAAAATCACAGTTTGAGCACATTCAGAATCACAGCAAATCAATGGTGGCATACAGGCAAAATAGGAAAATAAGAAGATGAAAAAATTATGAACACCGTTCAGCAATCCACGCCACATTGTTTGAGGATCGGACCGGTTTGTTTGGGCAAGAAAGGATCGATCCGTACCCAAACCAGTGAGAAAATCGATGCCAACAGTATCGACCAAAGCACAACAATGGTGGGCGTCCTGTTCTGTCTCCCCATCAAACCTTTGAGGAAAGGGTAGAGGTGAAGAATGACCCAGAATGCGAAGAACAATTTTCCGAACAACGGACCCCATGAACCGTAGCCGTTGTTGATTGCATCCGAAACTCCGGCGACGACCCCGACCATGTTCAGTATTATCAGGGTTGTGGGAGGGATTAAGAGAGTGGTCCATTTGAAGAGATAAAGCTCACCGAATTCTGAATCCTCTGCTGCTTTGGCTGTTACAGTGAAGTTGGTGTCGACCCCGGCCAGGACTTTGAGGAGGCCTTGGAACACGGCGAAAAGATGGGCGGAGACGCCTCCAATGACCCAGAACTGCTCGTTTCGCCACCAGTCTTGGATGCTAACTCCGCTCCACCGAAGTTCAAGCACTCCTGTTGCTATGATGGAAAGGAAAAGTGCTAGGAACCATATACTTGTAAGGTTACTTAGCTGCCAAGAAAACACAAATTGTCAAAAATGTTTGGTTATGTCAACATAAAAAAACGGATCGATTGGGATGATTGAAAAACCGTCCTGTCGTATCCCGTCACCATCCGATAACGAGGATAAATACTTACAGTTGGGATGATGAATTTGCCAGTGAGGAGACAAACAGCCGGAATAGTACAATAAGCAAGTAAAGGGATGGAAGTGAAAGGGTAAACAATGGTGTTGATATAAGCAAGCCTCTCAAGCCATTTCAGTTTTCCACCGTACCCATACCAAAGTGGGCAGTGACGACTAAGGAAAATTTCTACCGAGCCAAGTGCCCATCTCAAAACTTGGTGCAACCGATCAGAGAGATTGATCGGAGCCGACCCTTTAAATGCCGGTCTTTTCGGTACACAGTAAACCGATTTCCACCCTCTACAGTGCATCTTGAAACCTGTTAAGATATCTTCTGTCACTGACCCGTAAATCCATCCGATCTGCAAAATACGGGTTCGTTAATATGTAACTTGACTCCCAAACTAATAAAAAATCAACAATTTCGATACCAAATCGTCAAAATGTGTAACATTACTCACCTCTTTGCCCCACTCAGTTTTTTCTTCATAACCACAGCTAATTACATGAATGGCTTCTTTAATAAGGGACGTGCTATTAGTTCCTTCAGGAAGGCCACCATTTTCCATCAATGTTGAAGCAATGAAAACCGGTGATTGCCCAAATCGTTTCTCAAAATTCTTCTGCGACATTAATGATGATTTCTCCAATTCTTCGTATCCTTCTAGTCCTTCTTCGATTTCTTCAAGATCGAAGACCGGCACAGACCCTTTTTTCACATAGTTTTTTCCCATCATTTTCTTCTTTCTGGAGAATAGAGGACCTCCGAACAAGCCCTTTTTCTCTCCTTTCTTCTTTGATTTCTTCCTCGAACCTCCACAACAACAGCAACACCATGAAGGCCAGCAGTCGCAGGTCATTTTCGGTCTCTTCTCGGAGACTGGCGGATCGTAGCCGTACAATGCCTGCCTGTTGAAAACACACCCTGTGCCTACATATACAGGGCCTTGAAGTCCATCTAATCCCAACATGTTGATCTATAAACAGAAATTGGAGTTTTAGCCAAGAAATTTTCAAAACCAAAATAAAAGAATTGTGAGTGGAAAGTAAGGCTTACATCAAAGAAGACAACGTTTCGATTAGCATATCGATCGTGGCGATCAATACCATCAAATCTTTGTGGAAACTGAACATAGCAAAGCTTCTTTCCAAACTGAGGATCCATCAAAAAGCACATAGCTTCCCTTATGGCCTTGCTGTTGTTGATGTAATGATCACAATCCAGATTCAATATGAAGGGTGCATTAGTAAGCACTGCAGAAACTCGAACCTGGTAATGGCATTCATGTCCCAAACAAAGATCAGCAATAATGGTTTGGTTCGATTTTGAAAGAAAGAAAAAAACACAATTCATAGGCAGTAGTTTGGTGTTTCAAAAACTGAACCAAAATCGAAATGAATGTAGTAAACAACTGAATCACCAGAACAAGAAAATTAGACTATAAGATGAATAATCACCAGAGCATTCTCAGCACCAGCTTTCTTGTGGTGCTGATAACCAGGCCGTTTCTCACGAGAAACATAGACAAGACGAGGTAGCTCTTTGCCATCGACATCAAGTGCACCGGCACTTCCTAGGTAGACCTGCGAAAACAGACAAATACATGATTCGGACAGGAAAAGATCCATAAAAGTACATTTTGTATATTATGAACTGGTTTTAGATCATACAAGAGTGTCTTATTTATATTGAAAACTAAAGATATAGGAAAGAATTAAGAGAGAATATCATACCATTATCTCTAATTTATTATACCGGAATCGTATCTGAATCGTAGTCTTTAAATTACCTGAATCATTCCAGGATGATCGCGTGTGTTATTTCCGGGCCATGGGGTGCCATCTTGCATCACCCACCCTTCTTCCGGTTTCTTCTGAGCATTTGCTACCAATGCATTGATCCTTACTTTAAATTCTTCATATTCCCTCTGCAATAGCATAAGATATATACATTAAACCCTTGGTAACTTGTGAATGAGACATCTGCATTTGCAAGTTGCTCCAATTCGATGAGGAAAAAAATATTCGAATTTGATTCGGTTATTATCCAGACCAGCATCTTAAGTGGAGCTTGATCAACTCAAGCTATTGAGCGAGTCGAATTCAATATTCAAATGCTGGACTCTAGCAGCTTGCAACCTTTTAATTAACATTAAAAATGAGTTCGATTTCGAACACGAATAATTGAATTTAGAGTTGAGGATGAGAATACAGCTCAAATCTCACTAGGAAAACGAGTCTAATCAAGGAAATTTTAACAGTTCCATCTTCATCTTGAACTAAAATCAAGCATTAAAATTTAAACATGATCCATCTCATTGTTCACTAGATAAATGAGCCTAATCAAACAAGCATCGAACTCAAACCGAATGTTGATTCAAAGCTTAAGCTCGAATTTGTCACAGTTTGAGTTCGATTCGACTCGATCACACTCAAATTTTAACAGTTCCATCTTCAAATTTTGATTCAAAGCTTAAGCCCGAATGTTGATTCAAATCTCACTAGGAAAACGAGTCTAATCAAGGAAATTTTAACAGTTCCATCTTCATCTTGAACTAAAATTAAGCATTAAAATTTAAACATGATCTAGCTCATTGTTCACTAGATAAATGAGACTAATCAAACAAGCATCGAACTCAAACCGAATGTTGATTCGAAGCTTAAGCTCGAATTTGTCACGGTTTGAGTTCGATTCGACTCGACCACACTCAAACACAGCGAGTTAAGCAACTTACTTTCATGGCTCTCCTTTCTTTAACAAAGCTAGGATGAACCTTGTCTTTCAAATAATCAATCTTCTCATTGAAATAAAACTCCGGCGCCCTCGGCTCAACGTTATGTTTCTTACAAAACGGAACCCATCTCCTAGCGAACTCGGCCGTTTCTGCCAAGGAATCGAAAGTAAGCATGGAAGCGCCGTCATCGGACACATAACAACACACTTTCTCGACCGGATAATCAGCGGCCAAGATCGATAGAACCGTGTTGCCCGTTATGATCGGCGGTTCCTTGAGAGGATCGACGGTACTGACGAACACATCGACGGCGCCTAGTTGATTCGGCTCTCCTTCACGCTCGAACCTCAAGGAGAGGCGATCGAGGTAAGTTTCGCGCCTGATGGGGAACCATTTGGGGAACTGATCGAGGATCCAAGAGAAGGCGAACCAGACTTCGCAGATAACGGAGATCAGCCATAACGGGTAAGCGTCGTAGGCCGGCGTTAGAATACGAAACCGGAGGAAAAATGCGAGGACGATGAAGCGGAGGACGATGACGATCCGATAAGGGCTTATCAAGCTCGATGAAATTGGGACTTTCCGCCATAGAGGTTGACGAGCTTCAGCCAAGCTGCAAGAGAATCTTAACCGTCACATTTCGGTTTTTGAATAAACAAAAGGATTAATTTTACAAAACTCCCTCAAACTATCGCCTAAATTTCAAATTAGTCCCTAAAAATAAAAATAAAAACATTATAATTAAAATATATAGATCAAATTAGTCATAACTAAGGGTGAAAGAAGTTCATTAACTGTTGGGGAAAATAATTAATTTTTTAAATTTTTTACGCTTAATTAAACTCTTAAACTAATAAATTAAATCAATTAAAACAATTTTAATTATTGAATTTTAATAATTTTTTTCTTTAGATATCACTGATATTTATAAATGATTTTAATAAGATAAAATTAAACTATTTATTTTAATATTATGAAAAATAAAAAGGAATTTTTTAGTATTAAATTTCAGATGTCAAAAAAATAGATATTAAATTATTATAAAGTTAACACTACACATTAAAATAATGATAAAACTCGATAAATTTAAGAATTATTTTTTAATAATTTAATAAATTTTAATGACATTTTAAAAATTCAATGATAAGTTTATAACATTTAAATTTTTAATGGCTAGAAAAGTCATTTTCACTTTATTTAGTGATCAGTCGTTAAGGGTGTTCATGGTAGGTTAACCGTACCATTTAGCTTAAACGATTGGTTAACCGTTATAGTGGTTATTATTCGTAATTTAATCGTTACTAACTGTTAAGAAACGGTTAACCGTTAATTTTTTTAAATGGTTAACCATTATAGTGGGTAACCGTTAAGGAACAGATCGGTTACATGTTAACTTGTAACCTATTACGATTTTCTTTTCAAATGTTCATTATTTTTTTTAAATAATAAATATATCTCTCCAATAAATATTGTATTAATATTTTAAAAAAAATTAACTTAAATAGAGAAATTTTAAACACAAACTTTACATTTAGTTAAAATAAAGTACCTATAGGTTAACCATTAGCCGTCTTTTTTAGCGGTTCGATTAACCGAAACTGTTTATCCTTAACGGTTAAGTTAATTAACCTATAAAATGAACGGTTATACCGATTAACGGTTACGATTGAAAGTTACGGTTTATTTTGCACACCCCTACCAGTTGTGTACTTTAAACCAAATAAAAACACAACTTACAGGTAATCATCTTCTTCAGGAGGATCATTTCCGGCATTATCGTTGCTGATCAAACCTCGTTTCTCTTGCTTTACTTTCCATTTCTCAACTCTTTCTTTCCATTCCTCGCTCCCGTATATCTCTTTTTCGCCGTCTAAATCCTTCCCGCCAGCTGCTTGCCAAATGCCAACCCACCCATAATTTTATAATCTAAATTAGTTACATTATATACTTGCACGTCAATTACTCGAGTTCGATTCGAGAAAAACTCAAACTCAAATCAGTTCTTAACGAGTTGAACTCAAACGAGTATCTTATCTTTTGATTCGAGTCAGGGTTTACTTAATACTTACCGCTTCCTGCAACTGAGAAAGCTTGACCATTCGGCCGCCATTGTTGATGATTATAGTCCCCGTTTTCCTGCAAAATCAATCAACCATGTGTTTTAACCTATCTGATCATAAGATTATTATTATTACAATTATTGTTCAAGACAAAACTAAAGGGTTGTTTTTTAGATACGTGTTGTCCATCCGAGTCATCCTTGCGGTTCTTCATCTGAAATTCATCAAAATCTTCTTGGTCTGAGTTTTCTTCCTCATCTCCTGGAATTCTCGGACTACCTGCGGAACAACGAAAGACAAGACAATGTTACATACATATATATATATATATATGTCTGTATATATGTAGGGTTGTAAACGAACCGAACATTCAGTGAACCGTTTG
This sequence comes from Hibiscus tridactylites, assembly GCA_958450335.1. Lineage (NCBI taxonomy): Eukaryota > Viridiplantae > Streptophyta > Magnoliopsida > Malvales > Malvaceae > Hibiscus > Hibiscus tridactylites. Next base: position 102,167,666 of record OY288270.1, on the reverse strand, counting down.
TGAACCGTTCGGCGGGAAATTCGTTAATGTTCGTTTATTTATTAAATGAACGAACATGAACAAGATTTTTTGTTTGTCTAATTAAATGAACGAACATGAACAAAAGGCTTGTTCGTTCATTTATGTTCGTGAACGTTCGGTAATCCGTTCGTTTATGTTTGTTCATTTATGTTCATTTAAATTTATTCACATATGTCTTGAGGTGTTCATTATTCGGTTAAACCGAACTAACCGTCCGAACCAAAACAAATTTTGTTAATCTATTAGATAATTTTAGGTTTCGGCTAATGAATAAGAGTTTTTTCAAATTTCAATTATTGATTAATTCGGTTTAAAATCAGCTAATTAACTGAATTAATCAAACTAACCTATTAAATATTTAACAAATTATATATATTCGTTTGTGTTTGTTTATCTTCGTTTACCATTTAAACGAACGACCACGAACAAGAAATCTTGTGTTCGTTTATGTTCGTGTTCGTTCATTTGATCGGATAAAGTTAAGCGAACGAACATGAACACACCCTCATTCGTATTCGTTCGGTTCGTTTACAGGACTCTCTATATATGAAACAGAAATTAATGATTGTACCTTTGAGGCGCTTGTAGCGAGTGTTGCACTGAGGGCAGCACTGGTTCCCTTCACTCCTTTCGTATTCATAACAAGGCCGGCAAACCGGGAAACCACACACATGACAAGCCACGAACGCCTCTCCGTTCTGCTTTTCCCCGATCTTATCCCCGCAGACTTTGCATATCCTCGCCGGAGATTGCTGTGTCGACGCCCGATTCTGCCACATCCGACATCAAAAGATCGTAAACAATAAACACATCACAACTACAATCTTTTAAGAAGAAGAGTAGTTGTACCTCGTCGACGGTAAATGAACCGAATCCGGCAGCCATGGCAAAAGGTGGGAGGGAAATGAGGAGGAGAGGGGTATATAAATGGGATTTCATTACAAGACAAGTAAAAACAAGAGTGTCTGTCTGCTGTACCAAACTGTGAGTTGGGAAGTCGTAGGTTTGAGTTTAAGAGACGTTAAACCAAAGCGGTTGGTGTTTTTATTTTTTTCTTTGGTTTAATAGTTCGCTTCTACTCAAAGGAAACAATCCACGATATATGCTTCTTTGACTTTAACAAATAAACTTGGATGAATTCATAGATTTTGCCTATTCTTTCCTAATCACGTTTAGTATATGTTTTTACAAGCAACTATCGAGTCATGGGTGCTCAAAGTTTTAAGCTTGAGTTTCATCCTATAGTAGGAATGAAATTTTAGTTTAAATTTTTATTATTATAGTTTAAGTCTCACTATATTATCACGTCTAAAAAAGACGGGATCATTAATCCACATCAGAAAAGAAAAAAGATGTCTTGAAATATATAAACGGTGACACTGTACATCCTGTGAGATATGTCTTTTGGGAAGAGAGTAATGGCCCTGTGACAATATGCTAGTCATATTAAAGTTATTATGATCTTATATATATTGTCAATTAATCTTTTCATTTGCGCTTTTTTTTTGAACAATTTCTGCCTAAGGGAGAAGGAATGGAGAATTGTTCTTATTGAGGCTAGAATCTATGACCAAAGGGAAGAAATTGGATGTCAACAAGAGTCTTTAACCATTTGCTCTAAATTATATTGACCCCATTTGCGCTTTTAAACGATCACTTCTAGTTGTAATCATACAAATATATTCATTATATTATTATATTTGTATATCATATTGATTAATTTTGATAACAGTTGTACAAATGTATTACATATAAAGTAATTATTTGATGTACCGTTAATGAAATTTTTTTTATAAACAGACTTTTTAAAGTTGTTGCATATCTCTTTTAGGAACCCTAAATCATAACCCTTGAATCTTTAAACCTTAAACTTTAAACTTTGAGCCATAAAATATATTCTCAAATCTTAAAACTTAACCACAAACACTAAAAACTTACACTCTAACAATAACCTCTAAACACTAAAAACTAGATGTTTGTAAAAAATAAGATTCTTTTCACCTAGAATATATTCCTATTACATGTAATTGTAAACTCCAAAAATAATTTTATAGGTCAAATTCTAATAAAGGGCACTTCAAGATCTATTCCAAGTGATTCAAAGTTCAAACCCCTAACTTACCGACTAGGAGTGCATGTTTTAGATTTTATTATTAGTCCATTTACTATGTATAAATTGTGGATTAGCCCATGTGCTAGAGTGCACACATAGTTCCCAATCCATACTTTTTTAACTTTAAAAGTTTAATTCCGGCTCAAAACAATACAAGAATAATATGATTAAATTACAAAGATTTAAAATGATCAAGTTGAAGATTAAGAATTAAGTCTACAACTTATACATGATATAGTAATAGTAAAATTTGACAACTACGTTTGGATCAGGACTGAAATTTTAAATTTTCAAAAATACTAAAAATGACTAAATTAGAGTATATAAACTAAATTTATGGTTTTCTCACAGGACAGCTAGTTACCCGGTCATTATTAAAGCAATGGTATTAGGTAAACGATCCCCTTCCTGCTAAAGAAAAAATAAAAACACCAGAAATGGAATGTTTAAATTGCCACCGGAATATTCATCATTCACACATTTCTGGTCCCACTATTCAACCATATTTACATGGTTTACTATACCTAGAGAGTTAATCGAGATAACTAGCTTTTCGGGGGGGTTTCCGGAGATGGTTCGGTTACAAAAGTGCCTTGGATCTCTGTCTGATCCAAACCGTTCAGATACATGTTCCAAAACAACCTACAATTTATCGAGAAAAAAACAAAATGGGAACATCTCCATTACCGGTAGTTAGTTCATCCGGTGATCATGGCAGATTAAGACCCTGCACCATAGAAGCATAAGTTGTTAAAGAAACAATCAAGTTTTATAAAATTGCCAGTTACTGATGAGATGATAGCAGATAACGGGAAAACCGGCCTCATTTAATATTGTTGTCGGCACAGGTCTTGAGATCAAAAGCTGAGTTTCATTGCAAACGCAATGCTTTTCCACAGCGGTGCCAAACATTTAAAATTCTTAAAACCGTATTGTCTCACCATGAGAAGAAATTTGGAGGGGGACCCTGAAATTTTACATGACAATGACTTACTAGTTGGATGTTTCATGTTCCTGCAAAACGTACTGCCGCATCTGCACTGGAATTGCTTAACAGGATGATCAACATCACCAAAGTCGAGACCATAATCCTGCAAACAGAATATATAGCCTCTTAATACAGAATATATATATATATATATAAGTTCATACCCAATTTTCATCTCAAACCGCATGAAGAAAATATAATTTCTCCCAATCCCATGCAAGCATTCTAGGTTATACAAAACAAGCACAATGCGTGCTTGTGTATGTGTGTTTATCATGCATTAATTTGTAAAATTTCTAATCCATCTCTTCTCATGCAACGTCAATATCCTGATTGTACTTGCATTTTTTTTCTTTTTAAAGCTTATGAAATGTAACCAAATATCAACACATGCATCGGGACGATATAACTAGAAAAAATCACTCACCCAAGTCAGCTCTTCAAGAGCCTCAACTTCTCGTGTTGTGAAGAAGGCTAGCTGTACATGGTAAATGCTCAATTAAACTTGCTATTGCAAAGAATTGACGCAAGCAAAACGAATAGAACTGTGAAGGTAGAAGAAATCAGTATGCCGTACGTGATAGTAGTGAAGATCTGGAGACTCGACTTCAACAGGAATCTCAATCAGGTTTGCATCAAAGCATCTGGAAAAATAAGTGGAAAAAAATCCAGATAATTTAAATCTCACTTTACTGAATGAGCTCAGGTATTGCTTTGTATTTTCCATGATCTATTAACTAATGTGACTAAAACATACCACGTAGAAATAGATGCACTGACAAAAACATACCACGTAGAAATAGATGCACAAGTAAAGGAAAATTTTGTAAATACATGGTATGAAAAAGCAAAGGGAACAGAAGATAAAATATACAACATATATACAATTACCTATGATTGATGAACCTAGCAACATTTCCATAGCATGTGGCGTCCAAACAGAGGGCTTCTTCATCCGTAGAAACTCCCGTCATCCCCCAACAAGCATCTAGAAGGACTGGAGATGCATGTTTTTCTCTGTTCCTTGCATACAACTCGGAGATGGTGAGTATTTCTCCGACAAACTCACAAACGAAAGCACCTTTGGGGAGCTTCTCTAGAGTTCTAAGGCCCCAACCTTTTCCATCAGGAGTCAGAAACACCTAAAATTCAGAGTAAATTAGCCAATTGGAAGAAATAGGGGTTTATAAAGCAAATTCAAAGGTTGATGCCTTAATTTTAAAAGCAACCTGATGATAACAAGGACCAGAAACTATAAAAAAAACTTGGATGAATCAAACCTGCAATTTGTAATTTACACCTCTCTGCACCACTCGGTTGCCGCATCTCATATTGCAGCCACATTTGCTCCAACATTCTTTTATAACATTTCTCTTTAGGTGACCTTTGCAAGGTTCAGGAACGTCGTCCTTCTTTGATCTCTCAAGGGGACACTCTGCACAACTAAGGAGACATTGTTGTTGAGGATCACGAGTCATAGATATACACTCCTCTAAGAAGTCCTCCTTCAGAACACCTGCTGATGTATATACAAAATTTCCCCCAGAATGACGAGCACATGCGCAAAGCTGCTGGGACAAGAGACAATCCCCAAAGCATGTCCGACAGCAACTTTCATCTCCAATCCCGAAAAGACAAAATCTAACATGAGCATTTTGAAAGACCAGATTCTTTGATATATATTGAAACAGCGGTGGAAAATCTTTACTAATTTCATTTACCCATGAAATTTTAACTTTTTCCTCTCCCCTCGTTATGTCCATTGCATCATGAAGCCACCTTAATTCATCAGGTGTAAGTTCATGCTGCGGAACAACCACCAATTCCTTCCCACCCACATTGTCAACATATCCATTTGTAGAGCACTGGACATTGAAAGATTCATTTAGCATCCTAGCTAGCAAGCAACCGTTTTCTGCATTGCTCACAGCATCAAGAGCATCCCTTGCAGGAGATTTCTTCAGTACATCAAGAGCCGGCATCACATTAACTTCTTGCAATTTGTTAGAGGAATTAGTTGCCAATTCCAATATGCACTCGCACATATCACCCAAAACTTTGAATACATCAAAATTGGGGTCAATGAGTTTGTATGACCGGAGGCACCTCTGTTCCATGAATTCTCTAAGTTCATCTACACTAGGCAATTGGAAATTTGGTCTTCCAAGAGCAGAATTGTAGCTTAGAGAAATCTTCACCTCTCCCAATGGCGTTGAGGCAATGTCAAGGCTAGAAGGAATTTCTTCCGGAGCAGTAGCAAGGTCACAGCAGCTACGCCTCTCAATCAATGAATCTGAAGCATCAGCTCCTACAATTTTAACACCATTCAGGGATTCTGGAGGTTCCAGCCAATTTGATTTTGAAGTCGAAGAGTCCCCCGCTGACAAACCTCTTTCGCATAATGAATCTGTTAAAAAATGTTAATAAATAAAATAAATACGGACTAAAATCATTAGAAAATAGAACAAAAACAAAAAATAAAATAAAACTTAAGAAAGGTATCAATTACAATTTCAATATCCAACAATATAATAGTTATAAATGTTAATTAGCACATTCTCTATGTCATGGATGTATTTATATGCAACAAATTAGGATCAACCTCCAAAATAACATAAATGCAAACCATTAAATCATACAACTGAAAAGGTTGTACGCATATTGAATTCCTTATCCAACAGTGATATAAACCGCAACCAAAATGCAAAAGAGGGAACAGTACAGAGTACATACTGCAACTTCATTAACCTATGGAGAAGAGCATATATATGCATTACATTTCTACTTCTCTTTCTTTGGTAATAGATTATGCATCTGTCTCAAGTACTATGTGGAGAAACAAGCTGAAATCATGAATATCTAACCAGATATTATGCTAACAAGTGTACAATACAGAGGTCTAAATACTATGACATACATGGGATACATACCAATATAGCATACTCCAGACCAATATTTTTATGCAATTTTTGGATAAATTGGAATTTGGAAATGACAGACCATGAATATTGTGTGCCTTTTTCCATATATACAATTCTGCCCTCAAGAGTCAAGACACAAAAAAAGTGCATAGAAAGGATTAAATTAGATGTAAAATAACCACCAAACACGAGCATTTCCACTATTCTTAAACACTGGTTCCTGCCAGCCATATGACTTAAGAAAAATATAAACAATCCAGTAATCCACTATAAGCTTATCCGTTTCAGAGTACATATTACAAAAATCCCATAACATGTAAATGGACTAAATGGAATTAGCTCTAGAGAATTGCCGCAAGGTTAATCAAATATTGATTTGAAATGAAAATTGATCTAAAGAATAAAAAATGGAATTTCATATGGGAATTACATTAACTTACCCGGGTGAATAACTGCAATAGGAATCTCATCCCCAGGCATGATACCAGTAAACGGCTCTTCCTTGGGAATTATCAGAGCATGATTAGCAGGGACACTTTTTTTAGGACTAATACCAGGCGCAGATGCTGGATCTTTAATGCACAATGCTAGAGATGCTCGCTCAAGGCCATTCCGTTTGGAAGCAACATGAGGTGATATAGGTTCCTTTCCTTTGTAGCTAACATGCATTTGAGATAAATGTGAATTTGGTGTAGGTCTTCCTTGAACCACCAGTGGACTAGGTTCTACAGTTTGCTTTTCTTTATTCCTACCACCATGATGGAGTGAAACAGGAGAAGGAGAGGTAGGTCGAGATGAAACAGGTCCAGCTGAAGCAGGCAGCGATTCTGTCCTTGTATTTCCAGCATTGCACTGAAGTGACTGCTGTTGCAAAGAAGCAGGAGGTAGTTCATCCTCCTCAACTTTAGGAATTTTAGAAAAGGTCTCAGCCACGTTGGAGCTGTCATTTCTTTGAGAACATGATTCCTGATCATACTTTTTTATCAGGCGTCTTCTTTTTAAGGGGCGTACAACCTCATCAGGTACAGAACCTTCTTCATCAATATCTTCCTCCTGCTAGGGAAAACGATCTAACCATATCAGTCAACATAAGATAGGAGAACAAGGAAAACAAGAAATACTATACAGGGCCAACATAAGTCAGAGAAATGAGTCGCATACATCGCTGTTCTTGTCTGCTTCATGTTCTGGCAGTGGCACCTGAAATGCACAAAATTCAGCAGCCAATACACGACAAGTGATAAGACTTAAAACTAAACTAAAACAGATTATAAAGGAAAATGTACCTTACTATCGTCCTCTTCAAAGATAGCATCAGCAAGAACTCTATAATTTTCTGATTCAATTAGCTCCCAATTCTTGTCGTACAGCTTTAGAAGCTTCCTCAATACCGGTTTCACTTTATCCTTGCCGATTCCTATCTCCTGCATCGAGCGGTAGGCCTGCTTAATTCTGAGGTTTGGTGTCATGATGCTTGATCAGCTATCAGTTTTGCAGGCTTGCAAACACCAATGCAACGACAATCAGTCCAGGAATGGAAGTAGAAAAGTAGCAGCAGGAAATTAAAAATTTTGTAGTTGTAAATATAAAATGCAAGAAATCGAAAGATAAAAAAATGGCATACATAACTAACTGGATCAAATATCTAACTTGCACAAATCAGAGTGGGAAACGAACACTTCTATTTAACTTTAAAAGTCTACACTTTACAACTAAATTAAAATAATTGCATGATCATCCAAATATGTTTAAAGACATTGCCACAATTAATGATATGCAAAAAGGAGAAGCCAGTTAAACTGTTAACGTTACCAAGCCAAGCCCTAGAAGATCAGAATAAACCTCTCTTAGAAACCTCCAGAGAACTTAGGCCAAGAAATCATCAAAAATTTCACAATCTTGGAAAATAGGAATGCACGGTAAGCATTATATAATATAACAAACAAAATAAGAGGGAGAAACTAAACGCTAAAATGCTTAAAATTTTCTATTTCCCTCTTCTTTTTAACGGAGCCGTTTTAGCTTACTGCAATAGCCGTACAGTTTAACGCTTACGAGAGGGTATGCAATAATGCAGACAGTTTCTCGGCACACAAACAGAACTTAAGACATGAAATCATCAAAACTAGATGCAATGGCAAAAAAAGAAACAATGCAGTAAGCCGAGACAAACAGAAATGAAGCGTTTTGGTTTCAAATATTAATGACGAATTCATTTGAAAACATTTGACAGGGAAATAAAAATAAAAAAGCCCTACAAGTCGAGTGATTTTGAAAAGATAAAGGCAAAGAAAGAATCGGAGAAAAAGATTACCAGAATTTCGGCAAGATTTCACCTTTGTAAAGGAAATAGGGAATAGAAACTCAGAGGTTTCAGGGTTTTGACTTCTGATTTTCTCAAGAAAAAAGGCCAAATTTTTTTAAAAAGTTTTTAGAGAGTATAAATGTATAATTAACTCTGACACTGAGTCGACTAATGGTGAGTCTACTGAGTCTGGACATCTCGACTCGACGATATGTAGCGCGTGTAGACACGCAAAATGGCCGAGTGGAGGAACTATAAGGTATTGGGCTCAGGCCTTTTTACTGCAATGGCTTTGCTCCCTAAATTAAAGTTATTGTAATTTATCCTTAATTAAATGTTTTAATTTAAAGTTCATATTGAGTTAAAAATGTTAAAGGGAATTTTAAAAGGAAAATTACGGGGTTTAGGGGTTATATTTAGAGTTTACGTGTAGTATTTAAAATGTAAGATTTAAAGTTTAGAAGGTAAGATTTTAGATGGTTTAGATTTTAAAATTAAAAAGTTTAAATTTTAGGTTTTAGAGTTTAAATAGATGTGATTATGTGAATTCTAATTTACTGAACATGTGTTTAAAAAATTATTTAATTTAAAATGTAAATATTAATTATTAGATGAGGGCATAAATAAGGGTACCGAAAAGCATGGGCGGAGGTACTGTAAAAAGTGGGGTGCAATTGACCACACTTAATTTGTTGGAATATAGATTTTTAAGGAATTAATTTAATTTTTTTCATATGAAATATTAGATTTGACCTCACTTAATTTGTTAAGATATAGGGGTCAACGATGTTTATTGTAATAGTATGAGAGTCACTCATATATCGCACTACACATTGACTTCACTATATAAAATTTTCGGCTTCGCCACTGCCGAAAAGCAGGATAGGAATTCTATTCTTCCGACAATAAATGTTTTACCTTTTAGATGTAATAGAAATTATTTATCATTTTCAATGTCTTTTCTATATCATAATACTAAAATATTAAATTTTAATATCTAACTTTAAATTCTAATAAACTTTAAACCCTAAAAATTACACCTTACTTTAATTCTAACTTTAAATTTTAACCATAAATTTAATTTTTAATATAAATATATAAATAAAGACACCAAAAAAATAAATTTTATTAATTTAGATGAGAGTAATCCCACCGTAGTTCTTTTGCTCCTAATTAGACACTTCCCTCAGCAATCTGCAACAAATAAGTACATCCTTTTAAATATATCTTCAGAATGAGCATTAAAAAATGGTCCATCGTCTCTGCAGCAAATTAAAAGTTAGAAAACATAATGAACTTCTAAATTAATATTAAGTGTTGAGATTGCATTAAGAAAAAGGTTGATATTAACTATTAATTATCTAGTAATTTGGAATTAAGTTCTTAAAAGAAATTAAGAGTATAAATTATAATGTTGTGAATAAAAAATATTATATTAAAAAACAAATACTAATATTTATAACATAATAACTAGCATGTTAACAAACCTATCTAGCTGTTAGAATTACATACATATAAAACGGCCTCGTTGAATGTATAGGGTGTTTAGAGATTAAATTTATAGAACTACGGGACATTTAAAAATATTTAAGAATCTGCGGCAAAATTAATAATAAGGTGAAGACGTCACCTACAGGTGACGTCATGCTATTTTATTTCTCTAAAATTATCATGCACAAAATATTTTACGGTGTAAAAATATTAAAGCCTTTTTCACCTAATTTAAAAAAAATAGTACGCCCACCTACCAAGTACAAATGACATTTTCCCATCAACTGTTCAATTCACCTTAATTTCAAAAAAAAAAAACTTGACCCCATTTCCCTAAATATCATTCAAGGGGGAAATATTCCTTAATTTCTCCCGTATAAAACACGTATATAATTACATATTCTAGTTGATTTAGGTTTAAACAATTTAATTTTAATTTGCAATTGTATTTAAATTTAATTAAATTTAAATTTAAACATAAACATAAATATTATTTTATAGTCTAACAAAATCTTAAAAACTTACATAGAGATGGCAAACAGGGCGGGTGTGGATACTCCCTTCTCATCCCCATATCCACTTAAAATTTTCATATCCATCACCTACCCACCATTCATGATGTGTACAAATTTTAAATCCACACTCGTTCACGCGAGTATATTCTCAAATTCATCCCCACACTCGCCACCAATTAAATACTCATTACCCATCTCGTACCCGCCTATTAACTCGCATGGCAGCAACCATACATATAAAACATAAATTCAAGAACAATCACAAAACATAAATTACAAGTAATATCCTATAAAATTTTAAGATTTGTAGAATATTTTGTGAAATTACATCTAAATTTATAATGGTCAAAATTTATATGACGGGTAGGATGCGGGGCGGACAGATACATTGCCGGTAAGGTCTTAAATCTACCACTTATTTACTACCCGTGGTGGATATGACTTTTTATATATATACTCGTTCACTATCCACCAAATTTATACTCATCTCGTCTTAATTGGGTCGAATACAATATAAAATCTACGAAATTGTACCCGTTTGCAATCCCTAAATTTACATGCAAAGAAGAAGAAAAATCCAAGAACTAAATCCCCTATTTCTTATTTAGCTCTGTTTTCTTATTTTTGCGCTTCAAGCTCATTCAAGTGTTTCATTCTTCTCCCAAATTTCTCAGCCAGATAAAGAGAAAAAAAATCCCCTATTTGATCAATTAAACCCTAATTTTCTCATATCAATTGTTCATGGTTTCAAACCACAGTTTCTTTTTTGATTTATGCTTTTTTTGTTTACTTCAGATTACAGAATCTTCACATTTCCCGTAAATAAAATGTTACTATAATTTAGTTGTTTTGAAGAGAAAATTAGAAACCCTAGATTATTATTTATATTGTATTGTTGATTTTTTGTGATGGGGTCAAATCCTGTGGTTTTCGATATAAGCTCCGACGAGGAAGAGGTGGCGTCGACTTTGGAAGAGAATAAAGGGGACGACTACGACTGGTTTTCAGAAGTTCTGAAAGACGTTAACAAGGGATTCGACGATTCCGATGAGGTGGTGGTCCTCGGGGAAGTGAACCCTAATAAGAAGTCAAAATCACGGAGCTCATCGGCCTGGAGGAGTGTTAATGTAGAAGATGATGATTGTATCGTTTTGGAAGGTGACCCAGAAAAGGTGGTGTCCGATGTTATTGATAACCATGAAGATTCTGATGAGTTGCTTGTTGTCGGTCAAAAAGGGCAGGTGAATATCGAAAATTTTAGTCACTATTTTCTTGTTTAAACCTTTTGCTTTGATTGGTTTTTGTGGCTAAGTTCATCGATGGTGTTTGTTTTTCTCTGTTTGTTTTCTGAGAAAATTAGAGCAAAGCCATTTCTATGTGGTTTCCAGTCGCTCCTATTGAAATTTGTGATTGGTGTATGCTAAGGAAGGGAATATGGAGAAATAGAAATTAGTTGATTGACACGATTCTTAATATTTATTGTTGAATTTATGATCGGGAACATATATTTAGATATCTGGGTTCTTAAACATGAATGTTAAAAAAATTATTTTTGCTATTTTTTGGCAATTCCTGAATATTTGTTTTGTGTGTTTTGTTGTGGTTCTAGACTTTTTCTTTTTAGTAATATGTCTTCTAGCTCCTGTGATTTTGAATGTTCACGGTGTTTAGAGATGCCCTTTCAAGTTCCAACCAGCCGAAGCACCGTCGTCATGGGATCATCAATATGTTGTGCAGTAAGTGTCAACTTGGACGGCGAGAAGGTAAGAATTGAGTCTTTGAAAATTTATAATAATCTGTTGCAGCGAGAAGACGTGTCTTAGTCATTTCCACTTGCGAGAGCTAGTTCATTAAGTTTTGGAGAAAGGAAAGATCACGAGCTTTCCCGAGAGTTCTTTAGGGTTGAAACTTACTGCAAATGGAACTACTTCATCAGAGTTCCAAAATTTACCATTCTTTGTACTCAGATGATCTTAAGGGGAATAATAAATATGTTTCATTGATATTGGAGTAGACCAAATGGTTCGAACTTGTTACTTACTGAAACATGAAAAGATTGAATCTATTAATGAAGCCCTCAGAGTTTTCGACCCGGGATATCTAGGAGCTGGTGAGGTATTAGGGGCATTTACAATACCGGTTGCCTTGTTTGCATTTAATGTTGAACCTACTCTTTTCTCATTTTTGCTTTACCCTTTCCAGACTGTTTTCTCATGGGCAAAAAATTTCGAATGTCTGTCTCATTTCTCTCTATTATCTGTTTGCAGGTTGCATGCAGAGATTTCCCCCATCCACGGCATGATTGTGCTAAATTTCCTTTCAGTTCAACCTCACATGAACAACACTGTGAACTGGTAATATTTTTGATACTTTTTAATTTGGAGGTTCTTGATTGTTGCTCTCTTTCTGAGTTTGGTGCCCTTGAATTTAGCATCCAGTTCAAACGTGAGCTATGAATGTTCGTTTTGAAATTGCAGTGCCATTGCTTTGTTTGTGACATGCGAGCACCATGTTGTTATTGGGGCTCGGGTATCTCTAATACCGATCATTGTCATGCCACTGATAAAGAGGAGATTTGGAAGACCCTGCGGAAGAATTTCAGGCTTGGGAGAAATGTTTCTGCACCTCCTGTCTCTTCTCATTCTACAGTAGCGCCCCAACTTATTCACGCGCCTCGTCGTGACATTATGCAGTTGACAACACATAGTCATGTTTCTGGACCAACTCCTACTGTCAGTTCTCATTCTACAGTAGTGTCCCAACATAACCAAGTGCCACGTCGAGGCATTATTCGATTGACACCACAACATCATGTTTCTAGACCAACTCCAGTTCAAGCTTCTGGGAACTGCATACCACAAAATTATGTCTCGAGGCCATCCGGAATTCGTGCTTGTTCGTCATCCACTAGACATGGGATCCCATATAACCCAAGTGTGGGTGGCCGACATGTTCTGAATAAAAGCACGGGTCAGCCACGTTCGGTTTCACAGGAGGTTCTAGGTGTGCATAATACTGTAATTAGAAGGGATCGAGGTTTTAAGATTAGGAACTTGGGTTCCCAATCTATCTCTTCCAACACAATGTCCAAAAGATTTGACAGGGAAGTTTCCTCAACAGTGAACCTGGCCCCATATGTTCCATCTGAAAGCATTACTTCTGCTCGCGCATCACAGTATCAACAAAATCCTGCTTCAGTTACAACATCAAACAAAAGGAACCCGAATCCTATTGAATGGCCAAAAAATTGTTCAGACACAAGTTTAGGAACATATACACATCAGATCTCCTCACAGCCAAGTATGGATTGTGTTTTCATGAACGCAGCGCCCTCCCTATCCTCAGCAAACAGTCAGCATGTTCCTCAGTCAAATGTACATGAAGATACCAATCATGGTCAGAGTCGAAATCATCCTGCAACACATGATGGCTTTTCAGGTTTTGACATTGGTTGGGTGGACGACATCGGTCAAAGCAATCAACAACTTCCTGCCGATCAGTCCTATTACAATGAGCTCGAGAGCTTCCTTTTGGATAGCCATTGTACTCCAGAAGGATCTCTTACTGCAGGACTCAATGCACCGTCTCCTCCTGATCCTATATCTTTCGATACTGGTATGCTTTTCTTTGATATCGAAAGTTCTTGGGATTGTCTAACTCGTGCATAGCGTATCGCATTTGCTTGAGCATACTCTAAAGAAGTAAGTGATCCATAGGTTGCTGTTCTGCAGAGGGGAACTCGGACCTCGGAACTTAGTTTAATTAGTTCATACAATCATCTTTAATAGTACAACTCCCAATATTTTGGAGTTGAAATCTTGACATTTGCCTCTATCTTTAAATTCCCAAGTTATGGTTTCCTTTGTTTTAATAGTAAGAGGGCCGAGTGATGATGCACATAATAAATATTCGAAAAGTTTTAGCTTATTGAACAATGCCCAGATTGTATGCTTTTCTTGATATTTTGGCCTTCAATAATCTGTAATCTACACTATTATCACATTGTCTCGAATCAGGTCTAACACGAAAGAACCAAATATATCAAGATTGATTGTCACTTTATTTGCGAAAAGATTATAGGCAACATGATTTCAAGTTCACTAACGCATGAACATGTTACAATATATCTAAAGGATAAATACTCTATACGCAGGCGGTGTAAATTGAAAGTTTCCACAAGCGCCTTAGTTTTAGGGTATAAGGAGTTAATTTAGGGTATAGAGTTTAGGGGTTTAAGTGTAGGGGGTTATAATTTGAGGAAATTTTTTTTAATTTAAGGTTTATGGTTATAATTTAGAGTTTATAGGTTAAAACTTAAATCCTCACCATATCACCCTAAAAACTAAACCATAACCTATAAACCCTAAATTATAACCCTAAACCTTAAATTGAAACAACTATCCTTAAATTCTAAACCTCTAAACCTTAAACCCTAAACTAACTCTCTATACCCTAAAACTAAGGCGTTTGTGAAAACTTTCAGTTTCTACCACATGTGTATAGGATATTACTTCATATCTAAAATAAGCTAGTAATATATAAAATTTTAGATTCGATTCGAAACGAAAATAAATAAATATGATATCAATATTCAAATTGAGAAGTCTATATGACACATCATAAAATTACATCAACGTGATAAAGTGAGATCATTTAACTTCTTCAATCTCATCCAATGCATAGTTGTTGGTAGATACATTTGCGTAATTAACTTTGTTGAATCGGACCACCACCGGATACCGAGTCTTAGGGTCCTGCAAATTACCACCACCATCAAATATCGAAAAAAAATATAATTTCGAGTTTAATCGGGATGATTATAATGATTATTTTTAAATAAAATTATGATTTGAATCTTAACATTTGCAATCACCTGATCAACGGTAACAACTGATCCATAGCTATTGAACCAGTAGGACTCCCTCCTGAGAATCTTCACCTACATGGGATCAATACCAATTCAAAAATTACTTCTCGGATTTAAAATACGATCATAAAATAAATACGTGTATTAATCACATAAATATATTCGTATCAGACATATATGGATTGACATTAAAAAGTTAGTATTATGGGGTGGAAGTGGAAGCTAACCTTGGCTCCTCTTTTTGGTCCAATGGGTGGTGGCTTAGGCTTAGGTGCTTCACCACCCTCTGGTGCAGCTGTGGTGGTTGCCGGCGTTGTCTCTGCTGCCGAAGCCTCCTCGGCCGCCCTCACGACGAGCCTTAAATTGTTGTTGTTGTTGATTTTGGAAGGGAAAAAGGCCATGTTGATGCTGGTCTTTGCAGTGGCCGTGGCATTGGGCGTTAACAGCAACCCCGAGGCAGCCGATGCCATGCCGATGCCGCCGCAGCTCGCCATTGTCTATCTGTGTCGTGAACTGATGGAACTGTGTGGTTTAAGCAAATGAAAGAAGAAAGATTGAGAGGCCTTGGATTAATTGGATTTTTGTCCCTCAATGGATTATCTGATATTGAGGGAGTGAACTCTTTTAAGTTTTTCATCGACTAGGAAGCTGCCACATGTGCACCATATCTTATTTGTTTGGATAATGTGATTCAAATTTTGTACTCTGCCCTATTTTCTAACTTTTCTTTCTAAGATTCATTAATTTCGTGCTCAGATATTGAATAATGGTTTTTTATTATTTTATTCAGGGGTAAACTACAATGGAAGTCACTCTATTATGGGTAAGATTATAATTGAGTTACTCAATTATTAAAAGTTACACTTGAGTCACTTAATTATGGGTAAGATTACATTTGTGTCACTCAATTATGGGTAAGGTTATATTTGGGCCACCTTTCATATTTAAAAAGACATATCAGTTCAATCATTTTTTTCTTCCAAATTACTTGTATACCCTCGTTAACACTATAGTACTTCATTTGAAGTCATTAATCATTCTAAAACAAATAACCGATATAACATTACCCATAAATCGAGTGACCCAAGTGTAACTTTTAATAATTGGCTGACCCAAATATAATTTTACTCATAATTGGATAACCCAAATATAACCTTATTTATAATTGAGTGACCAAATATAACTTTTAATAATTGAGTAACCTAAATATAACCTTACACATAATTGAGTGACCTACATTGTAATTTACCCTTTTATTTAAAGATTATAGTAAAGTCAAAATGATTAGTACATCCGTATTACTATTAAGGTAGAGTACACAAACTTATTCTATTACCTTAAAATAAATTTTTTATTATTTAAGTTTTAAAAATTTACGAAATGATTATTAAACTTATCCGATCTCATAACTTACAAATAAAATTGTTCCAACTCAGGTTTATTACTATAACTTTTCTACTTGAATCCTTGAATTCACGGGTTCAAATTTTCGTTTTCAAAATATATTTTTAAAAACAATCGAATTTTGGTCAACAATAAAAGAAAAATACCATTTCCTTTTAACATTGAAATAATCCATGTAAATTATTCAAAGAGAATATTAACTCAGTTTATACAACATTCACTCAAATGACAATGAGAGTACCAACATTGGACCAAACAACAAACTTGTCAGTTAAACAGAATATCAATATCACCAGATTCAATCATTTCACAAACATGATTATACAGTAATACACAAGAACGAGTCCAAATACCTATACACAACATCAAACTTACGCCAAGAATTTAAAGGAGAAGGATGGTATGCGCTTTGATCGGTTTGAAATACGGAAGATGTTGCCGCCTGTGAGATGGATCGGTATCTTTGATTCGTTGTTCTACTTCAACTTCGTACTTGCACATGCCTTCTATTTCAGTGAATTATATTTATCGCCACTCTGCCATCCGAACTGCAATACGAAATTCAATGGCATGATTTAGGAAACACAGAAGTTATGTTGATCAAACTCAAACTCTGTATTCTTAATAGAAATTCTAAAAAAAACATATTTGGAAGCATATCAGAAAGAAATCACATGCATAATTACGAGCTGCGTATATATTCAACCATTAATCATTTGCTACATTATCACCAGATACTTCTAAGATTACTAAAAACTCGGACGTAGCATGCCGGTGATGAGATCCACTTTGATATAAAGACAACTTGAAGGAACCATTTCCACCGGCAGTGATCATCCTTCAATCAAGAATTAGACGTCGCATAACGGATTTCGCATCATATAGAATAAACTAATAAAACAAAGAGTGAACCATCCCATATAACTAGCATGCCAGCCATCTTTTCTCTACTAAAGATGAGTTTATAAGAAATTGAAGTCGGGGTACCTTTTCTCTTAGTCGTGAACCCCGCATGTTAGATTGTGTTCCCCTGCCATCACCCTTGGCCGACGTAGATGAGTGGCTAGACTGAGGGTTTAGGAGTGGCTCCCAAGTTCTACCTCTGACACTTTCATAATCGTCTTCCTCTTCAATGTCACTTCCTCTAGCAGAAACCATTGCCCGCAAAAGTATTGCTACTAGCAAAGCTAATGCCTTCAACATGGAAGGAATGTCGATTAGAGTAAAGAAACAGAAGATTTACTGGACATTTGGGGAGTGGAATATAATCTTTTATTTCCTAATAAAAAACAAGATTCTTTCCATCTAGCCTTTGAATTTAGTTGCCACAAATATAAAATATATTAACTAAAAAAACAGTTCAGTGCTGGCATTGAAAAGACAAAAGGTGAAACCCAAAATGAATACTTTTTCAAAGTACAAAAACTGCAAAACATGGTCAGATCATTGCATCGTAAAATGAACTATAAACTGCAGGAAAACATGGCTAAAAGATATACTTGAATGATGACCACACCGAGGCCAACCCATTTACATATATCAACGTTGTCTTCGACAAAAGATCGGAAGCTATCAAGTTCTCCGGTTGCGTCAAATGGAAGATCCTGTCATAAAATACAGTATTTAGTTGTAAATGATAATCTGCACATGATCAAAACCATAGCATCAAAAGCTAAACCCAATGTACCAAAAAGAAAAATATACCTTCTCCCACCTACGGTCAATTGCAATAAATGCAACCAAAGCTGCTTCTATCAGAATAAAAACAATTTTGAGAAGTGTATACTGGCAGTTTTATCAAGTTAAGGAAAAACATATACTGGAATGCAGTCCATTGGATAATTGGCTGCAGATATAGAGCTTAAAGTCACCAAGTCCTTCTTGGCCAAGAAATTTCAGACACTTAACAGTGACAATGTAGAAGACGAAATATTGAATTTTGTGCTTCAATTAATAGAAAATCATTGTCTGAAATTTGCTTTATTTGGTTAAAAATCACTAATCTCCACTTAGAGATAGATGTTCAGAATCACTTCAGTTTTAACTTATCTTTAAGCCAATTTCACTAGAAAATAAATATAGACACATCTGGTAGGATACAAAACAAAGGCAGCATCCATTAACAGATTCAGCAGCTATGCAACCGATGAGAGTAACGCAACATAGCGCAATTCCTATTCCCATAAAAGAGTATATGAACCTGAAACAAATAAGAAAATCATCAAGTTTGCAATCCAAAACGTCCAACCGAAAGCACCACAAGAAGCAAACGTTGTATAGCTGTGAAATAATGAATTGAAAGAGAACCAAGTTCTCGAATACAACATCTAATAAAATAATCACAAAAAACTTTACTCTTTAAACTTTTTTATGAAAAAAGACACATCAACTAGTCAGTCAGGGACGAAGGCATTAATAGGTTGGGAGGGGTTGTTGCCCTTCCCTCCCAATTTTTTGGTATAATTACATTTTAGGTCATTTTTAGTTTAAATATTAGTAAAATAAGGTCTTTGTCACTTCCAAGTTCAAATTTTTAGAATTTATAGGCTTAATAGACTTTTGCCCCTCCCGATTCTTGATCCTAGCTCCGTCCCTGTAGTCAGTGGTGTAATGGTTAAATGACTTGTGTTTCTTAAGTCTTTGATGACACCAAATCCGGGGGTTCAAATCTAAACGTTTTGTGTGTGTGTGTGTGTGTGTATATGACACAGATATGTTCAATTTTTGTAAGGTTTTTCACATCTTTGAAGGGACAAATCCTACTCATGTCTAGAAATGTCTCAGCTGTTCGAACACAATGCTTCAATAAAAATGAAGAGTTAGAAGTTAGAACAACATAGTCAATAAATGTGATGTTTTAAAATTACTAACTAAATATTTAGAGGTGAGAATCAACCTAGAAATTTTAATGACATGGTTCATCGGAAAAATTAAGGAACTTCACCTAAGTACAAATCATTAAATTACACGACCAAATGTCTCAAGATATACAAGTCTTAAAGTGATTTTATTAACATGTCCTCTAAAAACCCCTTCACAAACAATTAAAGTTCGTCCTTTTTTTGGCTTTCAAAATTTTTATAGCAATTAATGTAGTGTCCAATTCAATTATATAAAAAAAATAGAAATTTGACTAAATAGAGTAAGTACCAGGGAGCAGGTAGTTCAACGGAGCTCAAGTTCAACTCCACAGTACCATCACCCAACCCGGAGACCAACCCGACAGCTAAACCGTCGAAAACCCTAGCTGCTTGAGCTCCAACCTCCGGTCCCGAATTGAAGAGCATCGAATCCGGAACAGAAGATTCCGGTGACGGCGCTAGAGGAGGCGGAGAATCCGGAACGTGATGGTTCCACTGATCCAACATCCATATTGAGTAGAGAACAATCGATACTCCAACGAAAGCTTGGAGAGAATTCAACAACTTGAGAACAAAAGCAAACGAAACATGGCAGCAATTCGTCTGCATTCCCTGAGATTTTCAATCGATTTCGATTTCGATTATTTTCTTTGGGAAGTAATGAGATCGAAACTGCGTTTATTGACTTTTGCGGATAATTAGAACATTTTATTCTTTTCGGATAATTAAACTTTGAATTTGGACCGAATGTTTACTGTTAAAGACGGCTAAGATATGTTGGGCTTTGAACCGGGCTCAGGGTTTCAGTGGCTAGGGATGAATTTTCGGTTGAGTTGAGTTGAATCGAATTAAAAAATGTTGAGTTAATCGGATTTATGTTTAAATTTTATTGTCAACATTTGTAATGTTGTGATACTACGAGTTTTGTTTTATAATTCAAACTTATTTGAAAAATGTACGAGTCAAGTTGAGTTGTTTGAATTTATATTCAAATTTTATTGTGAACATTTATAATGTTATAATACTAATTGGTTTGAATTTAAATCACTTTCTATAACTATATATATATATATATATAGGCAGAATTGAAAGACTTGACTCAAACTTGAAAATTGATCAACTAATTATTAAAAAAATTGAGCTATTCGAAGTTCTATTGTATAACTCAAACTTTATTTGGAACTTTTTATTCAAATTTATGAAATTACGATTTGAGTCTATTCAATTTTCTTACGCCGAGTCGAAAAGTTCGACTATTTTAGAGTCGAGTTTTGCTCACTCCTACCACTAGGGGTGTTCAGTGTCAAGTACCTCCTTTGTTGGCCCGTGTCCCGACCCCCTATATGGGGTACCCTGTTCATAATTTTTTATTTTTTAAATTTTTAAATCTTAAAAAATCACATATTAAACACATAAAATTTAAAAATTTATAATATATAATCCAACACAAAAAAAAATTAGTGATTTAAAGTTAGTTTTAACTTTAAATGGTGGAATATTTAGATATGAATTAAAGTTTATCACCAAAAGAATATATTAAAAAATTAATCTCGATCGTATTTTTTTCCTTCAAATATCATACTAACAAATCAGTACAAATATGCACGAACCAACTTGTCTCAGTGGTTAAGGGAACGGTTGTTCTTAGAAGACACGGGTTCGAGCACCAGCAGCTGTAGCAGGGTGATTGAGCGTTCATTGTCAAATGGTTGAGAGTATATTTAGAACAGATACTACTTGTAATCACCTTAGCTTTTATAAAAAAAAATCAGTACAAATATTTAAAAAAAATAAACTTAAAAGTATACAGTATAAACATAGAAATAATTTAGAGATTTGAATTTAGTTTTGGAGTAAAAATATTAAAAAAATTAAAATAAACATATAATTTAAAATATAAAAAATAGATATATCGGGTCGGGTACTCGGTAAGAGAAAAATTTTGGCCTAAGCCCGGGCCGGGTCAATCGGGTCGGATAATTTTTAACAGTACCCCTACCAATGGATTTTTTTTAGCGATTTTTATGATTCTTTTGTTTAACTTCAACATTGACGATTATACAAATCAAATGTTATTAAACTTTCCTTTTATTTAACTAAAAACATTCAAAAGATAAGAATAGTTTTAACTCATCTTCTTCTCTAGATGTTCACCATGCCAAGCATCCCAATTATATTGGAAAATATATTCCTTGTACCGATAGTCGAACAAATAGATTCCGTCGTCCCGAGAAATCCAGTAACAGTTGTTTCCGGCACAATAGAGCGAGAGGAACCTATCGTCGACCCAGAAGACGTCGAGGTACTTCTCGCCGCCGCTCCACCACATGTGACAAGAGTACTTCGTCTTGTCTAAGAAATATTTAATGCGGAACGACCAATTAAACTCACCTTGGACAGGAATGTAGCGGAGGCCGAAATCGACGCCTTTCGATTTGCAGTGAGCATTGAGCGTCTCGTTGGGATTGCTGAACCCGTTGACGACGTGAACGCAAAACTCATTTATCGACAAATCGGCGGCGAGTGACCGAGCCGTGACGAGTGACAGAGCCATGCAGAGCATCAAAACCAGCAAGACCTTGGTAACATTTTGGGCGGGATACATATTTGGTAGTAATATTTTTCTTTTGCTGTAAAATGTTCATACGATTCAATTTGCTTTTGCCCTTTGGTTCTTTTTATAGAGCAAAACTATGTGGAAGTTACAAAATTATTATTATTATTATTATTATTATTATTATTATTATTATTATTATTATTATTATTATTATGAAAACAAATGGTATCATGGTTTTAAAAATATTTTCGTATAAAAATGTCTTCGGTTTGAATACGAACAATCATACATGAGAGTGATAGAATCGAACAGTTTTAAATTGTACATTAATTCACTGTACATTTTAAAAGTTGGATTAGTTATAATAAAAAAAGTGTGTTTTTACGTAATATCTTATCGAACGATAAAATACTATCACTTTATCGTGTTACATTGATGTTGTGTTAAGTTAATATTTTATTCTTTAAATGTCAAACTAAACAGACAATACATTAAAAACTCGAGATTTTGTGATGTAAATAAGGTAAGAAAACAATCATAAAGACGATTTATTGCAAGTTGTTTTTTAATTGCAATCATACAAATAATTACTACTAAAGTAATAAGTACATATTTATGACATTTTATTACCATAACAATCATAAAGAAGTTTTCAAATGATGCATTTAATATGGAAATTCCTTAAGGGCCAATAAGTATTAATCTGGATTAAATGCTTGGATTTTAAAAGAAAAAATAAATTTATTAGGAGTAAATTTCTCCTCCTCTTTCTTTAGGTAAAAAATATTATTTTTTATTGTTTTGTTCCGACTAATCTGGATTGACCCATATGTACATTTGATTTTGGTGGGTGAATGTCCCAGCAAAAATTTTCTATATACACAAGACCTTGAATTTGAGAGTTGAGACCTACTTAAACGATACCAAATTGCTTACCATTTGAATCAATTTGTTGGTTATCTCTATTATTTTTAAAATATCTATCTAAATGATTATCCAATTTAAGGTTTTTTTTATATAATAAATTAAAAGATTCTCTCAATTTAATCATTATTGTTAGAGAAGTAGTTCATGTTTACTCACTTGAGAGTTATCTAACCCTTCGTCTACTACCAACGAATAACTTCATCTCTAATTTTCTCTAAATTCAGATTGCAACACCTTTGCAAGAATTATTCAATTACTTTTTTTTTGGAATAGGAAGATTTTATTAATTAATTGTTAAAATTAACATTTATACGTAACTCATCAAAAAACCTTCCTAAACCTAGTTGAAGGAAAAGTAATACAACCGAGTTGTTTGGGTTTCTTTTCAAATCTATAATGTTATTATATTGATTAATTTCAATTTAAACAACTTTTTATAACAATATATGATATGCATATATTAATACGTGGTAGACTCATCCTATTAAATTATACTGATTAAAAAAAGAATTTACAAAGAGTCTCAATCATAGGACTTTATAATGTTCAAATAAGTCAAACTAAGTTTAGAAAATTACAAGAACAATATAACTACATTAACATTAATGTATCTGAATCGTTTCCTGGCATTTGGATATAGATTCTTATAGCAACTGTAATTTCAAGAAGACCATATATAGGATAAAAAGTATAAGTAAAATGGTAATCATTATATTAAGAAAATATATATTGTTTTGTACCTTTGGTCAAATTGTCTTTTAGAAATTACACTATTTATTAAACTGTTATAAAATAATTGTTAAATTTTATCGAAGTGTCATAAAATAATTATTAAATTAATTAGATTGTTACATTATTTATAATGCTCAATAAGAATTTATAGCAGTTCGATAAATTTAAAACTTTTAAAAGTCAATAACAAAAACAATAATTTATTTTGTAATTGAGTAACTATTGGTGACGTTTTCTAGTAAGCGTCGCTAAAACCCGAACAATTGATTAATTGAGAAGATGAAATAAGACATTTGACTGGCCTAACATCTAGTGTTTATTTGCAATGTTTTGATAGGAACAATGACAAAAGGAAACCCTAATAAAGTTGTTTACATACTGGAACTCAGTCTTGTAGCAATCCCGGTTCCCATTCCCGACGAAACTCGTCGGTATTTCTAGCAAGGTCTTTGATATAAATCCCATCATCCTTTGCAATCCAAATGCAATTTTTCCATGAACACTTGTGAAACAAAATCACGTCTTGCCAGAACACATCGAACGAGGCGTGAGCTCCATCGTCGCCGTTGTCGTTAGCCTTGCTCACGTAACACCAAAAGAGGGTCCGATGAAAAACATGTTGTCGAAAACTCCAATTGAAATTGGTTCCGGGATCTAGATTCCGGCCGCCTAAATCGTCGTCCTTAGACTTGCAATGGACGAACAACGTCCGACCTTCGCTCAGTCCGTTGATGACATAAACATGCCACCTCGTGAATTCCGGGGGCAAACCCTGACCGTGTGCAACGAAAACAACGGCGAATGCTAGAACAAGAAGGAGAAGGAAGCCATCGAAGGAGCTCATTGTTTGAAGATAAATTTCTCAATATTTTTGAGTTAAAAACACTTGGTTTTGCCTTTGATTTTATAGCTAAATCTTGGGGGTGGGGGAGATTGTATAAATGCAATTTATGTGTATTAAAAAGTTGGTTTCATGCAAGGAATTGAAGGGTTTTGAGAGATTGCAATGTAATTCAAGTGATGTTAAATGGAGAGTTCCAACTTGGAAGCCAAAACATTTTAATCTTTCAGTTATTACAGAAATCGTTTTGTAATAATTAAAACCTTGGCCATTTGTAGTGATTTTGCAGCTAATTACCTAAAAGTGCACTTAGAGCTAATTATATGCTATTTAGTCCATAGGAGGGGTCGTGGGCCTCCAAATATTTTGGTATAATAATATTTAAGATTTTTTTAGTTTATATATTAGTCGAACAAAGTCTTTATCCTTACTATTTTTAAATTTAAATGCTTAATATAACATGACGCCTCTCGCTGTCTAATCCTAATTATGTACCCATGAATCCTTCCTACCACTCATTCATGAGACCAACCAATAAAATACATCAATTTTATTAATTTTTAGTGTAATATTTTTGCTAAATGAATTTTCACTTGGTAAAAATTATTTTTAAATTTGATTTACAATAAATAGGAAAAAATATTCTCTTGGTAAAAAATAGATAGAAAAAATTAATAAAATGAGTACATTTTATTGGTTGGTCTTATAAATGACATGGTAGAAATAACTCATGATATATTTTTTCTTCTTTTAGGTATTTGGAGAAGTTAGGGATGTACATTTTCAAATATTTTATCAGATGCGATTTAAAAAATTGGATATTCAAAATTTTAAATCGGTACAATAACATTCCGGAAAAAAAAATTCAGATATCCAGTTATTTGAAATCTAATTATCCGAACATATAATTTGTTTTAAGTATTTTTTTTTCTCAAATTTAACAGTCTATATATCAAAATTTCAGATTCTCGAACATAACAAGCAACAAATTGTCAAATTTAACAGTCTACCTATGAAAATTTTGATTTTTTCGAATATAACAAGCATCAAATTACTCAATATAACAATATTTATATCCATAAATATTTTTATTTTGATCTAGTTGAGTATGTTTTAAATAACAAAACGAGTTTTAGCTCAATCTCGAATTTGTCTACAAACACCTCTATTCATGAATTACATGAGCACCATAGGCTACATAACAAGGCTCGATCATAGAATAACTCGAAAATGCTTCCTTCGTATTCCTAAAACACTTTTTTTTTATATTTTCAAACATACCATGTATCCACACATCAACATACTGCTCGAAATAATCCGAAATACAAACTTATATTCTACACGCACAGTCTTCTTCTGATATAGGCATGTGTAAATAAAAAACAAAAACACTTTAACTAGAAGGACCATCATACATTACTTGTTACTGCAGCAATTCCGATCTACGAGCCCGAAGTGGGATGTAGAGTTGATGAGCAGTTCGTCAACATTTGAAGCCGTGGCAAACGGACAGTACAATGATGAGAATCAAAGCGATCAGGATTCCGAGAACTATCAGCTTTATCTTCATGTTTTGTAACCACATCTTTCTCCTCATCTGGGTTCCCTGCTGCCGGAAATCTTGTGCCTACAATGCCCAAACAACAACAAATACACTCATTATCTATAACCTATAATTTTGAAGCACGGGTACGAGAATCATGTAAGAAGTTTTCCGGTTTTCAAATTGAACTATTCAGCTAGCTCCTGAGTATTTGAGAACTAGAATTGATAAATGCTTTAGAAATGAAAGAAATGCATAATTGGATCACATATGCTCAAGGATCCCAAGTTTAACTTCACATTCTTATCATGGAGTTGTCTCGTGATGCTAAAACAGTTGGTGTTTTCATATTTTACCAATTAGTCAAATAACAAACCATATCACTGCCCTACATATTATGTTGTTTCAACTTCTCAGTTTTCTTAAATTACCTATGCCCAACACAATTCCGGATACGAGTGTGAGATATAACCTTTCAAGGACCCTTTTATATATATAAACTTTCAAAAATTTGAACATCCACCCAAGTCCAAGTAACAAGCCTACATATGGTCTAATTCCTAGTGAAAATTCAGAAAACAGAGTTAACTAATGGCGCTGAGCCGCTGACTATTCAAAACAAAATTTCAAAATATATGCTGATATGTAAGAGATTAGCACAGTTTAACAGTGACTCACCTAACAAACCTAACTAATGTCCCATTTATGGTTCTATACATAGTGCAATTGTTTGAAGTATAACAATATGATATCCATTTGCTGACCTGGGAGCGAAGGTTTTCTGTCTTATCCACCAGAAGCTCAATTTTCTCACCACGGTCCAGAACCTGCAAAATAATCGTTAACAAAAAAGACAAAAAACGATCACAAACACTTTATCATCCTTGTCCGTACTTTTGCAAAGCCAGACTCTTTTCACTTAAAACCCTCACATCACGTGATAGTCCATGTTAACATGTACATAAGGAAAATATGAAAGATGACAATAAGTCAATAATTACCTTCTCAATATTTTCCATCATAACTCCTTTGACTTCTGAAACTTGAGCTTTCACCTTGGCAATCTTACTAATCTCCTCAGGATGATCAATGCAATACTGCATATGCTCCTTCAGTTTTGGCCTAAATTAAATATATGATAAAAACATAGCTATCAATGTACTTCATAACAAAAAAGACATTCTCTTTAACTATATTGCTCCAACTCTTCATTTTCAAGCAATACTTGTGTCCAACATATATATGGTATATATGGACATGGATACAAGAATAAGACCCTCCAAGAAGGCAAGGATCCTCCAGATACCTGGATTTTAGAAAGAAAATAAATTGAACATACCCGTAACAGACACATACTCGTATCCAACACTCAAACTCGAGTCCGAATAACACAACTCTTTAAGGTCAAGGAAAAGAAAATACCCAAACTCCTTGCTCAAGCTGTTTGCAGGAGCAGCTGTAGCTTTTCCTCCACCATATCTCTTAGTAAAATCCTCTTTAATTCTCTCGAGAAATGCCATAGGAACCTGTCGGCCAACGGATTCAATAGCAACCACACAATAAGCTGCAAAAAGGAAGGAGGTTAACTCAAACAAGTAATGAAGTGAACATATATTTATGATAAAGGATCAACCCAACACACAAGTTGTGAAGCAACATGAAAACATCATGTGAGCACCAAAAGTACCCGTTGAAATGAACGCTTAGGCTCTCAGTCTTTCAACGTATGAACAAAACATTAATGGACCAAACCATCCATTCTTCTTCTACAAACTATGAGGAACAAACACTTCTGTTAAAGGAGTATCCAAGTATCAAATGCGTGTTTGACACGGAAAAATATGTATCACACATAATGACGCATCGAAAAAGTACAAATAAAGTCAGGCACGGTCAAAACATGACCACGCATGTCCGTATCGTATTGTAGTACATTAATCATTTGCTAAAGTACATATGTACTCAAACTACATAACAAGTTAACAGTTCTCCCATGTATGTATAAAGTATAAGGAAACAATGCCTTCAAACTAAAATTTGGAAAGCACACAAACAGCCAATCATACACTTTATTGAAATAGAAAAAGAAAGCCAAAACTTGGAATCTACTCTGTTCAGACCAATAGAAGCAAGCAAAATTAAAATCATATTTTGTTAAGAATGTGCAAATTATGATTAATTTATCGCACACATTTGTACATAATAGTTCATATAAATGTGCAATCATGGCATTTCGAATGCTTATAAAAGCTTTCGAGTTTCTAGTTTTCAATTATCCAAAAATGCTAGAATTTGATCTTGTATCGAAATGCAATCCACTGCTATTTGCTTCAATATGTAGCTACGGCCTACGAAAGCCTTAATCGTCACAATATTTCTACGTGGATTTAATTCATTTTAATCCGAAAAACATTTTAAATAAACTCAAATTTCTAAGTTCGAAATGCTACAGTTAAATAATCTACATTCCTAAAATAGAAAGAATTCAACTGATTCTATCAATAACACCGAGAACAGAAACAAACTTCGTCTTCTGATCAAAGAAGCAGCCACAAAAGGTAGATCACAGAGAAATCAATAAACTAAATCGAAAAATTAAAAAAACAAAAACAAAAACAAAATGAGAGATAGAGAGAAGAGATTACTGAAGCCGCTATCGACGAGATAGTTGAAGGTGTGGCCATCGCAGTTGTAAGTGAACTTGTTGTTTGAAGCAGGAAGTTTCTGGAGACACTGAGAAGCTATGACGGTGAAGTTGCCGCTGAACTCCGTGTAGTCGGCTAAAACGACCGTGCCTCGTGCCACGAAGGCGTAGATCAACGACTGTTGCCCCATCGGAAAACAACTCCTCTCCCACTGAGATGGAACCTAGGGAGAAGAGAGGAAAGATCGGAGGTTTTTGATTTGGAGAGGGAAAGAAAATGGAACAAACAAAAAAAAAAAAAGAGAGACGAAAATGGAAAGGAAGGAGACTTTCCTTTGTCTTTTTCGCTTAGATGAGAAGCTAAGATTTAATCTTTTGGGCCTAACCTTTTCCAATAACCTGTGTATTTTTTAGATTACATCCTTCCCAATTGAAGGCCCAACACATTGGGTTTTTTTTTTTCTTTTCATATAATCCTTTTAAAAATATATAAAAATAATAAGTATTCCATGCACGAGCGCTTGTGAAAAAAAATCATAAGCATCTTAATTTTAGAGTTTATAAATATTGTTTAGAGTCTAGTGTTTAGGGATTTTAGAGGATGAGTTCTGAATTTAGTGGTTGTGATTAGAATTTAGGGTTAAAATTTAGGGTTTATAAGTTAAAATCTAAATCTCTAATCATATTACTCTTAAACTAAACCCTACATTCTAAACATTGTACACTTAAACCCCCTAACCATAAACCCTAAATTAAGTCTTTAAATCCTAAATATAAGGTGTTTATGGAAACTCCACTACCAGACTGAATGTATGGGATATTTTCCCCATAGAAAAATCAATCAATTATCTATTAATTTATTGGTGATATAAGAGACTAATCTCTTCAATAATGTTAAATATTTGAATTTTAATACTGTGAATAAAATATTTAAATTTCAATAATGTTAACTGAATCATATAAACTTATTATTTCATAATAAGTTTATATAATTCAGTTAATAAACTAGTTTTGTAAATCAATGACAGAACTAAAGCAAGAGTTGGTGGGGATATTTTAAAAATATATGAAAGCTAATGATAATTATATTTATTTTATATTGAAATATTAAAAAACAGATAATATACAAATAACGATAAATTTGAATTTCTAGATACATTTATGAATTTTATAATCCAAAAATCAATATCTGACTCACTACCATTCCTAAATAGGACACAGTTAAACGAAGAAAAAAAAAGTATTATATAAAAGGAAAACTACACATTTAGTACCCAATATTATTTGCATTACTGTTTTGGCACTCTAACTATTATTTTTTACAAATAATGCTTAATATTATATTTTTGTTATGTTTTGGTACCCGACCGTTAAGAACTAACGGAGATAATGACGTGGCTTGGTTTAATCACAGTATTAGTCTAAAATAAATATATATATTATCAATTTAATCCAAAATTCATCAATTTAAAAATATCATCTTAATTTTGGTAGAATCTTGTCTCATTCCTTTCACACCTCCTAGTATTCTTCCTGGTATCCCGATCGTGGAGTTTGGGTCTTCCAATGGATCCCGTATTAGTCCCCTATTGTTCCCAAAATCCTAAAGTTTTGATTATTTCTAACGTGTTTTTTAAACTACAAACCCAAAAAAGTGTTCAATTGGAAGAAGAAGAGAAATGAGGAATTTACAATTTTAATTCAAAAATTAAAATAATGTTTAAATTGATAGAATTTTAGACTAAGTTGATAGATTGTATAAGTTCTTGGACTACAACTGTTATCAATCCAAGCCACGTCACCGTTTTTATTAATTTTAAATGATAAGGGTACCAAAACAGAACAAAAATATAACGTTAGGTACTATTTTTCTAAAAATAATAATTGGGATACTAAAATAATAATGTTGACATAGTTAAGGTACTAGATATTTAGCTTCCCCTTATGCA
Source organism: Hibiscus tridactylites (assembly GCA_958450335.1). NCBI lineage: Eukaryota > Viridiplantae > Streptophyta > Magnoliopsida > Malvales > Malvaceae > Hibiscus > Hibiscus tridactylites. The sequence goes on along the minus strand of OY288270.1, from coordinate 102,136,987 downwards.
AAATGGGATTACTCTACTCTGTGTTTATTTTTAATTTAAGACGGTGCAAAAGTGCAGATATATGTAAATCAATCATATCTAAAAATTACGTCGACAGCAGGGTTCGAACCTGCGCGGGCGTAGCCCAACAGATTTCAAGTCTGTCTCCTTAACCACTCGGACATATCGACCTTGATGTTATGATGTGAAACTAGTTAACTTATTAATATAACTATTATTTCTAAGTTATAAGTTACTTAACTGATAATTAGTCATCACATCTATCGAGTATTGAATAATTAACTCCATAATGTGTTAAATTAACATATCAAAATGTATCTTATTTAAATACTAGTGAAACATAACAAAAATTTTCTACATGTTTCGGTGTTTTTTTCTTTGTTCCAATACTAAAAAAAAAAATTAAGTTCTAAATCATTTTTTTTAGTATATGAGCATATAAAGAGATACTAAAAAGGGCCATATGATTTCTATTCGTGATAACATCTTCTCAACTTAATAAACAGAGAATTACTCTCGCCAATTACATTATCAGAAAACTAATCATTTAATATTATAACAAATGCCCCTCAATTGAATTAATATTTTACTTCGAAAATTCATTTAGGAAAAAAATCCAATTCATCACTTCTCAACACTATCATTTCCACGTATAAAACCAACTCAGAAAATTTGTAATATGAAACCTGTTTTTTTTTCAAAGTCTTTTGGAAATCTGTCTAAAGGAAATCAAAACGGATAGAATTGCATGAGAAAAGCAAAGAAAGCTCAATTACCGGATGAAGATTAATTTCATGCCAATATCTTTAAAGATAACTTTTAAGAATCTTCATTGTTTGACAGAATTTGAAATTTTAACACTCTTTTAAAATAACATTAAATTTACTTTTTTATGTTTTATATAAATTTTCTATATAATTTTTTAAGAAATTTTGTCATTTTACATCATCAATGTGTATCGTGATTTGGCTGCTTGTTTTTTATTAATGAAAAGGAGGCTTGAGCCTTAAGCCCTTAACTAAGTAATACCGATTTAGTCAATCAACTGTAGAACGGAAGCAGGATTGAAGGTTCTGGCGTGCGCTAATTTTCATCAATCCGTATCAAAACGTTTTGAATAAGAAGCATAAAATCAATAAGCAAGGGTCCCGTAGCTCAGTTGGTTAGAGCGTTGGTCTTATGAGCCGAAGGTCGCGGGTTCGAGCCCCGCCGGGACCATCAAGACCACCTTTTTGGGATGTGAAAGAGACATTTCTGAAGCTTCCATCTTTGGTTCAAAAACCTTGCTTTAAACAATATCACATGTCGTTATGAAGCGAAGCTTTCATTTTAGACAATGGTCAATGTAACTCATAGTATACTGTAATTAATTTTTATTTGATATGCGTGCACGTATTAAAAAATAGCGTAAAAATATAAAATGGTCATCAAATTTTTAAATGTTACATAATATATATTATACTTTAATTTTTGTTACAAAATGGTCACTGAGCCGTTAACTGTTGTTAATTAGGTGACGTGGCAGTTATGACAATTTTAATATGGATTATTATCCTATACACTGGCGGTGGAAACTAAAAGTTTCCACAAGCGCCTTAGTTTTAGGGTATAAGAAGTTAGTTTAGGGTATAGGGTTTATGTGTAGGGGGTTAGAATTTAGGAATAGTTGTTTCAATTTAAGGTTTGAGGTTATAATTTAGGGATTAGTTTTTAGGGTAATATGGTGAGAATTTAAGTTTTAACCTATAAACCCTAAATTGAAACAACTATTCCTAAATTCTAACCCCTTACACTTAAACCCCTAACTTTCTATACCCTAAAATTAAGGCGCTTGTGGAAACTGAACCACCGCATATGTGTAGAATATTTATCCTTTTAATATATAGCATTTAATCTTCCATATTAACACATTTAATCATCCATATTAACACTCATTATTGATGTCTAATTTGATTGAATGTATAAATATTGAGAATTAAATATGTTATTATACAAATTTTTATAACTGCCACGTCTCCCAATTAACGACAGTTAATAGCCAAGTAACATTTTATAAGAAAAACTAATGTTTACTGACCATTATGTAATTTTTAGGAATAGTTTAGTGACCATTATATATTTTTTAAGGATAGTTTAGTGACCATTTGTGTATTTTACCCTAAAAAATAACTAAAACATTATTATATAACATAAAATAAATATAATATTAATATAATATTATTTTATCACCGATTAAAATAATCTTTCATCGTTTTCTGATGTCATTAGCAGTGCCAGTAGCATATAACAATTTTTTTAAAATGTCAAATTAGTGGTATATTAATATAAAAAACCAAATTCAAGATAAAAGGTTTCCTTGGAGACAATTCTGTTACTATCATTATGTATAAATAAAATAAATTATTATATATTTTTTTGGTTACTATCATTACTCGTAAAAGCGTGAAAGTTTTTTCTTAAATTTTTGTTTAACCACTATCCGATTAATTTTATTGGGTTTTTTTTATAAGTTTAATATGAAGACGATTTTTTAGATTTAATTTTCTTCAATCACAACGTCTAAATTTTAAACTCTAAATTTGTTTAGAAAACATAACACCTCCATCCAGTTAATTATATGACTCATTATAAAATTATGAATCTCATAAAATTGATCTTTAAATTTTTAAATGTTCTAATTTTATTTTTAAGTTGTGACCATCATTCTAAATTGACCTTCAAACATTAGAATCTTCTAATCTTACCCTCAAACTATGCTCATCATTCAAAATTACTCCACCAACTTTGAACATTCATCTGCCTATCCCTAAAAACAACCCTAGTTTTTTCTCTCTTATAACTCTGCGCGTGCCTGCAAGTTTTTTCAATTTTTTTGCGTTAGTCGGTGATCGACAATCACCTAAATATTGGTTGTCGATCGTTGATGTTTATTATTTTCTTGTTTTTCTTTTTCTAATAAGAATCTTTGTCTTTATGACACATGTTTTCGCTGTTCTTATGGCACGCGTTTTCTTATGTTCTTGTGACATGTATTCTTTGATTTTTTGTGGTTTTGTTTCATCTGTCATTGTGGCGTGATTCAGCATTCCCTAACGGTCGATCGTTGCTCACATAGAATTTTTAATCGGCGCTAATTCCTGATTATGTTTTTATCGGTGGTCACAAAAAGTTAGATCCCCACTCGGTTGATGGTTGTTTGTCTAAAATATTTTTTGGCTGAAATAAGTTCCTAAAATATTTTTTGTCGCTGAAATAGGTTCCTAAAATATTTTTTGTGGCTGAAATAGGTTCCTAAAATATTTTTTGTGGCTGAAATAGGTACCCAAATAGGTGCCTCAATTGACTATAAAACAAGAAAAAAAATAAAATTTTAACACATATTTTAATTGAAAAATACTTTAGACATATATTAAAAAAATAATTTAGACACTTATTTTTATAGTTTTAAGCTTTAATTTTTAATATACGTATTTACCACGAAAATAAAATAGACATCGTAAATTACCAAAGCAAAATCGCCGAAGTTTCACACTACCCCGCACATAATTTTCTGGCCGGATCTCAACCGTCCAGTTTCCCAAACAACCAATCTTCGCCGTCCATTCTGATCCCCCCAGAAAGGCAAAAACAACGATGTTCCAATTACCCAAACCCGGAATCCAAACCATTATCAAATCCAGTTAAATTCAACGCGCTTCTTTTCCCAAATCAAGCGAGTACACACTACGGTAAAACTGATTATCAAGAAGGTAATTTACATTTTTTTCGAACGATATTACCTCATTGCCACTACGCGAGGAACATGCGCGTTTGATTTGACAAATCCGGGGTCCACTAAGTGGTTTTCAATTCTATATATAGCGTAAAACCAACGCTTTCGCTTCTATTTCAAACCTTCCCTTCGCTCCGGTTTACAAGAAACCGAAGGCCGAGAGGAGAGTAGGCGTTGCACAGCGAACATGTCTGCGACTGGCGGCGGCGGAGGAGCGGAGGAGGATAAGAAGCCGGGCGATGTTGCTCATATTAACCTCAAAGTCAAGGGCCAGGTTTTGCTCTTACGTCATTTAGATAATCCCTTCTGTTTTTTCCCCGTTTGATTTCATTATTTACTTTTCGATCGTTTGTTTGTAGGACGGAAACGAGGTGTTTTTCAGGATTAAGCGAGGCACTCAGCTGAGGAAACTGATGAACGCATACTGCGATAGGCAATCGGTGGATTCGAACTCCATTGCTTTCTTGTTCGATGGGCGGCGGCTCCGAGGAGAGCAGACTCCCGATGAGGTAAATTCCTTCACGTTTTTCCAAAGCGCTGCTTTACTTGTCTTTGATGGTTGCACTGTTATTTGAAGTTTCCGTGATGCTATATATATTCATGCATAGGCTTTTGATCCGATAATTGCGATTTTGAACTTGTTGAATGTGAACAGAACCGAAGTAAATATAGTTAAGTACTACTTAAATCAAATTAACACTAAGATTTGAATCAAATCTTCGGTTTTTGTTTTAATTTCCCCTTCTTTTCTCAACCCTGATAAACAGTAAGAAAGACTTTGTATTGTGCTGTTTACTCAATTACTATACCATACAAGTATCCAGGTCTCACGATTTTATGTTCGAGGTGCAAATTTTTATACGGAGTGAAACTATAAAATTTAGATCATTAAAATAAAATACAAAAAGAATTTTTAAAAATATACGAGAAATTGAAATTTTCAAAGTGTAATCGATTCTGTTTTTCCTTGTTTTGGTTGGGTTAGCTCGAGATGGAGGACGGAGATGAAATCGATGCGATGTTGCACCAGACCGGAGGCGGTTGTTGAAGCTCATAAGCCATAACCATGCCGATTTGAGAGGAGAAGAAGAAATGGTGCGAAGTAGTAGGTATCATCATCTATGTATGTAGAGAGGAACAGTGGGTTTGTGAACTTGGTTTTTATTAACAGTGGATAATCTGGCCTTTTCTTTTAAACAAGAATTACATGAAAAAGTGTTGTATCAAGTAGTATTAATGCGTAAACTTGACAATTTTTTTTCAATTTGGTCCATAATCGTCTTCGAATTTGACAACTTTTCCTATTTTGGTCTTTAAAGTTGGATTATGTCTCATTTTAGTCCTTAACAAAATTTGATTTTAGGAACCAACTTTGAAGAAAGTAGTTTAGTTCTAGAGTTAGCTTGGATCAAATTGAGAAAAGTTTTTTAGTTCAATCACTAATGTAGATAAAAAAAATTATGGACCAAGTAGTGAAACTGAAAGCAGCAGTTAAATTATTTTTACTTATCAATTTTTAATATGCAAAACCAGATTCTCATGGTTAATATGAAATATTAATATGTATATTATTAGCACTAAATTTGAATAGGAAAATCATTTGATATACTGATGGTGTACAAATATGTTTATTTTAGTTTTTAAAGTTTTAAAAACTGGATTATTTAGATTTTATAATTTAATCATTAAGAGTTGTGTGTATTATTTAACCGTTTATATATAAAAAATTAACTTATTTGAATATTAGCATTCAAATCTAAATTAAATCTTCCAATCAACGCCAACCCTTATCCTTCATGTAGAAAGATAAAAACAAATTTAATTATTTATATTATATACACTAACTCAGATGGACTGATACTAATTAATTTAGTAGGATATTACGCTAAATCGCTTAAATAATATTTGAAGTTTAAATGGTTTGTGAGTGAAACAAATAGGTTGAGAGGTTCACTTCTATAATAAACTTTTATAGTACATAATCTAAATTAGTCGACGAATAAATTAGACATTGATAATATTTGTTATTATAGTATTTAAAGACTCACTGTTCAGTTAAAATTGAATTAACCGAATTAGTTTATTTCATCAAAGAAGAGTTATTTTTCTCAAAATTTGGTTATCAATTAATTAAATTAATCAAAATAACTTAAAATATTATATATATATATTTAGATAAAAAAAGAAAAATATTATATACAAGCCTATGTTCATCGACAAATAAGACTCAACTAATTTTAATCCCCAAGTAAACAAAAAAAAGTAAACCACCTAAACTTTTTTTTTATTTTGCATTTATTTGTAACAAATTTTAATTAATCTGAAAACAAAGTTTGATGGACTCCCTGTTTTAATTTATTATTATTTTATTTTCATTTTTGTAACTTATACTTCTATATTATTATTGATTATTGAATTTGAATTTATCTCAAAATATAAAATATGCGTGGGACGGGTTATTTTGGATCTGGATAGATAAATTAAAAAAAAAAAAAAACCCATTAAAAATATTAATCCCTTTATGTACCAAAAAATAAAATAATTTTATTCCTCAACCAACCATTAGAAGAACCAAGTACAACAGCTAGAAATAATCGAATTAATTCGGTTTAGTTAATGATTTTTGAAAAAAAAACAATTCGATTAATAGTTAAAAACTAAAATTTTTGAATAATTTAATTTTGAATAATTCAATTTAATTACTGATAGATTTAACCAAACTCTAATTTTATTTTTAAACTTTTTGAAGTGTTGCAATTTCTAAAGAAGGAAATAAACCGGGCTTTTCTCACGGGCCGGCTTCAACTTCATAAAGCCTGGAGAGTGATTCTTCAAAAGCCTATATTCGTGCCGTTGCCGATTTCTTCTAAAAGACGCAGAGTTTATCTATGGCTGCCGACGGTAACAAGAGAAAGAGGCCCAACATTCTGGTGACGGGAACTCCCGGGACTGGCAAAACGACGACGTCTACTGCTCTGGCGGAGGCCACCGGTCTCCGCCACATCAATATCGGAGATTTGGTCAGGGAGAAAAACTTGCACGACGGCTGGGACGACGACCTCCAGTGCCACGTCATCAACGAAGACCTCGTAATTCAGCTTCTTCCCTTGTGATTTACTGATTCGTTTATATTCCTTGATTGATAGAATTTGAGATATTGTTAATTTCAATTACTGCAAGAAAGAAAGCTAAAATAACCAGCAGTTCTTAGGTAGATATTTAATTTAAGCAATAATCAGTTCTTAAACTCGAAGAAATCTTGGTCCTTATTTGATTTTGATTATATGTATATGTATATGTATATGTATATGTATATGTATATGTATATGTATATGTATATGTATATGTATATGTATATGTGATTCACTCTATGCTACCTGGAGAAAGTTATGGGTACAGATAGGGATGCTCAATTTTGCCTATGCTTTTCATATATTTGGAGGATCATACTCGTGTCCGAATATGTGTCGGATACCGATACTTTACTGTAAAAGCAGATTCCGGGAAACATAGAATTCACAATCTATGTTAGTCCCACTCTTCATTTTTCTTTAAGTACCTTATGTACCTTCAAACATGTGTGTATAGTACATATAAGGATATAGGTATGGACTACATGTATGGGCTATGGATATATGGCTCTCAAAATAAGCGTATAAACTTAAAACATGACGAATACGGCAGACGTATCTAACACCTATAGCCAAGTTCGAGTAACATGGTTCACCCTCTCTTTTTTCAACATTGGGTATGTTTGTTGCCTTTCGTTACTGTCTAGTTTTCTGTATTTTAGCTTAACATGTGGTTTGTTGCATTTGATTCCAATGTATCGAATTCTGAAGGTGTGTGATGAACTTGAGGATGCGATGGAGGAAGGTGGAAACATTGTAGATTATCATGGTTGTGATTTCTTTCCCGAACGATGGTTCGATCGTGTTGTAGTTCTTCAAACCGACAACACCGTGTTGTATGATAGGTTGAGTAAAAGGTACTGGTGTTCTGTCCATAATACTCTTACCAGTCATTTATATGTTGGATACATACTCATATCAGACACTCTCATTGTGCCAATTTTGTGCCTTATGATTGACTTCCCAGTTCATTTCTTTTTTATTCGAATGCTTCGTTCTCTTGAACTACTTGTGCCCTTTACTTTTTGGATGTGGGCGTAGGGATATCACCCTCCAAGAACCACTCTGAATACTTGGGCATACTTGTGTTTTACACATACCCGAATCCGACATGCGCATTTATGTGTTTTTTCATCTAAACTCTATTTATCCGGCAGAGGTTACGATGGTGCCAAGCTTTCAAACAACATAGAGTGTGAAATCTTTCAAGTACTGCTGGAGGAGGCAAAAGAAAGTTACCCAGAAGATATTGTAATATCTTTGAAGAGTGATAATATTGAGGATATCACTAGAAATGTTTCAACCATAACTGATTGGATCAGGAGTTGGCCCCAAGCAACTTGAATGCCTACAATTTTTCGTAATTATCCGCACGTAGGCTTTGATTCACTGCACGGAAGAAGCGCCGATGAGTGCGTTAATCAGGTATATCTCTATCGAGTCATCAGTTTAAGTGTTAAATCTCCATGTTCGGGTAATGTGAGACTTGTGATCTTTAATACAAGTGCTTTTGTTAATGGTGTTTGGAACTGAGTTGAAGAATGTGACCATTGTTCTGTAGTTTTTTCTTTCTTTCAAATTTTCTTTTCCCTATTTCATAATTGCATTTGAATCTATATACAAGCCATTTGCCAGTTTGATGTTATTAAATATTTTCATTATTTGCTGCATCAACTCTTTGTATTTAAAGCTTTGACTTAAATATATTTAGAAAAGCTTTAGGCCACATTGCTTAATTTTCATGAACACTAAATTCAAACGAATTAAAGCAAAAGGACCGACTCTTTAATCATGTATCTCGTAAAAAAAACTTTTTAATTTTTTACAACTCATAATTATTTGTTACGGTTAGGAGTGAATATTCGGTCTAGTTAAAAAATTTAAATTAATCGAGTTGACAAATCTTATTTTATAATTTACTTTATTTGAGTTAATAGAGTTTATGTTTAGATTTAATTATAAATATTATAATATTAAGATATTAATTGATTGCAATTTAAACAGTATTTTAGAATATGTGTACTATTCACAATTTTTAAAATTTGAAATACACATATATTAGTTAGAGTTAAAGCACTTTACTCTAACTTGAAAATCGACCTAGATCGACCTATTAATTATAAAAAATTGAATAATTTGAATCTCATTTTATGATTCAAATTTTATTTGAGTGTTTATTTATAAACTTATAATTCAAGCCAGAAAAATTGAATCTATCGAGACGAGTTTTGCTCCTCCATTCCGCGGCCGCATACCCGCAGCAACTGCCAAAGACTCAACACTAGGGGATTGGCTGAATTGATCCATACATTAGACAAACATGTTGTAAAGCAAAAGAATCTGGGGGTAATAAACGAAAGTTTCAAACATTAATACTTATAAAGGAAAATACTACAGTCATGAAGAAAAGATGCAAATACAACAGATTCATGGATTTGATGCGGGTGTTTCAAACATCAGTCTAAACCTTAATCCTTACTACGTTCTCTCCATATCTCTGATTTTTGAACTCCATTCATCATCCTATATAGGAATCCTTTGACGATACGAATACACCGAATAAAGAAAAGGGGAATACACCGAATAAAGAAAAGGGGAACCTGAACATTGATGAAGACGCGAAACACTACGGTAAACTACAAATAACTTCCTCCTCCCGAGGGTTTTTTCTCTCCACTTGTGTTTACCTCATCTCGCAGGTTTCTTTCTCCACTCGGTACGGCCTCGGTTTATTTCCTGTCCATCGCAAGACACTCTCAACAGATGCAAAAACATAGGGCAGTCTGCATCATCTTTTCTTGCCACTGCAGACCCATTTGTTCCGTTAAGCTGTGAAACTGTTTCGGCACCGTCTGTTGGTTCAATACTGGTCAGCGAATCAACCACGTCGTCTTGTAGGCATTCCCGCCTATAATCCAATGTGATACTTGCCAGTTCATGGGTGTCGATAGTCTCTTGAGGCATGCTCTGCCAAATAGATACGTATGACGAATGTCAGCTTACAAAATCAACTGGAAGAGTTAAACCAACCACTTTTGACAACATAAATCAATAGAACAGAAGAAATTTCGGATACTCTTTCTACTGACCTCAAGAACCCATCCGATGTAGGTAACGTAATTGACATGATGGTTCATGTCCAGATCAGCTCGTCTTGGCTGCAAATTTTGAAAGCACATCAAGGGCTTTAAAGAGTAAACAAAAAACTTGAACACACTGTTTTGAAAAACCAAAACTGATTGGTTTGTCGAACCAGGTACTGCCTAGTCCAGTCCGGCATACTTTTTTAATACTTAAATTCTTTTTAACAACAATTCGATTCAACCGGTCCAGTTTTTTTTAAATGGTGCTTAGATAAACCAAATAATCTCACCGTAAGGGCAAGCCGGGAATACTGAGCAGGATCTTCTAACTTAAGAATTTTCTTCAAACTTCTGTTGTTCTTTTCTGGAAATGCTAATCTATAAAAACCAAAAGAGGATCAATAAAGTGAGAAACAAATGAGAACAAAGAAATGTATTTTTTTGAACTTAAGAAGTTTAGCTTTATTATTGATGCATGCTTTAATTCCAAAGGGACTTCTCCACGAGTTGCGAAATTAATCCTGCAAATCAGAGCATCTACATTCTACAGCATTTTCACAATATCTCTCGCAAGAAATATCGAGATTATAGTATCAAATTCTGATGATTCGGTCATCATGAGGCATGTATACTATTGACAACCTTCAGACAACTTTGATCAATAAATTCCCAGTCCAACCACAACTGCAGACTATCGAACATCACAGTAGAAATCATAGAGCCATGTCCGGCATCACCACACCTCAACAAATAGTTTAGAACTGTACTCTAAAATAATCCCTTTTAAAGAAACTTTAATTGGATTTTTTTTGTATATGAATGAAAATAGAGATTCATTGAAAAAAAATCTTAAATTGGTCTTTCTTAACCCTTTTCAAGGATTTCATGCCACAAATACATTCGCAACCACAAATATTTTTGAGTCTCTGAAATCCTAAAGGCATAGTCGCAAAACTTTTAAGCACTTATGAATATGCTATTAGGCATCCAACTTCAGTCTCAACTTTGAACGAAAAAAGCGAGCATAAGCAATTTGAAAATTGGACAAAATGATGCTAAGAAGGTAGTTAATTGTGTATAATCATGCCGTCTTTATTTAGCATCTCATTATATTATGTAATTGAAGATATAAAATGAGTTAATGTTTATGTCTCAGGCAGTCAGGCGAGGAAAAGCTCCTACCTAGGCTCCTGTGGAAAGTGGACCAAAAGCTCTTCCCGGACCTCATCACTAACTTTCTGCAGCCGCCTCGTGTCATGGTTCATCATCACCCACTTGCTGCAATCATACCAGATGTGATTAGCTTTTGGGATAAATCTAATCTTAAAAATATATAAGCACGCGTTAATAAAAATCATTGCAGTTAATCGAGAAATGGTACAGCAGAAATGAAGAAATTCAACAGCATTCATAAAGAACATTAAATCGAGATGGAAATATGTCAGGAAAGAGCAGCAGGCTTAGTAAAATGATATTTCACGGGACGGAATCTAAACTAGTAGTAAATAATTTCTAGTTTTGATGTAAGTTTTCAATGTTGACTAGTGCATGTAGAGAATTATTAGTGCCCTTATGGATCTTATAACATGCAAAGAGAAGGAAGAAGTGGGAGGATAAAAGCTCGAGATGCACCCTGTGGCTCTTCCGATAAGTTCACCAGTTGCAGCGTCCTTTAGGATCCAGTCCCTTCTGGTTCCAATTCTCCCCTCACTTTGGCACCAAGTCTCGATTTCAACCACATCACTCCTACGCCACCAAATCATATACCAGACTTTTTTAACATATGTTACAAATGGAAACCAAAAATTATTGTTATTAAACGAAGGAGAAAATAACCCACCAAGCAGGGTATTTGTATATTTCTATGTGCATACGTGCAGTCACCCATATGAGGTGCAGTTTTCTCATGGTGGGGGTTGTAGCAAACCCGTCTGTCGAAAATCCAACACTCTGAGCATGGTTAGATCCAACCTCCTGCATTGCATAAATTTCCAAAAGATTAAACTAACAAAAAGTCGAAAATGAAAGCTTCATTTCAAGACTTCATCCAAAATTTCCAAAACTTGGTATAGACAAAAGTAAACAAACAATTTGACCAAACCAAAAGGTTATGAGCAGAAACTAATATAAGAGTTCCTAGAACAAATTTCCAGAAAACCATAAAAACAGGAGCAAGTATAAATTAACATCAAAGCTAAATAGATCGGTTTTATATAGTATAGATTCTAGAATTTAAAAAGTTAACTATTTTTCATGTAAAATTTTCATTTTGAACTGAAAACTACAACCTTTTCAATGCTTTTTTTAATTGTAACTAAATACTGACTTTAGATACCATTTAACTTATTGATATAGTCAGAGAGATTTATTACTTTACCAACTTCAACATTGAATTTTAGCTTTAATTTAATCAATTTCTATAGAAAAATTTCAGTAATTAACTTTAAAAAAGAACTATCAAACTTCCAAAGTACACTGAAAAAGCTTCAATGCATGCAGAATCCAACAATATTTAAAAAAAGAAAAGAAGAAAACCCAGAAGAATCTTGAAGTTTTATAACAATTTCCAATCAATATAAATAAATAAAAAATAAATCTCTCATTGCTCTCTTAACACTGGATATTAATCCCAAATGCGTTGCAATTCGCAAACAAATAAAATCAATTTGAAAATAGAAACCCAAATTTCGAAACAAAAGAGGAAAAAAACCATACCTGCAAGAGATTAGCAAGGGTTTCAATAGTGGCAGTTTTGTTGATTCCAACTTCATAACACCTGACGATATACTTCTCTTTATAAGACAACCCGTCCTCGGCCAAACTACCCAACCGGAGCCGGTCAGCCAAACTCCCCGGCCCGGATTTAACGACCTCGGCCACTTCCGTTTTCTGGCTCGACAGAACCGCTTGAATCGGCCTCAACCCGAGTCTACTCGGCGGAGAACAAGAGATGGAGACCGGGCCCCGCCGGCGAAATGCGAATGGACCGGGGGAACCGGGGGAACCGGGGAATCGGCATTGAACCGACGCCTGAACTTGGTCCGTCACATTACAAGTGCAAAGCTTCAGCATCTCTATCTCCTTCTCAGATCTTCCTCTTCCGCGAGAAAAGCTTAGCTTTCTTCAGTATTTATTTATTTATTTTTCTGATTTGTTTTTATTTTCCTCGCGATTTTATTTATAGTTTTTTATTTATTTTATTCGTCGATGCGACCGAGGCCGTGCGATGGGCCGTTGGTGGAGCAAGTAGTTTGTAAATTGCCACTTTCTTTCCACGTTAATTACTAAATCACCATTTCCCCATGTGATTGTCTGACTCACGGTCCGCACTAAAATCTATGTGTTTGGTACAAATTAAATCGTAATTAATTATGTTACAAAATAATCGAATATCAATTTGAATTAAAATTTTAAAAAATTATGTTAAATTTCATTTATAATATTTTTTGATTAAATTGGTATTACAAATTGCCGTAAAGCGATGATAATTGGATGAGTATATGTAATATTTGAATTATTTGACACGAATTAACTTGTCTCAGTAGTTAAAGAACGATTGTTGTTTCTTGTTATTTAAGTTGTTAGGTGTATTATTTTCTTTCATTTTGGCTTAAAGAGGTTTTTAAGGAATATTTACTACAATATTATATTTCAAATTTTTTTTTCAGAAATAGGGATGCCATCATATTATTTACACAATTAGGGATGTTCACTGTGCAAAAGTTGAAGACCTTCAGCCCACCATCCGACTTTGAACAGTGTTTTTCAAGCGGGTTTACTGTTCAAAGTCGGGCTGCTTTTATACCCTTTTTGAAGAGGCCACGATGACACGTGGCGGAAGCTGAGAGGGTTGGGCACTGTTCAAAGTCGGACTGCCCTCCCCACGACTTCAAACAGTGCACCAAATAAAGGTGGGTGGCAGGCGGGTGCAGGGTTCACGGGTGGCAGCCTTTAATGTTTTTTTTTATTATTATTGGTTGATTGGGAGGTATAATTTATGTGGTTGAAAGTGAAATGAGGTGAAGATAAATAGGGGTTGTGTTGAAGGTGGAAGGTGGAAGAAAGAAGGTTGAAGAAAGAAGAGAAAGATTTTGAAGAAAATTTGTGAGTATTTATATTTTATTTGAGAAAATTATGTTAAATTTATATTTGTAATGTATGTATTTTTTTTGTAGTTATATTTTTTTATTTTTTCAGATTAGTTTTTTTAATTTTTTAGATGTTAGAATTTTGAAGTTGATGTTTGAAATATTGAAATTTTTGTGTTAAATAGGTTGTTGAAGAGGAGAAGAAGATATTTTGTGAAGAGTTTGAGAAATAGAGATTTGAAGAAATATAGTAAGTATAATGCAATTTTAATTTGGTGGTTAAATTTTATAAATTTATGAAGAGATTAATTTGTTGTTTTTTTATAATTTTGGAGTTGATATTTGAAATTTTTAATTTTTGAATATTTCTATTGTTGTTAATTTTATGTTAGAATTTATAACATTAATTTTATGTTAGAATTTATAAAAACAGTGGTTAATACTTTACGAAATGGTCACTAAATAGTGAAAAACGTAGTAAATAAATTTGAAACGTTCTAAAATTTTGTATGCTATTAGAAATATTGTTTTTAAGGTTTCTGTTAAAATTTGGTAATTTTTGGAAATCGTTTGGTACATGAATTCGAATAAAAACTGTATTTAATATTTTACGAAATGGTCACTAAATAGTTAAAAACGTAGTAAATGAATTTGAAACGTTCTTAAATTTTGTATGATATTATAAATATTATTTTTAAGGTTTCTTTTAAAATTTAGTAATTTTTGGAAATCGTTTGGTACATAAATTCGAATAAAAACTGTTTTTAATACTTTACGAAATGGTCACTAAATAGTCAAAAACGTAGTAAATGAATTCAGAACGTTCTAAAATTTTGTATTCTATTAGAAATATTATTTTTAAGATTTCTGTTAAAATTTGGTAATTTTTGGAAATCGTTTGGTACATGAATTCGAATAAAAAATGTATTTAATATTTTACGAAATGGTCACTAAATAGTTAAAAAACGTAGTAAATGAATTTAAAACATTCTAAAATTTTGTATTCTATAATAAATATTATTTTTAAGGTTTCTGTTAAAAGTTGGTAATTTTTGGAAATCGTTTGGTACATAAATTCGAATAAAAACTGTTTTTAATACTTTACGAAATGGTCACTAAATAGTGAAAAATGTAGTAAATGAATTCAAAACGTTCTAAAATTTTGAATTCTATTAGAAATATTATTTTTAAGATTTCTGTTAAAATTTGGTAATTATTGGAAATCGTTTGGTACATGAATTCGAATAAAAACTGTTTTTAATACTTTACGAAATGGTCACTAAACAGTTTTTTATTTATAATATCTAGTATTATTTTTAATTCCGTAAAATTCAACGAAATTCAAATTTTAAGCATTTATTTAGTTATTTAGTAGTAGTAGTGTAATAAATGTATTAGAATGAAAATTTTAATTGCGTAGAATTTTACAAAATTGAGTGTCGGGTTATAATATATTCATACTTATCATGTAGGATGGCTGAGCAAGCTCATCTGTTGATATTTCAGGATGAACACATTAGTAGTTTGTCGGTTCCTGAGATGGTACAATTTTGTTAATAATTTATTTATTAGAAATTCAATTCAATTATTTTAATAATATTTTGTTTGGTTAATTCCTTTATTTATTGATGTGTTAATTACAGGATTTTGAGGATACATTTAAACATCACCTGACCATGGCAAAAAATCCTCCGCACGGTCGAATCACTGAATGGTTGCAACAATCTGGATTTTATTATGCGACATTCCTTCGAGGGTACAAGTTGGTGCCCGGGTTGATTGCTGCTCTGATTGAGCGTTGGAGGCCGGAAACCCATACGTTCCATATGCCGTGTGGGGAATGCACGATCACACTTGAAGACGTGGTCATGCTTATTGGGGTACCGGTAAACGGGGCACCATTGATTGGGGCACCATTGACCGGGGAACCTTCGATCGACCAGACTGAAGTTAGTCCTGAAGCACTTTGCGGTTACTTTCTCGGGAAGGTGCCGGACAAATCAAATTTGTCAGGAAGTCGCGTGAAACTGAGTTGGTTGCAAAAAGAATTCAATCTCAATGAATATAGTTCGATTGATGCTGTTTATAATGCCAGTCGAGCTTATATTCTGCAGCTCATTGGCGGTATATTGATGCCGGATAAATCCGGCAATCTTGTACATACACGGTATCTACGCTTTTTGAGGTACCCGTAGGAAGCTGCTCAATATAGTTGGGGATCGGCCATATTAGCGTTCTTGTATCGTGAGTTGTGCAAGGGCGCTAAAATAGATAATGGTCGTAAGGTTCGAGGTATTGGTGGATGTTTGTTGTTGCTGCAAGCATGGGCTTGGCAGCGACTTCCGTTCTGGACACCGATAACTCGAACACCGGTACAGTTCCCTCTTGTCGCCAGGTAATTATTTTGATTGTAAGTTTAATTTTTTGTTAATGTTAAATTATTTTTTTATTAATTAAAACATTAATTGTGAATTGTATGCAGATGGTGCGATAAAAAAGCGCACATGGGATTGGCGAACAACAACTTGAAGGTGTTTAGAGCGGAAATTGATTTATATTGCCAGGAGCGGGTATTTAGTTAACTATATTTTTAACAATTTAGTAAGATAGATATAAATTAATAGTTTTTTTTACATTATAGTTAGTTCTGATAATAATAATAATTATTTTTGCAGTTTATTTGGATGGCGTACTACGATGATCGTATATTTGTACCAGATGAACTGTTGAAGGATTCTGACATGTGGTGTACGGTTACACCGTTGATCCACTTTTCGATTGTTGAGTTCCACTTTGCCGACAGGGTGCTTAGGCAATTTGGCTTCCACCAGCCTATTCCGTTTCCACACACTCATCATGATTATTTGCACAATTATGATGGACGCGGCAGGGCAGATGTTCTGTGGGAAGTCATACACGCTGAGTACGTTACGATGTGGAACAACAGAAACTCAACGATACCATTTCGCGCCGAAATCGAAGAGGAAGATTTCGATTTTCAGAGGTCAGAGTACCTGATTTATTTTTTTAATAATGGAAAGCCTTACCTAACTTCGGTCGAGGAACGGGAACAATGTAAAACATTTAAGAAAAAATATGGCGGTAAAGCTGAGTCTTCCAAGACAGCAGCAGCGGCCGCATCTCAAAATCCCGTTGGCTCTCGAAATTCCGAAGGTTGGCCAACAACTTGGGAACATCCAGTGCGCTCGCCAGTTCTTTGGGAAAAAGAACCGACCCAAACACATAATGCAGGAGAAGTGGGCCAGAGCTCCTCCGATACTCACGAGTTTGCTGATGTTGATTTATACACACCCGAGTTTATTCCTCAACAGTTACCTCGTTACTCAAACTTTGAACGGAGCATGGATTTTCAGGAAATACAAGAATTCCTGAATTCTTCAGAGTTTTTACCTCGTCACTCCACGGGTTGCGTGGACACGTACAGAACACCGCCTCCTATGCCCTCGGTGAATGAGGAGGATGCTGGAGAGGTGGATGCTGGAGAGGTTCTTGAGGAAGAATTGAGGCCACAACGGAAGAGGACCAAAAAACACACATATTTTTCGACTATATCCGCTCATTGTCAAAAATTACGTAAGCGGATGCAGAAGAAAAAATGATGTTATCTTTATTTGTGTAATAACTTAGAGTAGTGATTGAATTTGAATATTGAATTTTCACTATGTGTTTTGTTTTTTTATTTATTATTATTCGTTCGTTGTTTGGTTAAAATATGATATAAATGATATATTTTCGGAAAAATAGTGAAAACGTAGTAAATGAATTTGAAACATTCTAAAATTTTGTATGCTATTAGAAATATTATTTTTAAGGTTTCTGTTAAAATTTGGTAATTTTTGAAAATCGTTTGGTACATGAATTCGAATAAAAACAGTGTTTAATACTTTACAAAATGGTCACTAAATACTAAAAAACATAGTAAATGAATTTTAAACGTTCTAAAATTTTATATACTATTATAAATATTGTTTTTAATGTTTCTGTTAAAATTTGGTAATTTTTTAAAATCGTTTGGTACATGAATTCGAATAAAAACAGTGTTTAATACTTTACAAAATGGTCACTAAATAGTAGAAAACGTAGTAAATGAATTTGAAACGTTCTAAAATTTTGTATGCTATTATAAATATTATTTTTAATGTTTCTGTTAAAAGTTGGTAATTTTTGGCAATCGTTTGGTACATTAATTTGAATAATAATGGTTTTTAATACTTTACGAAATGGTCACTAAATAGTGAAAAGCGTAGGAAATCAATTCAGACAATATTTTAAATGCAAACATTATATTTCCTGAATTCAAGTACAATCCGCGAATAATCATTGAGGCATGGCCACATATCTTGGTTCATTGGGACATGTTGTTTTCGAATGACCTTCACCCCTACATATGCTGCATCTCTTGCGTTGGCCTTTCTCTCTGTCAGGAAGATCCATACTCGTGTAGATCCGAGTCGATCTAGGTCGCCCAGTTGGCTTTCTACGTAGTGTCGGATCCGGTAACCATTTATCATGCTCCACTGGCGGCCAATACATAGAATTCGGAATAGGTGGGAACTCAATTTTGTAAATTTCTAATATCTCGCTGAGTTTGAAGCATGGGTCAACAAATGTGTACGTGTCAACGTTGACGAACAAACATGCTGCAACTGCATGAGCACATGGATATCGCCACGCTTGGAACTCGCCACAGTCACACCACTTACGTCTGAAATCTACTCGAAATACGTTCGAGTGGGGGGCTTCGTGTCGGGATCTGGAAGCAACAACATCGAAAGTCTGATAATGGCGGTCGAATGCGTGAACCACCAACGTCGTTGCCCTCGTCACATTTGCATCCATTTTTTCAACCATTTTCACCGGAAATAGTTGTCCACTATTTAAAGCTGCCTGCACCTTCTTCCCTTTGACGGCCCAAACCTTAGCCAAGCGGTAGTATGTCTCGGTTACCAAGCTGGCTATTGGAAGATGACGCGACTCTTTGAGTACTCCATTAATGCACTCCACAAGGTTGGTAGTCATTTGCCCGTATCGTCTACCACCTTTATCATATGATTGGGCCCATCTCTCTCTCTCGATGTTGTTGGCCCAACTCCAAACACGCTCGCCATATTTCATTAACCCCGCCATCTTCCTTTCAAATTCTGGCCGTAGTAATTGAAAACCTGTGCCATAATTATTGTTTGACTTAGCATCGACATAAATCAAAACACATCACTGCATACACATATATAACTTAATTTGAAAGAATGATACTTACCCATGCTCATAATCTCACTGCGAAGGCACTGATTTTTGAATTTTTCAACGACATTCTTTCCGATGTGACGAACACAATATGCAGGGTATGCATAGGGAGGTGTCCAACGACTTCCCTCTCGATTAATTGCTGCTTTGATACCCGTCCCTCGATCGGAGATAATACAAACCCCGTCTTGGAGGACCACATGCTCACGCAAATTTGTCAAAAAGAAATCCCAAGCTTCCGCAGTTTCCCCTTCAACAATTGCGAATGCAATCGGAATGACATTGTTCTCACCATCTTGCATAACAACAACAAGTAGTATGTGAGCGTATTTCCCGTAAAGCCACGTTCCATCCACTTGGATCATACGCTTACAATACGGAAACCCGTCAATGCATGGCTTGAAAGCCCAGAACAGTCGATGGAAAAATTTATACCCTTGTAGCAATTGCCCTTGTCGGTCGTACGCATCTTTTGTTTGATACCTGACTATGGTGCCTGGGATGAACTGTGTCATTGCCATCAACAACGCTGGTAACTCATTATACGATCTGTCATAATCACCGTACACTGAATTCAATGCCTTTTCCCTTGCACGCCACCCCTTCATGTATTGTATTTGATATTGAAATAATTGTGCAACGGTTGCTTGAATGGTTGAAACTGGAACCCTTGGATTTGCTTCGACCAACTTCATCACGTGATGACTTATTACGCTGGAGTCCAATTTCTTGTGATCCTGGTCGATGGCTCTTCGTAAACATGTGTGACCGCCATTGTACTTCGTGACCTCCCAACGACCACTCTTCTTAAGCTTCGTTACACGAATCTTCCAGTTGCACCCTTCTCCGTACTTCACACACTTCGCAAGGAAAGTTTTTGTGTTGGATTCAGCAACCGTATAATCTACATGTTGTCTGATATTATACTCTTTAATTGCCAATATAGCTTCGTCCTTCGCCTTAAATTCCAGCCCCTCAGCCAAGTCGCCATTCTGACTAAAACTTATTTGGGGCATATCTGGAAATTGTGGCGCCCTCATCGCATCAAAATCCACCGAGTGCATATGAGCAGGAGCTTCGTATAATGTAATGTCGCCCCCGGTCGGAACAAATTCTCCAACACCGAAGTCAGGGGCTTGACCATCGTTATTCGGGAACAAATCAGGATCCCCAATATCTTCATCTTCGCTGGAATCTTCTAATGATTCTCCCCACCGGCCACGTCCAAGTGCAATATTAGCATCAACATCAACAGTCGGTCCGTACGATGGATCATATGTTGACGGCCCACCTTCATGAAATCCACTAGATGTCCCAGTTGCCAACATTGCAACAAAACTACCTCCGGACATATCAATTTCGTTACCGACACCCATTTGACTAGATTCTCCGGTTGCATTTCTAGAGGGGCCGGAAATATCAAGAATCGTGGCAAACATCTCGACATTTCGAATTCCCATTGACTCATGCTCTGCAATCATAACTTCCACATCTTCATTATCTTCGAGATCAATCGCGGAATATATGACTGGATTCGAACATGTCATCCACCGGTACTGTAAACTATGAATCGGAGCTCCAATTTTTTCCGATATTTGCTCTTTCAAAACTCGAAGTGTGATTTCTTTGTTAATTCTCATCTTCGTAGGCCTCTCCGAATGAAATACGACACCAACATCAGATTTTACAATTTGTCCGTTGTAATGGACAGTCACAAAACAACTGTTGTTGCTCATTTTCTCTGCATATTCGAAAAAAAATTTTACAATTAATTTTCAAATAACATAAAAAATATACAGATAAAAAAATATTTCAAAACAACTTACATTTTTTTCTTCCAACCTTCTTCTTCTTCTTCTTCTTCTTCTTCTCTCTCTTTACTCAAATATAACTTAAACAGTTTTCTATCAAACTACATTCTTCAACACTAAATGAACCTATTTAAAATAAAATCCAACTTGAATATTTCCCTATAATACCCCTACACGAAATTTAATATTCACTAACAGATTTCCAATAAAAAAACTACACTACCCCTACATAATTTAAAATTATTTAACAATTAATTTTTTTACTAACCTACACCTGCACCTACACCACTATTATTTCACATCACTGAAACCTACACCTGCACCTATATCACATCACTGAAACCCTACACCTGTACCTACATCACTATTATTTCACATCACTGAAACCTACATCTGCACCTACACCTGCACCTATATCACATCACTGAAACCCTACACCTGCACCTACACCACTATTATTTCACATCACTGAAACCTACACATGCACCTATATCACATCACTGAAACCCTACACCTGCACCTACATCACTATTATTTCACATCACTGAAACCCTACATCTGCACCTACACCACTATTATTTCACATCACTGAAACCCTACACATGCACCTATATCAATTAAAAATATTTTAAATCATATTAAAAAAATATTAATTAAAATAATTATTCGAATATTTTTTTTCAGTCTGAAAAGATTGATCACTGGATTAAAAATTAAGTTATATTTTAGTACATAATTAGTGTAAAATATTTTTTCAAATTTAAATAAAAATTATGATCTCATATTTATAATATTTAATATTCAAATAATAATTACTTATTATTTTATATTCGATCCAAAATTAAAATAAAAAAATACCACCTCTTATTTATCCAATCAAACCCCAAATTCAGTCAAACCCCCAATTAAAGCTGCCTACCGTGACCTGCCACCCGCCTGCCACCCCACTATATATTCGGTGCACTGTTTGAAGTCGGTTGGTGGGCAATCCGACTTTGAACAGTGCCCGACCCTCCCAGAGGTCGCCACGTGGCATCCTGGCTGCCTACCCGTGACCCGTGACCCGCCTGCCACCCCACCATATATTCGGTGCACTGTTTGAAGTCGGTGGGAGGGCAGTCCGACTTTGAACAGTGCCCGACCCTCCCACAGCTCGCCATGTGGCATTCAAGCCTCTTCAATATTGGTTGGAAAGTAATCCGACTTTGAACAGTACCAAAGCTTGAAAAATACTGTTCAAAGTCGGATGGTGGGCTGACTGTGTTCATCTTTTGAACAGTAAAGTTCCCTACTTGTGTAAATAATGTCATCCCATCCCTATTTCTGAAAAAAAAATTAGGGAATAATATTCCCGTAAATATTCCGGTTTTTAATGAGGCACCTAGTTATTTTTATTTTTTATAAAAAAAATTAAAATATTATTTATTCGTTGTATATCTAAATCTGCAAATGAGATTCAAAAATTTAATTCATATGTTGAATATCTCAACTCATATAATTTTTAATATTATTTATGCATCTGACACTTAAAAAATATTAATTTACAATATAGCATTTATTGCTAGAGCTTGTATATAACGAGTTCTATTAAAAATATAAAATTATGACTAGTTTCGTGAATATTGATGTTTTTAATGAGTTTTTAATATATATTCAGCTTTCATTAATAAAATAAAAATTTATAAAACTTGTCATACTGGTATGACCAAATTCATGGGTTTTTTTAATATTATTTTTTAAAATATACTCCCTCCGTCCCACTAAAACTGTCACATACTGACTTTTTTTGGTCAAAATTTTTTAACTTTGACTATAATTTATTTAAATATTTTAATTAATTAAAAATTATAAAAAATATATTTAAAAATTAGTTGATTGAAAGTTTTTAAAATATATTTTTTCATATTTTTATCAGTAATAAATTTTAAATTATAAGAGGTCAAAGTTAAAAAAGTTTGACCCAAAAAAGTCAACATGTGACAGTTTTAGTGGGACAGAGGGAGTAATTATTTGGGTAAAAAGCCTAACCTGGCCCGGTCTATTCAATACTCCTCCTGATTTTAAGATATAGCAGAATATAGAACATTTATTGCCAAGTGTGCGTAATATAATTAACTTGTTGCACGTTTCAATATTAGGTAAATGGAATAATGGACAATTAATTTAAAACTTTGGAATTTACTCAAAGCTTAAATCATCCTGAAGTGGTCCCGTAGAAAAGATGTGTTATTTTATTAGGGGTATGTATTCTCATATACTAATAATATTTGATTCGAAATTTTAGATATATAACTATTTGGATCGATAAAATGGTGATATATATTCGATTTGAAAAATTAGATATTCAAATTTTTGGTTGAATATTCGAGTATCCGTATTTGAATATATTTAGTTTGAAAAAAAACTAAATTTCAAATGTTATATTTTCAAATAATTCCATGCACTGACGGTGAAAATGAAAAGTTTCTATAAATGTTATTAATTTTAGGGTTTATGGACCTATTTAAAGGTTTAGGGTTTTAAGTGTATGGCAAGGACGAAAATACATGGGGTTCGGGAGGGGCAATCGCCCCCACCCCCGAAAAAAAAATTTTAACCTTCGTCCCCCTATTTAAATTTCTGTATAAATTGATTTATTTTTTAACTTGCCCCACACTTTCAAACATTTATAATCCCCCCACAACCTCAAATTCTGGCTCTATCCTTGGTGTATGGGGTTTAAAAAATAAGTTTTATGGTTAGAATTTAGGGTCTATATGTTGAGGTTTAAGTTCTATGGTAATATGTTTAGAGATTTAGGTCTTAACCTCTAAACCCTAAATTCTTACTACACCCACTAAATTCAAAACTGCAGCCCTTAAATCACTAAAAAAATGTTTGAAATATTTGTGAGCAAAATGATTTTTCAATGTATACAAAATATATCTCTTATCAACAATCTCTAAAGCATGTGGTTAAAGTTTTTAGTTAACATTTTTTTTTCTTTCTATAAATTGTGAGTTCAAGACCCAATAAAAGTAAAATTTCTTTTCCACCTCTAGTATGTAAAAATTGTTAAAAAAAATTAAACAACTCTTTATATAGAAGATTTTGTTTTAAAAATATAATAATACCATACAATTTATTTTATTAACTATAACGTTAAGCTTATGAATATGATGCATTTTAAAATAAAAATAAATATCAAAAGGGTTTTCTTTCAAACAAATCAGTATGTGAAAGAAAGTGATATGAGGAAATGATTTGATGCACCGGTGGAAAACAATGTTTTTCACAAGCAGTCTATTTTTAGAGCTTAATATTATAGTTTTAGAGTTTAATATTTGAAATTTTAAAATTTATGGTTAGTTTTTAAGGGTTATGGTTAGTGTTTAAAATTTAATATTTAAATTTTAAAACTTGAATTTTAGTGTGTATGATTTAGTGTCCAAAATAACACATGACATCATTTGAAGCCAGCTTGTAGAAAGAAAAAACTTCGCTGACGGTACATTAAATATTTACCCTTTTAAATAAGCATGTAAGCTTAAAATCATAATTAACCTTTGTTTATGTTCGTTCATTTAATTAAACGAATAAAAAATCTTGTTCATGTTCGTTCGTTTAATAAATAAACGAACATAAACGAACTTCCCGCCGAACGGTTCACGAATAGTTTGTTGAACATTCGGTTCATTTACAGCCCTACAAGTATGTTAGAGTTGGCCCGCTAAATGGTTAAAGGCCCAGTTTGTCTTGTATTTTTGGATAATCCGAAATTGAAATGTAGGTGACCCGTATCCAATTTTTTCTCAAATATTCAATCCAAAATTTTCAAAAACAAAATTAGGATGGGGTATATATGGGTATAAACGAGCCGAGTCGAGCTCGAGTAGTGTTGAGTTTGGCTCGACTTTTTAAGAATTCGAATTGAGTTCGAACTTAACTCGAGCTTGAGTATGCTGAGCTCGACTCAGCTCGTTAAGAATTTGAGCCGAGCTCGAGTTGAGTCTAATCGAGTAGAGTATTAATTGAGCTTTGACCGAGTCGAGTTTGAGTAGCTCGCGATCTGTCTCATTTCATTTACGGTTCTCTTCATAATAATGGTAATAACGATAATAATATTGTTGTTATCTATCAAATTACATAATTTTATTGTAGATAGAATCATACAAAATAAATATTTTTCATGTGACTCATTAAAAACTCATAATCCTAGTAGGAGGGAAAAAGTACACATGAAGATATAAAAAAAGTTAAACTAAAAATTAAACGAACATAAAATAACAACTAAAAATACCCAACCTACATTTTAGTAATTTTAAAAATTTAAAAAATAATTTATTATATTTCCGAGTAGCTCGCGAGCTTCTCGAGTCGGGTATCAAATAGCTCGACTTGTTAAGAACTCAAGCTAAATTTGAGCTCGAGTCCAATCGAGTCAAATATCAACCGAGCTTTCACCGAGTCAAGCTCGAGTAGCTCGCGATCTGTTTCGTCTTATTTACAGCCCTAAGTATATACATATTCGATAGGATCCACCCGGACCATGGCGGATCAGATTGTTTGCACACCTCTAGTTATTATTTATAGTGTATTATTAAAATTTATATATGTACAAGGACGAATAGTATAATTTGACCAAAAATTGTACTCATGAAAAACCTGTCGATAACCATCTATCAATTTTAGGGCTACAGATCCAATTAAATGACCAATTTTGGTATGATAATGAAATTGATTCATTAAATGAAAAATTGAGCACATTCATATCGAACACATAAGGCATCATATCCGAAATCCGAATCGAGTAAGTTGAGGCTAAAACAGGCAAAAACCATCAATAAAAGGTAGATTTCCCCCAAGATAGAATGCCCCAGCTAGAAGCCTAAAACATTACAATTGTATGGTAAACAAACAAGAATTCAACCTACTATCCATGACCACCCAAAACCTTTCAGTTTTGTATTATAAGAACAATGAATTAAAGATGAGGAAACCCTAAAATTATTTCACAGATGAAATTTCCTCGGCTAAGCTTCCGATGCTTTCCACTAAATGCTATGCCACAGTTTCGATAAAACACTACAACTACGTACCAGCGGTTATCTTCCATCACACTCCCAAACCAATTTCAGGATTAATGTCTTTAAGCAGGGGCAGATACCCTTGGTGCCATGTTCTTGGCTGCTGCACTAAAAGCTGGTCCACCAGAGCGGTTCATTCGGTTGCCACCGTTAGTCCCCATGTGGTCACCCCTTTGATATCCATCACCTCTGCGGTTGGAATACCCTCCTCGATTATTGCTCCTGCTTCCAAACTCAGCCCTATTGCCAAACTCACCCCGGGTATATCCCCTGCCACCACCACCACCACTGTAGTTTCCACGCCCTCTTGCTCCGTCATTTCTGTATCCAGCCCCAGAACCAGATGAAGACCTTCCTTTGTTCCCTGCAGACAGAGACAATCTTATAACATGCAAAAAAAGACCTCAAAAGCTACGAAAAGCCCATATTCTTCAACTAAACTCTATAATCGGGACAGATAAAAAGACTTCCTTCTCAATTAAACATGATTTGCATCCAACCAGAAAAAGGAAAACATTAGTCCTATGCCAACCAAATATTTGATGGAAACACAGCTTCAACATTAACCTAAAAGAACCACATAATTAGAGATGAACTTTTAGCACTTTCTCTAATAACCATCAAGTGTTACACATGATTTCCCCAAATGAAATATCTTAATACTCCAGACATCTTTTTTTTTTGCCAAGTCATGCAGTCGTTGACTAAAACTTGAGTAAATTTAAAAATAAAAGCAACTTGCCACGAGAGGTAGACCGCTTTTCTTCAACAATTGCATTGCGTCCACCAATATTAATAGGTGAAGCCTGAAAATTGTATCAAAAAAGGAAAAAAAAGGCAAACACATAAATTTATTGCACAAGAAATTAATAAACGCAGAGGGAAAAGAGTAGAGACATAAATATAACATGTAAGATTACATCCATAGAGGCGCATCAAAAATCAAATATATATCATGACTAAAGTTACACATGAAACAAAACCTTTTCCTTATTCCTAGAAAATATTACAATTCCAATTACTAACAAAAATAACAGAACATTCACTTAAATCTAGGCACCATCATAGCCTTTAGTCAAGAGGTTTTGAGAGATTAAATTAAGAGTACTGCTATAAGAAGAAGCAAAACATGTATTATTGGTTCAAAACAAGTTCAGGGTTGCAGATCTTGAAGCAAACCATGTCATAGTAAGAGTTGTCTACATTTGTAACCAAATGCATTATAATGGAAAACACAAAATAGGCCAGCACAAGAAAAAAAAAAGATAAATACCTCAATGGCACTTTGTGCTGAACTTGCAACTTCAAATTCCACAAATCCAAAACAGAATCCCTGTATAGAAATACATATAAAAAATAATTGAATATGCAGTTCCATTTAACCCACAGAAAAAATGGGTTAACGTCTACCTTCTGACTTCGTACTTGAATACCGCCGTTCTTAATAAGTCCAAACCTCTTAAATTCATTTTCCAGCATGCTAGGTGTGGCAGTCAAGGGCAGACCTTTGACATAAATGGAGGGACCCTCAGCTGCACAATCAAAAGAAGTAAATCAAATGCAAAGCAAATAAATAGATGGCTATAACAAAGAGATTGCAAATAATCTATCTGCCCTGATTTAAAAGTTGTCCAGGAATAACAGAGGCTGATACCTTCTGCATCTTGATTGTTCCCATTTTCTGTAATATTGATGTTGGAAGTTTGTGTGTCAGACACTGGGGCTGGCGCATCAGTTCCTAGTTGCTCATGGCTCTTGACTGCAGTCTTCACAGGAGAATGTGTAGGGGTGGATGAAGGAAGAGCGTTCTCTTTCATAAACTTCACCTAGGGAAAAAAATAGAAGCTAAATCACCACCTTAAAGCTGGGAATATAAATGATAAAAAATAAATGGAAAGAAAGATTAGAGCCTGCATGCAGAAGAATGCTACATACAATAGACGCATATGATTTCTTTGGCACTTCCTCAATTTTGGAATTAGAATCATCAACCATTTGTGAATCACCAGGAATCTCATCCACAACCTCAGCCACAGGAGCTTCCTCCTCTTCGATAGAATTCTCAGAAGAGTTATACGTTTCTGGCTCATTAGCTTCTTCTGGCGATGCAGAGAGTTGCTCAACATTGTGATTCTCAGGAGCAGGAGAAGGATCTGCAGACATTTTTACGTCAGTTGAAGAAATCATTATCATTTTGCATTCAGAAGGCAGTCTAGGTTTCCAATTACCCTGTTCAGGAGTAAGAGAAGCTTCAGTATTACTAACTGGATCCTGGCTCCAACTGTCATGTTTGGCTTCATCAATGAATCTAAATACATCATTTAAAACAAAATAACCCTTGTCTTGAGGTGCCAAAAAGAAACTCTGAGTGAATTTCTGCTTCACTTTGTCCTTTCCAGTTAAATGTCCAGTCACAAGAACAAGTACTCCCCCATTGTGAGAGTCCTGTGCATCTACAGTTGTTATCTCAGCTGTAAATTCACCGTAACCAAGTGAAAGTATCTTGTCATTGATAGCCTGGTCCACAAAATGAAGCACCACAGTGTCAACTCTACAAACTCAAACTCCTACAAGCCATTACCATTTAGATATTACATCAAGAGAATACAACTTAACATGGGTCCTAGGTTCCAACACAACCAACCAAATAAAAGTAGAACAAAAAATGGTTTCATAACCTATTATTATTTGAATATAAATCATAAGTTTCTATCATTAAAGTTATGCGCAGAACATTGACTTGTAGAAAATGGTCAAGACAACAAAATCTTCAATATAATGGCATATTTCCTTTATATCCATTTTGCACAACTGAACCAAAAAGAGTAGATTTTCACATTACAACTTAAGTAAACCTTGATTTACTCCAGTACAAACATTGAAAATGGTTGAAAACCTGGTTTCAATAAAAACATTGGATTATATAAAGAAAAATAAGCTTCAAACAAAAGGGCACACATACGGCATACACCCTCACAAGCACACACTTATAAAGGAGACAGACATATAGAACTTACTTGCATGGTTGATGTGATACTCATGACACCATTTCCTTCAGGGCGACCAAGTTTGCTGACATCATGGTAAAACCGGTGAACCAGCTCAGGGGATTGGTGTAATACATGGTAGTATTGATGAACAAAGGCATTTCCCACCTAGAATTTACCAACAATAGAAATTAAAATTTAACTTTATATGCATTATCATCAGTACAACATCCAAATAAGAGGGAAACATACAACATCGGCAGTGGGAGTTGCAATTCCAGATGGGACTTGTTGAGCTGTTACTGTAGATGCCATTGTCATTCAGTGCCTGCAACAAAACAGAATCCAAATTCAAATTACTAACCTAAATCTAAACACTAACCATTTACTAGAACCAAAATCCCAACTAGAATTTAGGTCTAAAGGCATAATTCGATTTTAATCTGCAAGTAAACACGAAATATTCAAACATATATATCCACCAAACAAATAAAGTATTGAGCTATCAAATATGCTGTAAAAGAATTCCCGGAAAATTTATTTCCAACAAAAACAAACAGAACCTAGCGGATCAACGGAAAGAACACTTGGTTTACCGTTGAAATGAGGTAACTTACCTGAGATTTTAGATTTGGATAGCCAAAGAATCCTTATAAGAATGAATTTTGGTTCAAATCGATTCTTCTTCTTTTTTTCTATGGTGTTTCTCTGACCGCCCTTTCTAATGGTTGCTTGGCGCTTTCTAGGGTTTTTGGCGGATCTTGAAGAGGCGCGAGACTGAGGGAGAAACGAGAGATGATGACTAGGCTAAGTTGAAACAGGGTTTTTGGTATTTATAGTTGGAAAAATATATGTGTATAAATTTAAAATAACAATTAAAAAATGGAAATAAATTAAGAAGTTATACTCGGACTTTAATTTTAGAGTTTAATAATTTAAAATTTACGGTTTATAATTAAAATTTAAGGTTTAGAGTTATATAGGGGTGGATTTTGACAATAGAGTTTGGGAGACTACTTGGAATTTTCTTCAAAAAATGAAGGCTTTAATTAAAATTTTTAAAAAAATTGAAGGGTTTAATTTTAAATTTTCAAAAAAATTATGTTTAACTATTTTAAAAAAATGACACACAGTGAGAAATTTTTAAAAATTCAGAAGACCACATAATTAAAAACATTCACAAATTTTAAAACATAATAAAAAAATTTAAAATTTGTAAGAGCCAAATTGAAATTTTAGAATTTTCAAAAGGTTAATCTTTAATTTTTTAAAAGTTTGGGGAGCTACCCTTGGCTCTCATAGTGATTTGCCTCTAGAGTTGTAGTTTAGGGTTTAAATGTAAAGAATAATGGTTTAACTTATAAAGTTTAATCTAACCCTAAACTTTAAATTATAACCACAATCTCTAATCATAATCACTGAAGCTTAATCTCTGAATTAAATCTTAAAACTAAAATGTATGTGAAAATTTTTAGTTTACATCGCAATGTATGGAATAATTATTTATTTAATTAAATTTTTTTAACTATGAAAAGTAATAAAATAATCATTGAACTTATCAAGTGGTTTTAGTAGAAAATAAAACATAGTTATTGTTAGGCGATTTGGGTTTGAGCAACTTGCCACGATATATTCATTAACTCATAATTAAGTGTATTAAAACATTAAGATTAGAATTAATAAATAGATACTATTTTTTATGAATAGTCTAAAGGTAATTATAAAGTAGTATATACTCATACGACATACATATTCTTAATCATCTTATTACAAAATAGTATTTACTTATACATATTCTTAATCTTCTGACAAAACACAGACTTTGTAAATAAAGTGATTGAACTCGATTCTCATAGGATGAACATCGTCTGTTTTCCCACTGAAATCACTTATTGAGTTCAAAAATAAATATTATTTTATAATTATTTAAGACAATTCAAAAAAATAATCATAAATTTTTTATTTGTCTATTTCCCTTACCAGCGGTTACTCTTGGTTTACAATGTTTTTGTAATCATATTACTTTTAAGCCATTATTTAATAGATTAAGTCATGATTTAATTTGCATTAATATTCTTGTAATATATAAAAGATAATGAGTTCGAACGTGTTCAATCACAAAAATATTAACGTTGTGACTTGTGAACAATGGCGGAGTCACGTTTGAAAATGAGTGTCATTTGACACTTCGAAAATTCTATAAAAAAATATTAAAAAAATAAAACTAATAATTAATTTAACCACATACTTATATATATTTAAATTTTGATACTGTAGTTCAAAAATTTTGTCTCTTTTACGGTTGCGAATAAAGTAAATTGAATTAAAGTGTTGTTCTAAAATTAATCTACATATTATTGATTTAAATTAATCCGTCAATTAATTAAATATCAATAGTTGTTAAAAAAAATATAAATGTGGAATTTAAATATATTGTTTTGTTTAGAAAAACTGTAATTTGAAGAGTTGAAAAAAGTGAAACTTCAGCTTGATCATAACGAAGCTGGAAAAAAATGGAACAAGCTTGTGAATAGGTCTTCACGACAATTTTGAATATAATTTTGATATTTTTGTAATTATCAGTTTTCCATCCGTTGGTAGACTGATTTAGATTGAATATTGTGAAGGTTAAAATTTATTAATTGGTTGACTGGTCAATGAAATTTTATGGTGTTTCATTTGTATGAATTCGAATCCATGCATTTACATTGTTAATGTAATATCTCTACTTAATCAAAAAATATTGTGAAACCAGCGGGAGTTGGTCCAAGTGGTACATAACTCGTATCACTTTTAAGCAAGTATTGAGTTCGACACGCCTTTTATATGTAAAAAACTTCCGCTAAAAGACTCGCCATCAAAACTAAGTCTGTAACAGATCGATCTAAATTAATCGATCAGTTTACATCATTCACAACGCCGGAATTAAAATATTTAACTATACCTAATCTCTCGACATGCTAGCATATAGTCGATAACAGTTTTAATTATATATTAACTTATATTTAATTATAAAAATTCTTAAATATACATCCGTCAGTTTAGTATTTCAGTTGGACATTGTCATGGTTGGATAATGATCTGATTTTTTAAAAAACATTTTTTAATTTTAAATCAGATATAATTTTATACTAAAATATTTATATATTTTAGAATTAAATTTTAATAAAAAATATCAGTATTAATTTGAGTTAAAATATCCTATAAATACAACATGATGGCGCCATGCTTATGAAAGAAACGAAAAAGACAAACTGAATCAGTCCCTTGCGTCGCTCAGTCGAAATGGGTATTTTCTCACCATCCAAACACTAAACTTTTCTTCTCTTTGATATTCCTTTACCATTTTATCTCAAATATGTGTTTCTTTGTGTTAATCTTTTTATTTTCTCAGGAATTTTCAGGGATTCCATGCACAAGAGACGTTCTACCGGTGGCAAGAAGAAGGCTTAGAGGAAGAAACGAAAGTAATTATCCATTTCTATTCTCATTTTGCTGAAAATTTGCGTAATTTGTTTACCATTTTTCTTCTCCCATTTCTGCGCGCATGGTTTCCTATAACTTCACTATCATGGCCTTCATGGCCGTGTGGAGCTCGGCGTCCTCCGCCTCAAGGCCTTCCACTCGGTTGGTAAGGTTGTTCACTTGGATGCTCACACCCACCACATTCTCCTCGATGTGGGTAAGACGGGTCTCGAAGCTAGAGATCATGTCCTTGGACTTGGCCCTAGGCCTTGTCTCACCAGGCTCAACCATCTCCTCGCGCCCTCGATCCTGTACGACCTCTGCGTCGGATGAGCTAACAGCTTGACTCTTGCCCATTTTTGCCATATCCCGAGTCTCGTAACTTGCTCTGATACCAACTGTCACGGACTAATTCTCTCAAACCCGATCCGTGCGGCGTTAGCAAGCCTCGATGATGCTAACCAGCTTTGATCCTTCACGCAACGCAATGGCTAACAAAGAACACAAGAGAAGGCTAAAAGTTTACAAGTAAGAAACTTGTATTGAATTGAGAAGGAAGCTTTACAAAGTATGCTTTACAAGAAGGCTTAAGTGGCTAATTGCTTGAGTGATTACAAAATGAAGGGGGTGGCCCTATTTATAGGCTCCCACCTCCTCAATGGACGGTTGAGATCGATTTGATCCAACGGTCCAAATGTTGCCTCCCAAAATATCTCCTAAAAGACTACACTATTCTAGAGAGTTCTACATATGTGTATACATATCTACATGTATCCAAAAGGTTCTAGAGAGTTCCAGGGTCTTCCGGAGTTGTCCCAAGCTTTCCCGAGTCTTCCCGAGCCTTCTGGGTCCTCCCGGGTGTGTCTAGACTTGGAGAGAACGTCCCGGGCCTTTCTAGAACGCTATGGCGTGTCTCTAGAGTCTTCATGGTCGTCCTAGGCCTTATAGTGCCTTCCTTGGTGCTAGCTTGCCTCAAAAGTGCCCAAGGAGTGCCAAAAACCTCGGTTTGGATTTTAGGAAAAAATGGCGGGGTGTGACATTTGGCTCTCATAGTGATTTGCCTCTAGAGTTATAGCTTAGGGTTTAGATGTAAAGGATATATGATTTAACCCATAAAGTTTAATCTAACCATAAACTTTAAATTATAACTACAACCTCTAACCATAATCACTAATGTCTAATCCTTAAATTAAATCCTAAAACTAAGATGTATGTGGAAATTTTTAGTTTACATCGCAATGAATGAAATAATTATTCATTCAATTAACTTTTTTAACTATAAAAATAATAAAATAATCATTTAACCTATCAAGTGGTTTTAATAGAAAATGGTGATTTGGGTGAGCAACTTGTCACGGTATATGTGTGCCTTATTAAAACATTAAGATTAAAATTAATAAATAAATATTATTTTTTATAAATAGTCTAAAGGTAATTATAAAGTAGTATATATTCATACGACATACATATTTTTAATCCTTTTATTACAAAATAGTATTTACTTATACATATTTTTAATCTTCTGACAAAACACAGACTTTACAAATAAAGTGATTGAACTCGATTCTCGTAGGATGAACATCATATGTTTTTCTACTGAAATCACTTATTGAGTTCAAAAATAAATATTATTTTATAATCATTTAAGGCATTTTGAAAAAACAATCATAAATTTTTTTTATTTGTTTATTTCCCTTACCAGCGGTTACTCAAGTAGTTTACAATGTTTTTGTAATCATATTACCTTTCAAGCCATTATTTAATAGATTAAGTCGTGATTTAATTTGCATTAATATTGTTGTAATATATAAAAGGTAGTGAGTTCGAACGTGTTCAATCACAAAAATATTAAAGTTGTGAACAATGGCAGAGTCACGTTAGAAAATGAGTGTCATTTGACACTTAAAATTTTTGAGATTTTTTTGTTGTAAATTCTGTATAAAAATTATTAAAAAATAAATTTAATATTAATTTAACCACATATTTATACATTTTTAAATTTTGACTCTAATTTAAATTTTTTTGCCTCTTTCATTAGTTGCGAATAAAATAAATTGAATTAAATTATTATTTTTAAAATTAATCTACAAAGTACCGATTTAAATTAATCCGTCAATAAACTGAATACCAATAGTTGAAATAAGTGAAACTTCAGCTTGATCATAACGAAGCTGAAAAAATGGAACAAGCTTGTGAATAGGTCTTCACAACAATTTTGAATATAATTTTGATATTTTTGTAATTATCTGTTTTCAATCCGTTAGTAGATTAATTTAGATTGGATATTGTGAATGTTAGTATTCATTAATTGATTGAGTGGTCAATGATGTTTATGGTGTTTCATTCGTATAAATTCAAATCCCTGCATTTACATTGATAATGTAACATCTCTACTTAATTAAAAAATATTGTAAAATCAACGAGAATCGGTTAAAGTGGTAAACAACTTTATACCATTGAGTTCCACGCTTATATATGCAAAAAATTTCAGCTAAGACACTCACCACAAAACTAAATATGTGACAAGTCCGTCCGAATTAATCATTTAATTTACTTCATATACAATGCCATAATTCAATATTTAACTATACCTAATCTACCATCATGCTAGGATGTAGTCGATAACAGTTTTAATTATATATTAACTTATATTTAATTATAAAAATTCTTAAATATACATCCTTCAGTTTAGGATTTCAGTTGGACATTGTCATGGTTGGATAATGATCTGATATTTTAAAAAACAGTTTTTTAATTTGAAATCAGATATAATTTTATACTAAAATATTTATATATTTTTACAAAAAAATATCAGTATTAATTTGAGTTAAAACAGCCTATAAATACAACATGATGGGTATTTTCTTTGATATTCCTTTACCACTTTTTTTTCAGTACCTTGCGCCACTCAGTCAAAATGGGTATTTTCTCACCATCCAAACATTCTAGACTTTTTTTTCTTTGATATTCCTTTACCACTTTCTCTCAAATATGTATTTCTTTGTGTCAATCTTTTTATTTTCTCAGGAATTTCCAGGGATTCTATGCACAAGAGGCGTTCTACCGGTGGCAAGAAGAAAGCTTGGAGGAAGAAACGAAAGTAATTCTCCATTTCTATTCTCATTTTGCTGAAAATTTGTGTAATTTGTTTACCAATTTTCTTTTCCCTTTTCTGGGTGAAATATTTATATGTTCTTATCGTTACTCGAGGGTAAACAATTTTGATTTGTTTCATTTCAAGGTAGTTGATCTGTTAAAAAATTATTGATCAATGTTACATTGATGTTAGAGATCGTGTGACATTCGTGTTAAATTGCGATTGTGGTGTCACGGATGCGGATGCAGTTCGGAGTTATGGTGAATTTAAAAACTGTTACGATGCGGTCACAATTTAATATATAAATATATAGATCCATCGAATTCCAGTTTTGTTGGTCTGCCTTTGTCAATGGTTTCGGTTTTGCTCCGCACAGGTACGAGCTCGGTCGCCAGCCCGGAAATACGAAGCTCTCGAGCAACAAAACTGTGAGAAGAATCCGTACCAGAGGAGGTAACGTGAAGTGGAGAGCGTTGAGATTGGATACGGGCAACTATTCATGGGGCAGTGAGTCCATCACCCGTAAAACTCGTATCCTTGATGTCGTATATAACGCCTCGAACAACGAGCTTGTTCGGACACAGACTCTGGTTAAGAGCGCCATTGTTCAAGTCGATGCCGCGCCGTTTAAGCAATGGTATCTTCAGCACTACGGCATCGACATCGGGAGGAAGAAGAAGACTGCCTCTAAGAAGGAAGCTACCGAGGTATAGAAAGTTTACAAATTAGTTTTGCCTGCAGGTCACCTATTTTCCATCCGTTTCGGATTCATTTTCATATTCACACATACACACATCAAAATCCGAATAACTTAACTTTTGAATGTGATAATTCAATGTTTGATACATATACATATCCGATATTTAAACCCGAATTCGAATAACGCAGGAACCGGAAAGCACAGCCGAGGAAACCAAGAAGAGTAAGCATGTGATGAGGAAGCTTGAGAAGCGCCAAAAGGATCGGAAACTTGATCCTCACGTTGAAGACCAATTTGGTGGTGGTAGATTGTTGGCATGCATATCTTCCAGGCCTGGTCAATGTGGCAGAGCTGATGGGTAAGTTTTGGTCTCTAACCTCTTTATTATTCGAATATTCGAATTAAGTTGCGAGTGTCACATATAATTATGCATAGCATACAGTAAGATGTTCCTTTATGTTATTCCGACTCAATATCTAGAATGGGCACGAGTATAGGATGTTTCAAGAAAATTATATGCGGATATGATCTCGGGAATATTTTGAGCATACAAATATAACACAATCTAACAGGCAATTCTATTACTACAAAATGTCATATTTAATTTAATATTTATGTGTGTGTTTAGGTACATCTTGGAAGGTAAAGAGCTGGAGTTCTATACGAAGAAAATGCATAAGAAGAAGGGCAAGGGTGCTGGAGCTGCTTAGATGAATCAAGCCTTATGTTTCTATTTCTTTTTAATCAAAAGTTTGGTGAGAATAAAATAGGAATACAAATAGTCATTATTTAACTTTTTTAGTTGAATTAATGGTATTCAGTTGTTTTTATATTAAAATAATATTAGAAATATTTAATAAAATAAATAAATAAAATTTTAGTTAAGTGTTTTGTGCATTTATAGTATGAATAGACGGATTTTGGATTCTTTTATATGATCACGGGTCACATGGAATCAAATTGAAAATTTTCAAAAGCCTTTACAAACTCAATTACAAGTCGAAATATATTGGAGCTTCAATATTTTTCTTCATACTTTATTTAATATATATCCAAATTTAAGTCTGTGTGAAAAATATACCTTATTTATTTATCTATTTATTCTTTCTTGATTAATTATATACTTTTTCAAGTGCATGAGTAGGGATGCCAATGGATATTCAACTAGAATATCTCAACACAATCTTTATTTATTTATTTATTTATTAAGTGTGAATTGGGGTATTTATAAATATCTATTTTATGTTCTATAGATTTAACTAATATGAAATCAAATAATATTTAAATTTTAATGCTCTAGTTATTATCTACAGCGGATTTGAAGCAACCATGCATATTAAACAATAAAAACCATTATTCGAATAAGCTTTACTTTTGCAACAAACGGATTTGAATTAGGGCTAAAATTCAAAAAATACTTATCTAAAAATATGGTTAACCGAATTAAAAAAATAGTTTCGGTAATTTTTTTTTTAAAAAAAATATTATTTCGGTTTGGATACGATTTGTAGTTCTAAATAAAAGCGGGTAACCGAACTTACCAGTTTAATTGTCTTGAAAAATGAAAAATTAGTATTAACTTTTAATTTATTTCTCTCTGTCAACCAGTTTAATTGTTAAGGTTTAAGGTCGATAATTAAACAACTCAAATTTACCAGTTATCCGAAATAATTTTTTAACAGTTAACCGTACTCAGTTTTGCACACCCCTAATTTGAACCAAACTCATTATTTGCTTCACCCATTTAACTTTATAGTTATTAAATATGGATATTTAATAGATTTAGATATTTGGTGGATTTAATTAAATTGAATTCTTAAATATTCATATA
Organism: Hibiscus tridactylites; assembly: GCA_958450335.1. NCBI lineage: Eukaryota > Viridiplantae > Streptophyta > Magnoliopsida > Malvales > Malvaceae > Hibiscus > Hibiscus tridactylites. Next base: position 102,098,691 of record OY288270.1, on the reverse strand, counting down.
TTATAAATATTCAGGTTTAAGCCATTTGTTTGCATGGTGTATATATTTTTAAAGTTTTAAGATTAGATAATAGATACTATTGTATAATTAATTAGCAATGTTGAAAAATACAAGCTTTACCGGCACAAATTCTTGAACTTGATTCCTACACAATTCAACTATTAAATAGAGAGATAATTATTATCAAGATAAATGTCAAGATTCAAATCTATATAAGATAAGATGAGACAAAATAAATATCCTTAATTACTTGGTCAATCTATATTCATGAGTTAATCAGTTAATTTTATTAATATTAAGTTTACTTTCCAAACGTAGTAACAGAGCCGTCTTAGCTCAGCCGGTAGAGCGCATGGCTTTTAACCATGTGGTCGTGGGTTCAAGTGAAAGTTATAGTTGGTGCTTTTCTAACTATATAGCATGTCCTAGGAACACTCATTTCTTTGCCTTCTATAAACTATACAACATTTTTACCTATTTCGGACCACCTTGCACCGGATCATCGGTGTGGTTCCGTCGAGATGAGGATCGATTGGGCCTGAACAGGTTAAAACACGACCATCGGACTTTCGTTTTGATTCATTGAGCCTGAACAACACGGTCAGTTCGGGGGATGAGGAAAGACGGTAAATCTCGAAGACGGTAACCATTGCCCCAGAAAGAGGCAAGTGAAAGGCCCATAATAGCCATTGCTACAACGGAGCATGCTGCTGGAACTGCCTGACTGCTACCTCCCAGGAACTGAGTTGCGAGAAGCCCTGCCATTGTGGAGCTTTGCATTCCGCTGCATAACGAAACTGTCCGGCAAACTTCTTCTCTTTGCCTGCACATAACAACATGCATGGTGTCAAATCTATTTTATTCGAATTAGGGTGCGAGGATCATATATCCCCGTATCAATGTCCGGCGTCCAACATGCATGGAAGTGTCGAGCAACATAGATGTAAGGAACCCATGACCTGCCACTGTTATATTCGATACGAACGAGATCGCAGCAACAGTTATATTCTGGTTCCGTATGTAAGAAAATGTCAACTGTCATTCCTCAGAAAAATGCTTGATTCAGCATGAGAAAAATGTAAATTTTATGTCTGCGGACATGAGATATAAGGCCAAAATAATCGATCCATCGGACAAAGTAAACGAGTTTCGAGTCTAAATTACCTGAAACCACGAATTTTTAAGATCCAATATCCAACAGCAAATGCCACTGCATGAAATGCCAAAACTGGAAGAACCAATTGGAGACCGTCTTTCGATAGAATTTGACTCCGGTTCAGTGCAAGAGGGCTACCAATGCACAAGGAAGTACATATCATAGCAACAAAAGGCATCACGGGTTTGAGGATAGCGACTACTGGTTTCGCGTATGTATTAAGCACGAGTCCGAGAGCGACCGGAACAATAACAACCTATAACACAAAGAACCGGACAAACATTTTACATTTCATCATAAAACAACAATAATGCTGAGTGGAGAATGTGTATCTGTTCAATCACCACATAATACCTGTAAAATTGACTTCGACATAGCAACTGCATCAACCGGAACAACAGATCCGATGAGGAGGCCGGTTAAAAGAGGTGTGAGGAGCACCGACGCAATGGTGGTAAAGCTAGTAAGGAGAATACTCACTGCAACATCTCCTTTGCTCAAAAAGCTAGCATAGCTAGAGAGCTGAGCCCCTGCAACACAAGATGTGAGGATAAATCCGGCATAAAACATCGGAGACACGCCGAACGCCTTGGCAATTAGAAGCCCGAGAACCGGTTTGAGCATATACTGTACAATAAGTCCAACAGATAGCGGTAAAGGTCTGCAATGAAACAAAAACATGAAGAACTTGAGAAGAACATCTTAATTCAACAGAAAAATTAGCAGGCTATATATACGATGTGATACCGCAGATATGTTACACACACTTCCGGATTTTTACCTCTTGACTGCAAGTGCGAAATCATCGAAGGAAAGCTTAATTCCGATGGACAACATAATCCCACCAAGAGCAGGAGCATACATTTCCTTGGGTACCCTGCAAAATGGTTCTTGTTGGTGTCAAAGATATATGGATATGTGTCTGACACGAGTAGATGTGATAAATGTTAGGGATTAAATTTGTTAATATACCAAAATATAATAATACATTGTTTAATTTAATAGTTAATTACACCACATTCACATCTTCAAATGACTCTTATTTTAAACTAATTCCTTAATTTTAGATATTTTAATTTTATCCCTAAATATAATTTTTATTCTAAATTAGTCCTTAAACTTTTGAATGTTCTAATTTCATCCTTCAACTATGATTTTCATTCTAAATTGGTCTCAAATTTTCATTCTCCGATTGATGCTAAATAATATGCCATGTTAATAAAATTGTTAATTTTCATATAAGTACTGATGTGTACTATGTAATAATATGTCAATTTTATGTTATGTTTTATATGATTAGCCTAAACTATAATTTTAGAATGAAATTAAAATGCCAAAAATTTAGGGATTAATTTAAAATAAGAGTCATAGTTTGAGATGAAATTGAAATGTTAAAGAGTCTAGGGGACAATTTAAAATGAAAATCTTAGTTAAGAATAAAATTGAAATATTTAAAAATTTAAGGACAATTTTAAATTGAGAAATGATTTGAGAATGTATTAATTTAATTCGAATCGTTAAACGAGCGACAGGTAAGAAAGAGAAGTTTACCAAGTGAAAGTGGACGGTTGAACAAGGGAAGCAATGGCGGTACCGGCGACAACAAAAGGAAGCATCGCCGACAAAGCCTGGGACAGATCACCTTTCGTCGCACCACCGTCTGTTTTAGTCCCAATCGGAAGCCTCTCCGACTCAACTCTTCGCACATACGGCGTCGTCGAGCAAGCAAACACCGACAACCTCCCTCCATTACTTTTGCCGACGTCGAGACCTCCCTTCGTCCGGCGAAAATTCAAACCGGTCCTCGAGTAACAAACCGGCGCCGCTGGCTTGGAAGAGACCGAGAGCTGCTTCGGTTTCGAAGCGAAGGTACTGGCGGTTGGGACCGCGAGAGGAAGAAAGGGAGTAATCGATGCCATTGTAGCGAATTTTATATGGAATCGAAGTTTCTTTACTGTTTTTCGCCGTATACGGTGGTCGGCCGGGGAGGTTTAGTGGTGGCGGGAACGAAATGAAACGAGGTTATGAAGATAAAGTGATGGGTTGATTTATATATATAATATGTTTGTTAAGTGTTGTTTTGAAGGGAAATTATATGGTATGCTCACAGTATAGTTTAAATTGGTGTTTATTGTTTTCATCCGTTTGGAAATGGACGGTGATGATGAGATCAAAAACAAGCTAAGTCAAAGTTATTTTATGGTATTTGTAATTGAGACCTTTGTTCGTTACTATCAATGATATTGTTGAATTGAAATAAAGGACCGAAATGAATTAAATGAAAAAATAAGGGAAAACTATCAATGATATTGTTGAATTGGAGGGCATAGAAAGCTGAATAATCCAATTATGATACCTCAGGAAACTTGTCGAATGTAGTAATTGAAATGGGGGTGGGAATCTGATGACACGTGTTATGGAACTATTGGATTACAGTTGGAAACCCGTTTGAAATAGGTTGAGAGGATCGAGGCTCTGCATGTAAGTGCATGTTAACTAACGTCACATCAGTTTGCCACGTGTTCTTCTGCTGTTTTGGTATCTTCTAGAAATATCCTCTGATTCCAAGTGTACTTGTTGCTTTTTCATAAATATATTTAGCTTTGTTTTTAATATTATTCATCGAAATAGAACGTGTGTAATATACAGTAGGCTACGGTACAAAAAATGCTATAAAATTTAAAACATAAAAAATGTTATAAGAATTGATATATAAAACTGAAAATATTACACTGTTTGATAACATTTTCAAACAGTGTAACATTTTCAGTTCAATATTTCAAATCTTAAAACGTCTTCAGTTGTTGCCGCACCATATCATGCGGTACCGTAAAACTACCCTTGAAATACCGACCGCTTGACCTGAACTTTTTCATTTTTAAGGGTAAATTATACATTTGATGAGATAGTTATATTAACTCTCATTTTGGTCTCAAAAAATAAAAAATTGCAAACAAGACACCAAATTTAGGATTCATTTTATTTTGTCACTCATGGTTAATTTTAATCAGTGATTTGTTAGTGGCACATGTCGCCATCATAAAATGAAACCTAAGTTAAGTGACTTCTTTGAAAAAAATTATTTATGGTGGTCACTTGGTTATCACCTCTCAAGTGCGGTTGTACCTAGCTCTAGTGGGGATCATTCACATCCTCATTTTTGAAAAAAATAAGTTTAATTTAATGTTATTTTTAAAAAAAGTTATTTTTGTTTATTGTGTAAAGGCATTTTCTTTTGCATACTCATTTGAGAAAAAAAATATTTTAAACACCCGCTTTGAATTTTTAAATCGGCCACGGCCATTTGTGTAGTTTATCTATTTTAAATTTATAACTTTAATTATAAGAATTACTATTAGAATCAGTAGGGAGTAATCCATTTATACTAGTATAATTAGGTAAATTTTACACACGTCCGTTAGTGTTTTTTTTTTTTTTTTTACAATTTAACCATTGAGTTTGTCAATATTGTTGTACTTTCCATAATATTAATTTTCGAGTCAATCTGATATTTTTATTATGTTAGTATATAGTATTGTCTTTATTAATATGTGTATGAGTACTATAGTTACAATGTTCAGTCGTTATAAATATTGAAATAGATTAAAATGTTCATAATTTCCCTCCATAAAATTATTAACTCAAATACAGAAAAAGAATAAACAAATTTTGTTCGAACACATTTTTAAATGGATATACTATTAGGGATTCCCCTCTCGTTAATATCCATTTTCTCTGGTTCCCCTTTGGAGCTTGCAGCAATGGTTTTTGATGCATACGGATACAATAGCATGTACGGAATCTTCACAAATCCACGCCTATTAAATAATTCATACTTCTTGTTCCTTTCTCTTATGTTTCCCTCGATCTGCTTTAGCTTTTCCCGGAAATCTGCAAACATTTTCCCGATTTCTCCCGTTTCCCACTCTTTTTCAGGCGACGGTTGACCCAAATAAACCTCGTCCGATGTATGTCGCGAAAGAACATCCATTACTGCAGTAACAAACGCCATCTGGAACTTTTCAGGCAACATCCGGGCTACGAACTTGTCGGGATCAGCTTTTAGTTCTTCCATTTCCGGTGTATTTTCAACCGGGACGAATTTTCTCAATAACATGGGACGATTCGGCGGCCAACCGTAGTATCCATATTGTCCGAAGTTCACTGCTGCATGCAAACCTGACGTGATCCATATGAGAGTTGTTAGAGCTTTCACGAGGTTTTCGACGGTGTTAATGTCGTACCATCCTTGACGTTGATCGCCGTGGCCGACACTTCTGATTTCCGACCACCATGCTTGGATTTCCGGGTCTTTTATAACGTCCGAATCCTCTTTGTAGAAAACTTTGCAGTAGCCCTTCACCCAGGTTTCAATGGCGACCCATATCTCCAGTCCATCTTTTGCGTAGGGGTAGTCTTCTATGACCAGGTCCACCCCGCCGTCAAATGTTGGCTGCTGCTGCTGCTGCGGTTTGTCTGTTTCTGGCATCTTGTCTGGTTCGACAGCATCCTTGTCTTTGTTTGTTGGATTCTTGTCTCTGTCGACCGATTCCACGACGTCGTCTGTTTTCGCCGACATCTCGTGTATCTCCTTCGGTTCCGTCGACTTATTCTCATCTTTCTTTGGTTTTGGAGTTGCCATACCCCTGAAAAGTTTTTTTTATCAACAGTGAATGAGTTCTACAACATGTTTAAACCAGATGGAAATCGCCTACCACTAATTATGTCTTTGTTGGTGTCTCCATTTTAAAATAGTGGGTTTACAGTTTAAGTTTTGAGGTTTAAAGTTGGGGCTTAGAGTTAGGGTGTAGAGAATTAGTGGTATGATATATTTTTTAAGATTTAGGGTATAGAATATGAAAATTAGGGTTAGTATATACTATATAGAATTTATTTTTTAGGTATTTTTTAGTAGGAGACACATAAGGAAGCATGGTTAGGAGCAAAAGATTTTTACTCGTTTAAACCTCATACATGTGTAGATTTGTCGGATGAAAATCCTCTGCCCCTTTTCGGTGCCTCTATATATGCCTCAACGCTCAAAATTAAGTTTAGGGTTTTATGTTAGGAGTTGTGGTTAGGGTTTAGGGAATTTAGGGTATATAGTGTATGGTTTAAGATTTAAAATTTAAGGTTATGACTTATAATTTAATTTTGTAGTGTTTTTTAGTGTTGTGACATATGTAGAAACACCAAAAAGAGGTAAATGAATTTTATCTAGATTTTTCCAAGGATTTTTGTCTGGTCTTGAAACCATTTGCCACATGAACAATTTTTTTTGTCTCAATCATGTATGAATAGAAGGGTATAGGGCAGTCGCGCCCTTAAATTTTTTAAATATTTTATATATTTTATGTTTGAATTTGATATGTAAAAAATAAACAAAGTAAGATTAATATAAAATAAAACATGCACAAAAAACAAGATTTATTTAAAGTAAACTCTAATTACCAAATAATTTTTGACCTCTAGAAGTATAATATATTCAACTTAGTTATCAATTAAATTTTGAGTCAAAATATAATATTTTAATTATTTTTAATATTTTATATTGATAATCTAATATCTCGTGCCCTAAAATTTTCAAATTCTATATAATTTTAATAAATATAAATGTTAAAATCATGCGCCGGTCCATTGACTCGGCACCAATTAGCAAGACTAGTGGGAAATTCAAGAAACACCAACCTTTTGAGAAGATCTGCCGGAAGGGCTTGGTCGTCAAATCTCCACTGCTTATACAAGAGAGAAGACAATCGCATGGAGAATTCACCGGTGAAAAGAGTGGTCTCCAGAATCCCGCCGGCGTTAAGGAAGATGGCTCGAGCCAATGCATTTACATGCAGCGTGTCTTTGAAATGAGGATGCAGTAGCCTGTGAATTGGATGCATTACACTCAGCTGTCTTCTCGTCGCAATTATGAATGGCTCCACTACTGCATGTGTATGCAACCTTGATTTGGACATGGAGGACACCAAGAAAAAACTTTTAGAGTTTAAGGTTTAGAACTTAGAGATTTAGTTTAATATTTAGAATTTAGAGTTTAATGTTTAGGCGTTATAATTAAAAATTAATTTTTATGGTTTAAGATTTAGAATAGTAAGATCAGAGGTAGGGACGGAGCTAGGATCGGCTTACTAGAGGACAAACTGATTAACTTTGGAATGAATATCATGAAAATTAAGGGAGCTAAAGGTTTTTATTTTAATTTTACAATTAAAAAGTCTTAAAAAGTAATTAAATCAGAAAAAAAGATTAATGTTTAATTTCAACTAACAGGATCTTAAAAAATAAACTAGAAAATCTCGAAAAGGACAGAGATTTAGTTGCAATGATTTCAAAACTATTAGGGCCTAAAATGCAATTAACCTATTAACTTTGGGGGACAATTACTCCTCCCACTAGGGGTGTTCAAAAAAATTCAATCCGATTATCCGTTGATCCGATCCGAAATTTCGGATATCCGATCCGTTTTTTATTTTTCGGATAATTCGGATCGGATATTCGAAAATTTCGGATCAGATATGGATAGTGGTTTTACATTTGGATCGGATGTCCGATTATCCGGTATCCGAAAATTCAAAATTTTTTATATGTATAAATCTTATTATATTCGATATTTTTACTTGTTATATATGAAAAATTGAAATTTCCATGGATACAATATTATTATATTCAATAATTTATTAATTTTTATATTCGAAAACCTAAATTTTTCATGGATAAAACCATTAAATTAAAAAATAATCAAATGAATTCATAAATTTCGGATATTCGGATATCCGAGTATCCGATCCGAAAATTTGGATATCCAGATTTTCGGATATCCGGTTTTTTCAGATCGGATACGGATCGCTATTTAGGTGATCCGAATTTTTTAGATATCCGATCCGATATCCGAAATGAACACCCCTACCTCCCACCTTATATGTGCCTTTATCCTTGGTTAAAGATTTATGTTGTGACCCCATATCCCAAGTTGTAACTCTAAACACTAAATTCTAATCATAAACTTATTGCCATAAACCCTACATTCTAATAATAAACTTTAAATTCTAACCTCTAAACATAAACTAAATCTCTAATCCTTGAATTTAACCTGCTTGTGAAAACTTTTATCCCACGAGTGTGTTGAATAATTACTCTATATGTATATACATATATGTGGGAAAAATCACAAGCACCTAATTTTAGGGTTTATAGATTTAATTTAGGGGTTTATAATTTAAGGCTTGTTGTTAGAATTTAGGGTTTATAGGTTAAAACTTAAATCCCTAACCATATTACAATAACTCCAATCTTTTATCTCTAAACCTTAAATTCTAAACCCATAAATTCAATCATTAATCCCTGTATCTTAAACTAAAGCTCTAAACTCTAAAACAAAGGCAATTATAGATTTTTTTTCACCGACATTCTATTGTATATAAATCATTTGTTTATTACATAGTAACAAAAGGAATTAATGGTGCTACTTAGTACTTACCAATGGCTAATTAACTGGTGGTAAGCCGCATCGTTGGAAGCAACGTGAATTCTTGCAACCTGCCATAGGTAGTAATCATCATCATCCAAATCATACCAAGAAAACACCCTGCTATGCCTTTCGCCGTTGAAGTCATCGGGCAAGCTTAGTTCGATTGCTATCGGATAGATTCTTTCCCGCATCGAGTTTAATTCTAGTATTGTTCGAGTTGCGTAAGCGCATACGCCCTTCCCGTTTATCGTTCTCAGAAACGGCTCGAGGTAGTCATGGTGTTCCAAGATGAATAATACCTTATTTTCATTCCTTGCCTGTCATATAGCAGTGTTTATACAGATACATACATACATATATATATTTATATATATACATGTATAGAATGAACTTGTTTTCATTTGTACCTCTTCTATTAGTTTCCCAAGTTCTCCCCTTACGAGTTTGAGATCGTCGTCCTGCGAAAACAATGAGAGTATCAGATACGGATGTATGTGTGACATGAAGTTGGAGCAGCATAAATTCCGGGGTAAAATACCGTAATGCGGCGGATTCGAACTGGATTTGTTCCTGCAAGCATTTGGCGACCAAACTCCCTGTTGTAATACCATTCGTTTTTGTCCTCTGCCAACAACAAGCAGAGCAAAGAGAATTAGCCATATACAGAACGGTATGTGTTAATCTTGATTGCAGATGTAACTTGATGGTTACGTTACCTGTTATAATTGAAGGCGGTTGCGAACTGACGGATCGTCTTTTGGCGGCAGCAGTGGCAACATCTTTGAAGATTTCGTCAGGTACCAATTTTTGCAGCTTCTGCTTGATAGACTCCTCCAATCCTTTAACTTCTTTATCGGCGAAAAGGTCTTCGATGCCGAATGGATCGTCGTCACTGGGATCTTGATTAGGAGACGGTTTTGGCTTTTTTCCCAAGAAATCTACTACTATGGATTGAATGAATTTGAAATCTTCGATCGAAATCGCTGCCTTGGGTACGAAGAAATGTGCGATTTTTGCTACGAGATCAGGACATTCTTGATTGAACAAGGGTTCCCGGGTTGATTTCTGCGCAAGAAACCGGACTAGAGCGTCGACGAAGTTATTCTTCAGTTCTTCTTGCTTCTCGGGGCTCAATCGCTCATCCGGTGGAACATAAATCTGCGAGCAGCTCACTGGTCGAGACTCGGCTAAATGATCTGTTTACCGAATACTATGATCAAATTGTCACTATCAAATATACACATCGAACACAAATACTATTACGTACCTTCGCGACAAGGACGGCGGCCCGTTCTTAACCGCCGTGGATACGGAAACTGAGTAGAACCACCCAAAACAGGCCTAGCATGGTGTCGGCCATTGTCGGGATCTCCAAGATCATTGTAGCAATCATATTCATATATTCGATCCCACGTCTTCCTCTCATCTTTCGACCCTCTTCTCAGTTTCTCAAGCTCTTTTTGTCTCAATTTCTCTAAGCCCTTTGGTGTACATTTTGGAAGATATAACTATCACAAGACAACAACAAAATCAAGGGGATTGCTCATATGTTATTTTTAATTTGTTCTTTTCCCCAAAAAATCATATTGCATATAAAAATTAATGACACTTTATTTTAAAGATTATTATTAAGTATAATATTTATAAAAATTAAAAAAATATTACAAACAAAGTTAGAATACTAATAAGTGTCTCCTCCTCTAGTCTCTATTACATTTCAGGGATGAGCCTAGAGGAGGCTCGAGGGTGCAAACGACTCCTAAAAATTTGAAATTCATATATAATCTAAAAAATTTCTATATATTTTCTATTAAAATCTATTTTCGCCGCAAAATATTATAAATTAGCATCGCTTAAAATTTTATAAGTTCACTCCTCTCAACATAAAATTTTAGGTCCGTCCCGGTTACATTCCATCACTGATTTGTACGATCGTGCAGTCAAATTACTCTTACGGCAAGTACACACATGTTTATGGTTTAATCTTTGTAGATTATATATATATATGTACGTATATGTATATATTAACGTACTTGATTTGAGAAGAAAATCCGTTTAATTCTGGTCTTGGTGATGGGGTAAACCCAAGAACCGCTATAGAAACGGAAGCACTGATCCATGGGAACGTCGGAGCGGTTGGTGTAGCGTAAACTGGCGGATTTGAGGAAGAACTTATGCTTATCCTTGTTTTCAACGACCAAAGCTCCGGGATCCCCAAATTCACGCGCCACCTCGAATCTCAATTTCAATTTGATAACTTTCGCCGGCACATCCATTCCCGTGATCGCCTTCGTTTCCCCCCTCGTTATATATGCATTCTCACTTTCCATTCCTTTTCCGGTGCCTGCGATATATTTACAACCGATTAATTCAAGGATTATTATTTGATATATTTTCAAGGATCAAATATTATTTACTTTAAAAGATACAAGAATCTTTAATTAAAATATGAAAGTTAAGACTTAATTTGTTTAATATTAAAACTTATAGGGATCTAATTTGTTATTAGACCAAAATATTTTGTTTCATGTTCCATTTAGTTCTGTTTATTCAATAGATTTTTTTAAATATTCAACATATAATGTCTATACTATTCGGACCGCATCTCTACTAATGAACTCTTAAACATGTTTAATCTCATGTTCTCTTGTATATTGTACCAACGATAATGTTAATCAAACTATACTAGATAGACTATTCAGCTGAATTTTTATCCCTATAGATGAAAAAAAGTTGACGTGTTTTCTTTATTTATTTAAATACCAAACAATTATCCATTATAATTATAAAAAGTATTAAACACACCATATTTTAAAATTTTAAAATATATATATATAATTATTTTAAAAAATAAAATATATTAGGTCAGTGGTCATTAAAGTTTGAGTTGATTTTTTTTACAACAAAATTTAAAAAAAAAATAAAAAACGGTCACTAACATAACGAAAAAGTATTGAAATGTTCAGTCAATCATTAGCGTTCGATATCTGGATTAGTCTACATTTTCGTGATGTTAATGAATGTTTTGTAAATTCATGTAAGCATAATTGGTAAGTGGTAACTACTATTTACATATATTAATGGATTTTTGCTGGGTTTTTTTTAAAGAATCCGAGCTGAATTTTGTAGTGTATTATATATATATATATAGTTGTTACAATTTAGGTGTAAAGTTTTTGTGAACGTATAAACCTTAAATTATAGTTTTAAACTTTAAATTGAAATAACTATACCTAAATTCTAAACACCTACACTTAGCTCCTAAACCATATACCCTAAACACCTATCTTTAACCCCTAAACTATATACTTAAAACTAAGGCGCTTGTGGAGTCAGTGTATAGGATCTTAATCTTATATATATATATATATATATATATATATATATATATATATATATATATATGTAAAACTTACTTGGATCCACGTTATCTTGGCTGTAAATCCGAACAGCAAGTGATAATCCAGAGGCACAGAGAGACAACCAAGGACTGTAATCAATCTCAAAATCTCCTTCGATTATGTAATTTTGAGGATCATGGTGATGGCAACATGTTTGGAGTAATCCGCAGCAACCCGCAATTCCTACCATGATTTGTTGCCTCCTCTTTCAGTTCCGAATGCTTTTCTCCTATTAAAAAAAGAAAAGAAAAAGAAGATCACCACCTGTTTGATGAATTGCTTAAGCTACGGCAAGGGGAGAGTAACGACGGAGACCGCGAATTTATAAGCGAAGAACAAACGAGCGAGGCAATTACTGCTTGCGGCGGAATGTTCTTTGCTTTAGTCGAGAGCTTTTTTTTTTCTTTTTTCTTTTTTTTTCTGAATCTAATTCTTTGCGTGTAGCCATTGAGAATTTCTTGTTCGCCTCTTTTTGTCCTCAAATTCCCATCCTCGTGTTTTCTGCTTGCTCTCCCCATCTTACTAACACAGTTACAATTAGGTTAAACTATACTTAAAAGGCCATTTTATTATGGATTTAATAATAGATTAATATCCTATACACTAGCAGTGAAAACTTGAAACTAGTTTCCACAAGCAACTTAGTTTTAGAGTATAGAGAGTTAATTTATGGTATAAGGTTTAGGAGTTTAAGTGTAGAGGTTTAAAAGTTAGGAACAATTGTTTCAATTTAAGGTTTAGGGTTGTAATTCAGAATTTATAGGTTAAATCCACAGCTATATTATGTGGTACACAGAAATTGAATTATAGGGGTAATTTACAAAAAATGAAAATGTGCTTCCCGGCAGTGGAATGACATTCAAGCAATGAATGATCGATGCAGGATTCGTGTCCTCGGGCTGAGAGGCAAACAGTTTATCATTCTCGTGGTTTTGACGGAGTCGGTGAAGATGGCGGCTTCAGATCCGGATACTGCACGGCAATGAGCATAAGTGACGGTAATATTCATGTATTAATGCGAAGGATCGATATGTATTATAGACAGTATCGAACACGCTATGATGTGTCTGAAACGAATATGCTTGTTTTTTTAAAAGCTTCCTTCATGTATTTGAAGGGTTGTTAAGAAAAATGCATTAGGATAAGGAGAAGACTGAATAGTGCCAGTGAATGTCCGACACGAATTCGTTCATTTTTAAAAGTTTCTTCATATAATTGATTCGGATAAAAAACAATAAGTAGAAAGAGGAGAGAAATCGTACATTAGGGTAAGGCGAAGAGGACCGAGAACGGAATTTTGCATGAGGAATGGATTCGGTAACTTCATGATCCGTCGTTTGGCTTTCCATTACATGAGCATTGGTAGGAGAGGAAGCCTCTTTCTTATCCTCAACTTGTTTAACTGCTCCATTTGCTCCAAAACCTCGAGAAATTCTTACCTTCTTCGTCTTGTTCTTCTTATTGCGCTTAATATGTACAGAAGGTGGTAAAAGGGTCTCCTGTATTGCCTGCAAGAAACCGAAAAATATTATAACACAATAAATCTACTTTTCGAATATATTATCAGAACTCAAACATGAGTGTTCAATACAGATACAAGTTCGGGTGAGTGTATGCTAAACTTCTTTAGATTTTTAATATATTTGAAAGATCATATCCATTCTCATACTAATGTCCACGCATGTATCAAAAACCGATATTTCAGGAAAAGTAAGAGTTCGAATAACATTATACTATACTAACAGCAGATAAACAACAAACTAGATCATTAATCATTATGCGTTTCTAGCCACAGGAAAGCCAGATACCACACTTACTAAGACTTAATCAGAGTTAGAACTTAAATTATTTACCATTTACAAACTTGTGTCCATATTTCATGATTGTTTTGAAGCTTTCTAAACCGATATTGTTAAAAGCATAATCCTTGAATTAGATAGTTGAACTTGAACTATCAACTACAGTCGTATGCCCGAAAATTATGAGCCAGCAAGTGCAAGAAAGCATCCGCGACTATAATTTAAATCCCGGTGGAGCCTACTACGCAATAATCTTCCATCCCAAATAACCCAAACTCTCAGGCATATCAATTATAAGCATTTTAACAATTCCATATAGCAAATATGAAATGTTGATCAATGGACTCCCTCTCCAAACTCCCAATTGAGCCTTTCTACTTATCGAGTTCGCTACGCATGTAAGAGGCGGTTCCCTAAAGCTAACCAACCCATGAAAAGGTCGAAAACACGAAACTAAACCAGAAACATGAACACGAAATCGAATTACTCTTAATTCATCCATTTAATAAGAAACAGAGAAATTTACCAGCCATCCTTTCTTGCCCAAGACTCCATCCTTGATTGCATAAGCCTCCTTAAAGCCTTTCTGATACAATAACTCAGCTGCTCTCAAGGAATTTCCATCAAAACTACCTTACACAAAGAACAAGACAAAACAAGTATGCAATTATGAAATAGTTCCCAAAAACAAACAATCCAATCAATAACTGAAACGTAAATCACAGCAAGGCTTACTTGTCAAGCACACAGATAACAGTATTTGCAGGGTCTGAAAACTTCTCCAGCACTTTCTTCACGAACCCATCTTCATCTTCAGCATTAAACTGAAGTTGAACAGTGACCTTGTTCAAGCAACTCAAATCAGGGGAACCCAAAGAGGCTAGGGTCTTGTTCTCTCTAATGTCCAAAAGTTGTGCATTCGGGTCATCGCGTAGCTTCCTAAACGCATCGATGGGGAGCACGAATTTGCATTTGCTCAAGTACTGTCTAGCTAAAGGTACAACAACGAGCCAAATGAAAGTGCAGCCAGCAACGAAAAATGGGTTTTTGTTGAAGAATTCATCGACCGAAACCACCACCGCTTCGAGGTTTACTTTGCCTGGCTCGGTTGGAGATATGATTGTTTCGGCGGCGGCGAGGCAAGGGGAGGAAGCAAAGAGGTTAAATAAGGTGAAAGAAACATGGGTTTTGGCTACGGATTGTAGAAGGGGAGAGTTCTGAAGGGATGGGAGAAAGGGTGAGGGAGAGGTTAGTTTAATGGCGGGAGATTTGGGTTGTTTGGAAATGGGGTTTGGAGGGGTAGATTTGAGGGTTTTGGGGTGGTTTTGGAAGGGTGGAGAAGATGAAAGTATCAGGGAAAGAGACTCCATTAAAATGACTGTCGATGGGAACACAGAGAGGGAGAAGATGATAAGAATGGAAGTGATTGGATTTGGGCTAATAGGGAATATTGGTCAACTGCTGGCTGTTGAGTGTTGTGGGCTTGCTTTGTTTCACCGAAGTATCTCCAAATTTTACAAACATTTTACTGTTTCTTAATTGAGTTTTTAAAGTTTAAATAATAATTATATCTACAAGTCATTTAGTTTTAGGATCTAATAGTTTAGAATTTCAATTTCGTGATTAAAATTTAAAATTAGTACTTACAATATAAAATAATATAATTAAAAAAATTTGTTTTAGTTTTTAAAACTTAAAACATTAAAAACTCTAATCATAATTTTTAAATTTTAAACTTATAAACTCAAACTCTAAATTAAATCTATAAATCATAAAATTATAACAGTTTAAAATAATTTTTTTCAGAATATGCTGGTGTGATGCAAGGGAAGCATCTGAATTTTTTTTCAAGGAAGGCACACACAACATACAATGTTGATGCTCTATCCTAGATCCCAAGGGATGATGAACATCGACCTTTACCATTAGAACACAAGGGGATGAACAACAGTTCAAAATAATTAAACTTATAAATATATAGATTATATTTTACGTATCAATTGAATGCAACAGAAATGAAAATGTTCGTTTCCATGAAAATCATATACTACGACAATATATTTTTGTTAAATCTATGATGATGAATGATAACACTTTATACGTAAATTATGTGTTAAAAATGAATTTAATAAATAATCTAATGGAATAAAAATAATTTATATCCATCATATATAGCAAAATTAGTTTCATAATTTTAATTATGAAATATTAAATTTTATAACATTTTTAAGGGTTATATTTTAATAGACAGACTATATAAAAAATTACACAACACTTCCATAAAATTTAAAACCTAAATCCCAATCCCTAGCACCCAAAACATAAACCCTAAATTCTAACCATGAACCATAAATTCTACAACATATACACTAAACCCTAACCTAGCCGGAAATTCCATGATCTGTCATTATAATCAACTAGAAATAATTTACGCTTGGGTTCTCAACAAATAAGTGCTTATATAATTAAACATCTAAATAACACAAAGAAACAGCAACAATTAAGATGATCCGCAGACAAAAGGCTGCTTCTCACATCCCTAGCAAACAAGCAAAGCTTTCAGTCTCCTTTATAATTCTAGTAGCAAAAGAAAAAAACAAAATAAACTGGAAAAATACGCCCAAAATTCCAACGCCGAATTCAATAAGTCAGCATCATCAATCCTCCTCATCGGAATAATCAGCTCCGGCAGCTGAATTCAGAGCTTTCAACCTATCAATCAACTTCGCCTTCCTTTCCTCGTAAGACAGCTTCTTCAGGTTGTACCTGTAATGCAAAACCTTTTAGTGAACATGCAATGAATAATATCAAGTTTTACTTTTCAACAACAACTAGCTAGCTAGATTGGTCAGCCTTGCCCGGTTTAATTGGCTGCCTGAACTACGATAGTAAATAAATTGCTGGAACAGAGAGGAGCTATACCTCTTGTGTTGCTTAGGAGGTGCCTTTTCGGATTTCTTTGCTTCTGGATTTGCACGAATAGCAGCATGAACCTTCTTATACATTCCCTCAATGTTGTCTGGCTCAAGGCCTCTCTTAATGAACTCGCTGAAGTGAGTCTGGTACTTCTCAGGCTCGTCTTCAATCAAAGTCTGTCGACTTGCCAAAGTGAGACACTTATACAAGCATGATTTGAAACATTTTATCCAAATTAAGACTTTGAGCAAACTCCACCCACAATATATCCATAGAGAGAGAGAGAGAGCACTTCAACAATATCATAAATCCCAAAAAAAATATAGGAAGACTGCTTCAGACAGTATATGAAACTTTATCTGAATTAAGACTTAGAAGCAAATATTATATTTACCCTCATGTATGCAGCAACATGGCCTCCATAAATGTATTTGCGGTGAACTTCAGGATCAAGTTGTTTGCTGTCCTTGTTAAATCCAGCAAATCTCTTCTCGCTGTGGGGAATATCAATTCCACCATCCAAAGCACCCTAAAAGGAAACATAAAGACCACACATGTTGAAACCAAATGAATAAAAAATGTAACTGGAAGATTGACAACCTAAAAAGTATAACTGGCATGTGAACTTGAATGAATGATGATAAAAAAAATATCAATGCATTTCAAACTCAACAAGCAAACATGATTATAACTGGCATTTCATGCATTTGTGCTGTCTACACGTACAGAATTATCAGGTGTAGGCATGATCAAAAGAAACCACAACTTTATTAAGATGCAGAAGAAAATTAATAATAAGGTCTAATTCAAGACAAATATATAGGAAGGGGTTCCTCTATACCTTGAGAACACCAAAAACACGGTTGCCAGTAGTAGTTTTGACAAGACCAACATCAAGGAGAGCGCGGAAAGGCCTCCTGGTCTCTGCCGGTTCAACAGTGAAGTCCTCCCCAGTTGCCTGTAAGCAAATGACATACATGATTTACAGGAACTTCTCACACATCTAAACAAAAGATATAAAACATCATATATTTCTTCCAGCCATAAAACCATGACACATACATACCTCAACATTTCCCTCATATTCAGCATCCATCTCCAGCTTCTTCAATGTTCGGCGAGCCAAGAGGAGTCCAACACAATAGGCTGTAATAAAAAGCATCATTAAGATACCATCCTCAATCAGGAGCAAATAAAAATCTAACATTTATAGGAAAGAAAATCACAAGACCTGCAGCATAATTTGTAAGGCCAACTTCAAGTCCGTAGTGAGGAAGTTCATGAGCATAAGCTGCTGCAAGAACTATATCACCAGAAATACTAGCATGTACGATTTGTGCAACAACATCCTTGTTGGTCTAATAAATTGTTAAGGTTTAGCACATGTAATTGCCTATAAAAACTGTTAATATATGCCTTAACTTTTAGTTTCCCCGATGATAAACAAAATAACACCAAGGGAAATAAACCAGTCAGTCAATTATAAGGATACGAATCGTGCAACCAAACGATATTTCGGGGTGTTGTACTTGTTCTTATCCTGGTTGATAAGACGATTTCTGGCCCGGTAGTCGGTCTTACCCTCTACAATATCAAAAAATTATTAAAACCTCGATAACAAGTAACAGAATTTCATAACACTACTCAAAAGTATAGGTACTGGTATCAAACCTCGCCTTCTCTTGAACTTAACTTGAAATCGCTTGAAGTAGGCGTTAGACTTTTGAGCTTTCACGAAAGGCTAAGCCATAAAACACACCAACTTAGAGAAATCCGGCAGTATATAAACATTTCAAATGCAAATAAACCTATAAATTTGATAAGTACTACGGCATAACATATATGCAATATTTCATGTTTTCGTCAACAAAACATGGATCTGGCATCAAAAACCGCTTCAAAAATTATACAAAATCGGATTTACAATCGAAATAATAGATGCTAAAGTACAGAAAACGAAATGAGAAAATTGGAGAAATATATAAAAGATGAGAAATTATTGCGAGGAGATGTAGATTTACCATGGCTTCTGAGCACAGGGGTTCGCAGCTCCGAGAGAGTGAGGAGAAAAACTAGAGATATAGCCTATGTGTAAAACCCTAATCGTGCCTTTTTATAGGAGAAAATCAACGGTGACGATTGGTTTTCGTTAAGATGTGTTGCATAACAAATTATCCGGCCCACTTGATTGTGGGTGGGCCCAAGGAGTCCAAATAATAGTCTATTTCAATACTTACTCAACCCGACCCGATTTGGAGTACCGTTATAAGTAGAGGAAGGGGATTACTTCCAAAACATTTGGCATGACATTTGTATTTAGGGGTGAGCAAGACTCGACTCGAAAAAATGAATAACTCGACTTAACTCGAGGTGAAAATATTCGATTCGTTTTGATTCGATTTGAAATTTTATAAACTCGAACGACTCAAAAAAAAAAAATTCAAATAAAGTTTGAGTTGTAAAATGAAAATTCGAATAACTCTAATTTTTTAGTAATTAGTGGATTTGTTTTTAAGTTCGAGATGAGTCCCTCAATTTTTTATGATATATACATACTGATATATAAAATTATGAAGAAATATTGTCAATGAAGAAATGTATATGTGCATATCTTATATGATTAGTGAAAGTCATTTAAATTATAATTAAATTGTACATAACATGATAAATAATTACAATTAAATTTTTATAGGAACTCGAAAACTCGACTCGACTCGAATTCTTAAACTCGACTCGAATCGAAAAAAATACAAATAAAATTTGAGTTATAAAATATGACGCGTCAACTCGAACTTTTTTTACTCGAGTCGATTGAAAGCTCACCCCTAATTATGGTTGTTTTTTTAAATACACCCTTAATTATGGTTGTTCATAAAGATGTCAACTGATGTATTGTATTGAAATTTTAAAAATTAGATGAAATTGTAGGTAATTAATTCAAGAAATTTTGGTTAAAATATTACAGGTGTTATACTGTTAAAATTAACGGTTATAATTATCATTTTTTATGAAAACGATTAGCCGAAAATACAAAAAAAAATATAATTTTAGTGATTCTACATAGTGACACTTTTTAGGTTCAATATTAAAGTAAAATTTAATTAAATCACATCATCAACACTTTTTATGCTAATTTCTTACGTGTGCATTAACATTTGCATCGAAATGTACCTAATAATATATAAATATATAGAATATATTTTCATAAATATTTAAGACAAATTCCTTAAAACCAGCATGACCATTTTTAAAATTGTACTAAAATCGACCAAAACTCGTCGGGTACGAGGTCTTTTTGTGATCCACAAGGACGGAATCACTAAGAGGTTGGGAAGGGTCATACTCAATCCCAATATTTTTGTATTATTACATTTAAAGTCCATTTTAATTTAAATAGTTGTCGAATTAGGTATTGGTCTCCCTAGTTTTTAGGCTTATATACTTAATAGATCCTTGTGATATTTTTAATTAAACAATTTGACATCTTATAATGTTTGATTATAGTCATGTTCTTGTACTCGAATGGTTCCAACACGGTGGATAAACTCGAGAGAATCATCGAGAACGGCATGAATGGTTACGACGATCGACCGAGTTGGTATAATGATTAGAAATGAACATGTAATTTTATGTTATGGATGTAAATTTTTAAAAAATTAAATTAGAGATTCAAGGGTGTAAGTTACAGAATTTCAGGGGTATAAAATTAAATCATCAATAGAAAATATAAAAATTGACATTTTTTTAAAAAATGTGACCGTTCCAACACTGCTCGTTTCATCTCTGAAAACTAATTTGTTATTTTTTAAATTATAAATAAGACAAATCCAATTATAACTAACCATTAGTTTAAAAAACAAAGTAAAATAAAAATATTCGATTCTTATGAAAGATCATATGTATATATATTTTACAGATAAATTATTCGAACTCTTGTTTCATAGCATAATAATATTATTTTTTTACTTAAACCACTCAATGAACAAATTAAGTTAAAATAAAATTTAAAATAAACTTACATAGTCTACATAATTCGAATAAATCGATTAATCAATAAGATAAATATGTGGTAAGAAAATTGAAATATGTCCACGGCAAATAGCGGGATTTGGACTAAAACTAATAATTAATTAATTATTGGAATCAATTTGTCTGTTTTTGTATTTTGTCTTGTCTCTACGTATAAATAATTACTAAATGAAAGAGAAAACTAGAACTCAGATATTTTGTGTGAGTCTAGAGGTACATACGTCTTTGAATTTATTTGGCTAAATTTACATTTTGGTATTGGAACTTAGCTTAAACATTCAATTTGATATCTAAAATTTTATATTAAATTCATTACTTGAATTTGACTTTAAATTTTGATTTAGTACTCATTTTTCTTCAATGAGATATTTAAACTAGCCTATTTGTTTCAAATTGACACCTATTTATTCAATTAGGTAATTAAACTCGGTTTTTTATTAAATTAATATACAGACTTAATTTTTTGGTTCAAAATGATTAAAAAATAAAAAGCAATAATTTGAAGAAAAAAAGGTAAGTCGAATTCATTTACGAATTTAATCCAAATATCTAATGGACAAAAAAGTAGGTATTTAATTGTAAAAAAACAGATTATGTACAGAATTAAACTTTAAAGCTAAATCCAGGTTAAAGTTACAGCTCGGTAACAAAAAAGAAAACGGGTTTTTTTCCCGGAAAAAAACAAGCATCTTTTTTTTTTTGGGACCATATGGAAAGAAAGAATCCGTCACTTTCTCGGGAAATAAATTGAAAAAGTCAAAAATAAAATAAAAAGATTCGCAGTTTTAGGTTGGAAGTCGGAAAACAGCTCTCTCCAGTTCTATCCCTTTCCAAGAATACACCCTTTCTTTCCCCTTTTGTTTTCCGATTTAAATTTTAATTAAAATTGCCCAGCATACATTTACTGTCATAATTACTCCAAATAATAAATAAATTTCCAATTCCTAAACCCCAACGTTAGAATTCCATAGGAACAGAAAGGAGTTTTGACTATTTTTTGTATGATTAATGGCTGCGAGTGCGAATCCGACGGGGAACAATCAGGAGGGTTCGTCGAACCAGAACGTAACGCCTCCTCCTCCACCACCAGCTAATGGCGTTTCCGTCAATTCGAACAACAGCGGGGGCAATACATCAGCCGCCGCCGTCTCGGCTGATACGCAATCCGCGTTGAGGCACAACCCTGGCATCTCCCTCGACTGGGCTCCGGAAGAACAAACGATGCTCGACGATTTGCTCGTCAAGTAAGCTCCCTCTCCGTATTTATCACTTCATTTTGTTTACCTGTTTTATTGTTTTGTTCCTTTCATTTCTTTTACTTGATGGAACTCGTTACTCACTTTTGTTCTTTAACTCACCTTAATTTAACAAGCTTTTAAAAAAAATGGAAACTGGAAGTCTTGGTTGTCTATCTTAATGTAAATGCTAAATTTTGATTCTGGCTTACGAAATAGCTTCTGTTATACATGTTTCTTATGTTGTTAAATTACTATGCCCGAAATTAATTTTGTGTTTTCTCTTGGTTGAGTCTCGGGCATACTTGAGTTTCTCTTGTTCATCCTTGTATAATTCTTCACTTGCCTTTGATGAACGAGGCCGCTCATTTAATCGGCTTGCAGGTATGCCTCCGATTCAACCATAGTCCGCTATGCTAAGATTGCAATGCAGTTGAAGGACAAAACAGTTCGGGAGGTGGCACTGCGTTGTAGATGGATGTCTGTAAGTTGGTCATTTCAAATTCTATGTTTTAAAAGATTCGAGACCAATAAGATTAAGGTTTTGGAAATTGATTTTCATGATAAGCCCATAATTTGTCCTTGTTCAGAGCAATTTATATGGTTATAACTTGTTTATTTTGGATCAAATGTTTCATTTTAACTTGAACATCAAAAGAAACTCTTGGGGGTTAAGGGATGTATTTGCCCTGTTTTTATTGGAGGCAGAACCCAAACTCTGATATGTTTGACATGTAGTCTTTACGATGGGGTAGAGATGGACTACTAATAATCAGGCGGGTCTAACTATAAGCTTATTGAGGTCTATTAATTAATATTTGTAAATTGCAATGACATAAACACAATTCCAGCTTTATATTTGTCCGAGACTTTTTTAAGAAATGAGTTTTAGATTATATTTCATTTAATATTGCATAAATTGCAATGACTTTAACCTCAATTCCAGATTTAATATTTGTCCTAGACTTTTGTAAGAAATGGATTTTTTTATTATATTTCATATAATATTAGAAATCCCACTTACCTGAACCTGTAAGATTCTACTTAAAGTTCAGTGTATTACAGCAGAAAGAAAGATGCCCAATGTTTAGCTGATTAAGATGTCTTCAGAAATTTGGCCAAAAAAAGATGTCTTATGAAAACTACTCTATGAGAAATGTTTCTACCTCAAAGGGATGAAAATCTGTGAAGGGGCTTGGTCGAGGTGAAGGTTATGAAAGAGGGAGGAAACCTGCAAAAGGAAAGCATGTAAGCTTTGAGGGGGTTAGAGTTGGCACTCCGACCACTCTCCAATGCTTAAGAGGGAGGATTATGGGAGAAGGCTGAAAGGATGTAAAGAAAACTCTCAGGCTGCTAGGTTTTTTTCTTAGGAAGATGATGAGTACCTGGTCCTTTTATATCAAGATTCAAGAGTTTTTGCCTTCATGTGATTCCCTCTCATTTCCACTCTTTGATGCATGGCTGCTGCGTCAGCTGCCATTTCCGTTGGCTTATTATCGGGCATCAGAGATGTGTGTCTTTCTATGAGAGGGTCTTTCATTTTTCTTTGTTGCTTGGCTGACACTCTTATGGCTTTTTGGGCCTTATTATTTTCTGAGTCGTTTCTCATCTGAAAAATGTTTTATAGCTCATTGGCAAAAGGTCTATAGCTAGTTTGGCTACTAGCATCTCTCTCTAAAAAGAAATGTGCCTTAATCTTTTTGCTTGTACTTTTAGTAAATATTCACATAAGTGCACATTCTATTTGTGTGCCAAAAAATCACCTAGTGGAATATGCTTGCAGAAAAAGGAAAATGGCAAACGAAGGAAAGAGGACCATAATTCAGCAAGGAAAAATAAAGACAGAAGGGTATTTTGTTTTTCTCCTGAATCTTCATTCTAGTATAATTCACATGTGCAATGTACTTCTACAATGCTTTATGTTTCATAATTGTTCCTTGAAGTATATCTTTGGAAGAAAGATCTTCCCCTATGATTGTTTCTTGGACAAAATTGCGTAGCCTGTTCGGTAACTTTAGTGGTTTGTTATTCTCTCTATGAATTCTGAATCCGTTTTCTGTGGTCATTGACCTTTTACCTGTGTTTGAATATAGCTTGTTTTGTCATTCTTTACATTACAATTGCTTCAAATGTATATATGTTTCGCACACCACTACTGTGATTGTTTTCATGCTCATCATCCTCCATTTCACATGCATATTGGAGTTCTTGAGATAAGGGTGTGCTCGAAAAGATTCAAGCAGGAGCAACTAGATAATAAATCAAGGTTACATAACTAGGAGCTATATATAACACAATCATGTAATTATCTACTGTGCCTCAGGTATTGACTATCAGATAAATAAAGCATGAAGTCTGAGGCGTAACTAGATACGGTTAAAAATTGAAAATTGTTCTTTAGTTCAGCTTGTGATGGGAGTGGGACTGCTCCACCTTCCCATTAAAAGTTTTCTCACCCCGCTTGTTTATGCCTTCCATCTATTTGCATCTAAGTTCCGTTTCTTAGGTAGGTTACTTCTGTTTTTGAAACCTCAAGTGTGTAAGGACATTGTTTGACAGGAAAAGGGTACAGACTCTTCAGCAAAGTCTACACCTCATTTAGCAGCTCGGCCTAATGGTCCTGCATACGCTCTACCAATGATCCCTATGGACAATGATGATGGCATCCCATACGAAGGTTTGGTTAAGACATATATTAGGGAGGACTTTACTGTTTTACCAATATAAAAATTACAACTGGGCTGAAACTTTGAGCTGAACTTTTTATGCCCAATCAGTGTAGAAAAACCCTTGTTTTTCTACTAAAATGTTATTAAATTTGAACAAGCTTAAAACTGGATGTAGCATGCACGGTGATTCTTTGGAGTTGACAAGCGTTGGCAACCTCATAGATCATATACCTTACATCGAGTTTAAGACTTACAACAGATTTTTTTTAATGGAAGATAGGAGTTGAGAGTGAACCATATTTGACATATAGTAAATTTGCTATCTTTACACTTTTTTCCTAAGAATTTGAATTTTCTTTTCAGCAATTGGTGGTGTGACAGGGGAGCTGTTTGAACAAAATGCTCAAATGTTTAATCAGATTTCTGCAAATTTCGCAGCTTTCCAGGTGAAGCGTGCAGTTTCAAACTTGCCATAAATTTTCCTCCACAATTATGTGCTAAGTAGATCTGCTCTGATATTCTTCTGAGCAATATTTTCTAACTTTGCATTCATTAGTGCTGCTGTTGCTTCATTTCCCTTTATGTGGTCCTCCCTCTCTCTCTCTTCAGTTTTTGTCTTGTCAAATAAGTCATTGTATTTGATTGCAGTTGAAATCTTTCTATTATGTTCTCTAAATAGTATTCTAAATTATTTTTCAATCCCTTGTTTATATTAGGTCACTGTTGGTCTTGATTGAAAATGACAATAGGATAAAATGATGGAATGAGAGGAAAGAAAAGAAGAAAGATGAAATCAACTTCCAGAAATGAACTTAATCCCCTAGTAGCTAATTACTTCTTTATTGATTTTTTCCATACAGGTACATGACAATATAAATCTCTTATGCAAAGCGCGGGACAATATCCTCACAATCATGAACGAGTATGTTATTATCTTTTCCTGTTATGTAAATTAGAGATTTTTTAATAAGCTTTTTAATGCTGATGGGAGGACTTCATCATAATTGCATTTTTTATTGCATGAGTGCAAGTTTATAGACATTCATTAGCATGTGATGTGAAATGGTATATATATGGCAATGAGGTAAAATTCTCTTTAGAGTATGGTTAGTTGTTTTGGCTCCCCAGCTTCTTTGCGGTAGCTAATTTGCTTTCCTGTACATGCTACTTTATCATTACACATTGATAAAGTTTACCTACCATTAAAGGAGTAGCTGTTTTTCACCATGTAATATGTTAAAGTTATATATCACCTGATGCTAATGCAAGATAGGTTTGGCTTCTCGTCTAATTATCAAGTCACGGTTATCACCTCTAACTTAGTTATGTTTTTGGTGAGCGAAATTGACTAGTACTGGTGCATAGATTCTGAAACCAAAGTAAATCAGCAAATCAAATATTTATCCTTTTCCCATCTTGATGTCTAAATGCCTGTGCCTTTGTCATTATTATCTTGGGTTCATGGTCCCACAAGTCAAGTACATGGAACGACTTGCTGGATTTAAAATAAAATTGCATGAGCGCTAGACCTGTCCAACCCAATAGGTTTGGCTTGTCTTGGGCTGGGTTTTGACAAGGTGTTTCTCTAATTCTAGTAGATCCAGCTTGACCCAAATTATAACTTTAATGATAATACTAATATTTTTATTAAGTTTAGTTATAAAATACTTCTTATTTGGTTATTGTTTAATAGTAAAATGGGTTATTCAGGCCGGACCAGGTTTGACCTGAATAGGCTTGGGTAAAATATTTGAAAATTTTCCCAGCTGCAGCTCGACCAATGAACACCTCTAGCAATAGGCATTAGGGTGATCGATTGTTTATCCTCGAATGGCTGAATTAGAGTGAAATATGACAACGGAAACTCCTTCCAGCTTTTAAATAAGTTCTGTTCTGCCATCTGCTGCAGAACAATTGTGAAATGAAAAACTATTTGTCCTCTGTGTCGACGAGTATGGTAGCTTTGTTGCATGCTATTTCCAGTAAAGACATTTGCAATAGTTTCATTTGGCATTTAGTTTTTTCAGAATTCATTAGCTAAGGTCATAAGCCATAGTAGCCGAGGAATTGAATAGGTTTAATCCCTCTTCATAGTTTAGGTATCGACTGAACAATAAATGATTCAAACCTCTCAGCGCCTATCCCCAACCCTTATATTTTCATAATGTTAATGAGAATGATGAGCCTCATCAGTCGAGAGTCGAGACCATGAGTCTCCATTTCTTTGTCTCTTAATCTCCCTATGTTCGGTGGAGTGGAAAGTCGGACAAAAATGATCCTGTCAAAGCTTCCTTGTTTGATAGAGGGGAATGATTAAAAGTTCTGTCCTTCATGAATGCATCATCTATTGTCTTATTTATGTCATGCAATTCTTTAATGTTAATGATTCTTTTTTCCTCCAGTTTGAATGACCTGCCAGAGGTAATGAAGCAAATGCCTCCACTTCCGGTCAAGGTAAACGAAGAACTCGCTAACAACATACTCGGTCATTCATCGCATCAGATGAAATCATGATTCGGGGGGGCTTACCTATATCCAACCATTTGTCTCAGAGCAGGGAATCAAGTAAAACATGAAAAATAAGGTAGAAAAAGGAAGAGAAAAAACTGGCTACCTTAGCAAGTCATTTTGTGAAATTAAGTCTTTTTCCATGTGTTATTTCTGATAAATTAGAGTGCAAAAGTTCCTCTTGTGCCCCATGATTTATACTTTTGCTCTAAGTTTCGATTAATTTTAGGAGCTATGTAGCATGTGAATATTTAGTTGTGTAGAAGGGAATTGCTTTCTGCATTATCATTGCTTATATTATTCGCTCACCCGGACTTGGTGTCGAGTGCTGGATATTTGTTATGTGTCGGACACGAGTACATTCATTTTTTATAGTTTTTTTCATACATTCGAAGGGGCCGATTTCATATTCATATCTAAAGATACATCAAAAGACATGGTGTACATCAAACCTTGTGTAGCAGGAAAGTTCACCACTAGTTCTGGAACAAAATGTTATTGGAATGGTCAAGTTCAATCATTGGAATTTTTGAAGGAATTACCAAAATGCAACATTGCTTCCACTAGACTAGACTAAGAGAGAGTCCAAAGGATTAAGTTATCCTTTTGGTCAATACGGGTCGGGTTTTGAACAAGTTTTCTGTAAATAGAGACGAATTGAACCCGGATTATTGTTGAAATGATATACATATATATAGTGTTGCAAAATTTATAATCTAAACTATATAGATGATCACTTAATTATGGGTTGATGTCAATTTGATTACTATACTTTTAATTTTGGTAATTTTACCACAACTATTTAATTAGTTCCAACAAGTCACGAATTGTTAAAGAATACGAGAGAAATTATATCATAGGCCCGGCTTGCCACGTCATCCATGGTCCCAACATATAAAAATTATCCATTTCATTAAATTTTTATGTCATTTTTTTACTAAGTGAATCTACAATTGGTAAAAATTAATTTTTAATTTAATTTACAGTAAATGTGAGTGAAGATTTATTTGATAAAAAGATGACATAAAAAATTTAATGAAATTGATACATTTTATTGGTTGGGACCATAGATGACGTGGCGATTCTCAAAAAACGGAGATACACTCTAATTCTCATGTTCAGTTCTAAATCTGAACTTGTGACCGAAACAAATTGAAATTAAAAAAAAATTCTCTTATCGAGTATTTTATATAATATTTAATTTAAATTAATCAAATAATAGACTAAAAACTGATAATTTTAAAAAATAATTAGACATGTGTTAATAAGATATTAAGATATTAAAATTCAACTTAATAAAAATGTAATTAATTTTTAATTTTTTATACCGATCTCAAATAGTTTAACAGTAAAATTACCACGTTTACACATTTACTCATTCATTCATTCAACAACAACAATAAACCGTATATTTTGCGAGTTGAAGGTAGCTATTAACATGGAAGGATTGTAAGTTGTTAATCAAGTAAAAACAAGAGTACATATTTAACACTAAACATTTCTAACACATAGCAATGTAACTTATGTAAGTATCTGAGAACAATGTTCCTTGAGCAATGTGCTAAAAACTGATATTATCAGCTCACTCGTTCGGAAGAGACTGAACCAAACCACGGAATACGAAACGAGGTGAAATTTCATGAAGCTAGTTTTTTAGATTAATAGATGTTACCCAACACGTTTGAATCCGGGATCAGTTCAAGTCCCTTTCCCTTGTTGAATTTGTTGGAGAAGAGCTGCTGCTAGCTGTAATGTTGCTTGCAAGCGTTTCTGTGGATCACCATCGCCTTCCTCCGGTATGCCAGTACCTTGAAGTTGCTGATTTCTTTGAGTTGCTTGAGACACTGCTGCGGCTGAACTCGATGTCTGCTGCTGTTGCAACTGCTGCAGTTGAGAAAACTGAGATGTTGAAAGCTCCGGAACAGCCTGGTTATTTTGTAAACCGTATCCCTGTTGTTGTCTCATCATGTCGGAGTGGTCAATTGTGTTTGTGTGCCGGAAATTCTCCCCCATTGGAGCATTTGCAACATTCCCAACCTGCCCTTGGTGCCCGATAAGAGATGACGCTAGTTGTGCTAGTTGTTCTGGTTGAAGGGCATTAATCGGCATTGACGAAGACTTGAATTCAGGCATAGCGGGCTTGCTATTTCCAGATAATGGAATCCCAGAACTTCCACCGGTACTAGAATATGTTTCTTGCACTGCTCTTGGCATAACTGATTGATGCCCCTGAATTGCTGGATCAAAGCCAGAAACTTGAGGAGCATTTCTGTTGACAGAAACCGGATGCTGCTGATCGTGAGAAGACCAGCCTGGTCCATACATTGCGTTTTGCTGGGGTGCATAATCACGCCTGTGCTCATCATACAAGTCCGATACATTTCCAAAAGAATGAGCAGACCCGGAAAGTGAAACAGGTGGAGCTGATATTGCCCCATTCCCTGGATAGGAAACGTCCTTAATACCTTGCCTACTTAATTCTGGATAAGGCATAGAAGGAAATGATCCTGAAATTGTTGATGGCTTTGCAAAAGATGTATCACCATGAAAAGGCAACAAGCTTGAATCGCTTCTTTCACTTGGATGAGCAGAACCGATGGAATCAGAATGATCTAATCTCAAAATAACACCTGAAATGCTCAGTTTCCCAGGTACTTTCAGTACTTTCTCGGAAAAATCTGATGGTGGTACAAGAAATAAAGTGGTTATATCATCTAATTTAGCAACAGCTGCTCGCTGCTTCTCTCCCAGGTAATTCATGAATTCGTTATAGAGTCCCATGTCGGCATCGCCTTCTGGAACGAAGAAAACAACCCAAGCACTAGATGCTTGATAATAATGCTTTGCAAGCATGTCTAAACCAGTCCTCGCTGTGCAATCTAAGAATTCAGGCCTGCAGCAGCAAGGTAGGGGTAATAAGTAAAATTTGTAGAAGTCCGAAGGATGGGTGGTAAATGGAAACGACGCTATCAGAAAAAAAAACTATGTGATGCCTTGTGAAGTCGAAGTGATTCATTTATTTTGGTCGAGAAATCTAAAAATGGTATATTATCAGTCAATTTGTGGCTTGAAACCATGACCAGAATAAGGGAAACAAAATGGGATAATTCCACTTCACAGGACCAACTTTAATGATAACTGAGGAATCAATAAGAACAAATGTTATCTATGAGAGGATTTTTTACAACTTACAGCATCATGTCGAGGACTTTTCCAACAGGAAAGCAGCGAGCACGACATACTGGTGTTCCACCCTTGGCTATTGTCCCCTCCCATTTCCACTCTTTCAATGATGGCTGATCCAGCTCCTGAGTAAATCTTTTCCTCTCAGAAATATTTGATTGTAGAGAACCAGAACCTACCGGAAAACCATCATAAGATGGTTTCCAGTGATCGTTCCTTTCTCCACGAGTTGGAGTAAAACTTCTTGACCGATCAGGAATCTGTTTATACCCCAAAACTGCAGGCTCAAAGTTCTTATCAAAGGCTTCAGGTTGAGGAATATCGGAGAGCATCCTCGGAAAAAGACGTTTTTCTTGTTCAAGATCAGATAAAGAGTACTCTGGTAACTCTTTCTCAGGAGGAAAGGTACCGGTTCTCATTTTCTTGGCACCACGGACGGGATAGTTGTCTTCAGGCATATCCCAAGGTTCTTCGTAGAATGCATTTTTCTGAGGTAATTTTGGAGGATAATCATGGTACCTCATTGGACTTTTACTACGTTCATACACATCTTGTGGTACTCGAGGATCAGGCTCCCCTTCACCAAATCTCCAGGGTTCATATGTATTTCCACCGGTCCA
This sequence comes from Hibiscus tridactylites, assembly GCA_958450335.1. NCBI lineage: Eukaryota > Viridiplantae > Streptophyta > Magnoliopsida > Malvales > Malvaceae > Hibiscus > Hibiscus tridactylites. Next base: position 102,067,698 of record OY288270.1, on the reverse strand, counting down.
TGAACTACCTTTCCTCTTGAAACTATAGACATCAACATCACCAGAATCGTAATTTGACATATACGGAGATCTGATGCCTGTATCTTCTGGTAAGTCTGCAAAGCTCCTATCATGCAGAAAGTTCTCAGAAGACCCCAAGCGACCATTTGACCTGAAACGGGGAGAGTTGGGGGCATTCACTGAGCCCCTTCCACTGGTGGATGACCCACCGTCACTTTTTGCGAAACAAATATGCACACGGGGATTACCAAGTAACTTCCCCTGAAGCGTTTCTTTGGCCCTGCAAGCTGATGATAAGCGCCTAAAGCGAACAAAAGCATAACTACGTCCTGGAAACACAGTAATCTTTTCTATCTCACCAAATGGGGAGAAAGCCTTTCTCAAAATCATTTCATCCACTTTCAATAAAGCTGGAAATCCTATCCAGAGGACCTCACTGGGATCACCATTTCTATCATTCCCCTTTGATTTGTCAAGGGGAAAATGTTCAGGGCTAGTACGACGTGCTCTACTGTCCCTAGGAGAGAAAGGTGACCCTCTTACTTTAGAACGTTGCAAGTAGTCCTCCTCGCGCGATGGTGTTGATGACTTATCCTGTAATTAAGAATATCACCAGGTAAGGGGAAAACCAACCCTTACTAAAGCAATCTTATATAATTTTAATCCAGATTGATCAAGTTTAAAATAAAAATGGTAGAGAAATCAAGTGGATGGATATGGAGAAATAAATTAAGTTGTGCATCTGTACTAGTACATGCACAAGTTACCATTTCCAGTAGCAACCACACTCTTTAGACATATTGAACATGGTATTGCAAGCTTCTGAAGCTAATGATTAATACGTTGGGAAGCCATATCAAGTGCAGGGCTTGTACACTTGATATGGCTTGTTAACAAAATAGCCAGCCACCGTGCTGATTCTCCTCAAGATCCAACCGCCTCGGTGGTCAAGGTGGAAGTAAAAACAACTAATGAAGCATAGTATTGCAGATTTTGACTAAATTTTTCGAATAAGGCATCACTTTTTGAACATGTGCGAAATGCTCTATAGAATAAGCCCCAAGGATTTGTACACTACATATTAATTTTTTTACTCTCATGAATTAATAGTGTTGCAATTTATAATTTTTTTTTCAATCAATATGCTTCATTGTCAAAGGATCAACTACTTATGACCTCTAAAAAAAGAACCAAGCCTCTATAGATTTTTACAAAACTTGATGGGAGGTAATTTATTTTAATCAGTAGCCCTTGCTTCTATTCACTCACAAGTCACATGCATACTCCAAATCTCTTAACAAATAGTACAAAAGCAACTAAACTTCCATCAAGCAAGCCCCAGCAAAAGAAGTCTCATGCCCATAGTGCTTAAGAGAACATCAACTGAGAGATGCATAAAAACCATGTTGTGCAACTGAGAGATGCATCATCATAAGCAGAAAACATCAATCTTGTGAAAATACATAAGTTTTCATCACTTCTCAAGTGAATGTGATCGCTGAGGTTTGCAGAAAACCAAGTCTGTAATAGTTCCCAAGTCTAATCCTGCAAACCTTGCTCAAAGGACTCATACCCCAAGATAATAATTGGAATTTCGAGTTCTGAGAATAAATATGGAAAGCAATGGTAGCCAGCAAGTAGCACGAAAGATATAGTTAAAGTAATGACTAATTATCATGGAATTCCAAGGTTTGCAGACACTCCCTTATAATATAATGTTCACAAGATTAGCAATGTGTCCTGAGGCAAGTCCATGGCACAAGGAAGACAGAGTAGGTATTTATATCTTGTGGTCCATGATGCATTGAGTTGAGAGTAATTCTGGATTTATGCTGTTCAAGCTAATAAGGAAACATTTCAGAGAAAATACAGACATGGACCCTGAAAGCTAGATGTCACATCAGATAGCATTTGAGAAACATATTGCTTTCCAGACTTGGCTCTTTCAATTATTTTGTTAAAATTTAGATTTTTGGAGACTTTGTAGATTAGATAACGGCGATTTTGTGGTTCTTTTTGCCACGTATTATGCAATCTGCCCCAAAGTCACTACTATCAATTTAGCATAAATCAATGGCAATGATCTTCCTTCTCCAGCTTTCCACTTTTCACAACAGTGCATGATTAAGTTTTTGAAATATAAACTTAGACTGGTCCTTCTATTCAAAATCTAATGATCATCAATTCAAGTCATTTTCCTCCATTTCTCTCGGTTCCATCTTTCCTATATCAGAATTTATCTTCAAAACATTTAATTATTTCATTATCTTCATGTACCTTCAAAAAGGACAAATTAGAATTCAGGTAATGTTTATTGCTAGCAAAGAAAGGTTAATGCCCCCTGAATCTTGCTAACAATGCATTATCATCAGTTATTCCCTCATACTTGAATGCAAGCCATGTTATGCTTCAAGATGTCAGCAAGCATGGGAGTATTCTAGATCGCGTAGCACAAAAATGGCCTAGAATACTTGCTAGAAAAACAATCTACTTCACCAGAAAACCTATGTTTATTTTCAAATGTCTGCAGGTGTGAGCATATCCATGGATCATGGTGGTTGGGGAACATATCTTTATGCAGCAGAAAAACACTGTATCTTGTGTAAGTTCTCTTTTCTTTTATGTAGAATTTTTCCAGATTGCTGCACAGGATACAATTCCAGTATCACTAGCGTTGATGATGACACTGGTATGTACACTGTTCTAGGTCAATACACTTTATCCATCATATTCAACAGTTCAAATTTCAAAAGCCGTTTTACCAGGATGATTAAGTGCAAGGCATTGACCTAAATAGTATTACAGAAAACATCTATTCATAGTACCTGTTTTGCTTGGGAATATGCATGAAAGAATTGCACAATATGGCATCGGACTGGAAAACATTAAACGCATGACTAGGTTCCAGAATGATAGGAGCCATTGATTCACTTAAGAACACATTTCATTCAAGTTACAAATCCATGAATAAGACACCAGTTAACATGGAATTTAACAGCTAATCAACGTATTTAAGTCACTAAAAGCTATATCCTGACATTATATGGATTGTGACTCTGCAATTTATGCTGAGTGCTTGGAAAGAACTGAGAAAATAACAAAGCAAGGAAGAAAGCTTATTGACAAAAGAATGCATCCCTTGTAATGGAGAACCCTCTTTGAGTTTTATGGTCAGGCAATTATCTTTTGAAATCTGAGTCGTGCAGTGGAAGTGAATAGCACGGTTGCACAAGCATCTTGGATGAAAATGCAATCAACACGTTGAAATAATGCGAGTGGGCAGAGCAGAAGGAATTAGTTTACTCTTATTTTACTTTTCTTTTAATGCGGTTATTCTCGACATAGTTGAGATTTATGAACCCGATAGTGTGCAGTTATGGTTATGAATACTCTAAGGCATACTACTAATTGCCAGACCAGACAAGGTTTATAGGCTGTTTATGTAGTTTGGAAGACCATGCTAAGCCTCACCAAACATCTGAACACTTGGTGCTTACTTTGGTTATTATGAGTTGCTATTTAAGGCAAACTTTGCAGATGAAATGGTGCCATGGAGGATGATATTAGATTCTTAAAGTTGCTGCTATTGGAGAAATAAACAAATCGAGAATGACTACCTCACAAAGAACTATATAATTTAAGTGAAATAGAATCTTGATTATGATTCCCCCCCCCCCCCTTATTCCTGATATGATATTTGTTGTTATGGAATGAATCCCCAAGAATATAAGCATCTGAGGTCATTTGGGTTGCGGACCTATAAATTTTCCACTATTTCTATCCAGGAAATTTAATGGAAACTGCTAATAATTCACAACCAATTGTTCAATTAAATGGACTGAAACACTATTAATTTTATTTACAGGCTCTTTTGTTTGCTATTCCCACTGTCTGCATTCTCAAAAATTCTTAAAAAGAAAAAGGCAACACTGAAACACAAAATCACAATTTTTTTAAATGACCAATCAAATAAAAATATTAAACACCTTCAAATATAACTGTTCAATTAAGAAAAAACTTGTATTCTATTACTAAAACGTCATTAATAAACAAGCTTTTCTTTTTCCTTGTTTGTTTCCATAAGCAGTAAAGCAAGCAGCTAAACTAATAGCAACCAAAAAGAGCCTTAATGTAAAGTAAAGTTAATATTCTTTCCCAGATTTATTTTAATTTTCAGCATCTCTTTTGTACATGCGGTTGGATTATGTTTATTTCTTAACATCTTGATTCATGAACTTCTTTTGACTTCTCTGCCAATCATCGGCTACTAAACACACAAATTTTGGGAATTCAATCAAATTTAAATTAATTCCGGGAATAAACAACAGTATCAAAAGACAAAAAAGTAATATTAGTAATGGTTCATGACTAACCGCCTTGGCAAACTCAATCCTAAGCGGATTCCCCGCAACGGGAAAACCTTGGAGCTCCCTCATGGCGGAAATAGCTTCTTCATCGTTCATGAAATTGATAAAAGCGTAGCTTCGACCAGGCTGGAATGCGACGCTCTCCAGCTCCCCAAACTGCAAGAAGTGGTCTGTGAGGTCCGGCTCTATTATATTGTGCGATAGATTCCCCACCCAAAGGTGTCTCGACGGCGGCGCATTACTCCGACTCGAGCTTCCCGACGACGGGTGGTCACGCCGCGATCTGTCCCTGCCTCCGCGGCCAGACTGAAAACAATTCATTGAAATAACAAAACGATGAATAGGTTATCTAAGTGAGAAATATGAGAAGGGAGATTAGATTGCAAGTTGAAAGATAACTGACCATGGCGGATTTTTCAGAAGAATTTAGGGGTTTTTTTTCTCGGATCGATTTAGGGTTTGAAAATCAATAAAATTGGGAGTGAGATGTAGCTAAAGAAATTTCTTTTTTGTTTTTTTAATACTCCATATTTTTTTAGGGTTTGTAATTTACAGGGAAATAAGGATTTTTTTTTTGTTTTTGGATAAACTAAGTGGATGGTAATTTATGTTTCATAAATATTTACATTGGCTCATGAAATTAAAAAAACAACATTTTGGTCACTAATATTAAAAGGGATCAATTTTTAATTTAACCCCTAAATTTTAACAAAATACTATTTTGACCTTTAAACTTTAGGTAAACTATCAATTTCATCCCTACTTCCAACCAAAATCTCCACCGTCGGACGTCGGTCACCCCCTCACCACCATCTGCTGATAGCATCGACGACCATTGGCAGTGGCGGATGCAAAGCTTATCTTGGGTGGGCACGTGCCCACCCTGAAATTTTTAAAGTTCACACATTTGCGTTTAATTTTTTAAAATTTTATGAATTACTCCTTAATTTTTATGACTTATGCCCACCCTGAAATTTTGAAATTTTTATTATTGTATTCACCCTAAAAAAATATTAGTTTGTGCTCACCCTAAAAAATATTTCTAGATCCACCACTGATCATTGGACCCAAAATTACACATTGAAAATGTTTGCCACTTGCTCGTTTAAGGTCTCCCAAATGTACTCACACACAAATGTGCTACTGAGAATTGGTTCACCAACCTTGACTTCCCAACCCTAAAGATTAACATGAAGCAACGTAAATGAGCACAACTCTAGAATAGAAACAAAAATGTTGAAACACCATAAGCAAGCAACAAGAAAAACACGATGCTTTAGCGGGGAAAAAAACCTTTAAACGATAATCAATTGTACACTGATTAATTAATCGAAATAAATTTTAGTTTGATTGATTAATTTCTCGAATCGCATCAGGATGAGTCTCAAATTTTGGCCATATTCGATAAAGAGAGATTTGAGCAAAAATTAGAGGTTTTAGGCATAATTAGATGTTTGACCAATTAAATTCACTAATATTGTTGTTTGGTAAACAACAGATTGAAAGAGTGAATTAGGGTGAAACCGTTAATTTTGAAAAACTCGTAATATGAGCTTTTTGAGATTAGAGAGTGAATTAGGGTGAAACCGTTAATTTTGAAAAACTCATAATATGAGCTTTTTGAGATTAGAGGTTTGATATTAGATTTGTAAAGACTCTTTTACCCTTACCAGTTACCAAAAAATCTCAAAATAACCTAAATTAAATATTTTCTCACCCTATTTATAAGCTAATCCTATTTAGGGGTGTTCAAACTTCGGTTAAAACCGAATTAACCGAACCAAACCGAACTTTTTTCGGTTAATCGGTCGGTTAATTTTAGGTTTGGTCGGTTAACGGTTAATAATTTTTTTAAACTACGGTTGTCGGTTAATTCGGTTCAAAATCGGTTTATTAACCGATTTAACCGAAATTTTTATATATTATATACTTCATATATTTATTTTTAGTCACAAAATTTTTAAAAATTATAAAATAGTCATTAAATTTTTTATATATTATAAAATGGTCATTAAACTTTATCAAATTAGCGCAAAATGATTTATCAATAATTTATAACGTGCAAGTTAATGACTATTTTGTAATAGTTTGATAAGATTAATGGTTATTTTATAATTTTTGAAAATTCAGTGACCAAAAAGATTATTTTAAAATAGTTTAGTGACCATTTGGGTGATTTACCCAAATTTTTCTAACAAATTTCGGTTAATTCGAAAACCGACCGAATTAACCGAACTTTTTTCGGTTCGGTTAAAAATTTTTGAAAATTTTCGGTTCGGTTAACGGTTAATATGAAAAAAAATTCGGTTAATGAAATTTTGAAAGTTCGGTTCGGTCGGTTAACCGAACGACCGATTGAACACCCCTAATCCTATTTACTTCTTTCTTTTTATTATCACATATTTATATGTGTATTTAAATTTATTAATTAGTTAAATTATATTGAAATAATTATATAAATAATAAATTAATATATAAATTATTCGAATATGTTTAGAAAAGTTATATTAAAAGTAATTTTATAGATCTAATTAATAATATTTGGATACAAAATATTAATAACTAATAAACTATTCAAACAAATATTGAATATAACTATGTGCTTATATGTTATTTTGCTTGTTTAAATAATCTAACAACTATCAGCTATCAGTTAATTTTATCAAACACTTTTATACAATCAGTTAGTCAAATCAGCTAATGCAATCAGCTATCAGCTAATGTAATCCGCTATTAGCTATCCGCTAATTGCCAAACAGGGCCTTTAGCTTTGATGTCCATTGATGAAAATTTGGATGGAAATCATCTGCCCCAAAGTATGCCCCCATTTGTGCCCCACTTTAAAATAGTGGGTTTAAGGTTTAGGTTTTGGGGTTTAAGGTTGGGGCTTAGGGTTAGGGTGTAGGGAATTAGGGGTAGGGTGTATTTTTTTAGGGTTTAAGGTTTGGGGTTTAGGATATGAAAATTAGGGTTATGGGGCAAGATTTAATTTTTAAGTATTTTTAAGCAGGGGCATAGAAGGAGGCATGGTTAGGGGGCTGGAGATTTTTACTCTAAAAATTTATGGTCGAGAAAATAATCAATATGAGATAAAAAAACAAAATGAAAATCAACTACAATATTTAAGATGAACATACACTGTGACAAAGCGATTTAAATCTATGTCTTTTAGGATGAACATTATTCATTTTTCTCATCGTTGAGTTTAATGTATAACTTAAATCATAATGAATTTTCCTTTAAACATCCTTTCATTTTCTTGTGAAATTTAGGTTAAAAATACAGTAGTGGATGTGAAATTTCCTTTAAAAGAAAGCTACACGCTTCGTTTTGTCGGGCAAACAGACTGACTGTATATAGCAAACCCTTTATTTCGGTCACCATTTTTGCTTACAGCCTCTAGAATCGAGATTTTTCCTCCATGGAAACACAAACTTTCCTGCTCGTTTCCCAGGAACCAAACACCCCTTCAAAGCTCAATCTCCTTCGGCCACAGCATTCTCTTGTTCTTCTCCCAAGATCAAACTCAGCTGGTTTTGCTTTCAATCTCAAAACGTAACCTTTTTTCTTTTCTTTTTTCCCATGATCAGTTATGGGAAATCATTTTTAGGGTTATAAGAGATTGAATGATAAATCCGGTTTGAATGCCAAAGAAGCAACATAACGATGTCGTTTCATCTCCCCACTAGAGCCCAATCAGCTCGGAATTCCGCCATGTACGCCGAGAGAATAACCGAGGAACAGCCGTCGCAAACCAGCAACAAGAACTCGCAAACCACCGTGACGTTGATGTACCAGGCGAACATGGCCGGGTACTGGCGGAACGTGACGATAATCTGGTGCAAGAACGTCATGAATTATTCTCTCAACATAATGGTGAACAACGCCGAGGGCGGCGATAACGTTCATTCGACGTGCAAGATCGAGCTCAAACCATGGCATTTTTGGAGCAGAAAAGGGTACAAATCGTTTGAGGTTGAAGGCAAACCAGTTGATGTTTATTGGGATCTCCGCTCGGCTAAATTCACAACCGGACCGGAACCGGTTTCCGATTACTACGTCGCGTTAGTCTACGACGAAGAAGTCGTTTTACTACTCGGAGATTACCGGAAAAAGGCTTACAAAAGAACGAAATCCAGACCGGCTCTGGTGGAACCGGTTCTGTTCTACAAGAAGGAAAGCGTATTCGCCAAGAAAAGCTTCGCCACCAGAGCCAAATTCGACGAGAAAAGGCGGAAGGAACACGACATCGTCGTCGAGAGTTCGACGGCCGGTTTAAAAGATCCGGAGATGTGGATAAGCATGGACGGGGTGGTTTTGATCCACGTGAAGAATTTGCAGTGGAAATTCCGGGGGAACCAAACGGTTCTCGTCGATAAACAGCCGGTTCAGGTTATGTGGGACGTTCATGATTGGTTCTTCAGTAGTCCCGGTACCGGGCACGGGTTGTTTATATTTAAACCGGTATCGACCGAGTTAGCGGATTGTAGTGATAAAGAAGGGAGTAACTACGGCGGCGACAGTGATACCAATACCGGAAGCCCGTCGGTGACAACGTCGGAGTTCAGCTTGTTTCTTTATGCATGGAAGATTGAGTGAGCTTTCATTTTGGTAATTTAATTATGTAATTTCCAGGAAAAGAAACAAGTGTGTTTACAGGCAATTTCCATGTATACATATACATTGTATTGTTTATATCATTTGTCAAAATGGAAATTTGGGAAATAGGCAGAAATCAAACTCCATTTTAAGCATAATTAAGGATAAATTTCTATATACTTGCGGTGGAAACTGAAAGTTTCTACAAGCGCCTTAGTTTTAGGGTATAGGGGCTTAATTTAGGTTATAAAGTTTAGGGGTTTAGGTGTATGAGTTTAGAATTTAGAAATAGTTGTTTAAATTTAAGGTTTATGGTTATAATTTAGGGTTTATATGTTATGGTTTAGTTTTTAGAGTAACACGACAAGGATTTAGGTTTTAACCTATAAACCCTAAATTATAACTATAAACCTTAAATTTAAACAACTATCCCTAAATTATAAACCCCTACACCTAAACCCCTAAACTCTATAGCCTAAACTAAATCACTATACCCTAAAACTAAGGCGCTTGTGGAAACTTTCGGTTTTCACCGCATGTGTATAGAATATTTATCCCATAATTAAAAGGATAGAAATTGTTTGCATCCAAATTATGCCTCATGCCCCACTTTAAAAAAATGGATTAAGGTTTAGGGTTTAAGTTTTAAGCTTATTGGTGTGGTTAGGGTTTATGAAATAGGGACATTGTGAATTTTTTAGAGTTTAGGGTTAGATTTTAAAATTTAATTTTTAAGTGTTTTTTAGTGTGGGCATGTATAGAAGGGGGCATGATTAGGGATAAATGATTTTTGTTATAATTAAAAAGTTAGAATATGGGATGCAAAATCTAAAAGAATTAAAATTGATTCCTCTTGTGTACTGTTGGTCTAATACTACTATTTTTGGTGCACTAAACATTTAGGGTTTTTACAATATTAAAATCTTTCATTAAAATTACTGTCGTTATAATTTTTTTTTATTTCGATCACTGAATCATTAGACAGCTAACGACAACAGACGTGAAAAAGTAAATTAGAAGAGTCATTACTATCCACGAGCTTGATAACACTGAGAGCATCCATCCAGTAAACTGATTAGCAATATTAAGAGTATATACCAGTCTATAAGTGTCCATAATTCAACCACCATGTTCGTGGCTTTTCCGATGAACCGATAAGATCCGGACTAATCTCCGTAAGAATCACCGATGATGCTGCTAGTTCCGGCAAAGCTCGAGTTATCGTAGAATAAGTGTCTGCAAAAAATGACATGTTTTGCTATATTTTTTATCACTTCTCATTACTCATTGTTTTCATGACTACAAACACTGTAACACATAATATCGTTGTCAAGTGAGAGGTAATATTTGAATGAGGAGTGACTTTGAGGATAAGAAGGCTTGGATCAGTTAGTACGAAATTATTCTAGTTTAATCAAGGATTCGAATCAATGTAACGAAATTAAACGCTTGAGGGAAAATTTCACCACCCTTGTGGCCCTATTTTACTTGTCAATATTAATTTCTTTTCAGATTGTTAAATGAGTAGACGAGAAAATACGTTACTCACACATAAAAAACATGTGATATATGTTGTCACAAAGTTATTACTTTCTTCCTAAAAGACATGTCTAATAGGATCTACAACGTCACTATTTTATATATCTCAATACCTCTTTTTTCCTTTCCGATGTCAGATTAATAACTCTGCCTCTTTTCAGACGTGACAATGTGTTCTATGATTCTCTAGAACGTTTAATGTGTTACTCAGGGGAATCGGAAGTGTCCTTAATTCGATTACTTAATCACGATTCGATTGGAGCCTTATTTTATATTTTCTTTATCCTAAATAAGTTTTAACATGATTTGACCTTTTAATATATTTAATTTTTCTGAATTTGATGGTTTGGTTAAGAACTTTGTTCGGTAGAATAGAAAAGTGTAACTAATTACATGTTGGATTAATTGTCAAAATCAAGTGCAATTAGGTGCATATCCCTTTACCATGCTTTTTTAGGTGTTTGTCAATGTCTGATTAGTCTCATACCATACCATGCAATTAGGTGTATATCCTCGCTACGGCGAAAACTCATTTGATTCGAAAAATAAGGGTGAACAAAATTCGACTCGACTTAAAAAAAAATTAAAAATTTTAACTTGATTCGACACAAAAAGCTCGACTTCACCTTGACTTTAGTCGAAGTTTCATGAATTGACTCGAAAAAATTTCAAATAAATTTATCCACATTCATATTATCAAAATTTTTATATTTTCAAAATATTTAAAATAGACGTTTTATTTAAAACACATTTTGACAACAATGCCAAACACTCAAATTTTGAACAATAAAAATATTAAACCATAAAAAATCAGAAATAAAAAGTTGAAACATTCAAGGACTAATGCGAACAAAAAAAATGTTCATATATCAAATTGATTTTTTTTGAAGTTTAAGTAATTACTTTTGTATTATATTAGAGAATTTTAAAAACATGGAAAAAGAAAAGGCACTTTAGTTGGGTTTGAATCTCACATTTCTTTTCGTACCAATGGATCTGGACCATCTGGTTAATATAGTTATTCTATCATAATTATTTGGGTACGCTCCTAAATAATCATCCAACTTTGTAAGTTTTCATTTTGGTCATTGATAAACCCGACAAATAACATTAAAATAGAGAAGGTTAAATCTTAAACTTTAAATATTAAACGAAACAAATAACATTAAAATAGAGAAAGTTATGTAACCACGAGACTTAAGTGAAATGGTAAGTATTTCTCCTATCTTAATCTGTGGTTGAAGGTTCGATCCTCGTCCTGAACATAGAACAACTTTAAAACTCGTGGCCAACGTATACCTCTTATATGAACCAACAGAACACAAAAACATTAGTCACTATACTTACTCTGGTGGACAGAAACCAGAAAAAAAATGTGCTACCCATTTTTCTAAAATAAAACTATTCTAAAAATTCCCTTATCCAAACATGCTCCAAGTGAATTTAGCAACGGAACTACATACTAAAAATGTGCTATCCATTTTTAGGTACATTTTTCTTACCTTTCTCCTCGTGGTGTGTTTTCAATTTCCTTTTCCTTTTTTTAATAAAACTTTTGATTATGAATTCAAACTATAATATTATGTTTGATTTTTGTCATCAAAATTTACAATCAATTCGATGAATAACAATGATAAAAAAAATCATGAGACATATTTTTATATGATCATCAATATTTAATTTATTGATTAATTAATTCAAATCGAATATTACAAAGGTTCATTATGGAACAACCTTTCCAATTCAACTTATTCCATTCAATATGTCAAAATCAAAACCTTTGACGTTGCTCAATACATAATGTTTTATTCCGTCAAACCAGTTATATTAGTTTTGTAACTATTACAAAACTAATTATTATTGAATATTTATTTTAAAATAATATTTTATTTATTCTAATATTAATTATATATATATATAGAAAATTTATCTCATCAATTTTTATTTTTATTTTTTGTTATATGTAAGTCTGTCTCTCGGTCCATGTTCAAGGTGTGAAGCTGCCCCTTAAAAATGCACCCAACACTTGTTGGTAAATTTATTTCCCTATAAAACCTTCCAAATGTTATAAAAATACATGCGAGTTGATTTAATAAAATTTAGTTATTAAATGTAATAACCATACATTGCAGGTTAAAAATAGTTTATTTATATATGTATCGTTTGCAAAATATGATTTTTTTATTTTTTCATATTGACATTTAAACTTGAAATTTTGATATTTCAATAATATGATATTATAAGAGTGTGTTACGTGATTTATGATAATAAAAAATTGAAAATAAAAATGTATAATTATAACTAACATTGACAAAATATTAAGATCAAATGAAAAAAATATAAAATTTAAATACTAAAAATTACTTTATCTAATTACGAAAAATTAAAAGCATTTTAATCGTGGGAGGGATCAATTATTAAAAAGAAAACCTAATTTTCGCTTTTACGATTGAAAAGGACAAGGACCCACTTTCCCCCTTCATTTTTGCACTTTATATTGAAAAGGACAAGTACTTGCTTTTATTTTTTTAATTGTTCTAATAGTGTGTGATACTAGATCTTTTATGTAAAGTCAAAATTTCGTATTTTAAAATTGTGAATAGGGTAAATTAGAATGAGAAAATAGTAATTTTTAATGTATTTTTTTACTTGATCTGTATTAGTCGATCAGACCAATAAATCAAATATCAATATTTATACAAATTATTTTTTACTAACAACTCGTTAGTCTAGTGTGATGAGGTGTTAGGTCTCTTAAGCAAAATTAGATTCGGATTAGTAGACCTAGGGCTGTAAATGAGACGAGACAGATCGCGAGCTACTCGAGTCCAACTCGGTCAACACTCGACTTGAGTTTTAAAACGAGCCGAGTCGAGCTACTCGATACCTGGCTCGAAAAGCTAACGAACTACTCGAAAATATAATATACTAAAATTTCTAATTTCTTAGGATTAAAGTGAACTAAAATATATATTGTTGGATAATAATAACAATAATAATAATCGCATTATTATTATTGTTATTAAAACCGTAAATGAGACAATATATATTTTGAGTAATTCGAGTTTGATTTGGTCAAAGTTCAATCAATAGTCGACTTAATTAGACTCGACTCAATTAGGTTCCATTCAAGCTCAGACTTCAAGTTGAATTCTTAACGAGTCAAATCAAGCTCAACACTACTCGAACCGGCTTATTTACATTCTTAAGTCATGATAAAAAAACTATTTTCTTTAATTTTTAAAATATTTTACTCTCTCTGCACTTTTTATAAGCTTATGTAATCACATTTCCCGTATACTCTCACCAATCTTTTTTTTTGAGGAAAATAAAATTAAAAATAAAAATTCAAAGAGAGAGATTCTGGAAAGCACATTGTTCCAGGGTTTCTCGTTATAAATTTTCCATTTCGTTATCACTGCTAGTTACCGATCTGTCATCTTCTTCGTTTTTTTCCACGGTAAATTTCTAATCCTCTTTTATGTTACTTCTTAATCTGATTTCCCTTTCTGGGTTTTTTTTTGTGTTTTCACTTGATTTCGATTTATTCTGGGTTTTAGATTTAGTTTTATGTTGGTATTTCTTGGTCTCTTGGTTTGCATAATATCCTCTGTTTTTTTACTTAATCTGTTGTGGGTGTAATTTTGTTTTGATTATAGGGTTTAATTATGTGATTTATGATAAAAGTTTACTTTTTTATATATGTATTTGATTCTGTTATTTTTACATTCCTTAAAATGTAAATTGATTTTGCTTTTAATTCTGTTTTAGGAATGCTTGCTCCTTTGCTTTTTGCTCTTTTCTTATTAAGTGTTGAAAAGCATATTCTTTTTCCATTTTTTTCTTGACTGTTGTAGTCGTCATGGATGACACTCTCAAATTTGGTGTTTGCACGTTTTCTCAATCAATAATAATTGTGCTTCTTTGCTTCTGAGTGCTTGAAACTGTTTACTTTTTTGGCTGAGATATAGAAAAAATGAAATGTCCACCCTTAACCAGTGCTGATTCATGTGACCGTTCCATGTTACCGTGTCGTCTAGAACTCGACCCCGGTGATGTGTCATTCATTTATGAGCAAATTTGAAGTGAATGAAGCTATCCACATAAATGTTTTCAGTTGATATTCCAATTTTTCTTATTCGTTAGTTTGCTTTTAGATAAAAGTGAACTGAATTCGCTCGTAACAGCGACCTTTCTTTTCCCTTTATGTGACAGCTTGACAAGTATCGAAGTGCACGAAGAAATAGCGGAGTGAGGGATCGTCAGAAAAGCTCCTTGCCCATGGTTTATATATGGTCTGCTTATAGTCAGTAAAATCTTGGAGAGAAGTTTTAGGTTTTGCTGTCTAGTGCTCTGATTGCAAACATGGGTTACAACTGTGATTTCTGTGACCATCAAAGGCCGGTGGTATATTGCCGGTCCGATGCTGCCTGTTTATGTTTATCGTGTGATCGAAATGTCCATTCTTCTAATACACTGTCAAGACGCCATTCGAGAACATTGTTATGTGAGAGATGCAATTCGCAGCCTGCTTTTGTTAGATGTGCGGAGGAAAGGGTTTCCCTATGCGAGAACTGTGATTGGATAGGTCATGGTACATCTACCTCGAATTCGACACATAAGAGGCAACCAATTAATAGTTACTCTGGTTGTCCGTCATCCGCAGAACTTTCTTCCTTATGGCCATTTTTTTGGCAGTCCCCTTCATCAGGTGAATCTACTTGTGAGCAGGAATTAGGTCTAATGAGCATCCCTGAGAATATGGAGAGGACTTCCTGGGGTCCTACAGGAAACACCATTAGCCAGAATCAGAATAATACCGGTATTGCAGAAGTTAATAATGACAATAATGGAGATATGGGAAGTGGTTGGGATGGGTCTTCTTCAGTTCTGGAAATAAGATCTCCACCACAAGCACTAGATCAGCCAGGTGGATCAACTGATACGTCATTGCCCAAGGTAAATTGTGAATTTGAATAATTATCATTAAAGAATCTAGATCAACTGTTATTAAGGTACTTTCAGTCCCTTGTTATCCGATTTTCATGGGGGCAGTGTTAAAGAAATATGATAAGCATTTTGTGAAAAAGGGTCTATATTTGCAAATTTATTTTTCTGTTTATGCTTTATGTTGAAAAATATTAACACCCTGTGCTCAGTGATTAGTGTTCTTTCTGCTTAGAAACAAGCTAAGTTTGAGGTTTAAGTGACAACTCTTTCTTCAGATTAGTTCCTTTTGCAGGAGAAGTTTATGCCAATTTTGTGCCATGGGTTCTTAAATTTGGATTATATGCTAATTCCACCTGCATACTTGGGGGGGAAAGTAGTTTGAAAGTGATTGACACAAAAAAATGGGAGAAGTGATCTAGGAAGTTATCAAGATTTCATCTTAGTCATTAAAAGAGTGATTAGAATAATATAATTCCATTTTGGGAACATTTGCTAATTTTTGCTTTCTTAAATTTGCAGTTATCTTCCCCTCAAACAAAGCGTCCTTCACTTTGTGAAAACAATCTCTACGACGACTTCAACATGGATGATGTTGATTTGAACCTTGAAAATTATGAAGAACTCTTTGGAGTAACTCTCAATCACTCTGAAGGACTGTTTGAGAATGGTGGAATTGATAGCTTATTCAGGATGAAAGACATGTCTGCTGCCGATTCCAACTGTCGGGGTGCTGTGCCTGCTGAGGTTCTCTCTTCTCTTTTGAACTTTCTTTGTGGTGTCTGAATTGTCTTTTTTTTTTTCCTGATGATAGTGTTGTCAATTTTTTCTTGTGTTGTTAGATGGTATGTATGGCATTTAGCATATTCCAGTTTCAGTTTTCCTTTTCCCTGTCATTTTAATTTGGTGAATGCCACAATCTCTAGTTTTTGGCTATGTTGCACCGATATAGATACGGGTACAGAAACGAGAACAGAAAACGACAATTTCTAAAAGTACACGGTACAGATACGTTAAGGGTACGGCAAATATAAAATTAATTTTATATTCTAAAAAATGTAAAAACAAAAATTCATAAATAAAACCATGTGAGTATGGCATCACACATACTTATAGTTGAATCATGTGAGCAAGAGAAAGTCGAAAGAAACAAGAAAAAACCAGAAAAAGTGTAGGAGAATAGAAGATGACAAAAATAGGGAGAGTAAATACTGAGGAGTACCCAAGCCGTACCTACATGGCCTTGGTACGGGGACGTATCGAGTACGTGATACGGCACTAGATTGAAGTACCCGTGCTTCACAGGTTTCTGGTAAGGTACAAATTCTGTATGTTGTAATTGTCTTCTACTAGATTTTCTTTACTGTAACTCAACGTCAATTTCATTTTTGTGCATTATAGCATCAATAACATTGCTTTCCCGACATGTACCAAAACAAATGTTAACATCCTTCTACTTTAACAGCTTCCTTTTGGAGTTTGCACAGTGATAAAAGGCACAGCCCTTTTTACTTGGGGCAGTACTATCTACATGAAAACAATACCTTCTGAATTGACTAATGTAACGAAAAGAAGTTTACTGTCCTATTTGCGGAGTATTCATTTCGAATTGTGATTACTCTTTTGACGGAGTTTATTATATATAGCCATTATTGGTGATGAGATTATGGATTCCTCAAGTTTGCAAATAGATTAGTGCTTGATCTTTCAGAGCCATGTTGATAATCAATTAAACACTATTTTTCTTGTAAGTTATGTATGTATCAATAGTTTGCTTTCTAACATTGACAAATTTATGTGCTTGGATATGACATGCCTGTTTTATCTTCCTTGGGAATCACACATTCCATAATCCCAGTCTCTGACAATTTCGAGTCCGTAGCAAATGTTCTCATGGTCAGTTAATATTATTCTTGTCCAGGCCTCATCTATTGGTCTGGTCAACACAGTCCAGCCAGCATGCAGCAATGGGGCATCTGCTGATTCCATGATGAGCAATAAAACCGATTCTATTCTTTGTTTTACTGGAAGGAAGGCTCATTCAAGCCTATCATTTTCTGGCCTTACCGGAGAGAGTAGCGGAGGAGATTACCAAGATTGTGGGGCTTCACCAATGCTTCTCATGGGAGAGCCTCCTTGGTGTCCTCCGTGTTCTGAGAGCTCCTTCCAATCGTCTACTCGAAGCAACGCTGTACTGCGTTACAAGGAAAAGAAGAAGACACGGAAGTAAGCATATGCCAGTAACACATAAGAGTCCTTCCTTTTAATTCCCCCCATGCTTCTAAATTTCTAGTTCCAAGGATGTCAATTTACTACGAACCGAGTAGATAATCATCGCTTGATTCTCGTTTCTCTACTACACTTTCTAGCTTTTCTTCATGCGGACCTTTATTTGCCTTCAAGTATCAATATAGTTATGTGCACTTTTATACAAGGAGCAGCAGCAGAACTCTAACATGACGGTTCAAAATAATTTGATATCATTTTAACATGTGTGTTCTTAGTAGTATAATTGTTTCTTGGTATCGTAAGTCGTAACCAGTAAATAGAGCATTTTAGTTACTATTCCTGCCATTAAAGGAGTTTATATGTTTTAACCGCTGTCCTTGTTGCACGATAGGTTTGAGAAGCGAGTGAGGTATGCATCTCGCAAAGCAAGGGCGGATGTGAGAAAGCGTGTGAAGGGACGCTTTGTGAAAGTCGGTGATGCCTACGATTATGATCCATTGAACTAAACCCAAAGCTGCTGGTACGGTTCTTTTAACCATGCTATGTTAGTTGTAATGAATTGGTTTATTTCGAACTAATTAAATTTACAGGTTTTGTGGTTGTATTACAGTGCTCCAGGTTTTATCAACACAAAAACACTGTGAATAAATAATCCCAATGCCTGGATCTTTATCGCCAATAGAAAAATATCAAATGGATCGCGCGATCAGTAGGCAAGATCTGCCTGCTCATTTTTTCTTTAGTATGGAAAGGAGAATGGATGCTCCGAGCCACATATTTAAGCTCAGTGTTGTTTATCGTTGACCAATTATATCTACCTTCAGCTGGTTCCCAGCCTTTTTATAAAAGCTGCTGCCGCCGCCATTGCCATCGCCATCGGCGGCCAGACTTGCAACGTCGAAGTCACAGGCAAGAGCATGCAGCTATAATTTTGATCTCATTTCTTTTGTTCTTCCTTCTATTTAAATGTATAGCAAAGCTCTTTCCTGGTGGAAGCCTACTGCAAAGTATATTACTTATGTTAATCCTATGCTGTGTTCACTTGATACAAATTATAACACAAGAAACAGGCAAAAGTGTTTTAATTCTTTTTGGTCAAATTGTTCTATTAGTCACTGAGGATTTAGTCTTTATGCCAAGGTAATAAATACAATATCAGTGGATGTACGTGTACCTTTTTTTTCTCCGATATTGGTACATATAAGTATCTGTTGTACCGTTTTGGATTTATCAATATTTTTTAAAAAATATTATGTGTGTGTGTGTAAGTTTATGTACCTTTTGGCCCTTGATATTGGCATTGGTCTACAATTTGGCCCGGATTTTTCCGACTTGAGATGTAACTTTTTATTGGTGAAATTTGACCCCTAATTTTTACTTTGATACGCAATTTGATCCATTATCTGCTTTTGACAAGTTTAATAAAAAAATCTCAATGTTTACTATTGTTTATTTTTCAATTCCATTTTATAAATTATAATTAAAATATAAACAATAATCTCTCTACAAACCTCAAGAATTTGCATTAAACTCACCAAAAAATGCAAATTAAAGTCTAAATTTGGGATCCAATTGTCTATCAAGTCAAAGGTTAAATTGTGCGAAAAAATAAATGTAGGGGACGTTGAAGAATATTTGGGGATATAGGCCATTTTTTACAGTACACGAGGAATTTTACCAATGTGCAGGTGACGAGGTCTAATTTTTTAATATTTTTTTTCAAACCTCGCCGTGTGCAGGTGGCGAAGTCCCCGTGTACTGTAGAAAATATTTACCTCCATTTGGCCTAAATATCCAACGGAGCCCAAATATCAAATTCAAAGTTAAATTACACAAAAAATAAGAGGTCAAGTTGTAGATCAATGTCAAAGGCCTAAAGGTACATTACTCTATAGTAAATATATTTCAATTACAAGCATTTAAATATATTTATATAAGAATGTAAATCTTAGAATTATTATTTAGGTACAATAATTTGCTTAAAAGAGTATATTTTATTTAAAAATAGTTATATGAAAAATAAAAATACCTAAGATAAATTTAAATTGATTTAAAATATCCAAAATTTATATGTTAATTCGCTGGTGAGAGAAATAAGAGTTTGTCTTAACAGTAAATTAATGTGCGTTTAAAATTTACGTAAGTGCTATACTGTTTTTTCCTAGTATTTGAGTTTAAATGTGCTACTCCACGGTTACATAATTATTAATGATTTGTTTTATTAGAACCTAACAAATGTTTCAGTAAAAAAACAGACAATGTTTATTTTAGGAGATACGGGCTCAAATCGCTTTGTTTACGAGGTGTATGCACATTACCGAAAGATTAAGAATATATAGTATGAGTATATACGAACTTGTAATTACCTTTAAGACTGTTAAAAAAATAATTAGTTTTATCACTTAATCATATATGAAATGATGATTTATTTGTATTTGAATATTTAAGTGACACTTATTTCGTGTTTATTATTATAATTTTTTTGGTTCTAAGTCTTTGTCTTGTTTAAACCAGGCTGACCCATATCGTACACTTAGTTTTTGTGAACGAGTATCTAAGCGAGAATTTTCTGCATACACAATGCATCGAATTCGAGTTTAATTTTTAAATAATTGTTGTGTGATTAAAAACAACGGTTAATTTAAGGGAAAAAAAGTTAATGTTTATTTTTAATTAAATTAAAAACAACAATAAAATTACATAATTAAAATAAATGACAAATGTATCATTACCTTTCAATATAAGTTTGAAACCTACTAGTAAACAAAAACAAATTTTCTTTTTTCTGATTTGCTATTTGTTGTTGGCCTCTATTTTCTAGTTCTTAACCCTACCTCCAGTCCAGCTTACGGCTTACGGCTTACCTGTAAATCATATCCCCCATTTTATAACCCTCCCCTTGACCTCCATAGATCTCAAAAATCATAGCTTTCATGGGTTCCAGAAGAGCCAACGACAATGATGGTGCTAGCCCTGGGTATTACAAATTTACACCCTTTTTTGCTTTGTTTTATCTTCAGAAATATTTCTCTATATTGTAATAGTTTTCTCCCACTTTCTCGTGCAGGAAAATATTCATTGGAGGCTTAGCTAAGGATACAACTCTAGGTGATCCGAGTTTTCCTTCTTTTTTTACTCTCTTTGAGGTTTTTATTCGTTTTCCTTTGATGGGTGTTCTTCAATTACTGAACTTTGTTCTTTATTTTGGGGGTGGGGTTTCAGAGACATTTACAAAGTACTTTGAAAAGTATGGGGAGATTACAGATTTTGTTATAATGAAAGACCGGCAGACGGGTCGGCCCCGTGGTTTCGGGTTCATTACATTTGCGGATCCTTCTGTTGTTGACACTGTTATGCAAGAGGATCATGTTATTAATGGAAAGCAAGTAAGCTAAAGCCTAAACCTTTTTTAAAATATCATTGTTGTTGTATTTGAAGATTCTGATGTGTTGGGGTCTTATAAGTTTAGCTGTTTTACTCGAATCGGGTACGTGTTTCGGATAGGAGTACGTGTGGAGAGCTCGATGTTGTTAGGGAGGAATTCGCTGTAATGTGATTGTTGTATTTTGGTTGAAAAGTTGGATTGGTCTTGTGAGACTTTTAGTGTTTACGGATTATAATCTTGTATGATGGATTACATTTTTTTCGGGTGCAGGTTGAGATTAAAAGAACTATTCCTAAGGGTTCTTCACATTCAAATGAATTCAAGACAAAGAAAATATTTGTTGGTGGGATTCCAACGTCTGTTACTGAAGGTCGAATATTTTATATTTATATAATTTTTCTTTGTTATTATTGATGATTTTAATTGGAGAATATTGTTTAGTTATTACTTTTTCCTTTTCATTGCTGTTTGAACCTTAGATGACTTCAATGATTTCTTCTCCAAGTACGGAAAGGTGGTGGAACATGAGATTATACTTGACCATGTGACCAAGCGATCTCGAGGTTTCGGGTTTATTGTGTTTGACAGTGAAAAGGTGGTTGATGACATACTGGCCAATGGAAACATGATAGATATGGAGGGTACTCAGGTGAGTGCACAATCTGATGTAAACAGATATTTATATATTCTTTGCATAGAAACTGTGCGAAGTGGGATGTCAAACTCTTTGAACGGAAGTAACGATTATTGTTATTCTCGAGTTGAATGTCATCATGAACTTCTGTTGGTTTTAAGATATACTTTTTAAACTTTCAATTTAGTTGAGTTTGGCGCAGGTTCATTGTTTTTATCAAGTCTTTTCTTCTCAAGGTAGGCTGTCGAGATAGTTTACCTGTGAAGGAAACCTAGATTGACCTACATCTTTGTTGTAGGTTGAAATCAAGAAGGCTGAACCAAAAAAAGCCTCAAACCCAGCACATGGTCCTGCATATGGTAGTGAATCTAGGGGACGCTCATACAATGATGGTTTTGGTGGATTTGGTGATTATGGCGGTTTTGGTGGTGATGGTGGTTATGGTCCTCCTCCTTTCAGATCATTTGGAGGTTTTGGCAGCAGATTTGGAGATTATGGTGGTTATGGTGGTGGTGGTTATGGGGGGTTTGGCGGCGGTGGTGGTGGTTTTTATGGGACTTACCGTGGAGATCCACCATTTGGTTATTCTAGCCGCTTTGGTTCCTATGGTGGTGGGCTTAGTGGGAGTGGCATAGATGGATATGGACGTGGAGGTGGTGGCTATGGAAGTTATGGTGGTTCAGGCCCAGGTGGTAGTTATGATTCAGGCCCAGGTGCTGGTTTTGGTGGTCCGGTATATGGTAGTAGAACGGGATACGGAGGCAGTAGTCGCTATCATCCTTACTCAAGATAGATCATGATTAAGATCTTCCATAGAAGTTGCCCCAGGTTTTCAAAAATCTCAGCATTTCCTGTCACATGGTTCGGTAGGCACTGTGCACTTTTGCAAGTTGGCACTATCTAGAAGATCCGAGGAACTAGTAGATTTGCATGTCTTCTATCCATTGCTTAGAGAACCCAAGTTAAATCATCATCAACCTAGTGTTTCTCAAGTTGAATAGTAGTTGAACTGCTATCATTTGCTTTAAGTTTCGTTTTCCCTTGTCGTTCTAGTTGAAGACTTATATCTTGTTTTGAGCCTAGTTAGAATCACTTTCGAGGTTTGGATGTAACAATTAGGCAATTAGTATTTATACGCTAGATTGTCAATCGTATAGAGAGCTTGTTGCATTTTTAAGTTTATAGTTTTTCTTGGCATGCGAATCTCAACTCGTAGGTTAACTTTCACAATTAGCCAATGCATCAGAGGCAATCTAACCATTCTGTTTAAGTTTCTAGCACTAGCATATCGCATGCTGTTGAACTAAACCGCGTTTTAGCGTAGTCAGCTTGAAATGTTCATCGATGTCGATTGCTTTTAATTGTGTGGCTACATATTTTGGGGAGATGCATATAACATCTGTGCATCTGCAGAGTTAAGAACTTGTATGATGTGTGCTCTGGCATTTTAGGTCATGGCTTTGTAAAGCATAAATTGTAAATAGTTTTAAATCCTTAAATTGTAAAGCTGTGGATGTATGAAACGGATTGATTTTGGCTCAACCAAGATTGCTTGTGTGAATTGTATACGACTGTTTTCGGAACTTTTAAGTGTTTTTCATGTATTTAGAGGGTCTTCGGTAGGTCGTATTTACGTACATTGGTTTCGGATACAAAGTGTTTCAAGCAATATAAAGGGTGGATGTGCATACACTATATGTATGTATAATTGTATGTCTGTGTGTCTAGTAATGGCATCAAAACAATGTCATACCTGCAAAATGCCGATTGTCGGCAGTGTCGGAAACTGAAAGATGATCTTCATCCTTTCTTACAAGCAATTAAAAACTGAGCTTGTATGAAAGCTTCAGTTATACTCGCCGTGAGGGTCGAATTTTGATAATAATATGAATTCTTTGTTACTATATAAGTGATTTAGGTAGATATTGTAATTGGTGATGAAATGGTGAAATTGGTTCTGATTTGGAGGGTTAAATTTATTTTATTATTTCTAATTGAAATTAAGATGAAATTGATAAATTGTTGAAGTAATAAGAACTAAACGTGTAATTATATAAACATGTCTAATTGCCATAACAATATTTCCGTTAACCTTTGAAATTATCTTTCTAGTTTAGTGACATAATTGATAAAATTTATGAGTTTGTGTTCAAAATAGAAATTACACTAATTTAGTGGTTACAGAGGTAGTTTTCCCATAAAAATACTTACAATGATCTTTGCTTTGGTTCATAAAATAACGTTAACGACAGCTTAAAAGTACTATGAAAATCACAATTTGCTAACCATCCACCTAGACCCCACCACTAGCGGCGGCGGCGGCGGCGGCGGCGGCGGCGGCACCACCTTTCCCCACCGTCATTTGATGATGGAACCCACCAGAGCCGTAAAAGTGACCCTGATGATGCCCCATCAACATCATCCCTCCATACATCCCTCCAACGCCACCACCCGGACCCATTCCGCCGCCGGAATTCCCACCGTCAGCAGCGTCACCGCCTCCACTTGCTCCGCCGGCTGAGCCACCATCGGCTCCATCGTTTTCTCCCCTCCCCATGGAGCTCCTCTCACCTTCCATCTCCCTAAACTTCTGCAAATAAATCTTCAAGGGCTCCACGTAGTCTTCGAAGCCGAGCGTCGTCATGGCCCAGAGCAAATCGTCGCCGTTTATCGTCTTCCGCTTCTCACGCTGACACTTGTCGGAGGCTTCGCCGGTGACGAAACTGATGAACTCGGAAACGCACTCCTGGACCGTCTCCTTGGCGTCTTTGGAGACCTTAGCGTTTGCCGGTAAAGCCTTCTTCATGATCCTGCTCACGTTTGCAATAGGTAAAAACCTTTCCTGTTCACGCGCCGACGTTTCCCTCGGCGCGTTGCCTTCGCTGTTGTTGTGACCACCCGATTCATAGTCCGAATCCGCCATCAAAAGAAACAAATCCAAGGATCGACAGGTAATAATGCATTTGGACGATGAAACGTGTGTGTGAATGTGAACTGTTCGTTCACAGATAAGACTGAACTAGTAAAGTTCAACCTGAACCGTTGGATTTCATGTTGGATCCTTAAATCCAACGGTTTAGAAATAAAACACGCAGCGAAGAAAAAGAAAAGGTTTAATATACAATTTGGTACCTTAATTATATCTATGTTTTTATTCAATTTGTTATCTGAATTGTATAATATTTTCGAATATAGTACCCATGTTTCATTATTAAAATGCTTGAATTTTATAATTTAATATATGATGCTGTGATATTTTTTAATGTTACAATTTTATTGTTATTTGAGATGTCACTTCCTTACATTCACTACATCAAAAGAAAAATGATAAATTTAGGTACTAAATTGAAAAATAATACAACTTTAAGTATTCATTAGGACTCCTTATCTAATTCAAAATTTGTGTCAATAGTGTAATTAACAAAGATTGAGGTCTCGAGTCTTTGAATATCATGGTTCAAGTCTCACTCTACAAAAAATGTATATATGAGGTTTTTTTATGATTAATTCTACTTGTAATGATTCGGTTACATAATTCTTATATTTTGGCCACTAAACATTTGATTCTTGTAATATTTGATGTGATACGTCAAAAAAGTTAATTTCTAATTTAACTTCTAAAATTTAAGCAAAATATCAATTTAGTACCATTTACAATATTTTAACCATGTTAGATCCAACACCAAAATGAAAAAAATACTAAATTATTGTAAAAATATAAAATTGATATTTTATTTAAAATTCAGGATCACATTAAAAATTAACCTTTTTATTAATGTGTGAGTTAATGACTCAATGATCAAATTGTAACTTGTTGATAACGTAAGTGTATGAAACATAAATTTTCAAAATGGAGTGGCTTAAATAAGAAAAAATATCAAATAAAAGTGGCATTCATTGTAGTTTACCCTTTTATTTTGCTTCTCCAGATTTTACTTCCTTATCCAAAATGGCACTATCGTAACACCGTTGCATATCCTGCAAACAACGCGAGTCTTGATTTGGGGGAATTCAGGCTATAAATAAAAATCCCCAATTTTCTTGAACGGCGCTTGGACTCCGATCAGTCCTCCGGTCTCCATCGATCTGATATTTCGACCCAATCTTCGTCAAAGGTATAACCTTTTTATTCTTTTTTACTTTTGAATTATAATAAAATTTTGGGTTTCCTTGTTTCAATTTCATTCTGAGCTCTCGACCTTGTCTGATGAGTGAATTGGGCTGGTTTTTTGTTTAATTTTCTCGATTAGCTAAGCATTAATTAGTTCGTTAACTTCCGATTTTGGACTCTTTCTAGGGTTTGACTCAGATTAGGGTTTTGAGAAGCCTTGAGTTCTTAGACGTTGACCTGAATTTGGATTTAAATTTCTGGTCAATTGAGTTGGGAGATCAGATCACCATTCATGGAGTAAATATGGATTAAAATTTAAAACCCTCCCAAACTTTTTTTGGGGGTCTTAAAAGGATTGAGATGGATATTAAGTTATATCATATATGTAATATGGAGCAATTTTATTGGAATAGTATTACTTGTTATTTTGTTGTCAGATTTTTATTTTCGATATTTCTTAAAAAAAGAAACTGTTTTCTTTCACTTTAAAACAACTTTTGAAGAAGTAGAAAACAAATGGAAAAAAATTAAGCAGCAATTAACCAGGATACTTATTATAAGGAAGCTTAAACTTAGATTATTATGTATTCCAAGTTGTGCTTGATGATGGTTCAAAAGAGTTGTTTTTATTTACAGATTAATCAATATTTTTATTGATGGGAACATCCTGTAATATTAACCATCAGCATTCATCCAAGATGTTGCCCCCACGTCAACAACCACGGCCAGGGAGCTTACAAACTTCGTTGTCCTTAGATGCCCATGAACCCAGATCAAACTCCAATCACATTCACGAGTCTCCTACTGAGAGTGCTAGCTCACAAGAAACTTGGCCTGCTGCTGATGCTATCGTTGCAAAGGAGATTCAAAATGTGAAAACTGAAAATGATTGCCTTGAGCAGTCTGTCATTCGTCGTGTTTCTAGCGCTGATAAGATAACTCTTCGAGACATTGCAAGAGAAAAAGTTGATGTTATATCGGAAAAGATGCAGTACCTACCTGATGAGTATATAGATGAGTTAAAGAATCAACTCAAGGCTATCCTAGAAGGCAATGGTGGTTCGCAAAACAGGGAAGAGTTTTTGATTCTTCAGAAGTATGTTCAAAGTAGATCTGATTTAACTGCAAAGACATTGATTAGAGCACACCGGTCACAACTTGAAATCCTTGTTGCAATAAATATGGGAATTCAGGCATTCTTGCATCCTAATGTCAGTCTATCCCAAACTTCTCTCGTTGAGGTATTTGTGTACAAGAGATGCCGAAATATAGCATGTCAAAGCCTGCTACCTGCAGATGACTGCTCCTGTGAAATATGTGCCAATAGGAATGGTTTTTGCAATCTTTGTATGTGTGTTATCTGCAACAAGTTTGATTTTGAAGTAAATACCTGCCGCTGGATTGGCTGTGATTTGTGTTCCCATTGGACTCATACTGATTGTGCCATTCGTGATGGGCAAATTTGTACGGGTCCTTCAGTTAAAAGTGCAGCAGGTCCTACTGAAATGCTCTTCAGGTGTCGTGCTTGCAACCGACCATCTGAGCTGTTAGGCTGGGTTAAGGATGTCTTCCAGCATTGTGCTCCAGCCTGGGACAAGGAGGCCCTTATGAGAGAACTTGATTTTGTTAGCAGGATATTTCGTGGAAGTGATGATCCTAGAGGGAAGAAACTATTCTGGAAGTGTGAGGATCTTTTAGAAAAAATGAGGGGTGGACTTGCAGAGTCGGCAGCTTGCAGCTCGATATTAGTATTTTTCCAAGGTACAATATGTGCTTGTTATTTAATCATCTTGCAAAATATCATGTTGCTTTTTTCTTGTTATCTAGAAATTAACCAGGTTCAACTCCTAAATCATTACAGTAAAGAAAGGTTTTTCAGATATTCATCACATTGGTTCTTGAGTCTAAAAGTTTTGTTCTCTTAATCCAGAATATTTTGTTGCATGAAGGTTCTACTTTTGCTGTTAAATCATCGTACTCCTCTATGTAGAACTTGGCATGGATTCTCCAACGAGCCTGGAATATGTGGAAGGTGGGCGGTTGATAGCACCACAAGAGGCTTGTAATCGAATTGCAGATGTAGTGCAAGAGGCCATAAGGAAGATGGAAATGGTGGCTGATGAAAAGATGAGACTGTTCAAGAAAGCTCGCTTGTCTCTTGATGCTTGTGCGCGGGAGCTCGAGGACAAGGCCAAGGAAGTAGCAGAACTAAAGCTGGAGAGACAAAAGAAGAAGCTGCAGATAGAAGAGCTGGAGAAGATTGTGAGGCTTAAACAGGCAGAGGCTGATATGTTCCAGCTCAAGGCCAATGAGGCAAAACGAGAGGCTGAGAGGCTTCAAAGAATTGCTCTTGCGAAGTCTGATAAATCAGAAGAAGACTATGCTAGCAGTTACCTTAAACAACGCTTGAGCGAGGCAGAGGCTGAAAAACAATATTTGTTTGAAAAGATAAAGCTGCAGGAGAGCTCACGTCCATTGCAGAGCAACAATGGCGGCGATCCTTCAAAGGCGTTGATGTATTCCAAAATCCATGATCTGCTCCATGGATACAATATCCCTTCTAAGTCAGAGTCCCGTCCAAATGATCGCCACGGTTTTAGAACAAATCCCTAAGGAAGTCCGATGCGAGTCGGGAATATGGTAGTTGTGGTAAAACTAGAGTGTAAGATTTGGTACTTTAGATTCTTGAATAGTTGAACCTTCAATCTTTGCATGTTCCTGTAAAGCAATAGCTGTGGTAAATCTGGTTTCTCCACTTTGTGCTTTTTTAATGGTTTAGGGTGAGTATCATGACACATTGTCCTAATGGATAAGCTTACTTTTCTGTGGCTTTAAATGCAATGAAGACTCCGGATTTCGAACATATACTCGTATTTAACACTCAGAACTCGAGCAAATTGCTCGATTGAAAAAATATGATAATTAAACAAAATAAATCAACAGTGAAAACTAGACAATCATTCTAAGATTCACAAAACCATAATCGAAATCAAGGGTCTTGATTTAATTAAAAAGAACCCACACATGTTCAATAAGCCAGCGTGAAACTTTCATGCATGCATGAAAAAGAAGAAGCCAAATCTCTTCTTACCAAATTTATCATATAAGATAAGACATAAATATATATATATATTAAAAAATTACAGCCTCTCTCTCTCTCTCTCCCCAATATAAATCCTGTAAAAGAACAGTTTTTATTTGTCTTTTACTTTAAACAAATCTTCCATTTTTACTGTTTCTCAGATCAGATGCATTTACAGAACAAAAAATTTATATAAATATTTTTATGTTGACTGAATTTTATAATGCTTGATATACAATGAATGTTAGGCAAGGCAAATAGAAAAGAAAGAGAATGAAATTAGCCTTTTCTATTCTTATTCTTACTCTGCCTCATCTCAGATCTTAGTGTTTTTGTTCTGCAAGATTTGGCACTTGGGTTTCTTTTGATTGGTGGGTTGTTTCACCCTTGCTGAATCTGGATTTGGGTTTTCGATTTTTAGCTTAAATTTCCATGAACTTTTAGAGCTATATCGATTTTCTGATTGATCATCAATCTGGGTATTCTTTTCTTCTTCTTGATTCCAGGTGAAGTTGGATTTTTGGTTGGCCAGTTGATTGTTAGTGGAAAGATCTGTATCTTCTAAATTCCGAATCAGAGAGAAAAAAATATCATTTTGCAGTTAAAATAAAGAGGTATGAATTGTATTTGCATTATTGTGTTTGGATTAATATAATCAATGAAAGACACAATTTTGATGTGTTATTATTAATTTGAGTAACTGAGAAGCAATGCTTTGGTATTGGTTTTTGACTGGCCTATTGTTGTTTTAGTAATGAATTTTGCCTTTTTCTATGTTAAAATTGTGTTTTATTTGCATTACTGGATGAAGTTTTCAACTTTGAATTGATGCAACTGCTATTTTCTTCAATGTAGAAGATGTCTGAGAATGGTAAGCTATTTATTGGTGGGATATCTTGGGACACCGATGAAGACGGTCTCAAGGAGTATTTCAGTAGTTTCGGTGAAGTAGTAGAGGCAGTGATCATGAAGGACCGGACCACAGGGCGTGCCCGTGGTTTCGGTTTCGTTATTTTCTCTGACCCGGCTGTTGCTGAGAGAGTTATCAAGGAGAAACACAACATTGATGGCAGGATGGTAAGTAGTTCATATATTACTACTTCTTAGATTAATGTCATGCAATGTAGTATCCATTGATGCCATTAGGTTGCTGAAACAAAAAAAAAAAATGAATATTCTATTCCTTATCAGAGTTATGAACCTGATAAAGTAATTGCCGGAATTTACATAATTCCGGCTCGTTTGTTTGACTAAATTTCAAAAAAGAAAAGGAATGTTCTATTCCTTATTTATCTTTTTCTTTGCAATGAAATGGTTTAATGTTTGCAATTCTCTTCATTTAGTATAATTACTTGTCAGCCGAAAGAAAGTTGGTGATGTTTAAGTTTGAGTTTCACCATCAAATTACTTATGCTCAGGTTGAGGCAAAAAAGGCGGTTCCTAGGGATGACCAGAGCATTACGAGTAGAAGCACTAGCAGCATCCGTGGTTCGCCTAGTCCAGGTCAGACAAGGAAGATTTTTGTGGGAGGTTTACCGTCTACAATCACGGAGAGCGACTTTAAGAAGTATTTTGATCAGTTTGGGAATATCATAGATGTTGTGGTGATGTTTGATCACGTCACCCAAAGGCCTAGGGGTTTTGGATTCATCACTTATGATGCAGAAGAGGCGGTTGACAAAGTGTTGCTAAAGAATTTCCATGAACTGAATGGTAAAATGGTCGAGGTTAAACGAGCAGTTCCCAGGGAGTTATCACCTGCTTCCAGCCCCGGCCCCAGCCCCCTAGGTGGATATAACTTTACTCTGAATAGGCTCAACAACTTTCTTAATGGATACACTCTTCTGGGATATAATCCGAACAGTTTAGGAGGCTATGGACTGAGGATGGATGGTAAGTTCAGCGCGGTTGCTGGTGATCGACATGAGTTTCCTCCTTTTGGTGTTGGTTATGGAATGAGCATGAACTTTGAGCCAGGGTTGAACCCGAGTTTTGGAAATGGTGCAAGTTTTAGTAATAATATGAGCTATGGACAGGGATTGAGCCCCTACTATAACAGTACTACAAATAGATTTGATACTCCAATTGGATATGATAGTAGTGGAGGTAATACTTCTTTTTTCAGCTCAGTGACCCGGAATCTTTGGGGAAATGGGGAGCTTAATTATAATACAAATGCTACTCATTCCGGTGCATATATGGGACCTGGAAGTGGGAGTATAGGAGGAAGTCCCTTCGGAAACAGCGGAACTAATTGGGGTTCATCTGCAATTTCCGGTCAAGGTGGAGGGAATAACATTTCTAGCAATAGTGCAAATTTTGGCTACAGAAGTGGTGATAGCAACTTTGGGTTGGGAACAGCAGGGTATGAGAGAAATGGTGGGACTAATGTGGTGCCAACATCATCCTTTGCAGCATCTAATGTTGATTATGATGGATCCTTTGCAGACCTTTCTGGTGGTGCTCCCGTTTATGGGGACACCACTTGGCAATCATCAATATCTGAGCGAGATGGTTCTGGTAATCTTGGCTATGGACTTGGTGGTGCTACTTCTGATGTTAAGGATAAAAGTTCTCCCGGTTTTCTTCGTGGTTATAACGTTAGTAAGAGACAAGCAAATAGAGGTGAGACTTGTTCCTTTGCATTATTTTCAGCTTGAGGAACTTCCATGTTAAATGTTTTAAAGATTTATTTTTATATTCATTGGAGTTTGGCTTAGCAGCACAATCTTGTTTTAGTGTTGTAGATGTATTACTAAATATAACCTCAAAAACTTTCGTGTGTGCGGACTCTGCTAGCAAATCTTTTTTTCGGGCAGAAGTCTTAAATTTGGCTGCACATTCCTCTCAATATTATGATCTTTCATTGGTCTCGTAGAATTAATACCACCTTTAGCTTTTCTCTTTTCTATTTGGTAGAATGCACTGATTGCTTTCTTGACACTTACACATTTCGATTTTATTTTGGTTCAGGAATTGCGACTTAGAAGACTCTCTTGGTTACTACAATATTGTAGGTGAAGATAATCTTGTGAATCAGGTAAGCCGTGAATTCTGCACATTTTCCTCGTTAAATATGTTTCACGATAAAAGAAAGTCGGCCGTCTGGAGCTAACTGGGGTGCCGGTTCTCGAGAATTGGAATTTAGATGTAGAAATCCCAAGGGATTTTGTGTTAAGGCTTGAGTTTCAAGTTACCTCTTCTTAGGGATATTTTTTTTTTATGTAAAGTCAGGTTTCGGGATATAGTCAGAAATGCGTCATACATCTCATCTGAGTCGGGATACATAACACGATACAGAGTAATGTTCTGTAATGGTGGTGACAATCTTTTGGATTTTCGTGTAGCCGGATTGTAGCTGAGGTTCACTTCATGACTTGCATTAAAAGGGCTAACCCATCTAGGTCCCCTTTGAATAATTTATAGCATATATGCTGATTCTTTCTCCATTGAAACTTTCTTTATGAACTGAACTATTTGAATTGATTTTTGATTCAATTCTATGTTGCTTGCATTATTCTGAAACTATATATATATATATATATGCGGCATATATGTAAATACTATGTTGCTTTTCAGTTACATGGAGAACTCAGAAAAAGTTGAACATATTTGTATCAGAAATATACTTGCATTTGAGGCTCCTGTTCGAGTTCGAGTAACATAGCGTAAATGTGCTTATGAATCGATTATTCTTTCCAACTTTATGTTTCAGTTTAAAAAGTATAGATGATTTCTTCCTGCAAAGAACACGAAAAAATAGGCCGAACACGATATGAATATCTGTATATGTTATAAGATTTTATACAAGCACAGCATGATTTCTTTCTCCCTTTTTGAAGTTCACCATATCCTAACCACTTGGATGATCATTCAAGAGAGGTGGTCAGTTACCGGTGTCGCCGGAGGAGAATATCACAACATGATGCCCCTGTTTACTGTTAGTGTCATTTGTCTGTGGGATATGCACATTTTTATTCTCTCTTTTTTCAAATCTTTGGAAGCTACTTAGATCATGTTTTCATGTTTATGTCCAAAATGTAATGTAGATATCGGATACAAATGCTTCAAACTTCTAACCCGTTTCGTTATTTTCACATAACTTAAACATATGATTTTACTTAAAAAATTTAGCATTTGATTTCGTTAAATCAACCGATTAGAGTTAATAACAAAAGGAGAGTACCAATTGAGATCTACTAATTGGCTTAGTGGCTAAAGATACTCATTTAACCTCATCTTATATGGGTTCAAATCTCGGCATGAGAATGTAATGCCTTTTTATTTAATAAAAAAAAAGAACCAACTCAAAGGAAAAATTATTAGATGTCATCCGTGGTGGTCTCAACGGTTAGATAACCAAAAATTTTCGAAATTCCACAAAAAAATATTGCCAAGTGCCAATATTATCATGCACGATAGCAATAACAAACCAAAAACATCCAATGACTATGGTGCTCGAAACGTACGACTAATAGCTTTTGGTATCCAATAGTTTTAGAATGAATAAAAGAAAATCCGAATCCTTATCAATGATGTCAAGATGGCCGAGTTGGTCTAAGGCGCCAGCTTCAGGTGCTGGTCCGAAAGGGCATGGGTTCGAATCCCATTCTTGACAATTTTTTTTTAAAATTTTCCGTAAATGCTAGCTGAGCTGGGCCTGTTTTACCACAGGTGATGACATTACATGCCATAGGACCCAGGCTTTAGGCCCATTTTCTTTTTCTTTTCTTTTTCAATAAACAAGTACGTTTTAATTAAAAAATTATTATTCAAAAGGAAAAATATTTGATGCATTGTCAGTGTAGACTTCATTTTACACAAACAGACTTATTTTAAAGGTTATGGGTTTAGTTTAGTGGTATATGTTTTAGGGTTTTGATCTTAGAATTTAAAATTTAGAATTTGAGGTTTGGAGTTAAGATTTTATATTTTAATTTCTAAAGCTTAAATATAAATGACTGGAAAAAAATTGTTTATTGTCTATGCGTCAAATATTATCCCTAATACATTGTTTTAAATACTCTTGAAATACGCGCCAAGTCAAAATGATCTCGTCGACTACTTTTTGATTTATTAATTTGATCTCGTGAGACAAGACACTAAAAGTAAAAGACAAAGATTTAAATTCTGACGTATAAATGAAACAAACTGGGTTAAGAAAGTCATTCTCATAATAGATATAGTACTCAATTCAAATTACTCGATTAATAAATACCTCATAATAGATATAGTCCCATATATATATATATATATATATATTGAAATATGTTAAATCCCATAATTTGAAAGCCTTGGAGAAACATTCATAGTCATAAAATAATTTCCAACTTCCTAAAGATGAAACCTCATTGTAAAACATGCATGAATTAAATATAGTATACGGTTGATAAATTAGCTAAATTGAAATTCATGAAAAAATAGTTAAATATAGTATACAGTTAATAAATTAGAGAAAATAGTGTACAAACATGCACGGATTCAATATATATAGTACATTAAATTAGCTAAAATAAATAAAAAATGTATGAAAAAAATCAATTAAATATAGTACAATTAATAAATTGGCTAAAACAAATGAATGAATGGCAAAATGAACATGGAACATTACAAAGAATCTAAATCTTGGCATGGGCGATCCGTGGGTTGCTGCAAGGTAGCAATCTCTCGGATGATTTGGCATTTGTCGGCTTCAAATTGTTCATCCTCTGCAACATATATATTTACCAGAATTTATCATCAATTTTACATCATATTAATAGTTTAATATATATGGAATATGATCCAGTTACACAATGTAAAACTCACTAAGTTTTACATGTTTTTTGGATCGTTAGATGAGTGAAACGGATGGATGAGATTAACAGTAAAATATGTGAGATTATCACTTGAAAAAAAAGTAAGAAATTAATCTAAGTCATCCATTATCCCCATCCAACGATCCAAAAAACGTGTAAAACTTAAAGATAAGGAATTTTACATTGTGTAAGTTGATCCTAACCTTATATATATATATATATATAGATAGATAGATAGATAGATGTGATCAAGTTACATGGTGTAAAACTCATTTAGTTTTACACTAATCTAGGACCATTGGATGAGTAAAATGTATGGATGAGATTAACAGTAAAAAAATGTGAAGATTATCACTTGGAAAAAAAATAAGGAAATAATCTGGGCCATTAATTACCATCATCTAACGGTCCAAAAACTATGTAAAAGTAATTGAGTTTTACACAATATAAGTTGATCCTAACCCATATATATATATATATATATATTACCTTTATCAATATTGAATTCGCTGAAGAACCGAAGAAGTTTGCTTCTGTTTGTGACAAGGACACTGATGATCTCTGCAGGCTTGTTTTGATTTGCAACAAATAGCTATCAAATGTGAAAGAAAAATAAATGTTAAGTAAAACAACAAAAAGGCCCTATATATATATATATATGCAATAATAAAAATAGGGTGTGATCGAGCCGAGCCGAACTCAAGCTTGAGCTTAACATGTTGTTTGGGGCTTAAGTTCTATTCGAGTGAAGTTCAATTAAGCTCGTTTATCTAATAGAAACTAAATTTGATTTTTTAAGTTCAATTTCAAACTCTATTAATCTATATTCAAACTGAGTTTGATTATGCTCAAAGCTACTCGAGTTAAGTACTATGATATCCAAATTCGGCTTAACACAATTCGACAATAATCAAGCCAAATTCGGGTTTTATTAAAAACAAACTCAAGTAGCTTAGGAGCACGAAAGTGTCCATGTGTGGGAGATTAATCATTCATTTACCTTGTACACATGAAATGTATCTAGTTTTATTGTCTTGTTTGAATCCTGCAAATTGGTGAGCGAAAATGATCAGATTGAAATATATATATATATATATATATATATATATATATATATATATATCACATAATATAGGGAGAAAGAGTACCCTAAGAAGATTCATCATGATCCTCATGTGTTCCAAGGAAGTCACATAACGAACCATCACAGCTGAATTTGAGCGATCTAACAACATATCTCCAAGGAGCTGTCACATTGCAAAATCAAAAGCAATGGTGATAAAGTTGGTAAATTCACTTTATTTTGAGAACCCAAAGTTCATATACCTTCACAGCATGTCGCCTGGTGATGTAACTTTCCGATTGCAGCAGTTTGGTGTTGTATTCACGGAAAAACTGCAAGAATATACCATTTTCATCAGAGATTTAAATGGCAGTTTCCAATGTTATGTTTCGGTGTTATTTTGTGATTTCGAATATTTTTTTTCAGTCATTGTGGTCTTTATGTTTCTGTTTTTAAGCTCAAGGTGATCTCAAGGGGGGAAGCGGCTCTTTCTTCCCAGCAATATATGCATGTATCTATGTATGATCTAATAGCTATGCAAAACTAAAACAATCACATGAATCATGAGTTCATACTTCTAAACATGTTCTTATATTACTCACTATGATTATACATGGATATACATACATACATACATACATACATACATACATACATACATACATACATACATACATACATGCATACATGCATACATACATACATACATACATACATACATACATACATACATACATACATACATACATACAAATATATATATATATATATATATATATATATATGTATATACTGAATCGAGCACTTTACCCAGTCATAATTTGCAGAAAGGAATTCA
Source organism: Hibiscus tridactylites (assembly GCA_958450335.1). NCBI lineage: Eukaryota > Viridiplantae > Streptophyta > Magnoliopsida > Malvales > Malvaceae > Hibiscus > Hibiscus tridactylites. Next base: position 102,031,106 of record OY288270.1, on the reverse strand, counting down.
GCCACAGTAGATTTATGCCTTGTCAAAAGCTCCTGCAGAAATGTTCTTGTGTGTCACTCAGGAGTTCATGCTTATGTTTTTTTTTCCGCACGAATACGAACTAAAACACACACATAAGAGAAGAAAACAAAATGGTACTCAACTTTAAAAGTGGCTTGAACATCTGATGCTATGTCGAAATTCGGATTCTGCAGATATATAAAGAACTTCTTCATATGGTCTGATTCCAAGACATACCTGTAAAATCAACCCACCAAAACTTTAACTATATATACAAATAAGCAGCTATGGGCTCAAATTCTATAATTTGTGCTAAGTTGCCTGGTTCCGGTAATAGGGGAGAGTTGGATATTGTTCGATTCCTTTCTTAGAGTCTTTCATATGTTGGGAAGATAATACCTATATTCATTTTAATTCATAATGGATTATTAAAGAATTGGCAGCAAATCAGTGTTGAAGAGCTTAATTAACCATCTTAATTCATATGTTTGTTCTTTCACCACAAGTTCTGCTCAAGCTTCAGATATAACATTTGTGTGAAGCATTTTCTCAAACACTTTGAAGACAAAATCACAGATTAACCTCTCTTTTTTTAATTTCTCACCTAGCAACATTCTGATGGCGGATGCACTCCCTTAAGATTGAACCATAAGTCCATGCAATATCATCGTCTTCATAACTGATTTCCACACGAACACAACCAGTTATAACTCAAAATTCGATTCGATTTCTTCATACAATCATCTTTCAAATATATTATGCTACTCGGACTCGAATGTCAGTATTTTGATGCCGAATATACATCGAAATTGAATATTTCAAGAAAAAATCTTACCCTGGTAACAAAGTATCCATGATATCCAAGTTGTTTCCCAGATACTCGGAAGCAATTACTTTTGAATTCACCTTTTGTCTTTGTAAATTTGCAATCACATGCGTAGCATTTTGACGGGCCTGCAAATCGATTCAAGATCCGAAACTCGATAACTCAAAACAATCAAAGAAGAAGGATTCATAATTTCATATTGCATAGTTCTTAGAGATTTGAACGCTTACACCAGAATCCAAGCTTGGAAGACAATTGATGAGAAGTCGAAACGTATCATTTTGGAAGAACTCTCTGGTTAATTGTGCACATGATTCTGCATTTGGCTCCATTTGTCCATCTCCAAAAAGAACAGTTCTTATATCCAGTATCAATTTATCCAGCTCTGCGATCTGCGCACACAACACAATTTAATACATCAAAAGATACGAATTGTATCCGACATGGACGTAGCTTTTTTCATATATGAGAAGATCATTGTTGTTGTTGATGATCGGAAATTTCCGATCATCAACAACAACGTAAATTAACAATGGCAGAGAAAAACCTTCTCTGCTCGTTTCTTTTCGCGGGTCTCGGTGTTGCCGAGGACGAAAAGAAGAAGCTCGTGCAGGTGCTGCACCATCTCGACCGGCGTCCGAGGCTTGGACTTGAATAACCCTTTCATCTTTTCTGGTGCCTAGATCCTTTTCCCCTAACAACTTAGTTATGTGATATAATTGGAGAAGGTGAAACAAAAGGTTTAAATTAAGAGATTCAATGCAAGTTGGGAAATTGATAATTTTGTTCAATCTTAATTTAGTTAACACTTTTTTTACCCATGCTGAAATTTAAAGAGAGAATAATTTTTCGGGAAATTATTTGATATATATGTGTCTAAAAACAAGGGCCAAGATCAAATATAAGAATGAACTAAATTACTAGATTTAAAAAATATAAGTACTTATTAAGTATTTAAAATTAAAATATTAGCGTGCAAAACTTAATTTATATAATATTTGAATTTATATGGACTTAAATTATTATAACACCAAAATATTTGAGGGCATATGACCACACTTCTTTATTTTTGTTATAAACTCGAAAAAATGGAATACTCGACCAATCCCCTCTTATTTTTACTGCATGAATATTTAATACTAGAAATCAAAAAATAATTTGTTATCTCTTCATCATTTCGGATCAGAAAAATTCTCACTTTTTAATTGAATTTACATAATTTCATAACCAATCATTCATGATTGACCAGAGCATTAATACAAATAATATTCAAATTCGTCACTAGGAATGGACTTAAATAACAACGACCAAATGTGTAATTTTAAAATTTTCTCGTTAGCTGCCACGTGGCAGTTCCGTCACTCCACCGTTAGATTTTTAACGGCAGTGGTCAAAATCAACCTATTTATAAGTTCGGTGGTCTGATTGACGAGTTCGTTAGTTCGGTGGTCAAAATAGGAATCCCCAATTAGTTCAGTGGTCAATGGTATAGTTAACCTTTAATTTTATTTGAACACAAATGTGTAAAAGAAAATTTTCAAAATCGTAAAGAGATTAACTTAATCCAAGGAATGATTTCAATGAAAATAGAAATGTTGTTTTCTATAATAGACTCGGGTTCGAAGAGTTTTGTTTGTAAGATGTGTGTGAGTTTTATTACGAGTTAAAAATTGAACAAATATTACTATGTATTCGCATTAAGGTTTCTAAAATTATATATGTAGTTATGTATAATTACGACTTCTACAAAAAAAAATCCGTCATTGGCCGGTATATTAAATTAAATCAATTATAAAATAGATATATTATGAGAAATATTTGTAGTTTTAGGGTTATTTCAAGAAATTCCATTTCAAGCCTATGGTGTTAGATAATTTGGAGAGTTGCAAACAGAGTTTGTTTATTGGAGGGATAATTTAGTTATTAAAACAACATATATATAAAATATTCTTATATATAAGAAGAGGCTCGTCCCCAGCATTCATACACATTCGAATCTGAACATATTAATCTCGAATTCAAAATTCGAGATTAAAAATTCGAGATTAAGAATGTTGTCGATTTCAACAACTCCAGATTCACTGCATTGTCTGGTTAAGAGTTCCATCCTTGTTTTGATAGCTTGTTTGTCTGTCCATGGCCAACGTTTGTCCATTTTCCTTGTGTTTTTTTCTTCTTCTATTTTTATAGTTTTTTTTATTGTTTTTTATTTTTTATTTTGTAATTTTCATGCAGCAAGTCAAGAACCTTTAAACGAATATGTAAATGTGAAGAGGTCTGATTTTCCAGATGATTTTGTATTCGGAGCATCGACAGCTGCTGCTCAGGTTAGCGATACAACTGAATCTACATAGTTTTTAAAATTTATATTCGATAAATTGGTCGTGGAAACAAAAAAAGTTTCTACAAACGTCTTAGTTTTATGGTTCATAGATTCAGTTTAAGTTTTAACCTATATACCTTAAGTTCTAACTACAACCCTAAATTCCAAACCACTAAAGTTTAAACCCTAAATTGAATCTCTAAACCCTAAAATTAATACACTTGTGGAATTTTTTTTTTTATTTTCATTGTCTGTGTATATTACTTATGTTGCTTCAACTCTTTGTATTCTATCAATAACACGAGTAATTACACTGGATGCAGATTGAAGGATCAGCAAAATCTGGAGGGAAAGGGCCAAGTGCTTGAGACCAATTTATTAGGGAATTCCCAGGTTGGCAACATGATAATTTGTTGTTCTTATAATATCACCTTATAGGAACACTACATGAAGTTTGGTATATAGCGACATCTTTTGCGGCATATTTTAAAAGTTTATATTTAATGGCGTTTATATGACAAACGCCATAAAATAACAAATTTTGTGGCGCTTTTACAATAAACGCTGCTAAAAAATAATTTATAGTGGCGTTTTCACAACAAAGGCCGCAATAAGTCCATTATTGTAGCGTTTAATCACAAACGCCATAAAAATTTTGTTCTTTAATGACGTTTTTGATAGAAACGCCACAATAGGTAAATTTTTGGTGGCGTTTTTGTCACAAACGCCGCAATAATTGAAGCGAACCTTAATAACATGAAAGTAAGAATTGTCATTTGAATTGTTTCTTTTCAGACAAAATAATGGACAGAAGTAATTTGGATGTAGCAGCCGATTCATATAACCGCTACATGGTAACATATCTCTCACTTGCTATTCTATTTACTACTCCCTCCGTCCCAGTAAAACTGTCACATGTTGACATTTTTTTTGGTCAAAATTTTTCAACTTTGACTATAATATATTTAAATATTTTAATTAATTAAAAATTATAAAAAATATATTTAAAAACTAGTTGATTCAAGGTTTTTAAAATATATTTTTCATATTTTTATCAATAATAAATTTTAAATTATAAGAGGTCAAAGTTGAAAAAGTTTGACCCCAAAAAAGTCAACATGTGACAGTTTTAGTGGGACAGAGGGAGTACTATTTTACCTAAAATATATGTTTTTATAACCCTTTAAAAGCCTTCAAATACATAAAAAAAACTTTGAACATTCGAAATTATCTATGTCGGATATAAATATGTATCTAACAGTTAAATCCGAATCGAACATGTAAATGAATCAAGAATCTAGTTTAATGTTACTAATTTATTAGAAAAATATTAAATGTATTTACAGGAGGATGTATCGAATTTGAAAGACCTAGGCGTTGATTCTTATAGATTTTCCATTCCTTGGACAAGGATTTTGCCTGGTACTATCTTTTTTTATCAAATTCTTTGTTTTCTGTTGGTTCATATATTGAAAATGTTATATTATATTTTTTCATTTATATTTAGATGGAACTCTGAGTGGTGGAATAAATCAAGAGGGCATCGATCATTACAACGGTTTTATTGATGAGTTGATTAAAAATGGTGATTAATTGCCAACTTACCTTAATTAACCTTAGGGTTTTATTCTTTTTTCAAAATTTATTACTAATTTCTTTGTATATATTTCATTGACTAAAGGCATCAAGCCATTCGTGACACTAATGCACTTTGATCAACCGGAAGCCCTTGAAAACAAGTATTGTGTAAGTTCCCGCGCTACATACGGGTGAACAAAAATCGACTCGACTCTATACGAAAATTTTTGATTCGACTTAACTTAAATCATAATTTCATAAATTTAACTCGACTAGAAAAAAATTCAAATGAAATTTTTAAACTTAATGGCAGATTCATAATTTTTGTTTTGAGGATGGATACAAGTCAAAATATTTTTTAGGTTGGGCACAAGTCATAAATCTAGACTAATTCATAAAATTTAAGAGAAATGTGTGAACTTTGAAAAGTTTAGGGTGGGCACAAGTTCACCAACCATATATGTGGATCCGTCAGTGCCTAAATCATAGTATTGTGTAAGTTCCCGCGCTATATACGGGTGAACAAAAATCGACTCGACTCTATACGAAAAAAATTTGATTCGACTTAATTTGAATCATAATTTCATAAATTTAACTCGACTAAAAAAAATTCAAATAAAGTTTGAGTTATAAAATAAAATTTTTAAATTCAGTGGCAGATTCAGATTTTTTTTTTTAATTTTTGAGGATGAACACAAATCAAAATATTTTTGAGGTTGGGCACAAGTCATAAATCTATAGACTAATTTATAAAATTTAAGAGAAATGTGCGAACTTTGAAAAGTTTAGGGTGGGTGCGTAAACTCGACTAACTCGAAATGTTTTTACTTTACTCAATTTGATCGATTGCTCATCCCTAACTCTACACGCTTGTTGTTTGCAGCCAGGGACGGACCTAGGACTTTAGGTTAGGGGGCGAACCTATAAATTTCTAGGGGGCGAATTTATAAAAGTTTTAGGGGGCGAAAATAAATTTTTAATAGAAAATACATAGAAAAATTTTAAAATTTTTCTAAATCATATATGATTTTTAAAATTTTAGGGGTGGTTGCCCACCAGCACCCTCGGTCCATCCTTGTTTGAAGCTTGTATTGAGTGTAATTAAAGGTCATTTATTTATCATTAATTTGCTCTCTTCTTTTTCCCCAGAAATGACTTCAAGGACTATGCTGAAATTTGTTTCAAAACATTTGGAGATCGTGTTAAAAACTGGATTACAATTAATGAGCCACTGATTAGGGCTAAAATGGGGCATGCCTTGGGAACGGGTCCACCAGGCAGATGTTCCGACAGAAATATGTGTCCCGCCGGTAATGCAGCAACTGAACCTTACATTGTTTCCCATAACCTTCTTCTTGCCCATGCAACGGCTGCTAATCTTTACAAACACATGTACCAGGTAAAACTATCCCAAAGGTTATGTTACTTAGAATACGGTGCGAGTGTCAGATACAAGTGTATTTCGAATTCTTAGAAAATTATATATTTATGTTTATGTACGAAAATGTTTCGGGTACGAGTATTAGGCACGAATCTTTAAGGATTATGAAAACTCAAGCAGCATAGGTATTATTAGGGATGGACATTTTACCCGGATCCGACGGGTTTCGACCCGACCCGGTTCGTTCGGGTTGATTTTTTTAATGAAAAAATCGAGTTCGGATCGGGTTTTTGTTAAATATATACTCGGGTCGGGTTTAGGGTGGAAAATACCCGACCCGACACGGGACTAATAGAATAATTTTTCCTTAAATTCTTTAGGGATATTTATAATAATACCCCTCTTTATATATATATTTTATAATTAAGTCCTTAAAATTGAATTTTTATTTATAATTTAGTCCTTTAAATTATAATTTTTTACAATTAAATCCCTTAAAATTATTTTTTACAATTAGGTCCCTAAAATTAATTTATTTTATATAGTTCGGGTCAGGTCGGGTCGGGGTCGGATTTAATATATTTATTTTCGGGTCATGTTAGGTCGAATTTTTTAAAGAATATTGTTGGGTCAGGTGCGACTGCGAGTTTAGGGTGTTTATTTTTTGGTCGGGTGCGGGTGGGCCAAAAACCCGACCCTACCCGACCTGTGCCATCCCTAGGTATTATACTAATTTATTGATTGTGGAATTTGGTTTGCTAGGCAACACAAGGGGGACAAATTGGAATAAGCCTTGTTGCACAGTATTTTGAACCATACTCAAACACATCACTTGATATAGAGGCAGCAAAGAGATCCATTGATTTCGAGTTGGGATATTACTCGTTTCTCTCGAGAAAAACCGGGCAGTTTCCATAGAAGGAAGAAGACAAAGAAGAGCATGAGACTGCAAGTACATAAAAACAGACAGAATTAAGTGAACTCAAAATGACTGTAAAATGATATATCCATTAAAATAGTAACAGTCATTCTGTTTAAAAATAGTCGAACGGTGTCCAAAACGAAACATAAACATGAACGGGCGACAACAATGCGCGCGTGTGTGGAGACTGTCCGAGAAAAGATATTAAAGTCAATACTCAATCAATATGAGATTACCCGGAGTAAGGTTGAATGCCCTGTATATTTGACAAGTATCCACTTTGCTTCGTAATTAACTGTTGGAAATAATATTGCTGCAAAATAAAAACATCAACGACGAATAAGATTAAATGAACTCAAAATGACTGTAAAATAATATATCCATTAAACCAGTAACAGTCATTCAGTTTTAAAATAGTCTGATAAAATAAAATGACGTGTCCAAAAAGAAACAAACACGAACAGGCAGCAACAATGCGTGTGGAGACCGTCCGAGAAAAAAAATATTAAAGCCAGTACTCAATTGATATGAGATTACCTGAAGGTTGAATGCCCTGTAAATTTGACAAGTATCCACCTTGCTTCGTAAGGTCCGTTTCCACGTTGGCATCATTGAGAAAGTCACCACCTGTACACTTCTTGGTTTATAGCAAACCAGGATAGACGAGTGATATTATCCGACTCAGGGACTTCATTGATCCTTTGAGGAAAGCATGCCCCTCCGTAGCTTTCATCAATACTTTGACTTCCTTTGAAACGTCCTCCACACGTCCTAGCATCGGTTTTATTCCACAAATCTGCAAGACACAGAGTTCCAAGTACAAGGCCATCTCCATTGTTTGAAGCAGTAGGAGACACACTTGCTGGACCTCGGAATGAATCTGCTTCAATCTGTTACTATCACATAATTCCGTGACAATAGCAATCGCTTGGTCCTGTATCCCATGTAAAATCTCAGGCATCGGAAGTTCCGGAAAATGAGCAAGATCAACATATCCCAACTCCTCAGCCCTTTTAGCAGCACCCTCAGCTTGTAAACAGAGAAATTTCAATAAAAGAAATGCAATCTTATACATCTGAATGGCAACTGAGTCCGAGAATTATGTTTGTGAAACATGGTTGTTACTTTCAGTTGCTTGATCTTTGATAACAAGAGCAGTTGACATTCCAGCAAATTTCAGCTTCGAGACGCAACCAAAGGGTGAAAGAGCAAACCATCCATTTCTGCTGTTTACAAATGAAGGTTTATTGCAGCAATCAAGCTCGTCCTTGAGAATAGGAGGGCATAAGAGAGGTGCAGTCCGGCTCGGAGCCTCTCCAATGCGCTGATTTCCACGGCTGATAAAGGCCAGCAGATGAATAGACATCTCTCTTAATTGGGAATCTGTATCCTTCATGGCCTTAACCCAAGATTTCCAATGTCGTGCCAAGATGCACATTAGCATGAGAGTTTGCTCGGTCTCCATTAGAGAAGAAAGAGAAGTCCATGTCCTTTGCGCACGTGGTCTTTTCTTGTCATGATCATCAGATGGAAAATCCGGTGCACTGAGAAAATAAGAAATTAGATGGGCTTTCTCAGAAAATAAGTATGGTATCAAATTCGCCACAATATCATCGGCACTTGAAGAACTGTCTCCTAAAGAATGAACCATAGCAGTGATGACAGCTAAGCCAAGTCCCCAAATGAGTTGAGGCTTCTCAGTTTTGTCAGATGAAGTGGAGAGTCTTTTGCCAGAGCTAGTAACCGAAGAAACCCGACCATCTGACATGTCAGCAAATAAAAGTTTGAGAGACGAGAAAAAACCAGCATTAAGAAGCATTTCAGCACCTCCTCTTACACGTGCAATGGTCAAGAAGAACTTCAAAAGTATGGGAACAGATCCAAAAGAATTCTTATCTTGAAGTTTCAGAACAACATGTTGCAGTTGCAAATGTTTATGGATGATGGGAAACCAAGTATCAGGTGTCAAGAAACATTTTAGTATCAAGTCCAAAGCAGTCAAGCAGAGGCAATGACACTCGGCAACAGTAACACAGTTGCACAAGATGGGTAACAGTCCAAGGCTGATATTAGAAATCTCAGCAAACCCTTCAACAGACTCTTTGTCTTTCACACCAGATATACGAGAATCGGACCAGCAAAACTCTGTTGTTGATAAAATCAACATTATCAAAAGCTTCATGGTTTTATTCACCCCACTAACTATCATTCTAAGGTCACTTAGCACTTTAAGACCAGTGCCAGAAGTCTTTAAGAGAAGAACACAAACAGACATTGATAAGCTCTTCTGCACAGATCTCGTGAGATGTAGAAGTAAGTCTGCCTGTGCAGTGAGAAAATCAAGGACATCTTCAGAAACATCAGGGACTGGAGACAAAGGTTCTAAAGTGTCGAGGAAACTTCGGCATATATGATCCATGCATGAAAAAATCAGCTGATCAGGAATCTTCCCTCCAACCTCAGTCGTTTTTTCCAGCGAACTGTCCTCGTACACAGTTAAGACAGTTATTAAAGCCTTCAGTGAAGAAAGCTTGGAATTCCCAATCAACACCATAGAGTTTGCTTCCTGCATGCAGCACAACATTGTTTCTGCAATTGCTTTAGATGTTTTCCACTCAGAATAATCCCACATATCTAACCCCAAATCTGCTTTTATGCGTCCAAGATCAAACACATGGACATCATCTGCATTTGAAAAAGGATCAACACTGCACTTATTCTCATAAATCTTCACCACCTTTGACTCTATCAGAAACTGGGAGAGTTCTTTAAAAGGTCCGGCACTCAGTTTACGACCTTCAAGCTCTCCTTGCAGATGATAATAGAGATCACTCAATATTAAAGCTTTCAGCTCCTTCCCTTCACTGTAACCACGCTGTGAGTACTGGGCCAACAATTCAGAAAAAGCAAGCTGAACAGTCAACTTTTTATACACAAGTTGAATCTTCTCAACTAAGGATACAGACAAACTTCCAGCATCACCAGCTACTAGTTTTCCCATTACGTGCACAGTGAGTGAACTTAATGCAACCTTTGCACGAAAATACATTTCACTGTCATATTTACAAGATGTATACGACTTGATCAAGCTTCCCAGAATAGGGCTCTTACACCAATTTGACAAGATATTCTTCACAACATTATTATCAGCTTCAATTTTCTTATTTGATTCAGGGGGTTCCTTGACAAGTGATTCAGCATGCATCAACTTTTTCATCAAGAACATGTCATATGCCATCATTTCCAATATAGCAGATTGACACCGGTATTTGTGTCCCAAGAGTGAAACTTCTGATTCTTTCACGCTTTTGAGTAAAGGAACTTCCAAGCCAGCATTTTGAGATATAGAATTCGATAATTCTTTCCAGAACTTGTCAGAGCTCTTCAGCCTCTCCAAAATAGTTGTATACTGACCAGCCCCATGCCACAATGACTTTAAGAAGTTAAGTACATTCAGTAGTATGCAGGGATTGCTATTGACAACATCATTAGACCTTTCAACAAACTGGAGAATGGCATCTACAAGACTACATGTTTCAGATCCCGAACTAGACAAAGATTCATTTGTTGTCTGCTTCACACTACCAGTATCCTCTTTTGCGTCAAACATAGCAAGAAGGAAAGCAGGCTGGTAACGAGCTGCAGAAGCAAGCAAATTCAGTATAGCAATAAAAAGATCCTCATTCAGTATCCAGTGTTCAAGTAGAATGCTATTAATAGAATGCCTTAAATCTGTCATCCGCTTATCATCTGGACAAAAGCTCGAATTTATAAAAGGATGTGGTTCCCCCATCTGCAATAATATTGCCAGTAGTTTAGCAGCAGCAACCTGTATAGCCGGATCACGAAAAAAAGATATCAATGATATGACGGCAGCAATGACAGGAATTGGCTTGGTTGTTGAAGAGAGAATAGCTTGGTGAAAAGCCGGGATGCTTGATGACATATCCTTCGAAAATTTGGTAAGCATGACATATGAGATATCCAAAGCAGAACTTATAGCATGCTGTAATCCCTCAATCTCCACCAATTCTATGAGGCGGTTGAGATAAAGTCTCTCCAAAGCTTCAGAAGTTGTACACATTATACGAAAGAGAGTGCTGTGGATTGAAGAATCATAGAGTATCAAATCTCGTATTGCATTACTCAACTTTTCAGAGGAAGACGTCGCTAAAATGCACATTTTCATCACTTCCAGCACCTTCAATGTTACCTTCCAACGAGTATTCTTCACTTTATATTTCCAGTATTCATGATTAACTAGAATATACTGGAGGGAGAAAACAATTAATGACACAACAATATCATCTTCTACACCAGTCCTTACAAGCTCCATGGTGAAATCAAGCACTGATATTGTTAATGGACAGTCATAATCATTCTGCTCACTATCAATTAAAAGCATCTTTGCCAACTTTCCTGATAGCAACCATGATCCACTTGATAGACCATTCCAACCTAAATTGAAGGTGCTTGAATTTGAGGCCACATCAAATATATTTGCTTTCAAGGCTACTGCAGCAACATTAGAAGAGGAACATTTCAGCATCTTTGCCAAGATTACAAAAGCCATGGACATCAATGCAGCACCACTGGGATTAGGAGACAAATTTCTTATGATACTGCTAATGATCTCAACCACCCACACATTATTTTCTATTTGCCCGTTCATGCCAGTTGCTTGGACATGAAAGATGTTGCAACTTTCCATCAAAGAAAAGCATACAGCCGTGTTGAAGGACACCATTCGGGCAACTAGGTCAAGGGTAAGAAAAGCTTCTTCATTGTTTTCTAAGTACGGAGTCTGGGCCAAACGAAGGAGCAGCACAAACACGGCCGATTTTGTATGCTCCCAGCGCACAAGAGCAGTTTCCCCACCAACTACTTTCAGAATGTGCCCGCGAGTTCTACTAGGAATGTGCAAACCTTCAATCCCAGGAATACACACTGGATGCCGAGTTTCAACAATTTGAGATGCTTGATCCAATAAGGATTCACTAGTAATGTCAAACAAAGATGATATGCCAGTGGATTTATCTAAAAAGTTATACACACATTCTGCGGGCCAACTTCCCTCGCATAGAGATGATAGAAGGCGTAGAAGTTCCACGGTCCTAAAAGGGAATTCACCCTCTAAGTTACAAAGAAGGCATCGGATAGGACCGTCGATGAAACTTGCTCTGTCCCAAAATTGAATACAAAGTGACTCCTCTCCTCGATAAACATAGCAAAGAATTGCCAAGATCAAATTAATTGTACCATCCTCTTCCTGAAGACTAATTTCATAAGATGCAATGAATGCAGAAATAAAAGTTCTCAATACACTTACATAACCTGCAACAGGACCATCTGATTCCTTCAAGATACCACTTTGAAGGATTTCAAGGAAATAACTCAGAGACGAAGCTTCAAAAGCTTGGCGAGCATACCCAACATGATCAATCTCCTGAGAAGTTGAACCAAAACAAAGTCAATGTCATTGTTGGTAATATTCATTCATGTAGAATATAAAGAGTGAAAGGACCACATACCATCAATTCATTACTTTCCTCTTTTCGAGGTAGTGATGAAATCAGACAAAGGAACACTGCCCAAGCAAGAAGCAACGGGGCACCTTCTCTCATTTCAAAAATAACAAAGCCAGATATCAGGGCATCAATCTCTTGGACATCATTCATGGTAAAAACACAAGCCCCCTGCCTAAAAGGAATTGCATCATGAACCATCTGAAGAAGATTTTCCAGGTTCAGAGCTTCTATGAGGATCAGTAACAGCTGAACTTTAGCATGATAAAAAGAAGATACTGCTTCAGCTGATATTGCTAGCATTCCAAAGTTATAAGACCCTGATAAGGCTCCCTTATAAAGCGAGCACAATTTTCTCCACCTCTCAGCACTACATGTACAAAGTGACTCATAATAAATGAGAAAAACAATGTCCAAAACCAAGTTATCTTCGAGTAGCGTCTCCTCGGCCCATAACGTAAAAAGATCAACATTCATCTGTTCTGGATGACTACACGACATAAGAATTTCCAGGACAGATATTAGTTTACCTTCCAATCCATCAGAAATCAGCTTTTGTGCTTCCTCTCTAATCAGACTCCCTTCTTTCAAGCCATTCCCCAAATACAAAGCATGCGTTAGGATCTGCCTTGTGCACTTGAACAAGCACTGGCGCTCGATGAAATACTGGAGCAATACCACATGGATAGGATCATGAACTATGTAATTCTCAGCAGCATTGCCGCGCTCCAGATACCTATCAACAAGAATGTACGACTGCACCTCATCCAAACACAAATACGAGCTTACTTGCAAAGCCTTGTCTCTGAAATCAGGCTTGACGGTCAACTCGTGTGGACCGATCTTGATTTGCTGCGAACTCGTCAAAGCCTCCTTCGACTTCTCATTCGGCGGTTTGAACCTGGAAACCGTCTCTACGAACCAAACGTGATTTTCTTTCAACTTCTTCGCTAGGGTTTCCGGGAGGTCGTCGGAGGGAGAGGCATTCTCAAGTTCGGTGAGAAGAGAAGAGAACGGCTCCCACCAAAGAGACGGATCGACGGATTTAGCGGTGGCTGCCATAGATGTTCATCCACTAAAACCCTAGTCCAGAAGCACAACAGCAAAAGGTGGGAGTGTGTTTTCAAGTTCTTCGTTTTAAATTTTTTGAAATAATATCACAAAAATACATTTAAAGATATTTCTCGTATTAGTATAAAAGTATAGGGAAAACTACACCGATGGTCTCCAAACTATTACAATTTTTTTATTTTGGTCTCAAAATTATGTTTTTCGGCAAAACAGTATCGTCTGTTACATAGTTCTCCTGTTTTGGTCCCGACGTTAAATAACTAACGATTTTGCTGATGTGGCATTTTTTAAACATTTTTTAATATTTTTTTAATCATTTCTCTCTTCTCTTATATTATTTTTATTTAATTTTACTCACTCAATCATGTGGTGCCACGTGGCATTACCCTATTAGTTAAAAAAACCCCAAAAATCTTAAAAGCCACATTTGGTGCTACTGTGATCCAAACCCAAAACCTCCAACAAACAAGCCATGCACGTGAACCACTTGTACTAGGCTAATTACTTAATTTATTTCTACTAACAACTATATATAAGTTATACATATTAACCTAAAAAACTTTAAAAATACAAATTGGGGCCACCTAGATTTGAACCCAAGCAATCAACATGCAAGGCTAACGTGAAAACCAATTATTCTAAGCTAATTATTTAAATTAAATATTGTAACATTTATATTTAACCTATAAAAATTAGAAACAACACATGGTTAATGAATATAAAAAGTAGGAAATAATTCGAACATAATATCTTATTAATATAATTTTAAATATTTAACCACCAAGTTAACTAATAAATTGTGCTATTTTGAACTTAAATAATTTAGAATCAACAAGTGTTGGGTGTATTAGTAAGTCACATTGCATTCTTAAGGTAAAGACGTGAGTTCGAACCTTAGAAATGACATAGTTAGGAGAGGTAGTTCCGCACCTCGAACATGAACACCATTAGTTTGGAGGTAATCTTAAGGGTGGAAATCATCTGCTCCTACTTATGCCTTTACACTCAAAATTAGGTTTAAGGTAGGATGTATTTTTAGAGTGTAGAGTTTAGAATTTAGGGTTAGGGCTTAGAATTTAATTTTTTAATATTTTTTAGTGTTGAGTCATATATAAGGAGGACACCAAAAAGCGATAGAGAATTTTTATCCGTAATCTTAGTGGAAAATCATAATGGACGAGAGGGAATTTTTTTTTAAAATAACATTTATTTCTCTAAAAATTTTAATTTAGCTCTTTAAAATTTTAAAAATTTCTTATTGTGTTTCAAGAAAAAAAATACCCCACAATCATATCTAATTTTACTTTAAAAACTAAAATATACATCCCTAACTCTAAAACCCCCCTCCTAATATATAATCTATAAACTCTAACTAAAAACCCTAAATTATAATCCATAAAAATCCATATTAAATACACTAGTAGAAAATAAAATTTCTAGCGTCGTTATATAGAATATTTTTCTTTTAATTGGGACTTTTAAAATTTTAAATAAGCCTCCCAAATTGTATTATTAATATCCACAAAAATTAATCTTTTTAGAACATCAAACCATGAGGATGGCATGAGTCGGGTCGGTCGGGTTTTTTGGCTCAGTCGAACCCGACCTGAAAATAAATAATTTAAACTTGAAATTAGAGCTGTTCAAATCTGGGTACCCGGGTTTTCGGGTACCCAAAAAACTGGGTACCCGAACCTTCGGGTATTAGATTTGTCGGCCCGTGTCCCGACCCGTAAATAACGGGTATCCGATAATCGGGTACCCGTAAAATCGGGTACCGGGTACTCGGTTCTTATTTATTTTTATTTTATTTTTATTTTAAAATTAAAAAAAAACTTTAAAAGTTTATAATCTTAACAAAAAATAATAATAATTTGAAGTTTATAACCATAAAAAAATATTAAAAATATTAATCTCGATCGTATTTTTTTTTAATAATATCATTTATACCAAAAATAATAAGCATCAGAACATCTGTTTTTTCTATGGGTCCCAATTTTTGTTGTCAAAGAAACCGGTTATCTTATCAGTCCGTTCCATGGAGTTTGAACCTTATAATATATGAAGCTTAAGGTGAGATTCTTCACCAAAAATTCCAAGTTTTGCTCAATTAAAAAAATGCTATTGCTGGATTATTTCTTGCCTGCAAGATAGATGCCTGAAGCAATAGCCACACCAGCAGCAGCGATGCCCAGGGATACGAGTATTTTGCCGGTTGAAACTGTCGGCTTCTGTGAAGGAAGTGTCATGAGATTATCCATCAAAACAGGCTGCTTCCAATATTTCTTAATTCCTTGCAAGTGGCCTTTACCGACGACCGCAATAGAGAAACCTTGGTGTTTGTTTCATATCGAATCTTACATATTCACAAATTAATATTTTTTTTGTTGAAAAATTTAAAACATGAAAGCATATAATACAAATATAGAATGAATTTAGAGATTTAAACATAGTTCTAAAGTAAAAATATTAATTAATCTAATAAAATATAAAATAAAAAAAATAGGAACCGGGTACCCGAAAGTAACCGGGTACCCGAAAAAATCATATTTTTTGACCCGGGCCCGACCCGGGAAATGACGGGCCGGGTACCCGACCCGGGTAAAAAAAAATTCCGGGTAAATACCCGGCTATTTGTGTTCGGGTAGTCGGGTCGGGTAGTTCGGGTCGGGTAATTTTGAACACCCCTACTTGAAACTGTCCTGAACATATTTTTTTAAAAAAATTCAACCAGAAAATAAACACACTCGACCTGACTTATAGGGAAAAAATTATTTTAGGGACTTAATTGTAAAAAAAAATTAGGAGATTTAATTTTAAAAAAATTATAATTTTAATGACTAAATTGTAAATAAAAAATTCAATTTAAGGGAATGATTTTAGGGGAAAATTACACAATTATAAAAAAATATATAAAGAGTGGTATTATTATAAATATCTTACAATTTAAAAAAATTACAGAATTAGTCTTGAGTCGGGTCGGGTCGAAACCTATTGGGTTGGATATGATACACATTCTTGGTCCATGATCATCAACTTAAAGTGAAGAAGAAATATAACGTGGCATTTCTTTCTCTAAACCCTAATCCAAACCATCAAAACTACTCCACTAAAAGTCTCATCCATTCGATTGTTCTGATTCATAAAATCAAAGTGAAATTAAAATATTATGTTAATATCATTCATATCGTATAATCGTATCGTAATTTGAAGTTATAGTTTTAACAATCTCTTGCTACACTCAAGCTCCTCCCTCCACGGCTATCAACCGAAACTCTCCATTTGTGACACTATTATTTCGGATCACCAAATGACCATTTCCAACAATTTCATGTGTTCAAAACAAACCAAGACCAAAGACCACCTCAAAAACCACTCCCCGTGCTCCTCTTTTAGGCTTTGCTTTGCCTCCCACTTTCATTTCTGCGTTTTCCAACGAACCATAACCACACCATCAAAACAAAAGTGTTCGACCAAATCGGTTGCAGAACAGACATGTCTTCTGCTTGGTCTTTGGTTTTATGATTCTTTCCCTTTCCTTTTGATTTCACCAGACAACAGAAGTTAATAACAATTCATCGGTAGGTAAACTTCTGCATGTTTTTCGCTTATCATGGGTGGTTCTAGACATGTGCAATAGATGCGATTGCAGCCTCGAAAAATGAGAGCTCCAAATAGTGGCGGATACAAATGGTCTGGGAGGAGATCATTTGCATCCCATTTTGGGGAATAAAATTTAATTTAGTGTTAATTTTTTTTAAAAAATAATTTATTGTGTTTATTGAATAAAAATGAAAACCTGCATATCCATTTGAAGAAAAATATATTTTAAACCCCATTTTTAAATTTTTGAATCCGTCACACGTTTTAAATGAAATTAGTTATAACCTAGTAGTAAAATATATAGAAGAATAAAATGTTATTCTACTATGTAAATTTTAAGTCTTATTATAATTATGGTCGATCCTCGACTTAAGATATGAGGGGGTTTTAACGAGGCCACATATTTATCAAAAAAAAAAGTTTTATTATAATTATTTTTTATTCAAAAGTTATTTTACCACACACAATAAGGTCGACGAATATTTATATTTTAAAAATTAAAAATTTATTTTAATAAATTGTACAGAACCTCGTAAATCTTTGAATGTCTCTGTTGTTGATGATCGGTTGATGTCTTTGGCCGCCGGAGCTGGTCCGAGTTCCAGTACTATGGATAACGACAAGGAGAAGACTCCTCGCGACGGTGAGGAGGAGGAGGATAACGAAGATGAGAGCAGTTTGCATTTGGGTCCACAGCGTACTCTCAAAGAACAGCTTGAAAAAGATAAGGTTAATTCATTTTTTTTTGTGTTTCTTCAACCATATAATATGTATGTATGTTTCTGTTACATGCATACTATGTATGTATGCATGTATGTTCATGCATGCATATTTTTTAGGTAAAAGTTCAAAAATAGCTCTCAATGTTTCATATTTTAGTTATTTTAGCCTTATTTTTTGGTGCAAACAAACAGCTAACATTTTATTTTTTGTTTAAATTTTACTTTTGTTGGATAAAAACCGTTAGTCAACTAACGGTCAACACATGAGACTAATGTGGCATGTTTGCAAGGCATGGAGAAATGATGTGACACTATCACGTGGTATTTTTAAAAAATTAAAAAATTAAAAAATTATTTTTTAAAGAAAATATTTTTTAAAATATTTATAACCAATTGCCACATCAGCAAGTGCCACGTGGCAGTGTCAGGTTATCTCCCTATGCCATGTCAATCTCAGGCGTTGACTGTTAGTTGACTAACAGTTTTCATCCAAAAAAAGTGAAATTTGAACGAAAAATAAAACGTTAGGTGGTTGTTTGCACCAAAAAAAGAATAGAGCTAAAATGACCAAAAAATAAAACGTTGGTGGTTATTTTTGACCTTATACCTTTTTTACTGTAATTATTCTATGATGGTGATGGTTGTGTGAGCTTTAGGACGATGAGAGCTTGAGGAAATGGAAAGAACAGCTTCTTGGAAGTGTGGATATTAACAACATTGGAGGTACATAGATTAAATGTTCATATTAGGGCCTAACTTTTCAAGAGTTACTCATTAGTAGCTTAACCTTTCAAAACAATCGGATAATAGCCTAACGTTTTCGAATATGCTCTAATAAGGACCTAACATTTTCAAATATGCTCAAATAAGAGCCCTTATTTGAAATCATTTTCAAATAAGTTACGCCTTTATTCGAGCATATTCGATTTCGAAAGATTAGTCATTTATTTGAAATTGGTTTCGATTGCAGAAACACTTGAACCAGAAGTGAAGTTCCTTAGTGTGGCAATATTGGCTCCTGATAGGGAAGACATGGTTCTTCCAATCCCTGGAGATGGCAAGCCAGAGGGCTTATGGTTTACACTCAAAGAAGCTAGCCATTATCGCTTGAAGTTCACTTTCCAAGTCAGCAACAACATCGTATCTGGTCTCAGGTACACCAACGCTGTCTGGAAAACTGGTGTCAAAGGTAACCCTAGCTCCTACCATGTAATATAATTCTTCCTGTTAAAAAAACACTTCGAAATGTTCGAATCCTTTTCGGTTTCAGTTTACAGCACGAAAGAGATGATTGGAACTTTCAGTCCTCAGTTAGAGCCTTACACACATGAAATGCCAGAAGAGACAGCCCCTTCTGGGTTTTTGGCTAGAGGATCATACACTGCAAAAACAAAGGTTACTTTGTCCAACCAAGTTCACACATACTCGTATCCGACATTCACCGTCTCTAAATCCGAGTAACGTAGATTTTGTGTTTTTTTTTTTTTTGTTGTTTTTCAGTTCCTTGATGATGATAACAAGTGCTACTTGGAGATCAACTATACATTTAACATCAAAAAAGATTGGGTTTCTGCTGAATAGATCGGATCAAAACAACAGTTGGATGATCTGCATGCATGTTCTTATCATGCCTATTTCTACATATATGTTCACTTTCAGACAAGTTTTCAAGCAGCTAGTTTTCTTCCCCCACAATAAACACAAGTGATGATGATGATGAGAAAGGTTTTCACTTGGCAAATATTGAAGCTTTTTATTATGATTATGAGCAAATTAAGTTTGATTAGCATGTTTTGTTAGGGACAATGTTTTGATAATTAATGATGTCTACAACTCTAGATATTGTTCTTGTTCTGTTCTTCTATTCCATCTATATGTGCATATATTACAAATGAGTGATCAGTCAATGATTTTTTTTCATTTTTATCATCAAATTGTTTTTATTTTTTATTTTTATTTTTTGTGATTGATTGTGATTTGTTAAGTAAAATCGATAGAAAGAAGTGCAAGTAATGATATTGATGGAAATTCTCTTGCCTTCGGCACCCCTACTTATACACTCACATTTAAAATTAGGTTTAGGGTTTAGAGTTTAAGGTTAGGGTTTATGGAATTTAAGGTTGGGTATATTTTTAAGGGTATATGGTGTAGGGTTTAGGATTTAAAATTTAGGGTTAGGGTTTGAAATTTATTTATTTTTAATATTTTTTAGTGTCGGGCATATATATGGACATCGAAAAAGGACAAAAAATTTGTATCCATGATCTTGACTTAAAACTAGGGTTTAGGATTTAAAATTTAGAGTTAGGGTTTGAAATTAGGTTTAGGGATTAAGGTTAGGGTTTAGAGAATTTAGGGCAAGATATATTTTTTAGGGTATATGGTAGGGTTTAGAACTTAAAATTTATTTTTTATATATTTTTTTAGTGTTGGGGCATATATAGGAACACCGAAAAATTACATGATTTTTATCCATGATCTTGACTCTAATTGTTATGACCGTATTGAACCGGTTTAATAAGAAATCAATGGTTTGTCAAGTTCGTATGTTTTTAATGTTTTTGTTTGATGGAGCGGAAAGAAAGTTGAAAGGATAAAATTAAAGGATAGATACATGTAAATTTCACTTCAGTACTTAATGGTAAAATGGATGTAAATTTTAATGGGGGGTCGTTTTGCTCTTGTTCGAATGTACAAGGATCATTTTATATTTTTATCAGGATGACCAAAATGGAATCTAGAGTATAGTACAAGGACTTATAAGATAATTTTACCTCTTCTAGCTGCCATTAAGATTGAAACACGCCATTATTCTTTATTTGATCCATTAATGGCCTGAAATTATTCAATAAAGTATCGTTTTTGGAATTCGATTGGGTATACCTAATTTATTTTCTTTATAATTTTTTTCATATTGTTAAATTTCGTATGTTTTATTTGTATTTATATTTAAATACATTTTTTTCAAAAAAAAAAAAAGAATTTGAGTGAAAAAAATGTATAAATCTTACCTTAACAAAGAAATAAAGAGTTTGAGTACATTGTGGTTCAAATGGAAGACAATGGCAGAAGCAATGCCTTGGTAGTTTGGGATGTCTTTAATGATTTCTTAGGACAACAGGAAACATAAATGTAGAGCATATGTCATCGAAAAAGACTTATTTGACAGATTGTATTTAGTTAGATTAGTATTATTGTCGGTAAAATCTATGAGAGAATGTAGGATAAAACATATTTAAACATTCAATACTTTTTGATTTATATATATATAATATATGCATTGTATCGAATTGTACATTAAAAATATATATTCGTAGCACTTGCACAAGTGTCTCATGCTGTGAAATTAATGTATGATTATCTCAGTTAGGGATGTAAATGAGACGAGACAAATCATGAGCTACTAGAGTTTGACTCGACCGAAGATCAGTCAACACTTGACTCAATTGGCTCAAATCAAGCTCGAACTCGACTTGAGTTCTTAGCGAACCGAGCCGAGCTCCTCGACACCCGACTTGAAAAGCTCGAGAGCTACTCTAAATTATAATATACTATTTTTTAAATTTTTTAAAATTAAAATAAACTAAAATGTATGTTATTGGATAATAATAATAATAATAATAATAATAATAATAATAATAATAATAATAATAATAATAATGTATCTTGTTCTTGTTCTTGTTCTTTTCACATTATTTACAACACGTTATCAGCACAAGTTTGCTCAGAAGATTTTAGTTACAAATCAAGTTTCTCCAAAGATTTATCTGGTATATTCTTTTTCCATCTTATATATTTCAATTTATAAAATGATATATATACAATAATAAATTAAAACAATATATATAATTAATTCCATGCGTATGTTATCAGCCATGTGTTTTTTTTTATTTTGTTTAATATTTTGTTTTAATTTATCATGTTTGGCTATTATAAATTATATGTAGGTTTGTTTTAATTCATATCATGCGTATATACAAAGAATTTATATGTTATTTGTTTTAATGGTTTAATCCGAGTATATTGGCCGAACATCCCGTTCTGCGAGTCTACTGATCTCAAATGAGGTTTTTAAATGACCTTGTCCTTGTGGACTGGTTTAACAATGTCGCGTATGAGGATTAAATCTTCTTTTCTGTTGTTTTTCGATTATATATATATATATATATATATTAATTTATAATTAATATAATTTGATTGTTTGTCTTTTATAGTACATCAATTACAAATCTTGCAAAGATTGAGTTTGTGGCTCTTGATATTTTCGGAAAGAATTATTTATGCTGGATCTTAGATACCGAAATACACCTATATGTTGATGGTCTGGGAAATACTATTAAAGAGGGGAATGTAAAATCCGCCCAAAATAAGGCCAAAGTCATGATACTTCTCCATCGTCACCTCCATGAGGGGTTGAAATCAGAATATTTAACGGTGAAAGATCCTCTTATTCTTTCGAATAATCTCAAGGAACGATATGACCACCAAAAAACTGTTATTCTACCTAAAGCTCGATATGACTGGTTGCATCTGAGATGACAAGATTTTAAATCAGTAAACGACTATAACTCTGCTATGTTTCGTATTACTTCACAATTGAAGTTATGTAGTCAAATTATTACTGATGAGAATATGTTAGAGAAAACATACTTCACTTTTCATGTAAACAATGTTGTCCTTCAGACACAATATCGTAAAAAAGGCTTTAAGAAATATTTTGAGTTAATTTCTTGCTTTCTTGTGGCTGAGCAAAACAATGAGCTACTGATGAAAAATCATCGCACAATTGGTTCCGCTTCATTTCCTGAAGCGAATTCGACATTCTATAGTGGAAGAAATAAAGCAAAAGATCAATCCAAGAAAGAGGATTGGTGTAGCTTTTATTTCATCCGCTATATAATATCGCATTCGCTTCAAGAAATGGAGCGGAGTCAGTTGGACGATATTAATGATTCTTCATTAGTAGCTCATTGTTTTGCTAAGCCACAAGAAGGTAAGAAATTAACTCAAAATATTTCTTCAAGCCTTTTTCACGATATTGTGTTTGAAGGACAACATTGTTTACATGAAAAGTGAAGTATGTTTTCTCTAACATATTCTCATCAGTAATAATTTGACTACATAACTTCAATTGTGAAGTAATACGAAACATAGCAGAGTTATACTCGCTTACTTATTTAAAATCTTGCCATCTCAGATGCAACCAGTCATATCGAGCTTTAGGTAGAATAACAATTTTCTGGTGGTCATATCGTTCCTTTAGATTATTCCAAAGAATAATATCTTTCACCGTTAAATATTCTAATTTCAACCCCTGATGAAGGTGACGACGAAGAAGTACCATGGCTTTGGCCTTATTTTGGACAGATTCTGCATTCCCCTCTTTAATAGTATTTCCCAGATCATCAGCATCTAGGTGTATTTCGACATCTAAGATCCAGGATAAATAATTCTTTCCGAAAATATCAAGAGCCACAAACTCAATCTTTGCAAGATTTGTCATTGATGTACAATAAAAGACAAACAATCAAGTTAGATTAATTATAAATTAATATATATAATCGAAAAACAACAGAGAAGAAGATTTAATCCTCATACGCGTCATTGTTAAACTAGTCCATAAGGTCATTTAAAAACCTCCTTTGAGACCAGTAGCCTCACAGAACGAGATGTCCGGCTAATATACTCAAATTAAACTATTAAAAAAAATAACATATAAATTTCTTGTATATACGTATGGTATGAATTAAAACAAACCCACATATAATTTATAATAACCAAACATGACAAATTAAAACAAAATATTAAATAAAATAAATAAAAACACATGGCATAAAGCAAATAAAATATAAAAAATGCATGGCTATACAAAGCAAAGAAAAAAAAACATACGCATGTAATTAATTATATATATGTTTTAATTTATTATTGTATATATATTATTTTATAAATTAAAATATATAAGATGGAAAAAAATATACCGGATAAATCTTTGGAGAAGCTTGATTTGTAACTAAAATATTCTGAGCAAACTCGTGCTGATAACGAGTTGTAAATAATGTGAAAAGAACAAAAAGAAGAAGAAATAGGAACAAAATAAGATGAGAGAAAAGAAAGAGATTTGTATTATTATGAATATTGACTTGTGTACAATGTCTTTATTAAATCATCTATTTATAGGCATAAGAAGTACAAAATACATTAAACTCTAATTAATGTAGATAACATTCCTAATAATAAAATAATTCAAATCTAATTTGATAAAGTCCTTATCATGATAAACATCCACCTAAATAATTATTCATAACATGCTTGACATTATTATTATTATTATTATTATTATTATTATTATTATTATTATTATTATTATTATTATTATTAAGGTTATAACTAAGACGAAACATATCGAGAACTATTTAAATTTAACTCGGTCAAAATTTAATTTAAGCTTAAATTTCTAACGAGTAAAATCAAACTCAGTACTACTTTAAATCAACTCGTCACATCTACCCTTAGGGCCTGTTTTTGGTTGCGTTTGGCAACCAAAAATCACTTTTTTAAGTGCTTTTAGTTAAAACAAGCTGTTTTTGGTTGCTTTTAAAACTAGCTTTTCCACCCAAACCAAGAAGTTGGACTTTATAGTTTCTTGGGTGGAAAAGCTAGTTTGAAAATAAAATTACATTTTTACCCTTATTATGTAATTATAATTTATTGTTAAAATAATGTTTATGCATACATAATTGTAAAATAATATATATTTTATAATATTTATATTAAAAATAAAATTATTTTATTTGTACTTTATTTTATATTTATTATTAATGTGTAATTGATATGCCCGTATATAATTTAGAATGTAGTTTACATTTTCAAATTAAATTTATAAAAAATAATTTTTTTATTATAATTGAAATTTATTTATTTCATAAATCATAACATTAATTAATTTGAACAATCACCCAAATTTATTTTTACTTTTCAATATCATGTCTAAAATAGACATTTTATCTCCTCAAAATCACTTTTTAACATCAATGACAAACACTAACCAGCTTTTCAAAACTACTTTTCAACAGTTAGTTTGAAAATCACTTTTTTCATCGTACTTTTTAAAAACAACCACAAACTAAGCCTTAGTCTCAGTGTCACTTTTCTTCTTCCAAAAGTGGGCTTTGAATTAGCAAACTTGCCAAAGTCAAAATCCTGCTTTGAATTAGGCAAATGACAGCATCTATCACATTCATAGCTTTTTCCATCTACCGATAACAAGTTAGGGGTCCCATAAATGACATTTTAAGTTAAAATGTTTAAGAAGAATAATAATTTTAAAAGAATTTTTATTCGTTCAAAAATTCGACTTAACTCGATTTTAGATATTATTTTAGCATAAAAATATAATATTATTCTATTTAATAAAAATTATTTAAAATTTGGGTTTAATTTGTATGGTTAATGGTTCGGATCTTCTGGCTAGATAATCAATGGGTGTTAACTAAGCCATAATAGGAAGATATAATAATTTAAAACAAGGTTCATGTGGAGAAATTAATTTCAAATACTAAGACAACAAAGTTTGATATTGTCGTTGCACCTAATTTATTATTTCATTTCTTATTTTCCACTCCAATATTTTGTTTCTCGTATTCCTTTGACGTTTTCTTCTTTGTAAAATACAATCTAAGTCATTCAATTGTTAGTTTAGTTACAAATGGGTCAATTTGTTTTAACAATTACAATTTAGTCAATTAAAAATTGTTACAAATGTATCATTTCGCTGTTAAAATTGAAGTGAATGTCGAATCTGATATCGTATAATAATAGTTTTAGTCTTCAACACTTACACACTCAATTAATTTGGTCCTAATTCGAAACAATTCAATAAATTTAACTAATTTAGTCAATTTTTACAATATTTTCAAATTAAAAAAATTTATCAGATCAAATTAGCATTTGGATAATTGTATTCTACCATAAAACAACAACAAATTATTAATAAAAATAACAGTTGGGTAACTGCAACATGAAACTAATATAATATTTCTAGTAGAAAAACATGCAATATAGGAGTTATTGGGATTTTTTCTTAAACTATTCGTGACGAATGCATATTTGAATATGTGTAACTATAAAAACGTACGAAAAGACTAAAAATATAATCATATTTTGTCTTAATTCACTCGAACATACAATTTAAAAAATTATAATAATATTAATGTTAATTGAACTAATATTCAATCGGTCCGAATCAAGTATCAAAAACGAGGGGAGAAGTGTCCCGATGGATCAGAAAACTTCATGAGCAGAAAACCGAACAAGAAAGCCTACCATACATTGTCCTTTTTCCTTAAAAGAATTTCTAAATAACTATTCAAAAAAATCTAAATAAGAATTATTTTATTATTTTTTTTCTCAAAAATAGTAATGAAAAGTGAAAACAACAGCCCAAGTAACGCAATATCTTTTTTTTTACAATTTTTTAATTATTATTATTATTATTATTATTATTATTATTATTATTATTAATATTCTATACACTGGTAGTGGAAAATAAAGTTTTCACAAGTGAGTTTATTTAGGGGGTTAGGGGTTTAGTTTAGGGTTTAGAGGTTAGGGGTTTAGGTTGTATGATTTAGAATTTAAGAATTATGATTAGAATTTAGGGTTTGAGGTTTGAGGCTTGGGTTAGATTTTTAGGGTTTTAAGGTTAGAGTTTTAGATTTTAAATTTAGGTTTGAAAATAGGCATGCTTGCAGCTTGTGTAAACTTTTTTTACACTCGCAATGTATTAAATATTAATCCTTATTATTATTATTATTATTATTATTATTATTATTATTATTATTATTATTATTATTATTATTATTATTATTTTCTTGCAGTAGTTTTTTCCTTAAACTTCACATCCATTTAATCACCAACAGCTACTACAACAACCCCACTCGTCGCTTTCTTTTTGTTTATTTCTTACATCTTACAACTTACAAAAGTTGGAAGGGCTCTTTAAAATTTTCAAAAAGAAAATAGAGATCAAAATTAAAGTTTTCAAAAGTTTTGAAGGGTTGAATTAAAAAAAATCAAAAGAATTCGGGGTCTAACAATTTTTTTTATAAAAAAACTAACACTTAATAAGAGTATTTAATAATTTTAGGAGGGGTTTAATTAAAAAAATAAGAAAAATCGAAATATAATAAAAAATTAATTTTTTTTTGAAGAATTAAATGTTAATTTTTTTAAATTTTAGAGGTCAAAGGCTCCCCTGGACCTTTACTGATGGCCCAGGGACGGAGCCCTTTGATGAATGGGAGGGGCTCTTGCCCCGAACACAATTTCTTTTACCGTTTTATTTATATTAAAAAAACAAATTAATAATGAATTTATTCTTTATTTTCATATATTTATATTTTGTCCCTCAACTATTAATTCCGACTCTGTACTCACTTTCATATATTCATATATTTTGTCCTTTATATATATATCCAATGTGCTATATTGTTATCGACAAATGCTAAGTTTTCTCTCTGAATTCCTCCCGGTTAGGTTTGTGTCCTTCGCTTTGCATTTTTTTTTTGTGTTAAAAAAGTTGCTTTCTTGAGAGTTGAAATGATCCATTGTACTTTCTGTTGAAGAACATACTTAGTTTCTTTTCATATTGGTAATGTGAAAAATCAGATTTTTGATCTGAAATTGATTGACTTGGGGATTTGGTATGTTGTACTTTGTCTGAATTATCTCAAGAACAAGAACTGATAGTTTATGTTCCTTGTCCCCCACATTTGGACATTATTTTTTTGTCTTGATTATTTGCTGTGTTTGGTTCTTGTAGGTGTTTGAGGAGTGGTCACTGTTGAAACAGAGCCAAATTTCTGGGGAAAATAATGGTGTTTTCCAGGAATTTTATGATTAGCTTTCCAGTATTGCTTTTGTGCTCCTCATTGGCATATGGTAAAGTTTCGAGTCCCACGGCTGCAGTGATCCCGACTCCGACACCGGCACCAGCACCCGGACCGGCATTCGTGAATGTAGCTTACTTACTCTCCGTGGCCGGTCCGTATCAGACTTTCCTTAACTACCTCGAATCGACTAAGCTCATCGACACGTTCCAAAACCAAGCGAACGACAGTGATCACGGCATTACGATTTTTGTACCGAAAGACGATGCATTCAAGGCTCTCAAGAAGCCTTCACTGTCCAATCTCAATGATGATCGGCTCAAATCAGTGATCCTTTTCCATGCCTTGCCTAAATACTATGCCCTTGCAGACTTCAGTGACCTTAGCTCAATAGGCCCTGTTAGTACACTTGCTGGTGGCCAATTCACTTTGGGTTTCACCGATGATTCTGGCACCGTCCGCCTCGATTCCGGATGGAGCAAAACGAAAGTTACTAGCGCCGTGCACTCGACCGATCCGGTCGCAATCTATCAGGTCGATAAGGTCCTTCTTCCGGAGGCCGTTTTCGGCACCGACATACCTCCAACTCCTGCTCCTGCCCCGGCTACTGATATTAGTCCATCCGCAGACACTCCATCTGCAGCAGAATCCAAAGAAAATGGTTCGTCGACAAAGTCGGATTCTTCGAGTTCATCGGCACATAGGATCATGAAGTCGGACATTCGGACTCGGGTTGTTTTGGCGGTCTTAGGTGGATGGATGGCTATGATTTTCTGAGATGTTCTAAATTATGTTCAAAGGGGTCACATTTTGGGTGTCTCAATTTACTTTGATTTTTGAAGCCTCATTGTTTCATTTATATGTTATTGTTGATATTATGGGTTAAGAACATGAGTTCTTGTGCTATGATATTACCGTGCCTAATCTCGAGATTCGAATATCCAATTTTAACATCCATTTTTTTTCTTTATTCGTATATTTTTTTATTTTTATTTTACGATTTATGTTTAAGATTCATAATTGTCTCTCTCGATATCGGACTTTGCAAAATGAAAGTCAACAAAATTTCATTCCTCGGGCGCAATGCGTGCCCTGCGACACGCTTTACCGAAACAAATGCTGCCATGTATTTGTTTTTCTTCAAAAACCCTTCGCCTTAACTTGTTAGCTTATATTAATGGTATATGATTATTATATATCTATGCTTTTAATAATATTTTTTTAATTAATTTGATAATTTGTATATGATTTTTTCATATTAATTATAATATGATTATTTGATATATTAATGATAATAAAATACAAATAAATTCATTTAACTTTTATCGCAATATTATTAACTTAACTACTAATGTGAAAAAAAGGATAGAACTAGAAAATTTAAACTATTATATCAGAATTTTGATGTTAATTAATATTAATACAAAATAAGTAGACTCAAATAATGAGTATTAATTTCCTTTAAAAAAACTCAAATGTTTTATTGGTGTTAGCTGATACTCTATTCAACTAGCTGGCTCCACAAGCGGTGAAAAATAAACCTTAATATATAAGGCTTATCTTAAATATCTTAAAATTTAATCTTAAACCCTAGTTTTAAATTTTAATTCTAAACCCTAAATTTATATTTTTAACATGGAAACATAAATAGTGACACTAAAAAATAGATAAATATACAAAATTGTATACTAATATAAAAATAACATTAATATACTATTTCATTGCTAAAATGTGAATAACAGATTACAGAGTTTATATTTCGCCAATTTCATATTGCTTTTCTAGAAGGAAAAAAAAAACCCAGAAAATTAACAGCTTGAAGAAGAAGGAGAAGAAGACTAAGAAATGGAACAAACAGACGGAGGAGCGAGCATAAAAGAAAAATAATACAATTAGAAATGCCTGGCTTTCCCATGTACGCCGCTCTTTTTTTTTGGGTTACTTTTTGGACTCTCCAATACAACATGATTATTGCTATCTTCTTCTACGGCAGACCCTACGCCGGCCGACCGCCGTCGACGGTGGAAGTGCCCTCATAAGTCAACCACACAGAGGAGAACTTCAGAAAATAGAAATATGCCAAATCACTGCTATCAATTTCTTCCTCATCTTCTTCATAACAAGAAAACAGCAAAAAGATTAGCAAAATGGTAAGAAAAAAAAGGAGAGAGAGATTGCAGCAGAGTTCACAAAGAATTCATATATATATATATATATATATATATATATATATATATATATATATATATATATATGAGGTAGGAAAAAGTGGGAGGATGTTCCCAAGAAGATGACCAGGGTTTCCCGTTTAATGTTGTGTTTTCAAAGGTAAATACAATTATAAAATATGGATATTATATAAGAAAATGAAAACATTGACCAATAAGTGACCAATATGGATATTATAAGTGATTAGGGTTTTTCGTTCGAACTTTAGATATGATATTATTAGAAGAGACAATTCTGATACGAACAAAATAAAATATTATTACAATTTTATTAAAATTAGGGCAATAATGCAAGTGAAAAAAATGAAAAAAACATGACATTTAAAAATTTATTTAGGGATCTACGACATTTGTTACGGTACGAGATAAACTCGTCTCGTTGTGTAGTACTACGAGTTCATTTGATTTAATAGTTCTTTGTATTTTAAATATTTAAATCAAAAGAACTCGCTGGAATTATATGACGAGTTCCATAAAATTATCATTTCACTCGTAACTCGTCATGACTACACACCGAGTTCTCTTCGCACTATAATAAATATCGTAGATCCCTAAATAATTCTCCAACTGCTCCATTCCCTTTCTTTTAACCAATTACATTGTTTCCCTAATTTTACCTACAAACTTATTAAAATTTATATTTTGTAATATTTGAAATAAAAAACATATTTTAATAAAAAGGTGGGACAAAGAAGAGGAGGGCAGGCCATTTTTGTTTCACACGTTGGGGTGGTTCCTTTTGTCATTCCTATGCAAACCCAATAGAAAAAAACAAACCAGTCTAGATTTTCATGTGTCCCTTTTAATGACTTTAATGGTGTTAGGTTTGGTTTTTCACTCTTCAATACTATTGCCTTGATTTAGGGAACAATGTTGTTGATCCATGGTTTTGACAAAACCATTATTTATTTAAGAGTTAATATAAAAAATAAGTGTCTAAACTATACTATTTTCTCTTTTTAGGTGTTTAATTTTTTTTGCCCATTTTAAATATTCAAATTATCACGTTTTTCTTTTTAAATGCCTAAACTTTTTTTAACACTTTTAGGTGCTCAAAACATCATTTTTTTAGTTAAAACAGGTGCCCATACAATATTTTTTTTTGTTAAAATAAATGTCTCAATTTAACCTTAAAAGAGGCAAAAAGAAAATAATAGTTTGAGCACCTAAAAGGGACAAAAAAATTTAAACACCTAAAAGAGAAAAATAAAATACTTCGGGGACTTAAAATGAGCCAAAAAAAATAAGTAACTAAAAAAATATAATAATTTAAGTACTTGTCTTGACATTTAGTCTTGATTTAATTAGTATGTAACAATTTAAATTATATTTCAAGTAACATAATTAATATTTATACTTTTTTAGGATTTAATACTTGGTCATTATACTATCATTTCATCTACCACTTTACCCGTAGTAGTTTTATATTTATATGAAACAATCAGAAACTATCACGTGTAATAAAAAAGTTAAAAAGAACTAAAAGGAACTAAAACTTCAACTTGATCCTGCCTATGCTTTCCGCGGGATTTCGGAGTCGGTAACGGAGGCGCCGTGACCCGCCTACTAGATCCGGTCATGGGGCGTCGTGACCTGCCATTAGGATCATCCGGTCATGGCCTAAGAGGCGATGCGTTTGCTAACCAAGAGGTGCTTTCCTGGCTGCGTTGAATACATTTGGATTCGATTAGGGTCGAATACATTTGGATTCAATTAGTGTTGAATCGGATTGCTTACAGGTAGTCAATGATCTGGCTAGGAGTAACACTGGTTTATCTGAATTGGGGCTGATGCTAATTTGCAGGCAGTTACTGAAGATGGAGGCTTATTGAATCGGTGTAGAGGTAGGCGGATTTAGCTCGTGCCTCGTCTTCGTTGCCTTCGGATCTTGTGTATCGAAACATCGACAAAATGCTCAATAAGTTTGGTTTTCAAAACCATCTCCATAAAAGTAAAATCGAGAATTCAAACAAGGTTTCAGTTTCAGGGAAATTAACAACATACACACATAACAATGGCACAATTGCCATGGGAGGTATCCCCCATGCTATAGGCTTCTCAACAGCATCTACCGTATCTCTGTCCTAACATTTAAACACAGGGATTCAAACATAGGTTACCTTAGATCTTATCGATGTCTTCATCTTCGAACTCGACATAATCATCTGCACCTCCGTCATCCTCCTCGTCAACAATGCCTTCGTTGAGACGGGTATTCTCTGGAAGCTCACCGTAGGCTTTCAATAGCCTTGCTTCATCAGGCATGTACTTAAGGATCACATCAGCCTTGTCGTCCTGGTAGTCGCGAAGGCCGACAAGAATTATATCACCGGCGGCAATCCAAACCTTCTTGTGCATTTTTCCACGGATGTGGCAAAGGCGCTTAGTGCCGTCGATGCACATCGCTTCACACCGGCCATTGCCTAGCATACGAAGAACTTGAGCGTACTCCTGCCCGTCTTCCTTGAACACGAGTTCACGCTTTTCGTCATCGGCTTCGTTCTTTCCTCTCTTTCTGTTCTTCCCTCCTTTTCCCTTGTTCTTCGGCATTGTTTTTTCCTAAGAAACAAAATCATCCAAAATGCTTTAAGATGACATGAAGTGGAAATTATTTTAATACAACATAAGCAAATGTCTAGAAACACACACACAAAAAACCCTAAAAAAACATACAATCAATATGCAAACAACAAAGTAAAGATTGATATTAACAGCAAAATCATCAAACCCTAAAAAAATCGAGATATTTCAAAATTTCTATCTCAAGACAATTTTCTGGGGCTATATGCAGAAACCAATCTTGAATTAAGCATTACATGAACAAATATCAATCATCAAAACATACAGAGACAAAAGGCGTTGAGCAATTATTACCGGAAAATTGAAGCCAAATAAGCGAAAAAAAGATTCAAAATTGATCAAAAGATAAAACTAATAATACCTTTGTGCTGCTGCTGCCGCTGCCGCTGCCGCTGCCGCTGCCGCTGCCGAGCAAAGAGGTGAAGACGAGAGAAGAAGAAAGAAAGTAAATTCGAATCTCTCCACCTCCAAATTCCCCAACCCTAAGCTAATTGGGACAACCGCACCA
This sequence comes from Hibiscus tridactylites, assembly GCA_958450335.1. Taxonomy (NCBI): domain Eukaryota; kingdom Viridiplantae; phylum Streptophyta; class Magnoliopsida; order Malvales; family Malvaceae; genus Hibiscus; species Hibiscus tridactylites. The sequence continues at coordinate 101,997,949 of OY288270.1, read as the reverse complement.
TAAACAAACGTTTGGATTTTGATTTGGGCCGGGCCTCATATTCCTAATGGGCACTTAGTTTTTTTCAAGCAATGGGCCAATTCGATGCTTATCAAAGGCTTCAACAACTGAGGCCGTTGGCTTACATTCCAATGGACGTGTAGGAAGACCAATCGAGCCGTGTGATACATCGAATATTTGTTGGTATCGCTTAAGTAGGTGTCGAGTTTGAGAATATTTTGTGTATTCGAAAAATTTCTGTTAACAAATTTATTCACTAAAATTTGGTGTGCGATGTAAATCGACCCGAATTAATTAAGGTAAAACTCTTAAAAATCGGGAGAGCAATAAAAAAATACGATTACTATATTCCCGGTTGTGTCAGCTAGAGTCACACGGTCGGGTCCAACTTCAGCCTTGTCCTAAATCATTTTAATCCCACACCACACATTTGGTACTTTAAATTCTCATTTTCTTTGTACGTTCTACGTGGGTAGTTTTCGATTGTGTCGTATTTTATCTCCGGTTGCAGATATAACAAATATTATCTGATAAACTGCAATAAATATTGACGAAACATTTAATTATAAAAAATTACTTAAAACAATGCATTATTCTCATTTAGAGGATCATTAAAAAGTCACATCTTCGTATTCATGATCGAAAAATGTCGGACAAAGTTACCAAACACAAATGTTTCAAAATAAACCGATCGAGGATTAAAAAAAATTGGATTGAGAGTGTCATGCCGCATTTCTAGTGGCTCCCAAGAGATTTGACAATGCATTGAACATGTCCTAGATTTCATTCATGGTGGTGGCACCACTTGTATATGCAAACATTATTCCTTTAACATGCAAGAATCCACCACCACAATTGCCTTTTCTTTTGCAAAAAGAAAAGACCATCCAATTTCATTCGCCTCTACATTGTTAAATGATTGGAATTTGGATCAATTTAAATAAAAATTTCGTTATCATAAAAATAATAATTCAGGTCGAGTTAAATTAATAATCGTTTTATTCGAAAACTAAACCCGATACATCGAACTGAGCAAATAACACAAACTATAAATCTATGTATTTGTTTATTCTATGTACCACCCATTGTTTTGATCTATTAAAAACAATTTTGATGTTATATTGTGATATTTGTTTATTCTTTCTTTTACATTATTGTTTTTATTATAACTGCTCCACTTTGATTAGTTTAGTTGCAATGCTTATGTAGATTATAACATTAATTTCTATTTCATTTCCAAAATTATTATTTTAAGATATGGTGTAAAATTGGTAACCCTGTATTAAGTATGGCTCATATATTATAAAAGGACAGAGGACAAATGTCGAGTTTTCGGTGGGCTCAAATTAAGTGGGTTGGGGGTGCAGGGCGCGGGGCGAAGCCCTGCGGTACGGTACGGAATATCTTTGTAATTGTACCGGGTAGAGTTACTTATATGAGTAGAAATCTATTTTAAGTATGAGATCTTATTGAATAAGTTTTCTTGGTGACCATATATTTAGGTCTATAAATAGATGTGTTATTTGTAACCTAAGGAACATCGATTGAATAAAAGAAAACAATCACTTTTTGCTCCCTGAAGACGTAAGCACAATGCTGAACCTCGTTAAATCTCTTGTGTTCTTCTTTGTTGATTTCCTTTTTCGTTTGTCGTGTGTACAACACCTTACAAAGAGAATCAATAAGAGAGAAGTATTTAATATTTATCGTAAGACTTTCATATAAAGAAAACAATTACTTTGGCCATGTAATTGTTGTATTTGAAGCTCCCTTAGCCAGAAAGAGAAAAAGAAAATGCATTGAACCTTCTTTAAATGGTATTGGAGGTGTGCATGTGCCTCTTCATGTGGATTTCCTTTTGGAAAATAATTCATTTCTTTTGACAGCCTGAAAAAGAAAGCTATATAGTTTAAAAAAATTGTTTGTTTTAGTGGGGAATAAGGTTTAACAATAGAAATATGATTGTTAAAAAAAACAATAGAAATATGTCCGGGTTTGATGCCCTACAATGAAATTATTTGATATTATTACATTATATATGGTATTATATTTCAACTTTTATGAAAATAATTAAAAAAAAAAATTATAGCCGTCGCAAAAAAATTGTTTAGCCGGTGGTGTCAATCAGTGTTAGTACTGATTGTCGACCACTGGTGTTTATTATTTTTTGTTTGCTCTTTTATGTTTTAATTTTTTAATTTTAATAAAAAAATTTGCTCTTGTGACACGTTTTCATTAGCTTTTGTGGATTGTTTTATCTGTCGTTTGGCATGATTTTAGCATATCTTAGCGGTCGTTTGGTATTCGTATAGTGATCCTCACGACGCTAGCTTTATAATTTAATTATGTCGGTGGTCATAGAAAACATTGATCCCCACTCGTTTGATGGTTTGTTAGCCTATGTAATCATAATTGTGTAGCAGAGCAATCTGTCTGACACTTTGGTTCACTCAACACCCCTTTTTCTTTATCTCGTAAAGCGTCTCGTTTGGCTAGAGACAAGGAGATTCATGAAAGTTTCTGGATTTTGATGGTATGCTAATCTCCATGGAAGAGTTTGTTTTTTTTTTTTTTTTGCACTTTTGTATGAGAATTATAGTGGACTAGTCCTTTTTTCTTTGTTTTTGATGTAATGTATTTATAACATCTTTCATGAAATTTAATAAAATCCAGATGTCATTGTTCAAAAAATAAGAGTTTCTTTTATCTTAATTAGTGGTTGAGGGTTCGATTCTCATTCCGATCATGAAGCAACTTTAGAATTTGTGGTCAACGTTTATGCTTATGGGATTAACATAGCGTGGATTAAACAAAATCAGACTTTAAATTTTGATGTTGTAAATAAAATAAACTAAATCAAAAAAATCATCTTCGTAATAATTTAACACAAATCACGAGATTTAGGTAACACAATCAATAAATAAACAAAGAAAAAAGGTGAGAGAAATCCTTTTTAATACATAAAGATGACAAAATATTATTCATAGAATAAAATACTTAGTATTTTACACAAAAATTAACAGTGCAACACACACTTATAGTAAGAAAAGTTGAACATAAATGAACATTAAACACACTTATTTCTCAACAGAATCAAAGCCAAAGCTCTCTAGTACTATTTTAGGCTGTGGTCTCCATGGCTTTCATGGCTTCAAATCTTGGTTCTTTGGCTTGGAATTTCAATCCACCATACAGTTTCATGTAGTCTTCAAACACAAATTTGGGGTAGACTTGTTTCTTCTCTTCCTCCACCAGCTGCGGTGCCGGATAGATTACGGCATCGCCTCCGGGATTGTAGAATGAAGCTATCGACATCCGAGCTCCGTTGGTTTGGGCAATAACTCGGTGCTCCACACTCTTGTATTTGCCATTGGTGATCACCTTCATAAGGGAAGAATTTAAGGTTTAAAGTTTTTTTTTCCGAGTTTATATTGGTCTAATTACGATTTTAGTTTATGTACTTTTATAATGTTATTAGTAAGTACCTCGAGTTGGTCCCCAAGGTTGACAACAATGGAGTGGCGCAATGGGGGAACATCGACCCACTCGCCGTCTTTAAGAAGCTGAAGGCCGCCGACCACAGGGTCTTGGAACAGCAAAATGATGCCGCCGGCATCGGTATGGGCTCGGAGTCCCTTGATTTTGTCCGGTGTCGGACACGGCGGATAGTTGCTAACTTTGGTGCCAAAAGTTGGACCTTTTGCCCCATAGAAAGCCTTTTTCAAGTACCCTTTCTCAAGTCCAAGATTCTCACACAACAAGTCCAACAGCTCCTCGGCTAGCTTCTCCAATTTCACTGCAAACTCCTTCATCACCTCCCTGTATTTATTTAAAATTGTAAGTCAAGGACTTCAAGGTTAACAAGTTTTACAATTTGGTCCCTGAGGCCTGATCTATGTTACCTGTACTCATCGGTGAGATCCGGGATTTCAGCCATGTTTGATTCGGGGAGGTGGCGCAAGAAAAATGTGCTTTCCCAGTCCATATCGGTAACCTCGGCTTCGAGACCTTCGAGCGCCTTGCTTGCTACGAGCTCCTTGAACCTCTGCTCCATGCATTTCTTGTAATGCTCTTTCGTTAACCTCTCGACGGTGTCGAGAAAATCATGGGGAATCCCATGGTTAAGCACCTGAAAAACCAGCACAAGAATCGAATAAATAAATCGAAGAAAAAACAGAGGAAAACAGAGAATATGCATCTGGCACCATAGCTAGAACCTCAAAAAAGCCCCAGTTTTCACAGGCATCTTTGATTTGCTCCATTGTTGCTGCTCTCTCTTCACCATCAAGATTCTGTAAGTTGATCACTGGAAAAGTGGCCATTTTTTCTTGGAAATTTTTTCTTTCCGGTGGCCTGAACGATTACTCAAAGTCTTCACTCGTTTACTTTGGGTGTTATGGGAAAAATGCTTAGACTTGTTTAATGCAGAGTGGAAGAAAGATGGAGGGTATTTATAGGAGATTCTAGCTTAGGTTTAAATAGGGTACAACCTCAAGTAGATGGGTAGAAATAATTGTAAAAAGTAGTCGATTTAGCATTAAATCAGATGAAATATCACCGACAATTAGTTGGTCTAGTTGGATGCAGTATCTGATTTCTTAAGCAAGTTTAAAACTTCGAAATCCTGATATTGTAGATGGAGCAAATTGAGTTGGGAGGATTACCCCTATGATAGTCCTCTACCGTACCTGATTCAAATTAATCAACAAATAGGTCAAATACTGGTGTTTAAACTAAATCAGTTGACATATGATTGTTGTTGCATTATTAAGACGTTAATTTTTTAGCTCAAATGAAAAATACACAAATTAATACCTTACAACTCTTCAAAAAAAAATTGAAGGATGCAAACTATCTTTGTTAACGAAAAAGTGTTCTCAAGGATTTTATTTTGTGAACTAAATGCTCATTGTTATTTCGATTAAGAAAATTTATTACAAATTTCAATTAAGTTAAAAATTGATCGAATTAATCGAACTTTATTCAGTTTTACTAATAATTATTTTAAATAAATTTTAGTTTAGTGAACAATTTAAAAATTGATTAATTCAATTTGATCACCGATCAAATTAATCGATTGAATACATCTAAATTAGAGTATATTTAAGCTTAATTATTTTGATTACGGGGATAGAGTTATTAACAGTTTAAACATTTAAAAATCAGAATTAAATGATTATAAACTCCTATCGCAATAACTCTTTTAATGCAATTTGACCATATGAAAATTGGAAAAGACTTAAAAGTCCATAAATGTTAGGGAAAATCTATTGCTGAAGTCGCTTTACCTTGTTGAAGTAGCTCTGTGCTCCAACTTGATCATATTGATAAAAATAATAATAATGAAAATATAATCCGATTACATGATATAAATATAATTAAAAAATAATATTATACACGAATGTGTTATGATTATCAGGATAATAACGAAAAACAAACGATACCCAAAACATAAATGAAAATAAACACCAAAATTTATGTGGAAAACTCAAGAAAGGTAAAACCACGAGCATGGAAAGTGAAAATTTTACTATGTTGAAAGAAATTACGATCGATGATTTTACTCCTAATTGCTAGTGTTTATTTATTTATAGGTATATGTTGCTTTGGTTACGAAGGAATTTGCATATAAAGTAATTCTATTCAAACTGAGTTTCATACTCTTTTCAAACAGGCCACCACTTTTATCACTACTTATTTATAAATGTTCGGACCCGTTCAGAATAAAATTTGGATCATAATTTTAACATAATGTGTCATAATTTTTATAATAAAAGAATTATTAATTATATCAATTTTCTTTACGAATATATAATATTTAAAACATAATAACAATAATAATACATAAAAATAATACAAATACAGATCATACTCTCTTAGTGGGAATGAACCCACTTTAAGATGAAGCTTTATGGCTCCCTTTTAGTACCTGAAGGAAGCTGCTAAGCTCTTTCACACACCATTCAAAAATCTTAGAGGTCCCTCCAATTTCTCAAAAAGTCATTATTTTTGTTTTATTATGACATAATTAGTAAATAAATTCCCTAATAACATAATGTCCAATTTTTCTGTTAAATCATTGACCCTCGTTTTAGTATGAGGTAATTTTAAAACTTGTGACCAACATCGATCTCTATACGGACCAACAGAAAACGCAAAATTAATAATCAGACTCGATTCGATAAATACCTCGGGAAAATAAAAAGGTTTTAGTTTTCATAAGATATTGATATGAAATTTATAATTAAATTCATCTTGAATGATAAAAGTTGGAGAGGTGTGAAGATAACTTAGCCCCAAAATTAGAAGAAGAAGGAAGTATTGACTCATTATTGTGACTATTTAATTATTTATATTAAATTATTTTTATGTTTTGATCTAAAAAAACAATTGGGTAAGTTTTGGGACTGTCAGCAAGCCGTGTGGAACAAATCTGAGTCTGCAAGATCTGGATGATAGGGACTTCGATGTGTTATTTTTCTACCTCTTTGTGGAATTTTGGGACTTCAAGGTCCACATACTGTGTGTTCATTTCCGTCGCTAAAATTTTTTATTGTTACAAAATAGTCAATGAAATGTTGATTATATTATAAAATAATTATTAAATTCTAAGTGTCATGAATAGCATGATAGTTTGGCTAAAATTATTTAATAGTACAATTAATTTTTCATATTTATACATTTGATTCTAATTAAAAAAATCAATGAATTTAGGCTCATTATTTACAAATCCTATTAATTTACTCCTATTTTTATTAGAATAATTAAATATTAAATATCAAATTAATAATTATTCCTAATTATTTTTAATAAAATGAGATTAAATTGATAGAATTTGTAAACAATAAGCCTAAATTTATTGATTTTTTATTAGGACTAAATTAATCAAATATAAATTTCTAATAACTATTACTTCGGGTTGAGTCAGATATTTTTCACCTTAAACCCGACCCGACCCGACTCGACCTTATTCTCAAAAAACTAGACTGAACCCGACCCGAACCCAAAATTTTCTTTAAAAAACCGGACCTTATAGGATCGGGCCGGAACTCATCGAGTATGGGTCAAATGACCATCCCTACATACAATTGTGTTATAATGGATCTCTTACACGCGGGAGGAACGCATGACTTTATGCTAGGGGACGAACCTATAAAATTTTAGGGAGCGAACTTATAAAATTTTAGATGGTGTGAAAATATATTTTCAATAGAAGATACATAGAAAAATTCTAAATTATTTTTAAAATCATATACGAATTTAAATTTTTTAAAAATTGACTACCTCCTCTAGCCCACTCGATCCATCCCGGCTTTCACGTAGATTTGAATGTGTTCGGAAGACTTGTTATCTTAGTGTAAAACTCTCAAATTAATATAATGTGACTTAATAATATAAGCTTAATGAAGTCGGACTGCAAGTAAACGGTTTTCATCTCTTTTTTTTAATATTTATTTATAAAATCGGACAGTAAGCTGTTGTTATCTATTATATTTTAATATTTTTTGTTGAAATCGGAGTGAAAGCAACTAGTTTTCAAAATGCATCATAAAAAGTGCTATAAATTTGAAATGTTGTGAATAAAATAAAGAAGAACAAGAAGAACAAAGAGATGAGAGGAAGAGAGAGATTTGTATTATTCTCAAAATATAGAATTGTATACAATGCCTTCAATGAATCATCTATTTATAGGCATAAGAAGTACATAATACATTAAACTCTAATTCATAGAGATAATATTCCTAATAATAAATAAATCAAACTCCTTTGATAGACATCCACATAGATAAATATTCATAACACTCCCCCTTGGATGTCTATGAAGATAATGTGCCTCGTTAAAACCTTACTAAGATAAAAACCCAGTGGGAAAAAACTTCTTTAGTGAAGGAAAAAGAGTACACACATCTTTGATACGCATAACTTGTTGCCTCATTAAAAACCTTACCAGGAAAACCCATTGGGACAAAACCTCGGTTAAGGGAAAAAGAGTGCAACGCGTATTTACTCCCCCTCATGTAAACATCACAGAAGATCTTTGAATCTTCATAATTTAATCTTGAATATCATTTTTCTAAAGATCGCGAGGGATGAAACTTTGGAGTAATATGTTCCATGATGTATCAACTTTCAAACTGAGATATACATCTTGCTTTATCTTCACACAAGATAACTTTTATCATATCTTGTAAAAGTAAATCCACATATCTTTTGGATATGTTGGGTCAATAATCTTAGTCAAACACATTTTTTTTGGCTTGCCTCGTGCATAACAATTATTTCTACGACATTTGAGGAGGCATCAACGAATGTTTGAAGATCTAAATGTAATGATCTTTGTATATTCATATATATTTCTTGACCAACTAATATATAGTGCTTCAAGACCAAGAAAAGATATAATTATCTTTATTCACATCCAACAATCTTACAACTATTGGGATACTCAATAGATATGATCTATTCATATTGAATCTTCTTTAAGATTCTTTCAGCTTATGTCTATTCATAGACAAAAGAAATATATAAAAATGCTCGATCTTCAGGTCGAGATAAACTTGATGTCAAGATTCAAGTACTTGTATTGAAAGTACTTCATGAGTTTCCAATTTGAAGCTCTTTAAGAGTTCTAAAATTATCATAATGGATCTTGATCCAAACTCCTTTATAAAATACATAAGAAAATCTGATCATTCTTATAGTATTTTCTCAATTAGTATTCACTAAGGCGATTATACCAAATGCGCCAAAAATATTCATGAGACATGTCTAAATAAATTTCCTCAGAAATTTCCAAATGCTTATAGCATTTTAGATCCTTCAAGGATAAATATGGATCCACAAATAATTAAACGCATGTAAAATTTTCAAAACTGCCAAAGTAATTGCATCCACCATGAAGTAATTAAAACTTTTCATAAATCACAGTTCAAGTCGTATTTACGACTACTTATTCGTGCCTCACTTGCATTACACCTTTAGGTGTTTGGACTGGTGGTCCAAATACTTCTATTTTAGAAGTTCAACGCGTCTTTCAACATTGGCCAATTCAATATCTATACTTCTGGATAGATTTTATACAAGATCCTCGATTTCTTTCTTTACTTCTATAGAAGTATTTTATGTAAAATTGTTTGTAAAATCGTTGTCGACAACTTTCCAATTTTTCTAGTTCCATTCTCGTAATGACATAACTCATCGAGATCTCTTCAAGATTTCAATCTTTATTTCAGGTACCTGAAACTCTTCAAGAGTTTTATTATGTGTTATGTCTTGGGTCTCTTCAGGAGCACCCGCCTCCAATATATGACCATCTCATATTACTTTCTATTTACGAGAATTTTGATCATTGGAACCATTTCAACTATCATGCTTCAGGCATGATTTACATTCTCTCGCTCTAACATGTAATTTAAACTTATAGCATTTCAGCTGGTATATGAGACTTAATTACTCTCATTGGGTCAGTAAATATGTCTGGCAGTTGACATGTAATAACATGAATTATCTTATGAACTTCTAGTTCATATACGAGGATCTAGATAATGATAATTCATTTTCCTCTATCCAGCTGATTATTATCTCCCCCTGATGTTGAGAAAAATCATGTCATAAATGATTCTCCAATTAATGTTTAAGAATTTAAACATAAAAGGAGACTCGTACTCAATATATATTCTCAACCCTTTTTACTTGCCCATTTTGTGCGTTATGGTGGAGCAATTCAACTATATATCGCACATTCAAAGATTCAAAAAAATGGGAAATGTATGGTTTCTGACCAAAAACCAATCATAACGGGGAGTTTATTATAACTCGTTGGCTTGATGCGTATAAGTGTTGCTATATGGAAACATCATATAAATAATAACTCTTTTGTTCTCATAGTTTAGCTATTAAATAGGAGGCATCCAATTGAAATTTTGCTAAACTATATTTTTCATAATCAATAGGCTTTGTAACAACTGATATAGCCTAAAATATAAACCCACTAGCTTTTCAAGACGAATAGTCTAACTGCATAATCTGAATATTTTTAGAATCAATCTCACAAACTTCTGGTTGTAAGTCGATAAAACAATGTAGATGCATCTGCTAAAATCATATAAAACTTTCCACATTTGTGGATATATGGGCCCATATTTCGTTCAGATATGCAAGACATACAGTCTCAACTTCAATACAAGAACTTTAAGTTCTAATTCTTTTGGTAAGTGGGATCATCTATATCCTTTGAGAACAAACAACACAAGAACTTCAGGTTCTTTTAGTAAGTAGAATTTAATCAATACCTTTAAGCAACACAAGAACTTCACGTTCTTTAATAAGTGGAATTTAATTCATTCCTTTGAGAATAAGCACCACAAGAATTACAGGTTCTTTTAATACATGTGCATGTAAATCTCAATAATTTCTGCACCATTGATTAGGATGGTCTAACCGATCATGCCAACTATATATGTGTGTAGATATCTCTGAATTTGTAAACTCCTTGTTTACCATAACATGTAATTCAATCTCACTCGTACATGTCTAGCACGGCCATCAAAATTGTTCCTTTAAATAGGAATATATTTAGCTCTTTCGGAGCTTTCAATTGAAATTATCTTTTGGTAGTAATATATAGCTCTTCTAGAGCTTTCAACTGACTTTTTGGCTACCAAAACTTATATTAATATTGGCTTATTTTAAATGCCAATTGATAACATATGTTATCTATAATTCCCAAAGGGATAGTTTGCGAACTCATATTGCTCTCTTTATGACTTTGACGAGTATAACGCACTGTGAATATGGAATAAAGTTCCATTTGACAATAACATATTTGCTCAACCAGAGCCTTTTGTGATATTAGTACTTCCGGATATAGTACTCACATTATTCCCTTGCATTTTAATCGAGAAATGCATAATTGTGCACCTTTCAAAATGTGCTTTGTTTCATTTACTTCAGGTAATGAAAATATGTACTTTGTATCATTCACTTCGAGGAATGAAAAATATAAAATATAGCACATCACATCAAGTCGATTATCTATCAGAGATAAACTTTCAAGTGCTCTTCCGGAGTATTGATATTTTAGTACTTTGAGAAATACTACTCATATTTCCCCTTGCATTTAAATGGGAAAAATATTTTTTATGCTTAAGTACAATATGAGTACTTGCATTATCTGCTAGGCATAAATAGCCACAATTCTAGGCATAAATAGCCACAATTCATTGTATATTTTATTCCGGAAGTAATCATATTCTTCAAATAATAAATTAACATAAAACGTAAATAAATAATATGTGAAATAAATAAAGATAAAGCAAACTAACATAAATAAATAATAAATAAAATGAATTAACATTAAAAATAAAATAAATAAAAAAATAATTATTCCTGTTAGAGGTTATAAGGGAAATAAAATAAATGGTAAATTATTCCCTTCAAGGGTTATGAGAAAATTAACAATATCCAATTGAGTTGGACCAATAACGCCATAATTATTTTCGCCATAAACAAATTTTGTTTATATTTTATTTCATTTATCATTCATGATTATGGATAAAGTCCATAATACTTGGCGTTTGACAAGTACGAAACCAATGGTTTATAACATCACATTGGTAAAAGGATTTCACTTCCTTAGAATGATCTTTATCACTCTTGTCATCCTTATAACTTTGCTACCAGCGGGTAGAAGTATTCTTAAAATGACTATATTTTTCATGTGTATATTCATAGCCTCGACCACGACCACAACTTTTAATGTGATTTTTTATTCCTTCCATAATATAATCTCACATTCACTTCAGGGAATGGAGTAGAGCCAATGGGCCTTTAAAACCTTTTTCACATATCCTTATCACAGAGAACAAAGATTTCATCCTCGTACGCGGCATTGTTAAACCTGTCCACAAGGTCCTTTAAAAACCTCATTTGAGACCAGTAGCCTCGCAGAACGGGATGTCCAACCAATTATACTTGGATTATATCGAAATTATGTCTCTAATTGAATAATGATTTACCATGTTTGCATTCACTTCAGGGAATGAAACAGATCCAATAATTGCATGGAATAAACATCATGCTTGCATTCACTTCAGGGAATGCCCCATCATTGATAATTGCATGAAATAAACATCATGCTTGCATTCACTTCAGGGAATGCCCCATCATTGATAATCGCATGGAATAAACATCATGCTTTGCATTCACTTCAAGGAATGCCTCCCATAAAACTTTTTGGATCAAGACGAATTTTCGTAACTTGAAATTGGGAGAAGTCTATGGTCGAGTTTTTCGACGAAGAAGAAATATTGCTTTCAAGCAAATATAGACTTTATAATAACCTTCTTGTAAATCCAAAATCATCATGATTTATCGCACTTTAAAATAATAATATAAAGAATAAAAATAAAACCAAAATTTACCGATATTGATTTTTCTCTCGTGGACAATGGAGACATAGCATATGACCGAGATAGCTTCTCATAGTCCCTTTATATCACATCTCTTTCCAAGCCATTTAAGCATATCATGTAAAACTCAAAACACGGTTAAAAATATTAACTTTTACCAAATAAAATGACATAAATAATAATATGAAAAATATCAAATATAATCATATAAGTAAAAGTATGAATAAGCATACCGCTAATTAACCCTTTTAGGAATAAGATAAAATACACGTAATTTACACCAAACGCAACCTCTTCGTCTCCGTCGATTTGTCTTTTGGTTTGTGAGAAGCCACAAATTTATCTCTTTCCAATGTTCGAATAAAATCAAACATACTTCCAAAATTTTCAAAAATTAAAACAAAGTTAAAATATAAAGAGAAAGACAATCGGTAACTAAAAAAAATAAGGAGAAAAAAAAATTATCTTTGGTTTATTCTATAATCGAATTCTCCCCGGTAACTTCTTTTGAATTATAACGATGAAGACCTCAGTTGATTAGAGTCTCGTGCTGATAACGTGTTGTGAATAAAATAAAGAAGAACAAGAAGAACAAAGAGATGAGAGGAAGAGGGAGATTTGTATTATTCTCAAAATATAGAATTGTATACAATGCCTTCAATGAATCATCTATTTATAGGCATAAGAAGTACATAATACATTAAACTCTAATTTATAGAGATAATATTCCTAATAATAAATAAATCAAACTCCTTTGATAAAGTTCTAATCATGATAGACATCCACATAGATAAATATTTATAACATGAAAATAATTTTGAGAGTGCAATTAAATATTAAAATAATTTTTTTAAAATGCAATATTGAACCAGTTTTACATATTGTTTCGTATCTTAGTCATGAATATAATAAATAAGGTTAAAGGGTCAAATTGTAGTAATCCGAAATCAGCAATGTTGCCCTTATTTTTTTTCTCTTCGTAATTTTGCCTTCAAAGTCAGTCAATTGTATCAATTTTGCCCTTTGACCGACGTTAACCGTTAAAGTGCTGACGTGGCAGTTAACGGTGAAGTCAGTCATGCAATTTTGCCCTCAAAGTCATACAATTGCAGCAATTTTACCCTCGGTTTATTTAGTTTTTGAATAAAATTGCATAAAGAAATTAGTTTTTTGAGTTGAACTTTTACAAATAGAATATACGAAAAATCGATTAACAAATTGGCGTAAATAACATTTGGGTCCCCGGTAATTTTAAAAATAAGCAAGGTGAGAACTCTCACAAAAAATCAAAACATTCTTCAATTTTTTAAAAAATTCATAAACTTAATAAAAATAAAGAAAATATTCAAAAAATATTGAAAACAAAAACTAATATAAAAATTAAAATATATTAGAAATTATAAAATAATAAAATATAAATATAAAAAATTAAAAAAGTATTTAGTATTAAAAATTTGAAGAATTTTACCATTTTTTTTTCGTTTTTCTACGTCAATTTTGATTATTTTTTATTTATAACTTTATGTTTATATTTTATCATTTGATGAAATTGTTCATTTTTAATACTTTATAAATACTTTTAAAATTTTTGTATTTATATTTTTATTATTTTATAATTTTTAATACATTTTATTTTTATATTTGTTTTTATTTTTAATATTTTTGAATATCTTATTTATTTTTATTAAGTTTATATATTTTTAAAAAATTGAAGAATATTTTGTGAGAGTTCTCACTTTGTTTATTTTTAAAATTAGCAGGGACCCAAAGGATATTTACACCATTTTTTTAATCGATTTTTTATATATTCTGTTTGTAAAAGTTCAACTCGAAAAACTAAATAAACCGAGGGCAAAATTGCTGCAATTGTATGACTTTGAGGGCAAAATTGCATGACTGACTTCGCCGTTAACTGCCACGTCAGCATTTTAACGGTCAACGTCGGTCAAAGGGCAACATTGTTACAATTGACTGACTTTGAGGGCAAAATTACAAAGAAAAAAAAGTAGGAGCAACATTTCTGATTTCGAATTACTACAGGGGCAAATTTGACCCTTTAGCCAATAAATAATTTAGGGATATAATGTGAAAAAACACTGGGTCTAGGTTTTACTTAGGAAAATAGACTTTTTGACAAATAGAACACGCTTGCACGTGCGCTTTAATAGCTAAAGCCAATTGTCCTAGTTATTCCCCATTTGGGTTTGACCATGATTTTCACGACCATTTTTGTTTTTTTTTTATCAAAAGGTGGCCTCGTTAAAAACCCCCCTCGTACCAAGCATTCCCGAAAGAACGCCGGCAGCGAAAGGAGGAAAAGAGTGCCAATTATTTATTATTCATAACCAAAAGTGTTCATATCCATCACCTTACAAATACAAGCTAAAAGAAAAAACCAAAGCTATATGACCAGGGATTCATATTACCAGGCTACAACTATTTTGCTAAATTATCTATCCGATACCTGCCTTGGCCAGGCTATCCGCGTCCACATTGCAAGCTCTCGGAATCGATCTGAAAAAGCAACCTCTTACATTCCCTATTTGGGCGATATCCTCCACCACATTTTTGAAAAAGTTAGAACACGACGTCGGATTCCGAATCCAACCAATAGCGATGGCGCTATCGCTTTCAATAATTGGCCGACAACCCAAACAAGCTGGCTCCTCCGCAACCAACCGCAGGCCCCTCCTAATTGCATGGAGTTCAAACAAAATCGGAGGACCTGGTCCACATCTTTCCGAGAATTGGCAAATAACTTCTGAATTATGGTTCCTAGCTAAGCCTCTGATGCCCCCAGCGGAGCCGTCCGACCGCACCGCCCCATCGACGTTAATCTTGATGAAGCCAACGTCCGGAGGTTGCCAAGTCAGAGTAACAGCCTGCATACCAGTAGCTCCCCCTATTCCATCCGCAAGCTTAGGATTCAAGAAAATTGCAGACTTGACGTTTGACGCAACATTATATTTTGCACTATACCAGCTAATCAACCGAGATTTCAATAAGTATATCAATTGGAGTTCATCAAGCTTATTACCTCGGAAAATGATATCGTTCCTACCTAACCATAATGTCCACAAAACTGCTGCAGGAATGGAAAACTATAGCGACCTTCGATCCTTCGTCGGAGGGTTGTAAAACCAGCCGTATAATAGAGATGTTAAATCTTGTGGAAGTGCGCTTTCAACGTTCCACCAATTTATCGCCCTAGTCCAGATTCTCCAAGCAACCTTACAAAGTACGAGTAAATGCGAAACGGACTCAAATTCCTTTAAGCAAAAAGGACACCTAGTGTCCGAAAGCTCACCAATCCTGCGTTTACATAGCTCCCCGCGAACAGCGATCTTCCCCTGCACTGCTTGCCATACGAATACTTCAACCCTCGGAGGGGCGTTGCCGTTCCACACACAATCCTTCCAAAAACCGTCCTTATGAGCTCCCAAGAAAGACATATTGTAGCATGATTTCACAGAATAACAACCTTCTCCCGAACCCTTCCAAGTTATACAATCACGCTCAAAACCATCCGACCGAAAGCTTGCGGCCAAAGTCCGAAATTGTCCCCGACTTGTTGCAAGACAACACGAAAATTCGAGGGAACAATGATTGCAGCGGAGCAGACCCCACCCACACGTCGGACCAGAACAAAATGGACGATCCGTCCCCCACATGAATCTTGAAATTACCGCGAACGTTCTCCCCAAAATCATCCGCTTCGAAGAAGGAGTTAACAATTCCCCTCCACTGCCAAGACGCATGGCGGTGAACGTTCCCATCTAACACAATTGATGCAGGATTAATATTGTATTTACAGCAGATCATCTTTTTCCACTGACAATTCAGATCATTCGCAAACTTCCAAATCCATTTGCCAAGGAAGGCTCTATTTTGCAAGCTGAGATTCTTTATATTCAATCCCCCAAGCTCCATCGGATTGCAAATGGTACTCCAACTAACCCAGTGTGTTTTCTTATTACCCTCCGACTCACCCCACAGAAACTCGGACATGATGCTGTTAATTTTATTTGCCACCTTAACCGGCATGCGAAACATGGCCATGTAATACATAGGTAATGCCGAGAGGACCGTTCTAATCAGAACCAATCTTCCTCCAATAGACAATTGCACCGCCTTCCAATTCGATAATTGCTTATGGATTTTTTCTATAATCTACTCCCACAATGCATAGGAATTCGATTTCGGCCCTAAGGGTAGCCCTAAATATGTCGTAGGGAATTTGTTCCACAAGCATTTCACTTTCGATGCCCAAGCACCTATGCATTCATCATCAATATTCACTCCGAAGAGACAACTCTTCCTAAGATTAAGCTTGAGCCCAGCCGCCACTTCGAATACCTTCAAAATTCTTCGCACATTCTCCACTTCACGCAAAGACGGACCACAAAAGATTGTTAAGTCATCCGCAAACTGTAGATGGCTTAAATTATGACTAAGCTCCTCTCTCCCGATACGCCAACCAACAAATAAACCCAATGATTCACCTTTCTCAATTAGCAAGTGAAGCGCTTCACCTACAATGTTAAATAGTAGCGGAGATAGTGAACACCCTTGTCGGAGGCCTTTCGCCATCGGAAAATGAGGAGTAGGGGACCCATTGACCAATATAGCGATCGATGCGTCGAAATGCACTTAAAAATCCACTCGCACCATTTGTCTCCAAAACCCATTCTTCTCATAATATGAATCAAGAACCTCCAATCTACGGAATCATATGCTTTTTGGAAATCTATCTTAAACATGGAACCCTTCAAACCCATCTTCCTCATATAGTCAATTCCTTCGTTAGCGATAGATGAACAATCTGTGATGTGTCGCCCTGGAATGAAGGCGAATTGGGACCTACTGATGATAATATCCATCATACCCCTTAGGCGAAGGGATAACACCTTGGAAAGAATTTTATAAATCCCCCCGACCAGGCTTATCGGCTTGAAATCCTCTATCGACTCCGGGGCTGATTTCTTAGGAATTAAAGCTATGTATGCCTAATTAACAACATCCTCCCAATCAGAGCCATTGTGAAAATTATGGAAGAACTTCATTATTTCATCCTTCAAGATTCCCCAATACTTCTTATAAAATCCCATGTTAAATCCGTCCAGTCCCGGGGCTCGCGAGCTATCAAAAGAATTCACCGCGTGCCACACTTCTTCCTCAGAGAATTCTGATTCCAGCTTATTAGCTTGGTCGGCATCAATGCTTTTAAAATTCAAATCCAACTTTTCTACCTCCAAAGTGTTCTTCTGATTGAAAGCAAATTCGAAGTGCTTGAAAATAAATTCTTTTACCTCGGATGGGTTCGAAATCACAGAGCCATTGTGCTTGAGGGAATGAATCGTATTAGCACTACGCCTCAAAGAAGCTATCGAATGGAAATACTTAGTATTCCTGTCTCCCTCTTTGAACCAACGGACTCTCGAATGTTGTAACCATATGCTCTCCTCCCTTCTAAGCTGTTGCCAAAGTTTTTCTTTTAATGCTCCTAGTCTGCCACCATCTGCCGTAGAAGCTTGACCCATTTGGAATTTTAATTCCATTGAAGCAATTTGCTTCTCAATCTCTGAAGAATTGCCGCATGTTCCTTGCTTATTTTTTGAAGACCATGACTTCACTGCACTTCGAATCATCCCCAGCAGATTACAGATACCATTTTTGGAGCTTTGAGCTTGAAAATTCTTGACTTTTCCCACTAGCATCTCATCAAAACCGTCCTCCGTCAAAAGGTAATTATAAAATCGGAATGGTCTCCTATCCTTCTTGTACACAATGTTCTCTAGAGCGATGGCGTTGTGATCCGATATTGCTTTCGGAAGAAGTGATTGCTTCAAATTCGGAAAGCCTTCGAAGAAAGCAACTGTAGAACTAATGTTTTGATATAATAATTGAAAAATGTTTTGGACTAATTTAAAAAGTATTTAAAACATTTCCAAAGTCCAAACAACTTGAAATAATATTTAAGGAATTTTTCATAAAGGTTTTTCATGTTTTTAAAGGCCAAATTTCACAAAACTGACCATGTGTTTCGAAACACCTTAAGGCGTTTCGAAACGGGTGCCTCCAGTGGCAAAAACGTTTCGATACACGTATCGAAACGGGGCCAGCGTTTCGAAACAGGCTAGGCCGTTTCGGTACGCCCACGTGGCACTGACCCCAACGGTCATAAACCCCAACGGCTCTTTCCCAACTAACTTTTAAATGCAGGTCGTTTCGATACGGGCTAAGGGCGTTCCGATACGCGTTCCGAAACGGCAAAGGGGTGTTCCGAAACGGGTACCCTGACAGACTGCAACGGCTCTTTCTATATTGAGGGTGTTCCGAAACGGGTTCAAGCGTTTCGAAATGGGGAGCTGCAGAACTGCATTTATTGAGGGAATTAAAGGCTCCAACGACTCTATTTCAACTCCAACGGTCCTAAACGGCTATAAACTCATTTGGGAGTATAAAAGGGACCTCCAAGCATCAAGAGAATACCAATGCTTCAATTGTCAATCAACAAATGATCAAGAAATTGTCTTAAGTGCTTAAAGTGTCATTTCTTGTATAGACAAACACTAGTGAGCCAAAATTGTCAAATTTGCTCAAGTGTTTTAGGTTTTGGGTGAGTGCTTAATTGTGCAAACAAACACCTATTAGAGGGTTTAAGTTTGCTTTCATTTGTCTCTTTGTAAAAGAGGGTTTTGATCAAGGCTTGGGTAGAAGCTTGATCGGTTGTAAGGGTTTCCTCCTAATCCTAGAAAAGGGGACGAATCAATTAGTGGATTGATTGTGAAATCCTTAGTGGGAAGCTAAGGTAGTGGATGTAGGTGCTTGTTAGAAGGCCGAACCACTATAAATCATTGTGTCTTTAATCTTTCTAGCTTCCTAAACCCTTCCACCCAAATATCCACCTCTCCACCACTTGGTGAGCATAATTGGTTGATCGAATCGAGCTCCACACATCCCAACAATTGGTATCAGAGCTTGGCTCAATCGAAGAGGATTCACATCCTATTGAGAAGATCCGGCAAGCTCGATCACTTTTTCATCAACCGGCTCAATGGCACAATCAATCGACAAACCGCCTTTCTTTGACGGAGACCACTATGCCCATTGGAAGACAAAGATGAAGTTCTTCATCAAATCAAAAGATTACAAGCTTTGGGATGTAGTTGAAGATGGTCCGTTCGTGCCTAAAAGAAGTAAAGCGGAGTGGAGTGCCGACGATCGCAAGAAGATGGAGCTTAATTGCAAAGCCTTGCACATCTTGTTTTGTGCATTTGGCCCAACCATCTATGAGAAGATGTCTTCTTGTGAGAGTGCCAATGAGGTATGGGACAAGCTTGAAGTCACATACGAGGGGACAAACGAAGTCAAGGAGACCAAGATTGGGCTCCTAACCTTGGAGTATGAGAACTTCAAAATGGATCCGGAAGAGAACATCGAGAAGATGTTTGATAGGTTCTCCACCATCACAAATGGTCTTAAAGGTTATGGAGAAGCCATCCCGGAGGAGAAGCTTGTTCGAAAGCTCATCTACTCACTTCCCGAGTCTTGGGACTCAAAGAGGACCGCCATCATCGAAGCCAAAAATTTGAAGACCTTGAAGCTTGATGAACTCATGGGGTCACTTCTTACTCATCAAATCATGAAGAAGAACAAAGAGGATGAGAAGAAGAGGGAAGAAATAAGAGCTATGGGAGAAAAGAAAATCAAAGGGCTTGGCATCAATGCTAGTGCCATGACTCTCAAATCCTCCACTTGCCATCATGTCTACTCAAGTGAAGAGGAGGAGGAAGATGAAGAGATAGTTCATCTCTTCAAGAAGTGTGCCCCTTTCATGAAGAAAGCTTTGAGAGAGCTTGAACGAGAACCTAAAAGAAAGGAGAGGGCAAGCACTTCAAGCCATAAGAAGAAGGCACAATTGGCTACTTGGAGTGATGAAGACTCCACCGATGATGAACAAGCCAACCTTTGCCTTATGGCCATCGAAGAAGATTCAAGGGTAACTTCTAATTCATCTACTTCATGTTCTTACACTTTTGATGAATTACAAGATGCCTATGATGATTTGGTTTTAGATTTTAAAAGCCACATTTTGAAAAACAATAAATTGATTTCAAAGTTAAAAATTCAAAATGATTTGCTTTCTAAAACCAAACTTGAACTTGAAGCAAAACTTGAAGAGTTTGAACTAAAATGTCTTGATTTACAAAAATTGCTTCAAAAAGTTCAAGGAGAAAAAGATTTGATTTCCAAAGAGCTTGAAAAGAAAAACAATTTTGGAAAATCAAATTTTTATGTTAGACAATCTAGTGCCCCTAGATTTATAAATGGTAAATGTTTTAGAAGTGTTTGGGTCCCAAAAGGACTTAATACTTCAACTAAAAAGGATGAAATTGAAAAATGGATTCCAAAGGGGACTAAAGTTTGTGCAACTAACGTTTATGGATCCAAAGCAATTTGGATACCAAAAGTTACTTGATTGTCTATTGTAGGTGTGATGGAGATGTTCAACAAGTCAAACATTGAGGGGGAGCTCCATTCACACAAGGAAGAACACTTGAAGAAGGAAGGCTTCACATCCTCCCTTGAGTTCAAGTGTGGTAAAAATTTCTAGTTGTTTTTGCTTTTATTTGTTTATTTTAATTTAAATTCAACTAGATGATCATATATGTTGTGACTAACATTTCAATGATGCTTTGAGTAAGGGGGAGCCATTTTAAAACCAAATTTTCATTTTTATCAAAATTTTGCCTCTATTGTTATTTTTGAACTTAATGTTTTAAATCTTTTTGATATAACAAAAAGGGGGAGAAATGGTTTGAAAAATTGAATTTTCAAATGAATAAGGGGGAGTTTCATTTGAATTAATTTCTTAATCTCTTATTCACATTTTTAAAGTTAAAGGGGGAGAATTCCAAACAATTTTTCAAGTGGTTTTATTATATCAAAAAGGGGGAGATTGTAGAACTAATGTTTTGATATAATAATTGAAAAATGTTTTGGACTAATTTAAAAAGTATTTAAAACATTTCCAAAGTCCAAACAACTTGAAATAATATTTAAGGAATTTTTCATAAAGGTTTTTCATGTTTTTAAAGGCCAAATTTCACAAAACTGACCATGTGTTTCGAAACACCTTAAGGCGTTTCGAAACGGGTGCCTCCAGTGGCAAAAACGTTTCGATACACGTATCGAAACGGGGCCAGCGTTTCGAAACAGGCTAGGCCGTTTCGGTACGCCCACGTGGCACTGACCCCAACGGTCATAAACCCCAACGGCTCTTTCCCAACTAACTTTTAAATGCAGGTCGTTTCGATACGGGCTAAGGGCGTTCCGATACGCGTTCCGAAACGGCAAAGGGGTGTTCCGAAACGGGTACCCTGACAGACTGCAACGGCTCTTTCTATATTGAGGGTGTTCCGAAACGGGTTCAAGCGTTTCGAAACGGGGAGCTGCAGAACTGCATTTATGGAGGGAATTAAAGGCTCCAACGACTCTATTTCAACTCCAACGGTCCTAAACGGCTATAAACTCATTTGGGAGTATAAAAGGGACCTCCAAGCATCAAGAGAAGACTAATGCTTCAATTGTCAATCAACAAATGATCAAGAAATTGTCTTAAGTGCTTAAAGTGTCATTTCTTGTATAGACAAACACTAGTGAGCCAAATTGTCAAATTTGCTCAAGTGTTTTAGGTTTTGGGTGAGTGCTTAATTGTGCAAACAAACACCTATTAGAGGGTTTAAGTTTGCTTTCATTTGTCTCTTTGTAAAAGAGGGTTTTGATCAAGGCTTGGGTAGAAGCTTGATCGGTTGTAAGAGTTTCCTCCTAATCCTAGAAAAGGGGACGAATCAATTAGTGGATTGATTGTGAAATCCTTAGTGGGAAGCTAAGGTAGTGGATGTAGGTGCTTGTTAGAAGGCCGAACCACTATAAATCATTGTGTCTTTAATCTTTCTAGCTTCCTAAACCCTTCCACCCAAATATCCACCTCTCCACCACTTGGTGAGCATAATTGGTTGATCGAATCGAGCTCCACACATCCCAACAGCAACATTCACCAGAAATCTGTCCAATCTTACTAGTGTCGGCGGCTCTCTATTATTTGACCATGTATACAACCCATCCGCCAAAGGTAAATTCATTAATTTGGCCTTCTGAATAAAGGATCGAAAGTTTTCCATAGCCATATGGTTCCAAGACAAACCTTGTTTCTCCTTCATGCACGTAATCGCGTTGAAATCTCCCCCTATAACCCATGCCACCTTATACTTACTCATCTCGTCTAGAATTTCCTTGAAAAACCCGTCTTTTTCCACCTCGATTGTCGGCCCATAGACATTCATCATGCCGCATTCCATTTCACTACCCTTCAATTTTCCGATGACCACCACTAGTCTCTTTGTAGTATAATCTAAAGTTTTAACAAAAGCATTAGGATCCCATAAGCTGGTCAAACCACTCGTCGATCCCTCTGCCGGTGCCCAGCAGAATTCAAATCTCCGATCGCAGCCCATGCTCCTCAACACTGCCCGGGGGAAACTACTTAGTTTAGTCTCTTGAATGAACAAAAATTGAGGCTTCCTCTCATTCACCATATTTCGAATTGCCCTCGCCTTCTCACGCCTTCCCAATCCCCCAATGTTCCATGAGATGATTTTTATATCCATAACGTAATTTTGACTATAACCCCAGTGATTATCCTTCAGCACAATTAAAATCAATTACCAGATTCGATTGCTCTTATTTTCTGAACAAACGCGTCCTTCCCTCCTATGAATTTCACTCCCAAAATTTCGCTCACACCCCAAACATGGAGGGCTTCCTCTACATAACTGATGTGAATGGATTCGAGAGAATTACCATCCTCTATCCCAGAAGCACCCCTTTCTCTTTCTCCATCAATCGAATTTCTGATTTGTCTTCTGATAACACGCCGATGGCTGGCTTGAAAGAAATCTTGGCCCCTTCCGATAGATGCAACATCTCTAAAACTCCCCACGTTTCTATAATCATGTTCCGCACCCTCCGTAGATACATTATTTACATTTCCGGCACGTTGCCGAACATCCAGCAAATGAGCCTTTTCTAACGTATCTTGAACAATTTCATCCGAGGTAGAGATATGCGAAAGTGATAAGATGAATTCCTGATTTCCTCTGTAAGGAAACTGGTTATTTCCTGTGTCCATATTACCTACATCTCCCATGTCCGTGTTGGCCCTTGTCTCATTCATCTGGCCCAAAGGTACCCGGGGCCCAACCAAATCTGCCAACTGCCCATTTAGCTCGCCACCCATATAAGAGGATGAATTAACCTCTTCAACTACCACGTCCCCCACTATATCTTCTTGCATGGGTCTGATATTATTAGTTGTAGGCGCAATAATGTGCTCATTATTACCCTGATCTTTGGGAATATTCCCCAGAAGGGGTCCCGATGCATCCTCATCATTCCTGGAATTTTGCGACTTTCCATGTGACTCTTCACCTCCTCTGGCCGGAGGAATGTCGCAGGGAAACTGTCGGTATCCATGAACCCCCCATTTTTCCATGTCAACTCCAACATCCTCGTCCACCGAATTCACAGAACCTCTCCCTTGGTTTCCTTCTACGGCAGCGCCTTGATCTGTGTGGACATCTCCGGTGCTTATTCCGACTCTGAACATATGACCATTCACTTTGAAACTGACGAAAGCTGGGCATGCGAATTGATTTCGCGCACGTATAATCATCTTAGCTGACGATAAATTCGATTTATCTAATGTCTCTTTGTTAATGCACACCAGAGTTCCCCATCTATTAGCTAAAAGGGAGAAGAATTCCTCAGACCATCAAGTGATCAGAACGCCGGTGAGGGAAACCGACACATACATGAGAGGAGCGCCATTGTGAAAAACCTCTTCCTCCATCGTAGAAAACCAGAACGATAACTCCTCCTTCTTCCCATTCATGACCACCCCCTTTGCTTCTGCAGAATCGAATGTTATCAAACAAGCATTCGGACAGCAACCCCATTTCGCAAGCTTCACTGCAATACCATCGCTCATCAAGGCTTGTTGCACAAAGTCAAAGTCGAAACCATCCTTGATAATACCCATCATCGAATTATTTATCCATTCCAAACTAAAGTTAGGCAACTGTGTCTCCTCAGAAATAAACTCACAGTCAGTGTCTTCTCTACTCGCCTCATTGTTGTCCGCTCGATTACCTTCTTCTATTGGCTCATTCTGATTTGGATTATGATCATTAAGACCATCGGTGAGAACCTCCTTAAAAGACCTTTCGTCTCTGTTAACGTTCCTGGGCTGAGGTTGATGATTTTGCTTCCTCTTATCAAAACCTGGAAATCTGGCCGATTGCGCATGGCTTCTTCCGAAGTCAACATTCACTTGCGGTCGCCAAACTCTCTGAAATCGCGACTTTGATACCAAGACTCTCATTCCATCAATGGAGGAATTATTCACTTGCTCAATTGCCCGCCTCATCCCCCTCTCATCTGCAAAGTGAATGATAGCAAATGTGGTGTTCCTATACTTTGGTTTCCTGTTAATCATAGGAATGAAAACCCTTTCAACCTTGCCGTGAAAGCTGAAGATCTCCTTTAACGCTCCTCTAGACACCCTTCTACTAAGATTGTCGACGAAAACAATCCACTCCGCCTTGTGCTGCAACGATCGCGCCGCTCTGTTCTGATCGAATCTCCTCGGCTCCCCCGACTCCATTCTCTTGTAGTGCTTTTCTTCTTTTATTAATAATTCGTATATGTTATATTACTTTTAGTTTCACGACCATTTTTGTAAACTACACAAATTTTAACTTTAATACTCCTTTTTGAACAAATTTTAACTTCATTTGTATGTAGCCACGTGGGAGTCATTTATATATATATAGTGGCGAAATTTAATGTTATTTATTAAAAGGTAATTTAAAAATATTTAAATTTAAGAGGGCAATAATATAAATTATATGTTTTAAGAAACTAACTTAAAAATGATAACAAAGGGTTTTTTTGTAGTATATTTAAAATTTCAAAATATATTTACCAGAAAAATTCAAAACGTAAATAAATAGCACTTTTATTACCATTTTAACTCTGGTTATGAAAAAAATTAGGGTAAACTACTGCAGGGGTCACTCTCGTTTAGCGTTTGTACAGAGTTAGTCACCACTTTTGAAAAGTGACAATTAGTAGTCCTCTACGTTTTCGATGTGTAAATACTTGGTCACTCCGACGTTATACTCCGTTAGTCCCCTAACGGATTGCTGATGTGGCGGAATTAAAATAAGGATAAATTACTTCAATAGCCATTAAAATTTTTCTCATGTACATTTTTTCTCCTCAATTTAAAAAAGTAAACATTATAGTCACTAATAAAAATGTTTCTTTATAATTTCACCCTTAAATTTTTAAAAATTTATTTTTCAATCCTAAAACTTTAGAATCAATTAACACAATAATATTATAAATGCTTAGATGAAAAATAGGTGCCCAAAGTATACCCTTTGAAACTTAGGTGCCCAAATTGCTCCTATTTAATAACTCAAACTTAAAAATTTAGTCCACTAACTACTAAAAAATTCGAGTTATTGGAATTTCTATTTTATAATTCAAACTTTATTTTGAATTTTTGAGTCGAGTTTATGAAATTATGAGTCGAGTATTTTCACATCAAACCAAAAAATTTAATTTTTTCGAGTCAAGTCGAGTTATTGGAATTTCTATTTTATAATTCAAACATTATTTTGAATTTTTGAGTCGAGTATTTTCACATCAAACCTAAAAATTTAATTTTTTCAAATCAAGTCGAGTGTTGCACTTCCCTACATATAATTTTTAATTTTAATCCGTGTTTGCCCCAAGAAAAACTTCAGACTCTACTGTTGCTTGTTCACCTTCTCGATCGGCCGTCGTTGATCTCCGTCACCGTCGGGCGGTGGTGGTCACCGCCTACATCGCTAGAGGCGCCACGTCGTCGCGATCTCATCCATAGCCACCACGCGCGTCGTCGGGCCGCCTTTCGCCAGCAAATCTCGATTGAAGCTCTGGCAAGAAACCAATCGACGCCACTGTTTCTCGCATTTTCCGGCATCGGTTGTCGTCCATTCGCGAGACGGACACCAGATTCGGGCTCCTGACGTGGCGGCGAGCAAAACCCCTAAGGTTCCGAATCCAACCGACGTCGGTGGAGCCTCTATCGGAGCTACGTAAGTTCCGACGACCTTTTATTTTTTAGCACAGATTAAAATTAAAAATTATATGTAGGGAAGTGCAACACTCGACTTGATTCGAAAAAATTAAATTTTTAGGTTTGATGTGAAAATACTCGACTCAAAAATTCAAAATAAAGTTTGAATTATAAAATAGAAATTCCAATAACTCGACTTGACTCGAAAAAATTAAATTTTTTGGTTTGATGTGAAAATACTCGACTCATAATTTCATAAACTCGACTCAAAAATTCAAAATAAAGTTTAAATTATAAAATAGAAATTCTAATAACTCGAATTTTTAGTAGTTAGTGGACTAAATTTTTAAGTTTGAGTTATTAAATAAGAGCAATTTGGGCACCTAAGTTTCAAAGGGTATACTTTGGGCACCTATTTTTCATCTAAGCATTTATAATATTATTGTACTAATTTATTGTAAAGTTTTAGGATTGAAAAATGAATTTTTAAAAATTTAAGAGTGAAATTATAAAGAAACATTTTTATTAGTGACTATAATGTTTACTTTTTTTAAATTGAGGAGAAAAAATGTACATGACATAAATTTTAATGGCTATTGCAGTAATTTATCCTTATTTTAATTCCGCCACATCAGCAATCCGTTAGGGGACTAACGGAGTATAACGTCGGAGTGACCAAGTATTTACACATCGAAAACGTAGAGGACTACTAATTGGCACTTTTCAAAAGTGGTGACTAACTCTGTACAAACACTAAACGAAAGTGACCCTTGCAGTAGTTTACCCAAAAAATTAATGTAGGAAATAATAATCCTATATATATTATACACACGAATTACCAAATTAGATGAAAATATACCAACAAAAGTTAAGTGGAATGACAATGCACATTGCTCTTTTAAGAAAAGAACTCGAGTTCGAACTTTGGAGAGGACATTAGTGGAACGGGAAGTTAAGAAT
Source organism: Hibiscus tridactylites (assembly GCA_958450335.1). Lineage (NCBI taxonomy): Eukaryota > Viridiplantae > Streptophyta > Magnoliopsida > Malvales > Malvaceae > Hibiscus > Hibiscus tridactylites. The sequence continues at coordinate 101,970,388 of OY288270.1, read as the reverse complement.
CTCGAACATGAATTATAAAATGGTCATAAAATGGATTTGTACTATAAAAAGTAGTTTTAAAATTCTAATTAAGTTAAATTGTTTATTATTTAAAATAAAGTTATTTTCTCTTAAATGTACTGTTTCAACCAAAATTAAGTGGGGACGACCCTTTCTATTCACTTTATTTCATTCACAACATCATAATTCGAATATCTGATTATGCTTAAGGGATCTAACTACACATCTATTAAATATTTATTTTTGATATAATATCTAAATTACTCATAATCCTCTCAAAATAAGAAAATCATGTTTAAGTGTATTCAAACCTGTAATCTCCACACACAAAATGTCAATCGTACTAAGACTCAATCGGAAGTTCTTTAATACTTTTATTAGGTTGAGTTAGTGAGGGGTAATTCCACAAGGCCATCAAGCCTATGGAATTTCGAGTACGATGATGCATAGTCCATTTTTTTTATTAAGTATGAATAAATATATTTTCAAGTCAAATGTTGAGATTCGAAACCATATAAAATAAAACAATGTAAATATTGTTAGTCATTAGGCCAATTAGTGAATATCTATGCAGAGTCCAATTTTAATCAGGCCTCTCATTACTCAGCAATGGAAGAACTTTTGATTTGAGCTCTCATAGGTTGGGCTGGGGATTCCAGCTTGAAGATGAATGTTCTATGCTACTAGTCTACTAGATTTGGGTACAGATTTCTGGTTTTAATATTATAAGAACTTAAAAATACATTACTAATTCGATTCAAGTATCACGGTCAATGTATCAGATGATAACAAAACAAAAAATAGATCAAAACTAAACTCGAATCAACAATATATATAACCTATTAAATCTTGTGATTTAACAAGTAGCTTTGAGTTCCAAATCAGAATTGCATTCAGTGCCAAGAAAAAAGGTGATGATGATGGGTAGATAAAGCTGCAATATTCCCTCTTGAGTGTAGTTTTCCTAGAAAACCCCATGGGAAAGCAATAGGGTTCACATATATGGTTTGAAACAAATCAACCCTTTCTACTACAGTCACTGCAACTACTGTTTTTTAGCAAAAACCCTACTCCCCAATATTCCTTTATCCTCTGCCAAAACTACTTTCATACACACATATTATATACAAGGACAGACGTATGATTTTATGTTAAAGGATGAGCATATAAAATTTTAGGGGTTAAGATAGATTTTCAATAAAAAATACATAAAAAATTTCTAAAATCATATACAAATTTCAAATTTTTAAGGGGATGACCGCTCCCGGCCCCCTCCATCCATCACCGATAATATATATACATACATATGATTATATGCATGATCTTACTTGGTCTAAAAATGGTACTCAGCTAAGAGAAAATCTGTAAAGCCAGGAAACATGCAAGATGTTTGAATCTGAAAGAAAACATGAACATTTCATCTTCACCTGCTATACATTTCATCTGAATTTGAATTCTTTGAATATTTTCATTGGAGCTTCTGGTTTTTTAGTGCCATCATCGCTTGTTGTGTAATGGGTTTGAGCCTGTCGGGACTCTTCGTTTCTCCTCCAAGTGCTTGGCTCGGTCTGACCCTGGATTCAAAACCTGGTGAACTCGGGTAGCTTGTTTGCTTCTTTTGGCTGAAGGGTTTCTTTGATTTGGTGTTGCTTGAGTCTTGGGAGTAGAGAGGAGGAGAATGAGAAAAACTAGGGAGAAAACTTGAAAGCGGTTCATATTTTCTTTGAAATTTGACACTCAGGAGAGATCATGGGGCATGTCTTCACACAAACCAGCTTTTGTCCTTACATATACGGTAACATGGATTGGCAAGGTTCAGAGTTCGAATCTTATTAATAATCTCATACGATAGGATAATATGTAAATATTATTTTCAGGGACAGATCTAAGATTAAATTTTAAGAGGGGTTAAATTACTTAATTTAAAGAAAAAGATAATGGAGTGGTCGCAGTAGGAAAGGATATCGTTCTTCCTTTTAGATGATCCGAGTTCGAGCAACATAGTTTGCATCGTTATATCCGTTTTCAGAAAGATTAAGAGTAAATAACACATACTATCATGATATTGAACCCTCCTAAAATAACCATTCAAGCCTAGGTTAAGGTCTAGAGCCTTTAAAAGACTAAAATACTCTTTAAATTAGTAAATTCGAGTTTAATGCACTTAATTTGAACTAAACATGTGATAACCGATAATGATCAATGACTTGATCGATAGAGTTATTTATCTTAGTGACACTCATATATTAAACTACCATGATAGAGATATTATATTGTCTCGGTAGCGTTTGACTGGACCACAACTATATTCGATAAATCCTCATGCTTGCCAAACTAATATATATATATATATATATATATATATAAACGTGTAAAATTAAGAGTTTTACATTATGTAAGTAGACCGTAACTCCATATATATGTGCACAAAACTAATATTCATAAATAATCAAACATTAATATTACTATGACATAAAAGATAAAATAAAACTAAATAAATACGTGCCATTTAATAAATTCTCATTTAAAATTAAAATTTTATTTTTTTAGAAAAAAAACCCTGAAATCGCCTATAAAATGAACAGTATAAAAGGCCCAACAAACCAAGCCCTAAAATCCATTCTTAAAAACCCTTCTCCTGAAGCTTCAGAGGCCTCAAAGCCGCACGCGAAACCCTCTTCCACTGCAAGCATGGTAACATCTACAGCTATGTTCATTTCACGTTATTTCTTCTTCTTTTCCAGTCTCTGCTGCTGTTGTTGTTATATTCAATCAGTAAAATCTGAATCGCGCTGTTGTTTTTTTCTTATTTTTTGTGATTTTTAGGTTCTTCAAAACGATGTTGATTTGTTGAATCCGCCAGTCGATCTTGAGAAGAAGAAGCACAAGCTCAAGCGTCTCGTTCAATCTCCCAATTCATTCTTCATGGTATTTAATTTTAAGTACGTTTTTTTTTTTGCTTTCGTATCGTGATTTTGTTGTATATGTTGGATTAATTTGTTTTTTTTTTCGTTTTTGTTTTGGACGATCTCAAAGGATGTTAAATGTCAAGGCTGCTTCAACATGTAAGTTTGCATTTGGTTTTAGAATTACGATTTTTAATTATTTATTTCGGATTTAAATTAGGACCGTTGTAAAATCGGATTAGGAATATATCTTAAGGATTTGGATGTTAAAGAGAACCGGTGAAAAATCTTTTGAACCAGGGAAAACCAGATTTAAGCATTGGGATTTGAACCTTTAACCATGATAATGATTTGCTAAATGTATCTGGTATTTATTTAATTTTCTTTGATCAAACAATAACGTTCATTTGATTCAACTAGTTGAGCCGATAACTTTGTTTTCCGATTCATGTTTTTAAACATCATTTGTATATATAGTTGTGCGAAATGAACAATGCAAATAGCAGTGATTGCAATAAACATCGGAAACGCATTTACGAACATAATTTAAATCTCGAAAAGCTAGTGTTGTATGAGGTTATTGCAGTTTCTCAGTTCTTACGGGTTCATGATTGTCTTTGTATTTTTTTGGCAGAACAACGGTGTTTAGCCACTCCCAAACAGTGGTGGTGTGCGGGAATTGCCAGACGGTTTTATGCCAGCCGACCGGTGGTAAAGCTAGACTCACCGAAGGTTGCTCTTTCAGGAAAAAGGGTGACTAAATCTCGTGTCGTAGATCGGAAGATGAGTTTTCTTTTGTATGTTTCTTCCCTTGTTTTACATTTGATGTGTTAAAATTTTCTTTTGATTTAATAGCAATGCCATGAGATTTAGAAAAAGACCTTATCGGCTTTTAATGAATGCATTTGAGTGACTCCCTTTGTCTGCATTGGGTAGAATTTTCCGATATTTCTTTTGTGTCTTCTAAAGCTTAAACCCTAAATTTACATCTAATAAAGACGATTAGAGAATAACGAAGAACATGTTTGTATTTTAGTTACAAAATGGTGTATCTGGTTTTCGTGATTGTGAAATTCACTGGCTAAGCTCTCCCTTCAGCCCTTTCACGGCAAGGACGCTGAAGCAAGCTCGGAGTGGTTTAAACCTCAGAATAACCGGGGTGCCTTTGGAACTCGGAAGAGTTGTGCACCCTTGCACCCTTTCCATCTCTTGTTCTAGTCGGCAGATCCAACATTGTCACACGAGATAATCTGTCGAGACCACATATTTAAACAATTAACGTGTTAGTGAGTATGGGAAGTTTTAAATATCTGATGACCATACTATAAGTGTCTTAAAAGTTTAGGGACAATAAATGTAATTTTCCCAAAATAAAATTAAGTAAAAGTTTTACTATTTAATTCATATGGGTCACTACAAAATTCAGATCGTTTTACCGCTAGAATATATTCTGATTTTTTATGGATGAAATACAGTCATTTAATTATTAGTTTAGTCACAAACATACTATCTTTAAAGTTATAATCTAATTATTCAAGTAAAATATTATTACAAACATATCACTTATACACTCGATAAAAGTAGCAATTAAAATATATTATTTTATATTTTTTTAAAAACGTTTGTACAAATTTTAAATTGAATAATTAAATTATATTTTTTTAAAAAAATATCTGAGCTTGTAATTAAACTAATGCTCCGTTCAGTAATAGTTATGGGACGGGCCAGCGCTAAAAAAAGTGTTGTTGAACAGACCATAAAGGAGAGATGGACACGGGTCAGGTTTTGGCTCACCCAAATCTGATTCGAAAATATATATCTCAAATTCGAACTCAACAAAGGAATATATTCCTACCATAAACAAAGGTTGGCTCTTATTTTCCCACCAAATTTAGCCCTCAAACGAGTGTTTCGTTACCCATGTAAAATTTAGTTTTTGTCCCCAATGGATCGTTTACTCTAATCGAGCAGTTAAAAATTTCTGTTAAATTACACGAATCAACTTGTTTCAGTGGTTAAGAAAATGATTATTGTTTCTAAAAATTACGGGTTCGAACACCAACAAATTAAACTCCATTATTAAATAATTAAAAATATATTAAAACAGATACTACTTGTAATGTAACTTATTTTTTTATTTAAATCCGAATACTTTTGGTAATAGGAGTATCTAGTTTGAGGTAAATCCAGCCAATACAGTGCCGGTCGACCCTTACCTTATCGCATGATCGTTCTCTCTCCCAAATCTTCATCTTCCTCCCGCTATAAAACAAAACATTATTACCTCCAAAATCTGAAAATTTCCCCATTTTTGCAGAGCAAATCCATACCAATTTCGCAATGCCACCGTCTACAGCAACCCTCTCTTCTTCCCCTTCTCTCTTCCCGCTCTCTTCTTTCCCCTCTTCCAATAAACCCCAGATAGTCTTCTGCCCCACACCCACCAGGCTCACGAACTTCACTTCCCTCTCCAAGCCCAAATCCCCACTCCGCAAGCTCACCCCGCTCTCCGCCGTTTCCATCGAGAAAGAAACCGTCATCTCCGAGCGCCCCGACACTTTTCTCCGCGAAGCCGACGGCCAGGATGATGGTTCCGTCAGGTCTCGCTTCCAACGCATGATTTTGGAGGTTCAGGACACTGTCTGCGCCGCACTCGAGGCTGTTGATGGAGCCGGGAAGTTCAAGGAAGACGCTTGGACCAGGCCTGGAGGCGGTGGGGGAATTAGTAGAGTGTTGCAAGACGGTGCCGTTTTTGAAAAGGCTGGTGTTAATATCTCTGTTGTTTATGGAGTTATGCCTCCTGAAGCGTATCGAGCTGCCAAGGCTTCTGCCACCGATCAGAAGCCTGGTCCCGTTCCCTTTTTCGCCGCCGGGGTCAGCTCGGTAATTCACAACACTTAACTTTTTTTTTCTTGAATTTTGTCCAATTCCATCGAAATAGGAGAATTCTGATAATACTATCATTTTGGGTTTTTTTTTTCTTTTTGTTGTTGTTGTTGCAGGTTTTGCATCCCAAGAACCCGTTTGCTCCAACGTTGCACTTTAACTATAGGTATTTCGAAACTGATGCTCCTAAAGGTACTTAATTTATCCTTTATTATTATTGTTAGGTTGAACCCTGCATTGCCAAAATGGTAGTTTAAAAGGACATTAGTACATTGGTTGCCCCCAAATTAGGCCTCTGCAAAACCCGATCCGGATTAGTCGGCCAAAAAAAGGACATGAATACATTTATTTTCATTGACAATTCAGCAGCAATGAATGCTTTATAGTTTGCTTTCATACTTGTTCTTCATAAACACAAAAAAAGGGATAGTTTCTTGATGAAAGTTTTCAGTTTGCATTATTTTCCTCAGTTGCTTTCACTATACTTGGTCATTATCCATTGCATTAGTGGTTTTTGTGCATTTGACTCTTCATTTTTCTTAAAGTACTCATCCAACATCCATGCCCGACACTTATCGGGACATGGGCCCAAAAACCCTCCAAATATTGAAAGAATTGAAAATACCTGCACAACACACATATTTGAGTCTTGATACTCACATTTGAGTTTGAGTAACGTATTTTATTTTGTGATATTTTTTGAAAATGTGCAGATGCTCCTGGAGCACCTAGGCAATGGTGGTTTGGTGGTGGAACTGATTTGACCCCAGCTTACATCTTCGAGGAGGATGTCAAGCACTTCCACTCGGTAAGTTGAATTTTTATTTTCTTTTCTACCCCTATATCCTTTGAACAATGAAATATTTTTCTGAATGTTCTTTTGCTAACATTAGCTTTCTTTTTCAGATACAAAAAAAGGCCTGTGACAAATTTGATCCATCCTTTTATCCTCGTTTCAAAAAATGGTGTGATGACTATTTTTACATTAAGGTATGATCTTCCCAGATTTTTTCGGTGTCATACTTCATTAATATATAATCCCCACGTTTTAGAATTGTGTATAGCATTTGAATTAACAAAAATGGGCACTATTGCCAGTCAATGAGCTGATCTGTGATCATAATTTTTCTTTTTTGCTCGATGTTGGGATTGGAAGCGAAGTTCGAAGAGAGTCGAATTTAAAAAATGGGGGTATTATAGTTAATGCACAACCCCCCCCCCCCCCCCCCCCCCCCCCCACCTCTTACAGTCATCTACGTTAAGATGAAGGGGGTCTAATCTGAGTTGGAAGCTCGGTCTTTTTCAATAACATCAGTACCTTATTTGGTGATTATAAATGTTCTAAAAGCTTTCTATATATAATCTTTTTCTCTACTTTACTATTCTCATAATTTTATCCATTTCCATTTAATTATGAATTAAATTACTAAACTTCATTCTTCACTTTTAATGCTATATGTAGCATCGAGGTGAAAGACGAGGGCTCGGGGGAATATTTTTTGATGATCTAAATGACTATGATCAAGAGATGCTTCTTTCATTTGCCACTGGTAACTCCTCAAGACTAAGACTAAACTTTGAGTGTTCCCCATCTACAACTAGAAATACTAATGGACTTCAGTTTCTTTAATATACCAATTTACTATCATTTGCAGAATGTGCGAATTCTGTGGTTCCTGCATACATACCAATCATAGAGAAAAGGAAGGATACCCCATTTAATGAGAGTCAAAAGGCATGGCAACAGTTGCGAAGGGGCCGCTATGTAGAATTCAACTTGGTATTGAATTGACCGACCCATAACTAAACTAGAGATATTGGAAATCTTAAATTTCACTAACAAAAGACCTTTAAATTATATTTCATTTGTTAATGAAAGGTCTACGATCGAGGTACAACATTTGGACTGAAGACCGGAGGTCGAATCGAAAGTATTCTCGTTTCTCTCCCTTTATCTGCACGATGGGAATATGATCATGTAAGCCTTTTTCCCCTCTTCCAAGTGAAAAACTTCTAACCCATTCTTTGCCAATATTGACTGTGATACCAAGAAGCTGTGACTGATCATGAATGGCCTATTTCTTGGCTTGACTTACAGAAACCAGAAGAGGGGAGTGAAGAGTGGAAATTGTTAGATGCCTGCATTAACCCTAAGGAATGGATCTAATACTTCTGGTTGAGTTTCTTTCTACCCTTTTGAAGTTTCCCATTAGTTCCACCATCTGTCAGATGTTTGTGTTTTTCTGCAGGTGAAGTAAGTTAGTTCCATGGTTTCGTTGTATTAAGCTGATAATCGTTTCGTTGTAAATCATGGGAATGTAGTCAGATACCTATAGGACGCATTGCTTAGAGTTAAGAGTCCCAACAATTGCTAATAAAATTATGTAACTGTTGACATCTTTGTGTTATCGAAGTGAATATTTCTTTTAATGTGTTGAAAGGAAAAGTTTGCTCCCTGCTGCATTATTGATTTCCTTTCATTGTAATTATCATTCTGGGGGATAAATATGACCGACTCGAATACCGGTATGGCACCGAATGCATCTAGTAGACGCGTTTCACACATCAGATTACTATGAACTAATAACTATCATGACTCAGGATCGATATAGCACCGTAGTCCTATATGACCTCCATTGAATTGGCATTACCAAAACAAAGACGAAAAACAGGTCCTGACTCCTGATTGCAGTGCAAAGGCAAACAAGTGTCTCGTCCGTTATGTTTCTAACTATGAACTAATAACTGCTATTTGCAGGCTAGATTCATTAAACATGCATAATTAGATTACAAGGCAGCAGCCTGCAAATAGCAGGAGGAAGATGAATCTAGCCTTCATGTTCAACAGTAATCAAACACTAATAATACTTGCATGACAAGCTATTAAGTCATGGAATCGAAGCAAATCAACCAATCATGGCATGCATGTGCAGTTAGGCTAGAGAAAAGTAATGAAAGAAAAAATAACATAGATAAATAGCAGGTCTCACAACTCAGGTGATTGATTAAATGCTCAAAATCTGGCTCACAAATGTAATACCAAAGTTCTCTAAAGCTGTTTTAAACTCATCTGACAATATGAAAACAAAAAACTAAAGCTTGTGCCTTTTGCCAAATAGCAGAACATGGCCCTCGAAAAACAACCTTACTTCTTGTCTTCTTTCTCAGCCTCGGCAGCCTTCTTCAATCTGGCACCGATATGGCGCTCATTCGTACGTTCGACACGAAGCTTGTTGTAGGCCTTGAATGACTTCATCTCCTCGGTGACCTTCACCAGCTCAACAGAAGGCTTCTCACGAGAAATAGGCATGAATGATCCTTGAACTTGGGTTGCAGTTGCAAGCTCCTCAGCAGTAGAATCACCAGCCTACACAAACACAGAGCAAACAACATTTTAGAACACCAAAGATAAAGATAAATAACTCAACAATGCAAGTTTACCTTAAACTTGCGAGCACGTCGCGGGAAGACAACAAGCTTGGCCTTGTAAGTCTTGAGCCTCTGAACATTGGCTTGAAGACCTTCAAGAGATCGGTTCTTACGACGGTGATCTACCGCAATACCAATGGTAGGCGCTAATTTCTTCGAAATACCAGCAGCCTGGTAAGAGAAGAAGGTTAGAACGTCAGGATGAGAAATCCATCTTATCTAAACATAACACCTATATACAACCATTTACAAGCGAATAAAAGCACAAACAAGATTCATTGTTCTTACTGTAAAACTATAAACTTAGTAGTCAAAAAAGGTGTTAATGATATATAAACTAGATCAAAAAGAAAACCCTAAATCTGTATAAGATTAAACTGAAAACCCTAAAAGCAGAGAAAGTAAAGGAGCATACTTTAAGCTCTTCAAGAGTGAAACCCCTGCCGGCTCTCAACTTCATGTTGTACTTCAAGGTCTGGCCATGGACAATCGGACGTAAAGGTCCAGCAGTTGGCCTCGGGAAGATCCTCACGGCCTTCTTTTGCCTTGCTGCAGATCCCAAAAACACAATTACAAATCAATTTCTTTCCATTCAAAAACACAATTACAAATCAATTTCTTTCCATTCAAAAACACATTACAATGAGTTCACAAAAACGTAAAAAATTAAAAACCCAAATTAGATTCAGCTCACCGGTTCTTCTTCTAGCCTTCCTTGCAGGCTGATTGAACCAAGTTTTCACATAGTTCTGCCAACCCTTCTTAAAATGGCCGTTTGGTATAACATTGTTATGCTTAACCATGGCTTACCTGTGATTTAATGTGAAGAAAAAAAAAAGAAACCAAATTGTTAAATTATAATAACAACATGAAAAGATAAATCAGAATTCAGAGGGAAAACGAAAGGGAGAACCTTTGGCTGTGTTGCTGACCGGAGAGAGAAATAGAGGAGAGCGGCGCAATAGAAAATTTAAGGTCTAAGCCACTTTATTAGGGTTTCTCCCAATAGTGGTGGTGGGTTCGCCTCCTTATTAACTGGGCTTAACTGAAATTGAAGCCCAAACAAGATGAACTACAAATAAAATAACAAATGCACTTAACTAAAATTTACACAAATTTTCAAAAAAAAAAAAAAAAAAAATTACACAAATTTGTTAAATCTAGGGTTTAAATAGTTTGTTTAGGAGTTTAAGTTGTAGTGTTTAGAATTTATAGTTTAGGATTACATTTTAAGATTTTAGGGTTCATGATTTAGAGTTTTAAATTTAATAATTAGATTTTAGATTTAAAGAAGTGTTGTGTAATATTTTTTTACACAGACTGTGAATTAAAATATAATAATTTTTAATTTTAAAAGGTTATTCGAGATTTCGAGTTGTTTTGTTGAAAATGAATTATTTCATTCATTGAATATAATGATACATTTACATCTGACTTATATATACACATAAAGCTTTAGTAACTAACTAACCAAATACAACAATATTTACAACTAACCAACTAACTACTTTTAACACTCCCCCTCAAGTTGGAGGGTTAAAAATGTTTTTAACTCCCAACTTAGAAACTAGATGCTCATGTTGTTGTAAACCAAGTGATTTAGTCATTATGTCTGCAACATGATTTGCTGAAGCCACATACTCTGTTTGTATCAGCCCTTCTTTGATCTTTTCTCGCACAAAGTGGCAATCGACCTCAATATGCTTTGTACGTTCATGATACACCGGATTTGCTGCAATTTGAATGGCTGCCTTGTTGTCACAATACAACTTGATAGGCTTCAATTTTGTCAAACCCAACTCTTAAAGAAGTCTTCTTAACCAAACTAACTCAGCTGTTGTCATTGTCATACCTCGGTATTCAGCTTCTGCTGAAGATCTTGCTATAGTATTTTGTTTCTTAAACTTCCAAGAAACTAAAGCTTCTCCAATTTTAATACAAAAATCAGTAATTGATTTTCTGGACATTGGACAAGATGCCCAGTCTGCATCACAGAAAGCTTGTATCTGATAATCTGAATTTGAAGGAAAGAACAAACCTCTGCCAGGTTCTTTCTTAACATACTTCACAATTCTTAAAGCTGCATCCATATGTGACTGTTTAGGCTGATGCATAAACTGACTAAGATGATGTACAGAATGTGTAATATCCGGTCTTGTATGTGTCAAGTAGATTAATCTTCCAATTAATCTCTGAAAACATGACTTATCTTCCAACAAACTGTCTTGAGCACTCTGTTGAATCCCTTCATCATACTCAACAGTTGTCATCTTAAAATTCTGTTCAAGAAGAGTAAAGGCTGGTTTTGCATTCTCTAAACTAATGTCACCAATCAATTCCAATGCATACTTTCGTTGATTGAGAACAATTCCCTGTTTTGATCTCAAGACCTCAATACCAAGAAAGTATTTTAACTCACCAAGATCCTTCATCTTGAAATTCTGATGAAGACTAAACTTCAGCTCCTCAATCAAAGTCTCATTACTTCCAGTTATAAGAAGATCATCCACATAAATCAATAGAATTACTCTGTTATTTCCTTGTGTTTTAGTAAACAGGGAATAATCGTGCTTGCTTTGAATGAAACCAGCAGAAATCAAAGTCTCAGTAAGCCTAATATTTCACTGCCGTGAAGCTTGCTTTAAACCATACAATGATCTTTGTAGTCGACAAACCATGCCCTCTCCCTGACTACCAAGGCCTTGAGGAAGTTGCATGTAGACCTCTTCATCCAAACGACCTTGAAGAAACGCATTATACACATCCATTTGCCAAATAGGCCACTGAAAAATAGAGGCAAGAGCAAGCACAGTCCTAACTGTCACCATCTTAACAACTGGTGAAAAAGTATCACCATAATCAATCCTTTCCTTCTAATTGTACCCCTTGACTACAAGTCTAGCTTTGTATTTTTCAACCTCACCATTAGCCTTATATTTGATTCTGTAAACCCATTTGCAGCCAATGGGAATCTTGTTACAAGGTAAAGGCACAACAGACCAAGTATTGTTAGATTGTAAAGCTTGAAGTTTTTCTTCCATAGCCTTGACCCAAAGAAGATTTTTAAGAGCCTCAGAATAAGAAGCAGGCTCAAAAGTAGAAGAAATGGAAGAAAGAAAGGTTTGAGTAAAAGGAGATAAATGAGAATAGGTAAGAGAAGAAGAAGGAACAGAAGGACACTGAAAATTCTGAAGCCAACCAAGAGGCTTAGAAACTCTAGAGGAACATCAGAAGGTGAAAGAGGAACATCAGAAGTAGATGACTCAAGATTGAGAAAATCAGAAAAAGAATCTGAAGTGGAAGAAGGGAAAAAAACAGAAGAAGAAGAAGAAGAAAGAGGGAAAAAAAAAGAAAATATATTTTCATGAAACCTAACATCTCTACTAATGAAAAAACACTTATTAGTGAGATCAAACAAAAGGTAACCTTTTTTGGTGGAAGAATAACAAAAAAAAACAGAAGAAATAACACGAGAAGAGAATTTGTCTTGAATAACAGGATTAGTTGCATAACACAAGCAACCGAACACTCGGAAATGAAAAAAAGAAGGACACTTAAGATAAAGAAGTTCATAAGGAGACTTCCAATCAAGAGAAGCAGAAGGTAAACGATTGATTATATAGCAAGCAGTAAGCACACATTCACCCCAAAACTTTAAGGGAACACTGACTAAAATCTTAAGGCCCTAGCAACCTCTAATAAGTGTCTATGCTTACGCTCAGCTACACCATTTTGCTGGGGAATATAGACACAAGAGCTTTGGTGAATAACACCCAAATAAGCAAAAAAAAAGAACAATCAGAACTGAAAAATTCAGAACCATTGTCACTACGAACAATCTTAATAACTGATTGGAATTGAGTTTTAACCATGACAAAAAAAAAACTTTAAGAGACAAAAGAGCATCAGACTTCAACCTCAACAAGTAAACCCATGTCATCTTAGACTTGTCATCAATTATAGTCAAGAAAAATCTATGACCAGAATGAGTTGAAGTTCTATATGGTCCCCATAAATCAATGTGTATAAGCTCAAAACAATTGGCAGACCTAGAAGAACTAAGAGGAAAAGGTAACCTAGTTTGCTTAGCTTTAGGACATACAGAACAATGAGGAAAATCATCAGAATTCAATTTAGCAGAAGTAAATACATGCAACCTATTTAAAACTGAAAGAGGAGCATGTCCAAAGCGAGAATGCCAAAGAACAGAAGTATTATTAACATTTTCAGTAGAAACAGAAGACATACAAAGAGGTAAAGACAATTTACCAGGAATGCCAGAAACAAATGTGAAAGTGGAAAAAAAGTAAAGACCACCAACACGTTTACCAATTCCCACTGTCTGACCAGTTGAGAGATCCTGCAGTAGGCAGAAATCAGGGTAAAAAAGAACAGAACACTTTAAATCACGAGAAAGCTTTGAAATCGAAATTAAATTGTGTTTAAAGTGAGGAACAAACAACACATCAGTAAGAATGTGATTTGGAGATAACGGCACAGACCCAAAGTGAGATATCAGAACAGTTTGACCATGAGGGAGATGAACAAACCTCGAATTAAGCAGACAAGGAATAGGATCAATCAAACAATTAAAATCAGACAATATATGGTCAGTCGCACCAGTATCTAATATCCAAGAAACAGAATCAGAAGCAGGTATACAACAATAATCTTTATCTGCCAAATTCACAGTCGAATCACTGGAAACATGCTTATTGAGAAGGCCCAGCAACTGGTTGTATTGCTCCTGAGTGAACACCGGAGGAGACGGTAGAGAAGGAACCTCAGAAGCAACAGAAGAAGGTGAGGAACCAGGATCCGATTGAACATTCAACGCAGCAGGAGCACCCTTCTTCTTGCCAAACTTGAAATCAGCTGGAAAGCCAATAAGGCGATAACAGCTATCCCTCTTGTGACCCTTAACCCCACAATGAGAACAAGTGCCAGAAAAACGACGCCGCACCGCAGAAGAAGCACCAACAGCATTCGAGAACATAGCAGTGACACCAGGAATATCCGAGAAAGAAGAAGCACCAGAGAGATGGAGGCGCTGAGACTCTTCCTGAACAAGCATCGAATAAGCTCGGTTGACAGTGGGCAATGGTTGCATCAATAGCAACTGGCTTCGAACGGCAGCATAGGTCTCGTTTAAGCCATTGAGAAACTGAAATAGACGCTGCTAAGTCAGAATCGATAGATTCTCCTGAGACTGCTCACAATCACAGGGAGTAAAAGGAACCAGGGCGGAGTACTCATCCCAGAGTAACTTGAGTTGCGTAAAATAGGCAGAGATGGAGAGGTCACCTTGAGAAAACATAGTAATTTCTCTATGCAAGAAGAAAATACGTGAACCGTCAATCTTGTGAAAACATTCCGTCAGGTCCTCCCAAACAAGAGCAGTGCTGGACGCAAAAGCGATGCCGGCCGAAAGATCGGAGCTCACAGCATTCAGAATCCAAGAAAGCGTAATAGCATTGCAACGATCCCAGAGAGGTTGAAGATTCGCAGCAAAATCAGTTCGCTTACAAGAACCATCAAGAAATCCAATCTTGTTTTTAGCAAGAAAGGCAATCCGAACAGAACGACTCCAAACAGAGTAATTCTCGATTCCAGTCAACGACTGAGACACGAGGACAACACCAGGAGCATCGGAAGGATGCAAATAGAGTGGATGATGATAATCGACGGTGACGGAGTCAGTCGTCGGAGTAGGAGCAGCGGCGGGAGGCATGGAACCAAGAAGCAATCGAACAAAACAAAAGAAACCCTAGCAGAGAATCGGAAAGATTTGGGGGAAAAAATTGGAAAAATGGGTAACCCAAAGATGACCCAAACAGAAAAGGAGAAAATGGGCTCAAAAACGGAAAACTCAAAAAAGGCCTGAAACTGATACCATGTTGAAAATGAATTATTTCATTCATTGAATATAATGATACATTTACATCTGACTTATATGTACACATAAAGCTTTAGTAACTAACTAACCGAATACAACAATATTTACAACTAACCAACTAACTACTTTTAACATGTTTATTTTCAGCGTCTGTTTTTTTTTTTTTGACAATTAGAGTATGTTACACGACACCAATAATTTTAATGAAAAAGATAAATAGCATGTTAAGTTTTTCAAATTTTGTTTTGTTCAGTTTAGTCCTTTAAAATTTAATAAATTCAAAATTGACCTATGTTTATTAATATTATTTTTTAAACATTTTAGTGTGATTATAATATGGTATATGTTCATTAAACTATGACATTTAATAACGCGTGCATACCGTGCGAACAAACTGTTGGAATCTAAATCTTATAGTATAACAACATTGTTTATATAGTATAGTTCGGAGAGTAAATTGTGTTTTAAGCCAAGAACAAATTATGAAGGTCAAATTGCATATAAATCCTCCTTGTATGTGGTCTTAACGGAATTAGTCTTTAATTATATTTTGATGGTTTCTAGTCCATTTATTTTTCAATTTTTTGGGTATCGAGCTCAATTTTTTAAGTTGATTTGTTAAACAATTTAATGTTTTTTTTTAAAACGTTGTCACGTTTGACGATTTTTAATAGTTGAGCAAAAAGACAAAAGGAAAAAAAGAAAAGTATATATGTTATTTGTCAAACTTTACAAAATGTGTGCTTATATGTACGTGTTCATGTTAATTATTTGAGGGATTAAAAGGAAAGGTTATATCAAGCTTAAAAATATACATTTTGAAAAGATGAGAACTATAAATGAAAAAAAAAATCTTAGTAGAATTATGAAGATGACACACGTTTGAATATCTACTCATCGATCTCGTCTTCACATCATACTTCTGTCAAGTCATTCACGAATATTATTAATACTCACATATCGATTACGCTCCCATGTAAACTATCGGCTTCGAAAATTTGAGTCTAAAAAGTTCAAAGTCATCCAAGACATTTCGTACTACGTCATGCGATGTTGCTATGAACCGGAATTAAGTTGAGAGCACAAATGTATTTTCTTTATATCGAGTTACGGATTCAGAGAAGTTTCGAGTTTGAGTGAGAATTGTAATCAAATAAATAAAATAGAAAGAACTAATGAACTTTATTGTCCTAAAAATAAGGAACAAGATTTTGTATAGTACAAGGTTTGAGCCCAGACTGCCATAAGAGACATAAAGGCATAGCCAAGAAGAAGATAAGCACTAGTCCTTGCTTGAAGAATTTCATGGTTTTGCAACTTTGGGTTCATAAATTTAGCAGCCAAAAAGATCCACCAGCTCCATATATATTACGATCCCAGTCGATGCTGCCTCGAGCATCCCTTCGACGATGAGAGCCATGGGACTGCTCTCATCGTATGCAATAACGATTCCAACTGGAGTCGTCAAAGATAAAAACACCGCCATAATTGCCATAGATTGTGCCTTGAACTGTGCCTGCAAATAACATCAAATGGTTGTTAGAGCACAAACTAAAAGTATTACATATAGCGACGGCAAAATGGGATGTTCCAACGAATATGTAGCAGTTGGTAAAGTAACAATTAAACATTTGATTTTTTAAGCAATTTAATACGTTAATTTGATTTAGTACAATTAAACATTTGAAATTTTAGTATGAGTAAAAATCTTCTGCCCCTAATCATGTCTCCTTATATGTCTCAAACTAAAAAATAGAAAACAAAATATCAGACCGACAGAACACACGTTCATGAGCTACAAGCCTGCAACGATAAAGATGAGATGAAATAATGGAGAAATAAAGTATGAAATATAATTTTTGTCTTTATTCACCTACACACTTAAAGATCAAAATAGGAGTGTGAGCGAAACCATAATCTTGTAGACTGTTTCGAAAAACAAATATGTCTGCCTTGGCAGATGAACCACAAAAAATAACCAAATTATTGAAAGAAAACCGACAACCATTAATCAGAAGATTCAGAACCGAACGTCGTAAAAAAACTATTAATGAATACAAATTTACCACATATAGACAAAAATACACCATAATACATAAGTATGACAAAAAACAGAAAAATATACCAAAAAAAAACAGATAAAAATTAAAAAAAAAAAAACTAAAACATACTATAAAACAATAGCTAAATAAAAAATTAAAAAATAAATACAACGATCGATAAATAACACTTAAACTAACAGAACCCTGAGCTACAAATAATGAAAAAAGAAAGAACAACGCAGTTATGATTTTATTGTTGTGGTAACTTGAATCATTTTATACTATTTTACGTATAATTATAAATTTTAAAATTATTTATAACGTGACATTACAATTCCACAATAATTTTGTAAATAGTTATTAAATACTAAGCTTGTTGTTAACGCACGAGAAGACAGCTTAAGTTAACACTGGTAATAATGTTGTTATCATTCATTGTTTTGTGTGTCTGTTTTTCACTTTACCTACGTCTGCAATTTCAGATGCTTATCTTTGTTTTTAACCAATCAATCAACATGTCAGTACAAAAGGATGGCCATAGGTCCCCACTTCTCCTATATATATATATTTATTCATTTTTAGTTTTTATTTTCTTTATTTCATTCGTTATGTTTTATATTCGAGATTCGAACTTATTCTTAAACATTCAGTGCACATTACTATTACAATCAACCCTTGTCGATTATCGATCTATACTTCTACCATATAAATAAGTCTATAATTAGTGGTGGAGTCAGAATTTTCACATAGTAAGGTTAAAGTAAAGTTTGATGTACGAGGATTTACACCACTACAATAATACAATATAAATATTGTTGACTCCATACTCAATCAAAACAAAGAGGGGTCAATTCTAATATTTTCACGAAACATTTTATACTAACTCTTTGAAAATCTCATACTACAACAAATCAAGTGGGGCTAATTGACTCCTCTAATCTATATGTGACTCTGCCATTGTCTATAATCGAGTTGGTGTAGTTAGGGGCGGAGCTAGAAATATATTTAAGGGGTGTCATTTTCATCGATATTTAAAGAGGATTAATTATTTATAAAAGGGGTGTCATTTTATTCATAAAAGGGGTGTCATTTGTCCATATTTTTAATTTTCTATATACAAATTATATAAAATAAATAAATTTCCTAAAAATTTTGGGTGTTATGAAACACCCCTTGAATAGGGGTGGCTCCGCCCTTGGGTGTAGTGTCACAAATCAATCAAACATTGATTTAGTTTAAAAATAATAACTATTCGTTTCAGTTAAATCGTAACACCAACTCAGTACGATTTATCTTGCATAAAATTATTAAAATTTGGGTCCATAATTGAGGAACAAGATATTTTTATTAGTTTGTACGTTGTCGTTATTCCGAGGAAAAAAACAAAGTCCTGTTCCGAGTAGTCAAAAAAAGGAATAATTTCACATCCTTTGGCTAAAAATAAAAGCAGTAAAAATAGAAAGAAATTAGTTTTTGAAACTCGGAATGGTTTCGTCGGAAGAGCCTGTTATAAGGAAACTAAAAGGACCTGATCTGATTCACTAGAATCTCTAAACTTAGAATGAGGTGAAACGGAATCTAATCCAGATGCTAAAAAATCCAAATTAGTCTCATTCCAATTTAATCCGCCAGATTAGGTTGAAGCATAAATGTCGGAGAGAATTAATTAGGTTTTTGTCATTTGAATGTAACTTTGTTTTCTAATAGCTATAAAAAATTCAAATCTCGAAATTACTTATGCTGTTAATTATTAATTTAATATTATAAATTAGGCGATTTTAAGAAATATATATATATATATATATATATATATAATATGCTGGTGTGATACAAGCGTAATATTTGTTCAACTTTTTTAGTATTTTTTTAAGACGGCACACACAACATGCATTATTAATACTCGAACCTGGGTCCCAAGGGATGATGGACATCTACATTTGCCACCAGAACACAAGTGGATGAGCTTAAAAACTATATTTTAAATTTTGAATTTTTAATTCAAAATACGAATAATAAAACTAAATTGTACTAATAGAGTTGACCTAAATATTAAGTAGTTTGGTTTTACTTAATCAAGGCTTGAATTCAAGCATTCGTATATACAAAAAAAATCCTTGTTGAAAAATTTACATGCCAAAATCGTATGTGACTGTTTTTTTAATTTACTCTTAAATTGTCAGAAAAAAAAACAACTTCTCAAAATCATCAAAGAAATAGTATGCCTTTTTAATTTATAACATCATAGACAAATAAACAATTGATTTTACATTCTAATTCAATAATAGTATCTTAATAAGGGCGGGTCTAACGTGCGACATGACTAGGGTCCAATTAAATGACTATAAATTTAAAAATTTATTCACAAACAAAAAATGTTACTTTTTATAATATTTTTAGTTATTTTTTTATAGTTTTTTTCAAGTACCAATACTTATTTTGTAAGCATCGATATTTTGTCACAAATTAAAAATTATATAAAAATTAAGTATTACTAATACTTAAAAAATATATAAAAGCTAATCTAAAATATTTTCAAAAAAGCTTAACATTGTCGATTCGTAAACAAATTCGGAAACTTATCATCTTTTAATCGTCAACCTAAACATACCGCAACTCATAACTACCCATCTGAATAGCGAAGTCCAAATTGAGAAGAGATTTGTTAGTGAATGATTATTATTATTATTATTATCATTTTAATCCAAAATTCTCGAGGAAATGAGAGAATAGAATTTTAGATACACAGAAACAGATTTTTTTTAAAAAAAGTATTTTAATCGGACGGCTGCCACGCGGAGGCAGTCAACAAGGACAAATCTTTCCACCCTAACTTGAGGCACCCATTCTCTTCCAAGAGTGTGTACCCTTTCCAAGGGAACATCCCCAGTAAAAGACTAGCCTGTGCCGCCGGGTTCCCACCCAACGACACGGGTTGAAACCCGACCCGTCTCAACTCCTCCCCCCACCTCTCCACTTTGACCTCCCCCGTCCTCTTCGGCCCACCCACCGCCACGATGTTCCTTATCTCACTCCCGAACAGCTGCTGCTCCACCGTGTGCCTCTCCAAGCTGTCCACACCCATTCCGTCCCCCAGCGCGTCGAACAACGCGCTGTAGTAATGCAATGCCTCCACGAATCTCCCTAGAAAACTACCCCCGTGACTCAGGTCCTGTTCCACGATCGTGATTAGTTTCGGCTTCAGCACCGTCAACAATCTCAGCGTCGCCACGTCGCTCCCCGTCACGTCGTATAGGCAATGATGCATCCAGTGAACCACCACCGCTTCGCTCGACCGGATACCGAGTTGGCTCAGGTCTGTTACGTTCCCGATTTTGCCCTCCAGAGGATGGAATTCGAATGGTAACCCTAACGAAGCTGCGAAATCGGCGAGTCTTTTCCCGGTCAATTCTAGAAGCTCCGAAGAGGATCCGAACCCGGTGATTCTCATCGATCGGATCTTTTTGGAGCGGGAGGCGAGGATGTGGAATAGTCCTGGCCATTGGAGACCTTGCATGATGTCGAGATCGATGACGTGGAAACAATCCTCACCGCTCAATGCTTGGAAGATGGCTTGATTGGCGGTGAAATGAGAGAATTTGACCAAAGGACTTATCGAATTGTAAAACTGGAGAGCATTGAAGATCTTTTGAGACTGAGTCAAGGTAAGCGATTTGTTGTCGAGTGGAGAATAGGTTCTCAAGCAAGAACTCACCACACGTGCCTGTAGAGCGTGTGCGAAGTACGCGCCGACGCGTTCGGGAGACGAACCGAACGGAGAAGACAGCTCAGAGATTTCAGGCAAAAGATCGGTGGCGTCCTCGAGGTTATCCATGGCAACGCATTCGGCGCATTGGAGAAGAAGACCTAAAAGCCTTAGCCCCGTAGACTCACCTTCGATCACCGTTTCCTCCTGTTCATCGGCGACCGTTTTCTCGCCGGAGGAGTAGTTGGGACGCTTGTTAGAAGGATCATCGGCAGCGGAATCTTCGCCGGTGGCAGCGGAGACATCTCTTTCAACACGCTTTGACTTCATGGAGGAGCTAGGATTGGAGCTAGTGTTGGAATTGATTGGAGATTGAGGAACCAAGCTTTGAAGCATGATCGGTTAAGGAGAAAGTGAGAGAGAGAGAATAGATTCGAAAGGTGAGGAACTTTTGGGAGAAAATGGACAAATATCTTTTGAAGAGGATTAGCAAAAGTTTTTTTTCCTGTACAGAGTGTGTTTTGCAGAGATGTGTCAGAGATTGAAAGTTGCTGGGCCTGTTTGGGAGGTGAGAAACTGAAAGAAAATTTCTATCATCAAGGAGAAAAAAAGGTACACAACTTTATCTTTTTGGCTTTATTTTTGTATTTTAAGTGACGATCGTTAGGTAAACGGGGGAGGCCGTCGTTAAGTTTGTTTGATTAAGTGGAAGGATTAGGAAACTAATTATTTAATTAATTAAGCTTAATGATATCGTCATTGGATTCTGGGGATGTTGTTTTGGTTAAGACATTTTGGCCTTTATGTTAGGACATCGATAGGTCTAATATCCTTTTAGATTATAATATTAATTTTCTTGTTTTTAATTTATGATTTCATCGAAGGAACTGGACTTTATAACTTCTTCTTCATCATCGTTATTTTATAGATTAATATATTATTCACTGGCGGTGGAAACTAAAAGTTTCCACAAACGCCTTAGTTTTAAGGTAGTTTAGGGTTATAGTTTAGGGTTATAGTTTAGGGTTTAGGGTAATATGATGAGGGTTTAAGTTTTAACCTATAAGCCCTAAATTGTAACCATAAACCTTAAATTGAAACAACTATCCCTAAATTCTAATCACCTACACCTAAACTCCTAAACCTTAAACTAACTCTCTATACTCTAAAACTAAGGCGCTTGTGGAAACTGAAATTTCCATCGCCTGTATATAAAATATTTATCTTTATTTTATTAGGATTAAATATACAATTCAAATTTTAAATATATTTATTATAAGAAGGACCAGCGAAGTTGAACGATACATTACATATTTAAAGTCTAGTGTTAATTTTTTAAAAAGTAGATTGAGACAAAACGATAATTTACAGGCTAAAAGAAATGAGAAAATAAGTACCAAAGTGAATAATTCAGGGACTAAATAATGTATGAAAAGGATAAAATGTAATTCGTGGTTGGAGAGTGAGGGAATAAAATATACTGAATACATCGCAAAACTTGGTACATAACAAGTGACAAAATAGTACTCAAGTTGCCAGACGCCACTATTTCTACTTTTGGTCATCTTGTCATTGTGTTCTGTTACCATCCTTCTATTTACGTTAAAAATGATTCTAAGTTTTTTTTTTTAAATAAATTCCGAAATTTAAATTTTAATATTGTAAATAAAATAATTAAAATTAAAAAATTATACAAGCCAGATTATTTGATTAAATATAGGTAGTTATTTATTTAAAAGAAAGGGGTATCGTTAAAAGAGTGCACGTGATATGATATACAAAATACATGAAGATTACATCCTATAAGGAACTAAGTAAAAAATATAAGTAGTTATTAAAATAATTAAATTTCTACTTTGAATTTAAATCCGATTAAAAGAGAGTAATCTTCAACGTTAATTATTTAATTTCTGATGTGGACGTTTATATTGCCGGTGTGATGTGGACTATGAATTATTGTAGGCATTTGATGACATATATCTGTTTATATGCAGGGATGGTTCGAGGGGGTGCTGGGGGGCAACCGTCCCCCTAAAATTTTGAAAATCATATATGACTTAGGAAAATTTTAGAATTTTTCTATGTATTTTCTATTAAAAATATATTTTCGCCCCCTAAACTTTTATAAGTTCACCCCCCTAAAAATTTATAGGTTCGCCCCCTAAACTAAAGTCCTGGGTCCGTCCCTGTTTATATGAGAATTGGCGTACCCTGCTCATTGTAAACATTTAAGCACCAACATGGCAGCATAAGTAAAAACCTTCGGTAACACAATTGTTATTTCAATATTTACCCCCAACTTTATTTGCAATACACTTTCAATCTAAAACGTTTGGCCCCACAAAAATTGATTATTTATTTTTACACCCAACTTTATTTATATTGTGGACTATTTGTTTATTTTTGAAGTGTTAGGCTTTTTTTTAATTTATTAAAATGTTCATCTAACGTTTGTGAATAAGTTAATTTATATGTTGATCAAAATAGTAAAATTTCACTACTAGTCATTAAACTCCCTAGACTTCAATCACTTAATCCATACCTTCATATTAGGGTGCTTAACTAGTTGAGCAGCTCGTGAGCTGCTCGAACTCGACTCGGTCAAAATTCGGTAAATGTTCGACTCAGGTTGACTCGACTCAAACTCGACACTTTAACGAGTTGAGTCGAACAAAGTCCAACTCGACTCGATAAGTTCGTGAGCAACTCGTTAAATATAAAAAAATAAAAGAAAAAAACTAAATAAGTTCGTGAGACATATCTATTCATTTACTCCCTTAATCGTGACTAGTTTCTCCTTTATTTCTCCCTTATTCCTCTTAAATCCAAGACCGTAACGTAGTTCTTTACGGAAAAAAGTGCATATTATGATACTAAAAAGTTTCTCTTGCCCTATTCTTTCCAAAATTACTATGATCTGCACAAAATTGTTTGAATCGAGTACATTCAACAAGCAAAATGATCCAATTATGTTAAATTAAGTAAAAAGAATTGTTCTCAAATTCTAGCATAATTGAACGATTAAAACCACAATTCAATCTATATTATAAACGAATCATGGAAAAACGTTCATCTTCTAGGTTTGACACGAAAATGCAGATTACAAAGTCAAGAGATGTGCCGAACCAGCAAAATCAACATTCCGATAGTTAAACATGGAAGAATTGAATAGCAGAATCCGATTAAAAGTTACAATAGAAATAACAACAAATCAGATCAATGATACAACTCGAGTTTAGCATCAAAACCTCCGACATCAAACAGAAATGATAATACAAAAATGGCAAAACAACAAAAGCTCGATTTAAAAAATGATAACTGCAATCGCATATCAAGATAAAAACTCCAGAAATATCTCATTCAAACAGATTCAGATCCGTTCTCAAAATTCAAAATGTTTAAAAAGAAATTGAACAAAACATTTAAAACCTAAGCTTGGTAAAGAACCACCTGTTTTTTCCGGTCTTGAACCTCTCTTCGAACCTCGCTTTAGTAGCCTTACAAGCAGCCACTTTCTTGTCCTTCGTCTGGAGCGCATCGGCGGAGACTGCGTCTTTCAAGTCCACGTCGAGGGTGTAGCGCGTGGGCATCAGATGCTGGTAATTCACGAGCTTGACGAAGCACTTGACGCGTGATTTCTTGGCAGTTTTCTTGGCGGAGTCCTTGCGGATGACCTTGCTCGGGTACTTTTTTATCCCCGCCACCAAACAGTGGCCGTAGGGGCGATCGCGTGTTCCTTCGTCGAAGGATTTTACGATCACGGCTTTTTTGCCGGCGTATCGGCCTTGGAGGACAATGACTGCCTTGTTGGGCTTTAGAAACTTCACCATGGCGACGGCGGCTTCAGATTAACACTTAGCACAAAACCCTAACTCGAGAAAAGGGAAAATAATTGGAAATGAGGTATATATAGTATGAGCTTGGTGAAACCCTAGCACATTCGGTTTTGGCTTGTATGGTTTTATGGGCTTGGGCTTTAATTAAGTAGTCACAGGCACTGTACTTCATTAAATTTTCTTGGGTTGCCTTGATTTTTTTTAATGTTTGGTACTCAATCCAAATATAAAAATAGATTATTTTTATATAAAAAAATCAGATTCAATTATTTTATCAGTAAAGTATGTGTTTTTTTGTCAATTGATTAAAAATATTTAAATAAATACAACTTCATAATATTTTTAAACTGTTCAAAAGAATTTCTTTAATGTTTTGGTTACCTTTTTTTGCACAAATGTTTGGGTTACTTTGAATTTTATCCATGTGTCTAAAAAATTGGTATATGTTTCTATACAATTTATATAATTCTTTCAAATCTTTGAATCAAATCTTATTATACGCATGAGAATCATATTTGACTTTTTGAATAGTATAATCTTTAATATTTGAATTTATATATTTTTTGTTTTTTAAGGTATATACTAAAACAAGTTTAGTGACTAATGTTATGTTGGCTTATATTGAGACGTTGACACAATTTTTTTTAATATTGGTATTTGAATTTTATTAATCACTATGAAAAATAATACAATACAATGCATCAAAAGAGAAAAAAGAGGACAAGACCACTAAAAATCTCTTACAATGGTGCAAGGAAAAACATGCACTTGCATCGAGATTAACATATCAAAATTTAGAAAACTTCTTGAATTTTATTGTCTCTATCCAAACAATACACTTTACGGAGATGAAAAAGGAATGGTGAGGGAACAAGCTATCGGGCAGATTGCTTCGCTACCCAAGTCTGATTACATCGGCAACCAACCATCAACCGAGTGAGAATTCATCTTTCTAAGACCACCGACGGAACCATAATCAGAAAATAGCACCGTGAAGATCTTTGTATGAGCACCAACCGATCGCTGAGGTATGCTGAAATCATGCCACAAGGATAGAATGAAACAGACTACAACAAAACAAAGAAAAACGTGTTACAAAGACAGAGGAAACGCGTGCCACAAAGACAGAGATTCTTATTAAAATATTAAAAATATAAAAAAAATAATAAATTCGATGATCGACAACTAATACTAAAATTGACTGTCGAACATCGATCAAAAGAATTGAACAAAATTAAAAGCTTTTAGCAAAAGAAAAGAGTTAAGATTGACACAAATTTTAAAGCTGCTATATGCTCATGGCAAAGAATTATCCTTGGAGCAGCTGCTCCATTCTCATATTATTTACATTTAAGTGAAAATATTTTCACTTTGATATTATAGGTTGATTTAAATTGTTTTATTTATCCGACTCAATTTTGTATCATGTCTAATGTCTAACTTAAAGACAAAATAGAATTAAATATATGAACATATCACATTAGTTAAAGTACCATATAACCGCAGTATATTTTAAACTAATATCACATTCCCTAATTAAATTTATCTTATATAAATATTTTTAATTAATTATTATTAATGTTTTTTGTCAATAATTTTTAAAATAAGTGATTAAATATTCTAAGCTGACACTTTTTTCTCTTTCCTAAATTACAAGTTTAACATTTATTAATAACAAAATTTCCATGATTCCATCTCTAAATAGAAACTTTTTAAAAAAGTATTAACATTTTTTAAGATACTAGAACACAATCACACACACTTTGATAATGTGATTACATGTGCTTTTTGATGACAAAATTATTCAAATACAAGTATTCTACGATAAATATCATCTCTTTTTCTCGCTAAAACCTTTAGTTTTTTTTCTCTAAAATGTTTAAAGTGTCCAATTTATTCTAAAAAAGTGAAATAAACAAATGCATTCTAAAGTACAATTTTAAATAAATAAAAAATACAATTGACAGGAAGTTGGGAAAAAAAAGGGACATAGCCTAACTGCTGGTCATAAGCGTCAAACCTAACGGCTGAAGATCAAACTTTTCCCTCGGATTTGATCCATCATGGCTTTCAATGGCGCTTCTGCGGTAATTCCTTTTCTTCTTTCGCTTATAGTAATTATAATTATAGTAGGAATCGGAATCGGAATCGGAATCGGAATTGATCCTTCCTTCTTTGGAAAAAAGGAACAGG
Organism: Hibiscus tridactylites; assembly: GCA_958450335.1. NCBI lineage: Eukaryota > Viridiplantae > Streptophyta > Magnoliopsida > Malvales > Malvaceae > Hibiscus > Hibiscus tridactylites. The sequence continues at coordinate 101,943,497 of OY288270.1, read as the reverse complement.
GAGTTAGGGATATGACGGAGAACAGTTTGGAGAAGATCAAACGGCAGCTAGCCTCTGGCTCCGGCAGGAACTTGCTCCAAGGTCCTCTTCTCAAGCGATCTGAGACCGTACGATCTTCCTATACTCTCTCTCGTTAATTTTATCATTTTCATTTACTGTGCTAATTCCGGCTAAATTTTCGATTTTATTTATTATAAGTTATAGCTTTCATCGATTTGTATTTCCTTAAGATAATTTTTCAAGCAATTAGGCAATTTAGTTTGTGTGCTGCTCATTGGTTTAACAGTTGAGGAGATGGAATGAGCGTTGGGTGATTTTAGACCCAACAACGGGGAGAATGGAATACAAGTAAGTTTATTTGTAGGTCTTGTTCTTCGTTTTCTTCTTGAGATTGAAATTAAACTTGAAATTCTGTTGTTTTGGTTATTTTAGGACTAGGAGGAACGAACCGACTATTAAGGGAATCATGACCTTCAATGAAAACAGCACCATTGCCATATCTCCTGTTAACTTTCAGTAAGATAATTTTCTAGTTTTTCATTTGGTTGATAGTTGCTCTGTGTTCCGAGTCTTTGACCGGGAATTGTTATTAATATTTATTTGCTGCAGTGGACTTCCCAAGTACGAAGGCTGCTGTTTCTGTATCCAAATAACTTTTGGAAGAATAGTTGAATTTTTTTTAGTATTTTCTCTATCATGTTATGTGGAAAATTTAGTTGCTAAACTTGTATGTTTCTTAACTATACCATTTAGATATTGGGACTCCCCAGAAAAATGACTACTTTCTTTGTGCGGAGACTCCTGGTGCTGCTAGAGCTTGGGTATCAACTTTACAGTAAGTTGGCTTTCAACAACTTTATATTTCAGCCTTTTACCTGTTATATACACACAAGTTGAGGATGATGACTGATGCCATCTCGTCATCAGAAAAAAGTATACTCGCAATATAATTTACAGATTTCTTTTTGAAACTCATTTTTCATATATATGATGCATCCATTTGATTGTTGTTTCTCCTTTTCAAAAATAGTGCAGCACAATTGGTTCTTAAGGCCCACAAAGAGGCTGTCAATTCCTTAAGTGGGAATGGTTCTGCAAAATTGGGTACGGTTGCAACAGTGGTTGCTGCTGCCAATTCAACAGCCAAGGAATGTTCTAAAGAAATTGAAGCGGCAATGCAGATATCTTTGAGAAATGCCTTAGGATTGGTGACGAATGCCCCCACTGATGGTCCAATGGATGATCTTACAATTATGAAGGTATGTTATGAGCGGTTCTCATTTTAATCTTTTGTGCTTGGGGGTGTTCTTTTAAGTTATTTGAACAATGTTTCACATCCATATTGAATCTGTGTAACCTGGTTATGCTTACATTTCTTGGTCGTTATGCTTGTTAGGTAGATCATACTGTTATCAGGTTCGCCATCTTTGATACCTTTAGATTACTGACTTCTTGGGTTCATTTTACATGCATGCCACTCCTATAAGTTCATAGGTTTTAGCCATTGTTATTTCCTCAATGACTATTTTGGCTTAGAGATCTTTTTCTTTCCAAGCAATCATATCATATTCATATCATTGTCAATAGCATCTGCATGTTATGGAGTTGAATACTTGTTGAACTCTTCATGGAAAATTTTCCCTACTCAAGCTAGTTGGATAGCTTTCAATCAATGTGAAAACAATGTGGCAAGCTTGGTTGAGATAAAAGAACTGCCGACTTTTGGAAATCGTATGTGTGCTGCTATTTAAGTGTTGTTACAGTCATTGTTGTAACTTGCGGATTGTATTTGTGTAATAAAGAAATCCTTGCTTTACATATTATGCCAAAATTTCTGTTCCCTTACAGTTGAAACATGCCAATCAATTTATTGTTTTTTGTATTATTACATTTTGATTTTATTGAGAGAATGCCGAGTCCTAAATGACAGTTTCTCATAATTCTTAATTCAAATCCCTTGTTGGCAGTGTATTGGGAAGATCGATGGTGTATACTTGGGGTCCAATTATTGCAATGTTACTCTAGCTATCACTCTAGCATCGTGGCCCTGTCATGTTACATTTATCTAGATTTTAATGTGTATAAGGGCTAATTGTGGTATGCTGAATGTTCTGATAATGCTGATGCCTAAGAAAAACTTTACACCAGTTTGCGCTGTTTAACATGAAAAATGATCTTGTCCTGGGTCAACAGCTATTGAATGCATAATATGTGTTGTTTTGGTCTCTTAAGCAGGATTTCCAACTCACTGTCTTGGCTCCTTATTCTGGTTAATGCTCGGTCAGCTAAAGTATTTTGTTCTACTTAGATTTGGTTTTCTGAGTGGTAGCTAAATCTTGTAGGAGACACTAAGAGTCAAGGATGAGGAATTGCAGAATTTGGCTCGAGATCTTCGGGCTCGTGATTCAACAATAAGAGAAATAGCAGAGAAACTTTCAGAGACTGCTGAAGCTGCTGAAGCTGCAGCATCTGCAGCTCATATAATGGATGAACAAAGGAGAATTGCTTGTGCAGAAATTGAGCGCTTAACAAAAGATTCAGAAAAGCAAAAGGAAGCATTCGTATTAAAGGTAATGGCTAAATTTAAATTGTCTATCTCATCTTATTGCTAGCATCTTGATGTGATGGAGTCAACTGCATCCAAGAATCATCTATTTTACCCTTCTTCTCCTCTCTTCATCTTCCTTCATTATTGCTCAAATCTAATTCACTTAACACCACTAATATTGCTTTTCACTTTTGAGAAGTCACTTTTAATTATCTTGACCTGGACTTTATTATTCCAACGTATCGTATATCGTTGGTAATCATCATAAATTTTGTTGTAAAGTTTTTTTTCTTTGTTGTTTGTAGCTGAGGGAATCTGAAGGAAAGATTGGGATCCTAAGTAATGAAAGAGAACAGTTGATTAAGCAGAGAGACTCTGCCCTGCAGGAGGCACATATGTGGCGTACTGAGCTTGCAAAAGCTCGAGAGAATGCTGTGATATTAGAAGCGGCAGTTGTTAGAGCCGAGGAGAAGGTCAGAGTCACTGAAGCGGATGCTGAAGCAAGAATAAAAGAAGCAGCGCAGAAAGAGGCTGCTGCCGTGAAGGAAAAGCAAGAACTTCTCGCCTATGTGAATGTATTACAGACACATCTCCAAAGGTTTGATGTCCTCTTTTTTCAAGAGTTCTGCTTTTACCCTTTATAGACTGTCTTGTAAATATGCTTGTGAAGCAACAAAACTGATATTGTCTTCTATTTTAATTTGCAGACAACAGAGTGACACAAAGCAAATTTTTGAGGAGAAGACCGAGTCCTCAAACACCAGCAACAGTCCACCTGATACGAAGGATGTCGACTTGTCGGATAATGTAGATAAAGCTTGTCTTAGTGTTTCTAAATCAGTCTCCCTGCCAGGGGAGAGCGTGGTCCACATGGCAGTGGATCAAGTTAACATCCAACCAGTCGGTGACGGTGAATGGAGTGATATTCAGGCAACAGAGGCAAGAATAGCTGATGTAAGGGAGATAGCCCCGGAGACAGAGGGAAGCAGCCATGATATTTCGGTCGATAACCAAGCAATTGATAAGCACCACGAGCAAGGAACGAGCTCTTTCCACCAGCCTTAACAAAGTAGTCCACATATAAAGACAACGGAATTCAAGGTAGGAGAAATGCAGAGATTCTTTCTTTATATTAAAATTTCATCCTCCCTCTCAATTCCATAATTTTAAGCTATTGAGTATTGACAAGATGGTATGATGTTGTTGTGGATACCAACTATACTCGATACGAGCGAGCTCTGAAATAAAGTTAGCCTTGCATGGATTGTAATTTTAACAGTAGTGAAATAATGGCCATTATTCATGTTTTTTTTGGGCACTAAAACGTCCTAGGTCTAATATGGGGATAGGAGAAGAATTGCATATTCTAAACCTATTAAATCTCGCCCATTATTGTTGATTTTATGTACTAATTGTGCTAAACTCGCCAACTCGGCGTTGTAAAACGTGTGATTTTTTTCCATCGTCGGCGGATACCAAGTTTGTTTAGCATTCTTAATGTGTTTTTATGATAGTATATGTTCAGTTTTTTTACTCTTTGAACATTTTTTTTGTCATTGAGATCATTCTTTGTTCGGGAATTGACAATTATTTATGTATTTTTTTTATTATCTTTCTTTTTCCACTACACTAACTAGCATTTGAATTACACAAACATTTGCGATAACTAAATAAACTGTCACCAAAGAGATGCTTGGCCGGAAAACATTGTCACTTTCTGCAATTGCGGTTGTGCGGATCGCTGCAGTTTGGAGATACTTTCTGCTGATTGCACGGTGGTGTGCATGGGGGGAAACCATTTCGCCTTCATGTAGCAACGGAAAGAGCTTTAAATATATTTTGACCATTAAAAAAATTTAGCTCCACCTGCTTCATCGGGAAATAATTGGATTGTTTTCGACTCGACTAATCCGGCATCGTTTAATGCTACATTGACCTCCTCGGAGCAGCTGCTGCAAAACAATGATTGGTGCTCGCCACCATCACGAATATCATCAGAAATGCTAAAAAGTAAACCTCTCTTTTGGTTGTAATATCCCATTTTTTATTGACTGAGTTGTTTAGAAATGAGTTAGAAGATCTCGGAATATCCAGCATATGTGAAAGCGCTTGTGCCTGTTCATTTTCCGTCGGCTGCCGGTGCACTGCTCGAGTTGTTCATTTTTTATTCTTACCAAAAATAGAATTGTTTTCTCGATTTATTCTTTTAAAATTAATATCATCATGAATTTCGTCACTAATTATTGTAATTGATGAAAATTTATTTTCGAATATATATATAACAATTTTCAACAAAAAAAAATCATAAACTTTATCTATAGAGTTATTGTTGATAAGAAAAAAATCGGAAAACGCACATCCATTGTGTAGACTACGCTGCTCAAATAGTACAAGATTTATTCATGCACCCTACCAACCTCAAGTTTACTTGACTTTGTAAACAACTTTAACAAATCGGAAATAATTATGCGCTTAAACGAGCTCGATCCCAAAACCTGTAGAATGTTGCAGCAACAACAGTACAAACCAAACTCACATCATCCAACCAAACCATGATGGTTTGTTTATTCCAAGAATGAGAGGCTATTTCAAGCTTGCAAATGTTTAAACCAACTTGTATTTCCATTATTTTAAATGACAGAAAAGCAGAGCAACATAAGTTTCAAGTGTCCAGAAACAAAAACCAGATCAAATAACTGTGTATAAATAAAAATTTGTATAAAGATACAGTTTTTACTGCCTTCTGTGAGAGATACTCTACACATGGTTACTTGCTTCGGTTTCTAACTTTTCGGAATTTCCTTTTTTTTCATGGAAAAAATATATATTCAAAAGCATCAAAGAATCTTACACAAAACCAGTAACTAATCTGTTTACTGAAGTGATTAAACTGGTTCTTCATAAGATTGATAACCAAATTTGCCGCACAATCGCAGGCCATTTGGAGAATGAAAGAAAATAAGAATCTGACAGGGCTGTCCTCTGAAATATAACGACTCTCGGTCAGCCAACGACCTAAATTTCTGCTCTTCATGTGACGAGATGCAAAATTGTTCGACATTGTCGGTCATGTTTAGTCTTCTTTCACACATAACCGCTCTGAAATTAAAACACAAAGCAGTTTCAAACTGAGTTCAGCTTATGACATTGTTGATCCATTAATGCAATCAAATGTAGATCTATAGCTGAGTAACCTTGATGGCAATGCATGAGTATATTTACAAGATTATGCATTTAAAAAAATATACCTTTCTCTTTACTCCCATTTTTCAACTCTACCAAGCAATGAATGGAAAATAATTACCTTTTTCTTTTTCTTTTTCTTTTTCCATCCTTCTTCCCAAGCATACTAATGGAATGGATATATATATATATATATATATATCCAACTCTTACTTTTCTTCTTTCTAATTTTCTTTCCACCCTACAAAGCTAAGGTTGGCTAAAGTACAAGAAGTAAAAGAGAGGAAAGGGTCCGTACTCAGGTATTCATAAGCTAATATCATTGAGGTCCCCCATGCCGACATACTGAAGAATCTTGGACCCAACCCTCTGTAAAAACCTTTCCAACCATCATCGGCAATTAAGTTCTTTACGACTTGTCTTGCGGAAGGTCGCTTCTCGTGCCCCATCACCTGGAATACAGAAATAACTAATTAATAAAAACAAAATAAAAGAAAATGCAGGAACCATTCTAGTTTACATTTGAGAAGATGTCGTTCAGTCTTTCAAATAAAGTGGTCTACTTACTATAATTAAACACAATTTTTGTAATAGGAGATATCACATAAATTATCAAAAGAAAGTGTAACTCCAGATTCAATAATGGAATTATCTAAATCACAATGCAAAGTAAAAAGAAAGATATGTGAAGTCAACATAGAGAGGAAGCAAATTTCAATGAAATATTAATGTCAACAAGGTCAGAGGAATACCTGCAAGCGGGTCTTAATAGTATCCAATGGAGTTGTGATGCAGGAAGCTGTAGCACCTGCGATGAATCCTCCGGCAGCTTGCACTGACACTATTGTCCATGTGCTAGGAGCAAATTCCTTCAGGTCTGTGCCATCGCCTAACAGCCTACAAAAATGATACTACATGCCTAGTCAGAGATGAATCAAGAACGCATCAAATGGCAGAAATTCTGCCACACGAAAAAATCATAATGGTGAAAAATACATCGCCTTTGGAAGCCTACATTTGATCTAAGACTAAGTGTGTGTTAGGCAATGATTACTTTTACACTCTAAAAGCACATTCAACTCTTTTCCATAAAGGAAATTTAACCCGGCCATAAACAAAAGAGAGAAGATAACAACAAAAGCAGTCACAACTAACCTCCAGATAACACGTTGGCTTGAACCGTAACTAGCCCACCATACTGCACTGGAAGGAGAGTAAGTCATGACGGACAGACCGAATCCTCTGTATAACCCTCGGATTCCATCAGACTTTATAACCTTCCGAGCAACATCTAGACCCCCATTGTAGTGTGCATGGCCTGAGTATCCTTGTACCATCAACTTTTGACTAATCTGCGCATAATTCATGACAAGGAAAACTTACATTTTAGAGGGGGGACAATTTCAGCGAACCAGGTGAGGGCTGCGGTATATAATTTTGCTTATAGATTAAAATAACACAACAAATTAAGCTAGAGAGAAAAATCCTCATGTAAGAATCTGAACTACTGACCACATCAATTGGAACAAAAACACCTTGAGCAAACATAGATGCGGTCATTCCAGCAACTCCATTTGCTATAGCGGCTTGTGTAGGTTCAGAAAACTTAAACGGTTCAACCATGCGGAAAGCAGCCACTTTCGTAGTTTCTAGGGCAGTTAGAAATATCACCCTCGCAGGAATCGCACCAGTGATGACTGTTCCAAACCCTCGATAGAGCCCAGGGACTCCATCGGTTTTCAGTATGCCTCTGATAACTGAAAAGGCATTTCTGTCTACAGTGTCCTTTGAAGCAACCTGAAGCCTAGTTTTTACAACAGAGACAGGGTACAACGCGACTGTAACTCCAGTGAAAATTCCAGCTCCTACAACGTAAAATTTAGTTTTGTCGAGTCTGCATCAACAGAAGAAGCTAATAAGCATGAAAGAATTACAAACAAAAGAAGTGACAGCAGGAAAAAGAAACTATTTCCAAATCTCTGATGACAACAAAATACCAATCATGATAACTCAAAAGAGCAGTAGGAAAGCAAGATCATCTTACAAGGATTGTGCTCAAGATTTTCACTAAGAAATTTATCCGATTCAAAATTCTTAATTATTAACTGAATGAGGTTTCATCAGCAAACAAAGGCATAAAAATTTGATGAAACGACACAATTTATTGCACAAAAATGCAGTCTGTTAAGCAGTTTAAAGGAAAGCCGAGAATTGTAAGGAAAACATTACCACAAGGACATTCATCTAAAACCCTATCCTCATCAGTAATTACTTAAACAACAATAATATCCATAAAGAATTCTTTGAACTAAAACAAACAATAAAAAATGTAATCTTAGAGCAAAATGATTCAATCATTTGAACAGCTCAATAAAAATCAAATCTTGATTCTAAATTTCCAATCCTTAACCCATTGCACACACAAATAAGAAGACTGGAATCAACCAAACTAAACCCTAAACTTGATAGCAAAATCAACAAAAAAAATCAAAATTTTCAGAAAGGAAGTAATTCTTTTCATTCAAAACAAGAACCAAAATCTTCCGAACAAACTAAAGGCTTGTATCTGGATAAATGAAGCTAGATCAAGCAATTAATTACAATAAATAAAAAGCGTTGAAACAGAACAGAATCGGATCAAATGGAAGAAATAAAGTTGAAATAATAATTAAAGAGATTAAGGAATAAAGAAACGTACTTGTCCCAATTAATCTCCATCTGGCCAAACGTCTGCATTCGCGAACTCGAAGCAGCCATTCTAAAATCAAACGAAAACAATTCCAAAAAGCAAAACAAAAATCCTTTGAAATTAAAGAATTATTTAAAGAGTTAAAAAATGTACAATTAAATTAACCACTTTTTTCTCTGACAATTAATGTGAATTTTTGGTCAAATTTCAAAGGAGATCCCTATCTATTTATGTATTGCAGATTTAATACCTGCTATATATTTTGAGCATGTGTTATCCGATTTTTTAAAAGAAAAAATATTTTATACACCGGCAATGAAAAAACAATATAACATATTCATTAAATTATAATTTTACACTTAATTTAACAATAAAATTATTTTTATATTTGTGAATATGATATTTTTTTTAGAATTGATAATGAAGAAACCATAACGGCTATCGTTTCCTACAATAGGGTGGACCATGTATATTACGGAGAAGCAGCGGCTGTAAGACGGGCGGCGGCACATCGAATATAGCCATCCTGCGGGGAAATCATGTTTAGCAAGGGTATCAACTGCCATGTTTCCTTCACGTGGGAACCAGAAAACTTCCGTCACCCATACCTTGTCACGGAGCTTTGCAATCGCACGAACAAGAGGGATGGAGCTTGAAAGAGCGTTCACATCGGCCAATAAATTGGTCGCTTCCAAAGAATCAAATTGAACCATTAGCGTAGTGAAGCCATTGTCCCAAGCTAGGCGAAAACCAAAAAGCAACGACCAAAGTTCAGCTTGTAAAGGGCAACCAATGCCTATCACCTTGTTGAATCCTAAAATAAGAGATTTATTGATATTTGTATTTAATAAATTTTATTAAAAATTTGAAAACAAATCATATACAAAATATTGATAAATCAAACACAATACATGGCATGTTAACTAACATTAAAGCCTTCGCCTTGCCACCCTAATGGAAAATTTGCAGTTTAAGTCCTTTTAAAATTGTAAAATTATAAGTTAATGTAACGATGAAATTTTATTTTAGTCCCAAAATAATAAAACTTTAATTTATTCCTTTTCAAATTATATATTGATATAAAATAAAATTACATTTTAATCCTCTAAACATATAGTTTAGTTTCAGTCCTCTCAATTTTTTTCTTACTTCGTCCCCATAAAGATATATGTGCAATATCCATATGATAAGATCAATTTTGATTTTGCTCTTACAACATAAAGAACACTTATTTTAGGAATAAAACAAAAAATGAAATACTTTAGTAATTAATCGTATAATTTACTCTCAATATAATTATCCCGCCAGAAAAACAAATTGAGAGAAACTTCAACGAATTATTAGTGTACTTTTACCGCACAACTTGTTTCTCTCCCAATCTCTTTACAAGAAATGTAAGCATACATTGATTTTTTTGGCTGAGAAACTAAAGCTTATCTTGTAATCTTTGAAGTGTTTGAGTTAGAGCCAAGAAAACTAACATTAATTTCAGATTGTTGCTTAGACTCGCCTGAGTTTTTGGCTACTTTAGAAGGAATTATTATCAATATTTTTATGTTTGATATTTTCCGAGATAAGTTCTGTATTTTGAACTCGTTTTTGTCTGCGAATTATAAGGAATTAATGGTGATCGAGCACTATAAATCATACATTTCTTGAAATAGAGCAAACCTCTAGTAGACACCCTAATGACGAATTTAGTTAATTTCCAATATATGGCGTCAGAAATGAATGGGTATCATATGAATGTTACTGCAGAAGAATGGCAAACCATTGAAAGTTTGATCGAGCCGTACGATTCAAATGAGAGCATACTGTTACGAACTTATATTTTTTCGAGCTTATTCGTGCGACGTTATGTAACGCCCCGGTTTTGGGCTCGGAAGTTTTGGGTGTTGACCGGTTCGGTCAAAGTGCTGATCGAATATATAAGAGTGAATTTAGGAAAGCCTAGTTCGGGTTGCATTAAAAATATGGAAAAATGTTCTAAAATCATCTTTTAATATATATAAGTGAACTGTGAAATCAATTTTGGAAAATGAGGTTCGGAAGGTTGACATTTTGGCTAGTGACCAAAATGTAATTTTTTGAAAGTTGCGGGACAGTTTTATAAAGGATTGAAACTTTGAATCTTTAAGGAGCTATTATTCCAAAAAGGATTTCTCCAGATTTTTCTAAGATATTTTATGACTCAAATCTGATTTTAAAGATTTAGAAAAGGAGGGAAAATCATTTGTAACTAAATTTCCAACTAATTTTCCATTTTCTCTCAAATTCTCTTTTCTCTCATTTTCTCTCTACCCAAACAAGATTCTCCAGATTTCTTTCTCTGATTTTGACATCTACATCTCTCATTTCAACTCTCATTTGATTCCTAATCATCTCATCATCAAAACCTCTCAATTTGCAAATTGTTTCATCAAGCATTTTGGCTCTAAAATGGAGAAATTCAAGTTTGGAGGTAAGAACGTCCTTCTCCTCTAAACTATCAGTTCTTTACTGAAATTCCTAAGTTCTCAATCCTTGATTTATGTTTTATTAAAGGCTTTTCAATTGAGATCTTGATTTTTGGCTAAAATGCAAGATTTGGTGATTTTGGTGAAAATTTCGTGTGATCTGTTTAAGCAGGGTTTTGAGGTGTTAAATTGATGTTAAATGAATGCTAAAATGATTAGAAGTTGAGGTTTAATCAATGCAATCCCGGATAGGTTGAATTTCCTAAGTTTGGCTTGAGTTTTTGGTTGTTTTTGGAGTGTTTTTGGTGATCTGTTATACCTGGAGGTATAAGGACGTGGTTGTGATCATTTTGCATGTTATTTGATGTATAAAAATGGTTAGAAGTGATGGATCTTGGCTGGGTTAAGTTTTGGAAGTGTTTGGAGATGATTTCGGTTGTGTTTGGTAGCCAAATTGTTAGATTTGTGATGAGCAGCGAGTTGTGTTGATGTTGCTGGTGTTTTAATGCATAAGGATGCATTAATGTTCTGTTTTTGTGTGCTTGAAACAGGGGAGGTTGATCCTTGAGCCTTGGAGGTGTTTTCGGAAGGTTTCGAAAGCTTGGAAGGCTTGTTGGCTAGCTTGTTTGGTAATCGGTGAGTGAAGTTGGGATTTCAGCTTTTGAAACAAGGTTTGAAGGTTTTTGGGAGCTTAGTTTAAGTCTAAACAACTTTGCTAAGCTCAAGAGTAAGTGAAGGGGTTTTTGCCTTTGAATTGTGTGTGATTTGGTTTTAAAATCAAAAGTGGGTGATGATTGATATGCATGTGATTTGCATGGTTAAATTCTGTTTTGTAAGCATGTTTTAGCATGGTTTAATGCTGGTTTTGAAAGTCAATTGAAAAGGATGCTCAAGGTAAGAGATCCTTGGTTTAGTGCATTGAAAATGGGGTTTTGATGCATAGTGTTGCATGTTGTTCATTGGCTTTGTATTATGCTTAAAAACAGTGAGTTGATGATGATCAATGATGATAATTGTGCCTTTTGCATATTGTGTATGCATGTGAATCATTGGGCTAATGATGTGATGGTTGTGCATTATGTGTATGCATGTGAATCATTGAGCTAATGATGTGATGGCCTTGCATTATGTTTATGCATGTGGAACATTGGATATTGTGGTAAGATGGTTATATTGGCAAGAGTTGTAAGTGGTTCTTGGTTCGTTGATCGGATATAATTAGCCGGCTATAGGATTGGGTGCACCGTGAATAAAGTCGCCTTGATGGTGGGGTGGTCAAGTGTGGACCGGGTAAACTCCCCTCAAGTATTCCTAACGAGATGAGGTCAGTGGAGGGTGTGCCCACGGGAGGACCTCGGTTGCTTAAGGTCGTAGTGGAGGTTGTTGCCCACGGTAGACCTTGGTTGAGTAAAGGTTATAAGGTGGTTAAAAGTCCTTATGTGAGAACCTTGTACTTGTTAAGATCACAATGGCAATGGTTAAGTCCATGTGTGGATCTTGTGTGTGATGTCCCGGATCTCGTTAGATGATGTCTACAACTACCAATCGGTTATGCAAAGGTTGTATGGTGGTTGAAAGTCCATACGGGAAGACCTTGTGCATGTCAAGGGTGTATGGCGGTTAAAAGTCCATACATGGTAACCTTGAGGAAAAGCTAAGGTTGTATGGTGTTTAAAAGTCCATACATGGGAACCTTAGGTTGTTAAGGTCAAATGGAGGTTGTTGCCCATTTGGAAGACCTTGGATTGGGTAGTGTGTAGGAAGCGTTGGGACACGCTTGTAATCCGCGTATCCGATCGAGTTGAAAAGTTGGAAAGTGATTATGGTTGATCTCTTGGAAGCCAATATAATGTTCTTGATCATGTTGAGCATGGGATTGCTTGAAATGATGCATGGTTGCATGTGAAGCATGAGATGCTTGAATTGATGCATGTTTGCATGAGAAGCATGAGATGCTTGGTAAGATGCATTGTTGCATGAGATGTGTATGATGCTAGTGAAAGCATGTTACTTGTATGTTGAACAAGTGTTGGTTATCATTTGATAAATGATGCATGAGAGCATGGATCACCTATGTTGCATTGGAGTCATGTATGACTTGTTGTTAAAGGCATGTGATGATGATGTTATGATATTATGTTGCCTTGGTTAAATGCATGTGAAAGGATATTTGAATTATGGTTTTAATGGTTTCTTACTTGTTATGGCTTTCAAGTTATGAAAGGTATGTTGTGAAATGGAAGTGTTTTTCCATGGTTTGGTTTAAGCTTTGCATATGGTGTTTATGCATGCTTTGAGCTTGATGTTGAAAGAGTTTTCAAACATGGTTTTGGAAAGCAAATCGGGTTTGTTTTAAGGTGTTTTAAAGACCCGCTGCATTGGTGGTGTTTTGGTTTTGAGCATTCCTCACTAAGCATTATGTGCTTACGCTCCTTTTTGTCCATCAATGCAGATTCTTGAGGTTTGGGCAGCAAGGAGCAAGGGATTCAAGGTGGACTCCAATGGAGATGTATGTCTCGGTGAATAGCTATAGTTAATAAGGGCAATGGGGTAGAATCTCTCGGATTATTGTTGTTTTTGTGATCGTATATGTTGATCATGAATGTTAAGTGTTGTTGTTAATGTTGTTGAACATGAATTGGCTTAATTGAGGTTGCTTTGGTAGTTTATGTTTAAATGGATAGCTTGAGTAGGAAGCATGTCAATGAATTTGGGGCTTTCCATATGTGTTGGTTATATGTTGAATTGATGATGCATTTATGGTCTCTGCATGTTGTTTATCTTTGAGGAATGATTTGGTGATGTTAATTTGATGTTTGAAGCATGTTTGATGTTGTTTTCGAGTTTTTTTCAGGCAGGGGTATCGATACTCGGGCTTGGGTATCGATACACCTGAACCAAATATGCAAGTTTCAGGCCAGGGGTATCGATACTGATGAACAAGTATTGATACCTTATGAGTGGAGTATCGATACTGGGGGAAGGGTATCGATACCCTTGCTAGATTTTGGTTACTGCCTTCCCCGAGTATCGATACGACACGTGGCGTATCGATACCGAACCGTTAAAATCAGTTAAAAGTATCTTTTATGTTTTGAAATGTTTGCGTTTTGGTCCTGAATCTTGTTTGTGCAATTGTGTGAGTTCGGGATGTCCGTTTGAGCTGAAATTTGGCAGGGAAGTATGAAACATGACTAATTTTAAGTTGGTAACTTGAAATCTGGTTAAGTCCTTAAAATTTTCAGAAATTACAATTTGGTCCCTAAAGTTGTAATTTGTTCAATTGGGTCCCTGTTTGATCTCTGATGTTTGTGATCTTTGAGCATGGTGTTTGTGTGATCACATCTAAGGTTAATGTGCATCTAGACAAGATTAAAAAGAAAAAAAAAGGGTCGTTAATCAAGGTTGACTTTCGGGTTGACTTTGGTTTTCCCCGTGTAATCTTCGTAGTTCGGGTCAACCGTCTAGGCCGGGCTACGGGGGTTACATTTGGTGGTATCAGAGCTGAGTTGCGAAGGTTGGGGAAAATGGTAAGTTGTTGTGGTAAGTGTGTTTGATGTTTACCTTGTTGTATGGTTGAAAGCTGGTTGAAGCATGTGTTTCTGAGTATGTTGTTGATGTTTTTGAGCATGTTGCTGATGTATGCAAGCATGTTTTGTGGTTATGAATCTTGGTTGAGTTCATGTGGATATGTGCTGATGCTATGAGCTGATGCTATGCATGATGAATGTGTTTTGAGCATGTTATGTTGCCAATGTGCTGGTGCTATTGGATGTTGTTTGGTGTAAGCATGATCAAGGTATGTTGTTGATATGCTTGATGTTGTGATATCCATGTTGTGTTGACTGTTATGTCATGTAAAGGGGAGGATTCGGGATACCCATTGCCTTATTAATATAGCTATTGTGTTATTTTGGAGTTGGAGTTTGAATCCTTGCTTAATGCTGGTCTAACAGGTTTTGTTTGTTTGTTGTGATTGTATGTTGTTTGTTGTTAGTGGTATGGCAAAGATGATGAAAGAATGGAGGATGAGTGAAATGGTTGCTGCCTTGGGGCAGGTTGTTAAGTCAAGGGATTCACCCTTTTGTAGAGGTGTTTTGTCTCAGTCTTCTGTGACTGAAGTTGAGATGGTAAGGCAAGGGAGAGAAGCTGGTTCCGGGATGGAAAGTTCTTTATCTGTTGTTCAGGAGGTGTTGGGAACATCTCAGGCTGCGGTTGAGGTAAAGTCAGTGGATGCGCTGGCTAAATGTGTGGGTTTGCCGAAGCAGCATTTGCTTGATTTGGGTGCTGTAGAGTACCATGGTTCTTCCCCGGAGATGTTTGAGGCCTGGTTGGCCAATATAGTTCTGATTTTGGATCAGGAAGGCTGTGATTATGCCTGTAAGCTGGGGAGTGTTGTTTCTCTGATGCTGGAGGATGCTTGTTCTTGGTGGACATCTGTGGCTGTGGCGTCACATATCCTTGATAGTGATTGGGATTTCTTCGTATCTGCTTTCTATGAAAGGTATCTTGGGAGGGAATTTCCAAGGGTTGAACAAGGTGTGGGTAGTGCTGCTGGTGAGCAAGTGTTGCCTGAGCAGGGAGTGGAAGCTCAGCCATCTGTGTGTGACCGTTGTGAAAGGCAACATGTTGGAAATTGTTGGGGCGCGGGTGTTTGTTGGAATTGTGGTTCTAAGTTGCATGTTAAGCGTGATTGTCCTCTTGGAGTGAAGTCAGCTTTGGTGTTGGCTAAAGGATCTTTGAAAGGTCGTGGGCGCGGCCGAAGCGAAGTTCAGAAATGGCAGAAAAAAGCCGAAGGTTGTGAAGAGTTTAGGGAATGAAGTTTGCTGGAAATGTGGGTCTGCTGGACACTTGAAGCGTGATTGTTCGATGTTGGCTCGGAATAGCCAAGGTTCCTTATTGCAAGGAGTTGGTGGTGACCCTGGTGTGTTAGCTGGTGCTACAGGGGTGCGACAGAAGGATGTTGGTTCCGCAAGGAAGAGAGCTCGTTCGATGAAGCTTCAGGGTGGTGTTGTGCTTTCAGGTAACCTTGTTAAGTGATCTTTGCTTTAGTTGCTTAGTTTGGTTTCTGTTGGTTTTTCCTTGCGTGGTAAGTCTAGTCTTGTTGCTAGCATGTTTGGGGTAATGATAGTTGTGGTTTGGTGATATCTTTGGTGTGAAGAAGGCTTTAGTGAATATCTTGTGGTTAATGGTTGTTGGTATGATGGAGTTAGATAAGTTAAAGGTGAGTAAGGGGTTGTTCTTAGACAGATTTTGAGGATTTCATTGGAGGGTGTGAACTGGCATTCATGCACAGTTTAAAATCATTGTTATATACTATATTATATATGTTGGTCCATGCATACATGTGGCATGACATTAGAGGTTTTGCATACATGTACATCAGGCATTGATAGGGCATGTAGGTGATCATGCATACGATGTTCACATCGCTAATAACTAATCGAATCTGTTAGTGTTGTGGTTGGATTAAGTGGAATGATGGGTTTGTAGAGGTTGTTTGGTGCTGAGTGAGAGTGGAATGGCTTGTTGGTAGAAGGATAGTGTTTGATGCTCTGAGAGTTTAGTGGTTTGGTGGTGAAGGGTATCTGTTTGAGGTAGTATCGGTTAAGTGGTTTGTTTGGCTAAAAGGAAGTGGTAGTTCCTTGGTGCTAAGTGAAGTTGCAGTTTGAGGTTGTGTTTCCCAAGTGCTGAGGTAGTTTAGCTTTTAAGTTGTTGTGAAAGGGTTGTGTTTGTTCTTGGCAACCTTTGAAGAGTTTTGAAGCTGTTGTGTGTGTTTTGGTTCAGTAATGTTTTGGTAGTGCAAGTGTTCTGGTTGAGTTGTAGTGAAAGGGCTGTGAAAGATCGAAGGTTTTCGCTGGTTGTTTGGGTTCTTGTGAGAAGTGGTTGGCTAGTTGTGGTTAAGAAAGTTCTGTTTGAAGTCTGTTGATGGTATGTGGAATGGATGAAGGTTTCAAGTTGGGTTTGAGATGTAAATTTTGGTATTTGGGTGAATAGTGCTGGTGAGCTGTTATGGTAATGTCTTTGGCGGATGTGAAGGATTGTCAGCTTCGTTGAAGAGCTTGAGTAAACAGTTGGTGTTTAAGGATTTCTGCTTGTTGGGAAAATTTTTGGAAGAGGTTTGGGAGTTCGCAAGAGTTTTAGAGGCTGAGAGGTTGTCTAGTGGTTGAGTTGGTTTGGTTGTTGTCTTTGCGTAGACAAGTCTTGGAGGTTGTGTGTTACAGTGTTGTTTGTTGTAAGAGCTGAAGTTCTTCAGGTTGATGTTGGGATTGTGTATAATCCGGTTGTGTGAAAGGTTGAGTCGTGGTTACCTTTGAGAGTTTGGTTTTGTGAACGGTATGTGGTGGAGGTTTGTGTGAAAAGTGATCAGTGGTGTTGGTTGAAGCTTTTGTGTTGTCTTGTGTGTTGCTTTGAGAAGGTTGTGGTTCTCTTTCGCTGGTTGAAATTTCGAGGACGAAATTTCCTAAGGGGGGGAGAGTTGTAACGCCCCGGTTTTGGGCTCGGAAGTTTTGGGTGTTGACCGGTTCGGTCAAAGTGCTGATCGAATATATAAGAGTGAATTTAGGAAAGCCTAGTTCGGGTTGCATTAAAAATATGGAAAAATGTTCTAAAATCATCTTTTAATATATATAAGTGAACTGTGAAATCAATTTTGGAAAATGAGGTTCGGAAGGTTGACATTTTGGCTAGTGACCAAAATGTAATTTTTTGAAAGTTGCGGGACAGTTTTATAAAGGATTGAAACTTTGAATCTTTAAGGAGCTATTATTCCAAAAAGGATTTCTCCAGATTTTTCTAAGATATTTTATGACTCAAATCTGATTTTAAAGATTTAGAAAAGGAGGGAAAATCATTTGTAACTAAATTTCCAACTAATTTTCCATTTTCTCTCAAATTCTCTTTTCTCTCATTTTCTCTCTACCCAAACAAGATTCTCCAGATTTCTTTCTCTGATTTTGACATCTACATCTCTCATTTCAACTCTCATTTGATTCCTAATCATCTCATCATCAAAACCTCTCAATTTGCAAATTGTTTCATCAAGCATTTTGGCTCTAAAATGGAGAAATTCAAGTTTGGAGGTAAGAACGTCCTTCTCCTCTAAACTATCAGTTCTTTACTGAAATTCCTAAGTTCTCAATCCTTGATTTATGTTTTATTAAAGGCTTTTCAATTGAGATCTTGATTTTTGGCTAAAATGCAAGATTTGGTGATTTTGGTGAAAATTTCGTGTGATCTGTTTAAGCAGGGTTTTGAGGTGTTAAATTGATGTTAAATGAATGCTAAAATGATTAGAAGTTGAGGTTTAATCAATGCAATCCCGGATAGGTTGAATTTCCTAAGTTTGGCTTGAGTTTTTGGTTGTTTTTGGAGTGTTTTTGGTGATCTGTTATACCTGGAGGTATAAGGACGTGGTTGTGATCATTTTGCATGTTATTTGATGTATAAAAATGGTTAGAAGTGATGGATCTTGGCTGGGTTAAGTTTTGGAAGTGTTTGGAGATGATTTCGGTTGTGTTTGGTAGCCAAATTGTTAGATTTGTGATGAGCAGCGAGTTGTGTTGATGTTGCTGGTGTTTTAATGCATAAGGATGCATTAATGTTCTGTTTTTGTGTGCTTGAAACAGGGGAGGTTGATCCTTGAGCCTTGGAGGTGTTTTCGGAAGGTTTCGGAAGCTTGGAAGGCTTGTTGGCTAGCTTGTTTGGTAATCGGTGAGTGAAGTTGGGATTTCAGCTTTTGAAACAAGGTTTGAAGGTTTTTGGGAGCTTAGTTTAAGTCTAAACAACTTTGCTAAGCTCAAGAGTAAGTGAAGGGGTTTTTGCCTTTGAATTGTGTGTGATTTGGTTTTAAAATCAAAAGTGGGTGATGATTGATATGCATGTGATTTGCATGGTTAAATTCTGTTTTGTAAGCATGGTTTAGCATGGTTTAATGCTGGTTTTGAAAGTCAATTGAAAAGGATGCTCAAGGTAAGAGATCCTTGGTTTAGTGCATTGAAAATGGGGTTTTGATGCATAGTGTTGCATGTTGTTCATTGGCTTTGTATTATGCTTAAAAACAGTGAGTTGATGATGATTAATGATGATAATTGTGCCTTTTGCATATTGTGTATGCATGTGAATCATTGGGCTAATGATGTGATGGTTTTGCATTATGTGTATGCATGTGAATCATTGAGCTAATGATGTGATGGCCTTGCATTATGTTTATGCATGTGGAACATTGGATATTGTGGTAAGATGGTTATATTGGCAAGAGTTGTAAGTGGTTCTTGGTTCGTTGATCGGATATAATTAGCCGGCTATAGGATTGGGTGCACCGTGAATAAAGTCGCCTTGATGGTGGGGTGGTCAAGTGTGGACCGGGTAAACTCCCCTCAAGTATTCCTAACGAGATGAGGTCAGTGGAGGGTGTGCCCACGGGAGGACCTCGGTTGCTTAAGGTCGTAGTGGAGGTTGTTGCCCACGGTAGACCTTGGTTGAGTAAAGGTTATAAGGTGGTTAAAAGTCCTTATGTGAGAACCTTGTACTTGTTAAGATCACAATGGCAATGGTTAAGTCCATGTGTGGATCTTGTGTGTGATGTCCCGGATCTCGTTAGATGATGTCTACAACTACCAATCGGTTATGCAAAGGTTGTATGGTGGTTGAAAGTCCATACGGGAAGACCTTGTGCATGTCAAGGGTGTATGGCGGTTGAAAGTCCATACAAGGTAACCTTGAGGAAAAGCTAAGGTTGTATGGTGTTTAAAAGTCCATACATGGGAACCTTAGGTTGTTAAGGTCAAATGGAGGTTGTTGCCCATTTGGAAGACCTTGGATTGGGTAGTGTGTAGGAAGCGTTGGGACACGCTTGTAATCCGCGTATCCGATCGAGTTGAAAAGTTGGAAAGTGATTATGGTTGATCTCTTGGAAGCCAATATAATGTTCTTGATCATGTTGAGCATGGGATTGCTTGAAATGATGCATGGTTGCATGTGAAGCATGAGATGCTTGAATTGATGCATGTTTGCATGAGAAGCATGAGATGCTTGGTAAGATGCATTGTTGCATGAGATGTGTATGATGCTAGTGAAAGCATGTTACTTGTATGTTGAACAAGTGTTGGTTATCATTTGATAAATGATGCATGAGAGCATGGATCACCTATGTTGCATTGGAGTCATGTATGACTTGTTGTTAAAGGCATGTGATGATGATGTTATGATATTATGTTGCCTTGGTTAAATGCATGTGAAAGGATATTTGAATTATGGTTTTAATGGTTTCTTACTTGTTATGGCTTTCAAGTTATGAAAGGTATGTTGTGAAATGGAAGTGTTTTTCCATGGTTTGGTTTAAGCTTTGCATATGGTGTTTATGCATGCTTTGAGCTTGATGTTGAAAGAGTTTTCAAACATGGTTTTGGAAAGCAAATCGGGTTTGTTTTAAGGTGTTTTAAAGACCCGCTGCATTGGTGGTGTTTTGGTTTTGAGCATTCCTCACTAAGCATTATGTGCTTACGCTCCTTTTTGTCCATCAATGCAGATTCTTGAGGTTTGGGCAGCAAGGAGCAAGGGATTCAAGGTGGACTCCAATGGAGATGTATGTCTCGGTGAATAGCTATAGTTAATAAGGGCAATGGGGTAGAATCTCTCGGATTATTGTTGTTTTTGTGATCGTATATGTTGATCATGAATGTTAAGTGTTGTTGTTAATGTTGTTGAACATGAATTGGCTTAATTGAGGTTGCTTTGGTAGTTTATGTTTAAATGGATAGCTTGAGTAGGAAGCATGCCAATGAATTTGGGGCTTTCCATATGTGTTGGTTATATGTTGAATTGATGATGCATTTATGGTCTCTGCATGTTGTTTATCTTTGAGGAATGATTTGGTGATGTTAATTTGATGTTTGAAGCATGTTTGATGTTGTTTTCGAGTTTTTTTCAGGCAGGGGTATCGATACTCGGGCTTGGGTATCGATACACCTGAACCAAATATGCAAGTTTCAGGCCAGGGGTATCGATACTGATGAACAAGTATTGATACCTTATGAGTGGAGTATCGATACTGGGGGAAGGGTATCGATACCCTTGCTAGATTTTGGTTACTGCCTTCCCCGAGTATCGATACGACACGTGGCGTATCGATACCGAACCGTTAAAATCAGTTAAAAGTATCTTTTATGTTTTGAAATGTTTGCGTTTTGGTCCTGAATCTTGTTTGTGCAATTGTGTGAGTTCGGGATGTCCGTTTGAGCTGAAATTTGGCAGGGAAGTATGAAACATGACTAATTTTAAGTTGGTAACTTGAAATCTGGTTAAGTCCTTAAAATTTTCAGAAATTACAATTTGGTCCCTAAAGTTGTAATTTGTTCAATTGGGTCCCTGTTTGATCTCTGATGTTTGTGATCTTTGAGCATGGTGTTTGTGTGATCACATCTAAGGTTAATGTGCATCTAGACAAGATTAAAAAGAAAAAAAAAGGGTCGTTAATCAAGGTTGACTTTCGGGTTGACTTTGGTTTTCCCCGTGTAATCTTCGTAGTTCGGGTCAACCGTCTAGGCCGGGCTACGGGGGTTACACGTTAGCACTACCCACTGAGTGCTATCAAGCCTTATCCTCATATAAACGCTATGGCTAGAAAGAACTTAATAAAAGAAGCTTGTATTAAGCTTAGAGAACTTACGAGACTTGGAATACTTTGATAGATTTTGGGATTGTTTATAAATGAGTGAGGGTGGTTCTATTTATGGGACTCCCACCTCCTTGGAGGATTATTTTAGATAATCTTAGATATATACAAGTCCTAGAGTATTCTAGAATACTCTATAAGAGTCTACATATGTCTCTAAATATCCATAATGTTCTAAAGAGTTTCAGAGATTTCTAGAGTAGTCATGATCCTTTCAGGGTCTTCTAGGATTTTCTATAACATTTTAGAATCTTCTAGAGTCTTTTAGAATTTTCTAAAGCGTTCTAGGTGTGTCTGGACCTTTAGAGAATATCCCTGAACATTCTAGAACATGGTAGTACCCTAAAGATGGGTGTAGACCATTTTAGGCCGACCCAGAAGCTTCTTTGGCGCAAGCTTGCTTCAGAACGCTTGAAAATACTTATTTTGCCTCGATTATCTTGAAAAATGATGGTGAGTCGTAACAATACAAAACCAAATTTCTCTCCTTTCTGATGAAATAGCAATGAAGACCAATATAATGGAGAGGTATTTCTTCCTGCTCGCCTATCGGTTTGCACTGAGGATGAAGGTAGAAAACCCAAAGTCAAAACTGCAAGCTTGCATCTTTGATTTGGTGATCTGGTCCCATTTAAGTAGTCTAAGGTATGATATATTTGGAGTTACTTAGGGATATTTAAGTCTGTTTACTAATTTAGTTTTTAAAACTTGATTGAGATAAAACAATTGCTAACTTTTGGAAATCCTATGTGTGCTTCTATTTAGGTGTTGTTACAGTCATTGTTGTAACTTACCGATTGTGTTGGTGCAGTAAAAAAATCCTTGTTATACATATTATGCCAAAATGATGTTCCCTTATAGTTGAAACATGCCAATCAATGTATTATTTTCTGTGTTATTACATTTCGATTTTATTGCGAGAACGCCGAGTTTTAAATAAGTTAATAACATTTCGTTGGCCGTGTATACTTAGGTCCAATTATTGTAAAAGTGATCTTGCATCACGACTTTGTATTGTTAGAGTTATCTAGATTTTAATGTGTGATAATAAAGGCGAATTGTGGTGTTCTGATAATGCTGATGCCTAAGAAAAAAGTTACAATAATTTGTGTCATTTAACATGAAAAATGATATGTCCTGGATCAACAACTATTATGCATAATATGTGTTGTTTTGGCCTCTTAAGCAGGGTTTATTGTCTCCTTATTAAAAACATTATAAAAATCATCAAATTATCCCGATGAGGCGATGGCTTTTCAAGCCTTACTTTTTTTTTTTATTAAAAGCATACCAAGTCATTATCTTTTCTTCAAACCTCCCCCCCCCCCCCCCCCCCCCTATAATTATGCATTGACTCTTTAGTATTTTTTTATTCATCTGTCTTACTCTAAAATAATTCAAATAATTAAACACTCATGTTTGCATATTCTATCAATTTCATATTAGTTCTAAATAATTCAGAAAATTTAACTCTTATATTTGCAAATTCTATTGTTTTGATTATAATTCTAAACAATTCAACAACTTTATCTTTCACACTTGTAAATTCTATCGATTTGGTCATAATTCTAATATTTCATTCAATTTGGCCGTCCACATCTACACATTACAAATTCTATCAATTTTATTATGATCCTAAAAATTTTAAAAATATTTTATTAAAAGTTACTAAAATATTGATAATTTTAATAATAGATCTGGTGCAAAAAAAGATACTAGGCATCTTAAATATTCAAAATTTATCCTCCCTCCCTCTTAACATATAATTTACTTTCAGTCCCTCAAAAAAAAATCCCAACTTCATCCCCATAAAGCTATATGTGCAATATTCATGCGATAAAAAACCATTTTGATTTTGGCTCTTACTACATAGAGAACACTCATTTCAATGGAAACATTTATAGCAAAGAAAAATAAAATGATTATACAAATTAATATTATTATTCTTGTAACTATCTGCTATTAAACGACTAATTCGAATCATGTACAATAATTTTTTTGATAATACCCTCAAATCAACTTATTTCATTCGCAAAGTATTCCGACTAATCCGTATCAGATCATGCATGTTGCAACTTTATGAATACAAAACTTTTCATACTCCATGATTATAATAATCACCAAAGAGTGACTAACAAGAAAACCATTGCAGCAATGGATGTTAAGATGGAGAAAAGGAATTGGTGTGCAGAATTTGGTAGAAAAGGGTAGGTATCAGGTGGAGGTAACATGCATTCATCCCCATTGAAATACACTTTCCTCGGAAACGCCCATCCTTGCTTGAAAGTGAAGGTATCTCTGTCTTTTCGAAGAAGCACCTCGGATTGAACGTTCCCGAGTGGCCCGGCTTCCATCAATAGGTCATTGTAGAACTTCATGCCGTAGAACATCCCTGTGTCGTCTGCATATGCGTAACCGGATAACATGGTTAAGTAGTATTGGATAATATACCGAGGAAAAAAACTTGTTCAAGTACTCACTGATCGATTCATAGGGGACGAGAGGCTTGTAATCGAAGCTGAACACTTGTGTTACGTTGTTAAGATTAGGGTGCTGGACGACGAGGCTCCATACCGTGTAGTTCATCCGGTAGTTGAAGTTGGTGATCGAGACCTTAACGCGCCAGTAGTCCTTGTAGTTGAGTTTTACGTGCCAATGTACCCGAACCGGGCACATATGGTGCGTGCATTGAAGCAATGGGGCATTATCTTTCCGCGGAGTATTTAGTCCTTTCATTTTAAGAACCTTGGAACCTTCCCTGCATCATGATCGGTCGTTGTAACGTTTCGATCCTCATGCTCGATCGAATAAATGAAAATCGAGTTTAAGATATTAGGAATGGAGGCTTACTTGACACAGTTGTTTTTGTTTTGACATCCACATGAACAAGTTGGACAAGGAGTGATGGTTTCGTTGTAGAAAGACGAGAACGAAACGCAGCAATTCGGGTTTTTTCGAGCTAGAAACTGTGAATAAGTGCAGGTTACATTCCATGTCACTGCATAATGCATATACATACAACATTAGACATGATCAGTCACTTTAAATTAGGATCATATTCATGTGATCCGAACGAAAAGAACTTACTCAGTGCTTGAGTTTTTCGGCGGCGATCAGGGGTGAGAAAAGTAGTAGAAGGGACAACCTTTGCCGGACCACATGTGTACCCTGGTCCGGGACCGAGTAACGTAAAGTTCTTGGGAAGTTTGACGGTCTTGTTCGTAGTGCCGGCTTGTCCGACACTAACTTGGAAAGCGGATACAGCAGCTTGAGGGTCTTGACCCCATGCCGGAAGCACACCGCCTTTGCAACAATTGGTGAATTGTTGGTTGTAGGGAACACCGGGGAGCAGATCGACAACCGTTGGGGTCTTCTTGCAGCAATGTGGCACATTTCCTTTGAACTTGGAGCAGTCGCCTTGCTCGGTCGTCTGAGCCCCGTTCATCGACCAAATCACTTCTCTCTTAGCCCATGTCCACCCCAAGGTCCAACCGGGACTCATGATGTGTCGATACATTTGGAAATTGTTCATTGTCACGGCAGCCTACAGGGGAAAATTTTATGTTATCGCCAACCGCAACCTCGAACATCATAAACTAACATTACATCGAATCGATGATCGAATTAGCACTTACCACGTAGCCATCGGCCGTCCAAGACACGATATCCCATTTGATCGTTACGTTCCCATTCGGATCCAAGGGATCATATGCATCTACAACCACAAATGCAGGGCCATTAAACAAACAGAAATGAACCAACCAGATTAAACAAAACAAAGGAAAAAAAGCTCCATCATGTTCACCTGCATGAAAAAACAGCACAAAAAGGAACAAAGCCGAGACGACGAATCTCATGATCGATTTATCGAAACTCGGGTTTCGACAGTTGCTGAATGAATCTGCAATGGCTAACTATAAGCAAGAACAAATATATGGGTTGTGTTGCGTGAGTGTTAAGGAAGATAAATAGTGAAATTGCCACATTTTTGAAGGAGGATGGCTTACCAACTGGTTGTTAAGTACTTGTGTGTGTATACATTCTGAGCTTTCCATATCTTAAAGCAACTGCTAGGTCTAAGACTAAGCAGCAAGACTAGTGAATTGTCTGAACACAACATCTCAACTCGTTGAGGCTGAGTGGCCGACTTTGCCAGTTTTTTTCTAACAATATTGAAGTTATTTTATATCCAGAAGCTTGGTTAATTAGTTGTATAGGTAAGAAATAGCATTCCAAATTAATATATGAATTAAAATATAAAGTGGAACATAGAACCAACATGTAAAATATAAAAATGATAAGTAACAAAAAACACACACACACACATAATAACATGTAAAATAGCAGTCTATACACCTTACAAGTAAAGTGATTTAAACTTAAATGAGCATCATTTGTTTTTTCACTTAGACCATATGTTTGGCTCTTACACAACTTTTCTTATTTGAACTATACAATTTAAATTTTAAAATCCTAAACCCTAATCTCCTAAAACTTAATCTAAATCCCTAAAATTAATATACTCATATAAACTAAACTCTAAAATAATAGTGCTAACCATTAACTCTAAAACTTACGCACTAAACTACCATAACCTTAAAATTGATAGACTTATGTAAGCTTTATAACACCTATGTATTGGATTTTTTTTTGATAAATAGGATACTACTAATAACTCTAAAATATTTTTATAGTCAATAAGTTATATTAAAACATGTAGTTAATAAATGAATCAAAAAGTTTAGAAATTATTAAGAATAAATATAATTACTATATTTTTAATAAATAATGTTTTTTTTTATAAATCTTAATTCTAATCTTAATCCTATCTAGCGAGTTTAGAACTTATAACTTAAGAAAATATAATGGAACAAAAATGAACAGTTTAACCAATCGGCCAAATATGTGTTATGAATTACTAACACTGTTTGAATTTATACAATATCATATATATACATATATATATATATATATATATATATATATATATATATATATATATATAAATTTTTAGTGGTAATAAGAAAAGAAGAAATAAGAAATTTGGTGAGTGATTTTACATATTTTAAAGCTTTGAAAGTTGCAAGTAATAATAATGAGTCATCATTAGTGAAAGAAGCAAAATCCATTGCTTCATGTTCATGTTACCTTAGGGCATAAAACACTCGATTTGTACAATATGGTTTTTTTTTTTTTTTTTGAAAGGTGGTCTTTATTGATGAGTAAAGGAAAGATTTCACGGATTCATGCCTCGTTAAAAAACCTCTCTAATCCTAGGTAGAGGAAAAAGAGTGCAATGAATCCGTGATTACACGCATAGTAACGCAGCGACAACACTTATTCGAACATTACATAGCCCTGTTTTGTAACCCCCAAATAATAGTTGCAAATAAAGGCAGTAGGTAACTTGCCTCTGGTTCCTCGATTGCCTGGATCAAAGCAAAGAAACATATTACGAATCCTAATGAAGGCAGTGGTTCTATTTCATGATACACACCACCATCAAATCTGTTTGCATCAGGACCTTCACGCTCACAGCCATCCATCTACTTGATCATGGCTGATCATTCCCCCCCTCACGCCTGGCTTGGTCATGACTACGGATCCACAGCGAGTTCACCTTCCTGTTAACCCCCTTCACAGCGAGTCCATGAGCCATCACATTGCATTCTCTTTTAGCGAAGGAGAAAGAACACTTAATCACTGTGGCCTGCTGTAATACGCTGGAAATACTCGCGGCAAAGACGGCAGGGCATAATGTGGGTTCCTCAACCCACTTAAGTGCAAGTTCACAGTCCGATTCGATGATCACAAGTGTTTCTTTCAGCCAAGGAATGGAGCTAAGTATCTTACATGCTTCGAGAACTGCTGCTATCTCCGCTCCCGTAGGATCCGAGAGCCCTATTGACTTGGAAAAGGTTGCGATGATGATGCCTTCTGCGTTTCTCAGCACCCCGCCAATACCAGCAGCCCCGAATCCTCCCTGCGTGGATGCATCGACGTTAAATTTGAGGCTGCCATCTGGAGGAGGTTTCCAAATCAGCTGCATTGGTCGCCTTGCATTTCCAGTCTCGATTTGACACATTTGAGGGTTGGTCGCAAGATCGTAAACTTGGAAGCGGACCTGAGGCCATTTGGCTTTAATCCACTGCCATAGTCTCACAATTGCCACATCATAGATTTGGTTGGCCGAACACCTTGAGTTGTTGAAGATCATCTCATTCCTGCAACACCACAGAGTCCAAACAAATACAAAGAAAGCCATCGACCATATGGGGATTTTCTTCCTGCTTATCGGCTGACAGTTCCAAATGAGTATAAAATCATTAAAGTTTCTAGGCACAATAATATGATAGCCCCAGTTTCGTACCCACCTCTGCCAAATTTTCCAAACCGTAGGGCAATGACAAAATATGTGATTGGCCGATTCTGCGTAAAGGTTGCAGAATTTGCAATGAGAGTTGGGGGGTATGTTGATGCCTCTTTTAGATAATTCGTCATGTGTCGGCAATCTTCCGATGGCAGCCCTCCACACAAGCAATTCCACCTTTGGTGGAGCTAGTTTGGCCCAGATCATCTCCCATAAGTGGTCTTTATTCAGCCCCTCAGCTTTGATCATCGAGTAAAAATCTTTAGACTTGTATAGTCCTTTCGAAGCACCAACCCATCGCACTCCGTCTATTTCAAGACTCATTTTTGCTGCATTCTTTAGGACCTGCAGAAACTCCTCCCATAGGGGTACCTCCCAATTAAAGAAAGCCCTTCTTAACGGAATGCTCCACTTCCACATGCCGTTTTCCTTAACGCCAAAATCGCAAACTTTCTCCGACTTTATTGTTGACACGGCATATACTCTTGGAAACGCCGCTTTAAGGCTTGATTTTTCGGTCCAATAATCGTCCCAAAAATTGATAAGTTTCCCATCTCCTAGCACAAATCTGATGTTAGCCATAAACGGATCATCGGCATTGCATGCAGGGCCTCTAATGTTTTCCCAAAGCCAAGAAGCCTTAGATGAATTGCATCTCATCGGAAATAACTGATTCTCCGGTAGCCCATATTTTTCAGTGATCACTCTTTTCCATAGGGTCTCGCCCTCGCTGCAAAATCTCCACATCCATTTATTGATTAGTGCCCGGTTCTTTAATTTGACATCAGAGAGGCCGATTCCCCCGTATTCCTTAGGTAGGCATAATGAATTCCATTTTACCCAATGGATGCCTTTGCCACTGTTTTTACCCCATAAAAAATTGGCCATTAAGCTGTTAAGCTTGTTTGCCACTGTTACCGGCATTTTAAAAAGGGACATGTAATAAACCGGCATGCTGCTAAGGACAGCGTTGATCAACGTAACGCGACCTGCCATAGATAGCAAGGACCCTTTCCATCCAGCCAATTTAGCTTGAACCTTCTTTACTACAGGATCCCACATCGAGATTGTGTTGCGGTCACATCCCAGCGGCAACCCCAAATAGTTGGTGGGTAGAAGCTCACAACGGCACTTCATTTCATCTGCCCATCTCACAGTTATGTCATTATCAACATTTATACCATACAAGGTGGTCTTCTTGAGGTTTAGTTGTAGCCCGGATAACACCTCAAATATCCTTAACATTCTAGTGACGCATTTAACATTTTCCATCTTCGATTCTAGGAAGAGAATTAGGTCGTCGGCAAACTGCAAGTGCGATATTGGGAAATTGTTTTTGCCCACTGTTGCTCCCGATAGTATCCCCAAGTTCATCGCTTTAGTTATCATTGAGCTCAAGGCTTCCCCAATCAGATTAAAGAGCAGTGGCGATAGGGGGCAGCCTTGCCGTAGTCCCCTGCTGATCGAAAACCTTCCGGTAGGTGACCCATTTACTAGGACCGATATCGACGCGGTAGAAACGCACAAAGAAATCCATTCTCTCCATTTCGTCCTGAATCCCATTCTCCAAAGCACAAAATATAGAAATCCCCATTCTACAGTGTCATATGCTTTTTTGAAGTCAGCCTTGAATATTATCGCTTGTTTCTTCCTTCTTCTCAACTCATCAATAACTTCATTTGCGATTAAACTGCAGTCTAGGATTTGTTTCCCCGGCGTAAACGCGAATTGGGATTCACCCACCACCTCGTCAATGCACTTAGACAATCTTCGTGATAAGACTCGGGCCAAAATCTTGTACAAGCTGTTGATCAAAGAGATAGGTCTAAAGTCTTCCATCGAGGCTGGGTTTGCTGATTTAGGAATGAGAGCTATATAAGAGTGATTAAGGGACTTGTCCGCGAATTGGCCTTTGTGAAAATCTGCAAAGAACGCCAGCACCTTGTCTTTCAGCGATGGCCAGAAAGTCTTGTAAAAGTCCAGGTTGAACCCATCTGGTCCCGGAGCTCTATTGCCATCCGCCGATATAATGGCTTCCCATATTTCATTGCTAGTAAAACTTGCTTCCAGGGCCTCGGCTGACGGTCTTTTTAGTTTTTTTAGGACACATCCAATTTCATTGAAAGACATGGCAGTTCCAGTGTTAAAATGCCTCTTGAAATGTTCTTCAATGTGCTTCTCAATTTGGTACTGCTCGGTAACTTTTTTGCCATCAACATCCAGCGAACTTAGATGATTTTTGCTCCTCCTTATTGTGGCAGTTGTATGGAAAAATTTGGTGTTCGCGTCGCCTTCCCGAAGCCATCGAACTCTCGACTTTTGGGCCCACTCCCTCTCTTCTCTTCTCAATTTTGCCCATAATATGTTTTTCAGAGATTTCAGTTCATTGCTCTTGACTTTATCGTCACCCTTGAGCATAATCTCGTTCTCTAAAGTTTCCATGCGCTTCTCAATGCCTTTTAGCTCCTTGCTTTCTTCTTGATGGAACTTATTGACCCAGTTTTTAGAAACTCCTTTAACAGCTCTCAACATTTCACCCATACCCGAATGCTGGTTATTTGAAATTGTCGACACCACAAGCTTTGTGTAATCTGGTTCTGAAGCCCAGTGCGAGAACCACTTGAAGGTTTTCTTTCTATTAGAGATGTTCTTTGTCTGCAGGAGCACCGCTCTATGATCCGATAACCCTCTTTCAATTGCAGTTTGAGATAATGAAGGAAACCAAGCCAAAACTTCCGCTGTTACCAGAAATCGATCAAGCTTGCTAGCCTCTGATCTTTCCCCTCCCCTGAACCAAGTGAAAACGCTACCTTCCATTGGCAAGTCTATGAGTTCGTTGCGGTTGATAAACTCAGCAAACACATTGCTTGCAGCTTGACTAAATGCTGAGCCCAATTTTTCCTCTGTCGATAATACCACATTGAAGTCCCCACCCAGGATTACCGGCATGAGAAGTGACTCCATTTTTTCCGATAGTCCCTCAAAAAACAGTCTTCTTTCAGTTGGATTATTAGGAGCGTAGCAGTTGATCATCGCGCATTTCTTCTTAGAGTTCCCTAATATCCCCTTCAGAATTATCCATCGGTCACCAACATCTTTGCATTCGACAACAAAATGCTTCTTGTTCCATATTGTCATCAATCCTCCCGCTGCGCCTTTTGAAGGTGCGAATTCTATTTCAGAGTCCATATTTCCCAGAATTCTCCTTGACAGCATTGGTTTCAACTGTTGGATCTTTGTTTCCTGTAAGAAAACTGCCCAAGCTCTGCGTTCACGCAACACCCTCGACACCGACCGTATTTTCTCCAACCTTCCCAACCCCCTCACATTCCAGGTAATTACAGAACAACACATAACCGAATCAGACATAGACAACCACTATATTGAAAACGGATATCAGAGAAACCAGCGCAGCCATTTACTGACCTGCCCTCCGAATTATTTCTTCAAATCGTTCCAGCACCTGCTCTCTGTTAGCAGCGAACTCAACGCCTAAGTCGTCGGCAAGGGATAGTGTGGCCGAAGCTTCATCGTTGGCCCTCTCTGAGTTTTGGGGGGAAAGTTCTGACAGAGGCAGTTTGCCCAAAGTGGGGATATTCTGAGAACACGAAACCAACCCCATAAGGTTTCGACGGGTTGGGGTTGGATTCCTCAAGGTTCTAATGTAACTGGGCCGAATGGAAAATAACCCCGTTTTTTTATCAATTATTGGGGCAGGCGGGCCCAAAGATGAGACCGATAAAGAAGAGGCCTCTTTGACCTCAATGTTGACATCGAATAAATGTTCTGAACCGTTATAGTTTTCAGCCTGCCTCGCGTCATTATCCCCCGCCGTCTTTTCCATAACAGATTGAGATCCCAAGATGTTGGCCGCGCCAGGGTTTGTCAGAGGCGATTCGATTCTAGCGTCCTTGGAAAGCTGGTTTCTAGCCGCCATCGCATTAACCACAAGTTGGAAATCATCGACTCTGCAGCTATCCATGTCATCGCAACAGAATTCCTCAGGCGACTCTTCAGTATCGTCGCCGGTGCTCCGGCCAGAAGAACCATTTTCCTGAACCCAGTTTTCCGGTGACCCCGGCCAAACGCCACCGCCATTAACGTTTGGATTGTCTTCATCTATCCAGCAGTGGTCATCATTGTATTCTTCAACAGAAATTTTCAGAAGATAATTAACCCCATTGATAAACGTGTTGACTGTCGGGGGTATGTCCGATAGTAGCCTGACCCCCATTAGAATTCTAGCTCGATCCAATCTGTTCTTCATCAGAGTGTCATCATCAATACGTAATACCGAGCCCCATTTACCAGCCATTGCTCTAAAGACGCCCTCATTCCATGCTGTTATGGGGAAATTTTCAATGTTGATCCAAACTTTAGTCATTCTGCTATTGATAAAATTTTCGATAGTATCAATCTCCCTGAACCAATCTTTCATCAAAGTAAAACGAAGGTCCCAGAATATCTGTATCTGTTCTGTTTCTTCAAACCAAACCAACACATTGTAGCCCGATATTGGACTAACTTTGACCTTGAATCCTTCCGATAGTAAAAATTCTTGAACAATATTGGCGTCGTACATGCCGTTGATCACACCAATCAAGCTTGCTTTTAGCCATGCCATCTCCTTCTCCGGAATCGTGTAATGAAAAGGTTCAAACAGTTTAATTTGAGGACCCCGATTAGCTTCTTTGCTACCAGCCTCAATTCCGCCCTTCTGCTCCACTCCCATGGAAGCTTCTTTAGGAACCTTCGTTCCCAAAAGAACTTCTCTGAAAGATCTGCCATCAGTAAAGGACCATGTCTTTGGACGAAGAGAGGTTTCCCCGTTGGCCCCCCTATTCACTCTCGTTTGTTGCCGATCACCCTTTTCCTTGCTCAAGAAGACTTTTATTCTATATCCGTCCATCATGCGGTTATTGCCTTTCGACACTGCCATTAAGGCCTCCTCCATCGACGAGAAACTTATGAACGCAAAAGTGTCATCTCTTCCTCGCCTCGACAGGCTGTTATAGGCAACGAACGTCTTGTTGACGAGACCGTACTCCGCGAAAGCTGCCCTTAGAGTCTTCCAATGGATTCGTTTGCTAACATGATTGACGAAAACCGTTGGTCCCGCTTTGTTCTTTCTGCTTCTCGGTTCCTTACCCCTGAAACTCCTAGACCTTCCCCAAGATTTCCAACCAGTCTTGTTGGACGCTGAGGTTGGTGTATTATCCCCAAGAAAGCTGCACCCTCCAGCCGGATACAAACCTCTTCTCAGACCATGTACAAAAGATGATGCTCCCTGCGCCGTCGCCGTCCGTCGTTGCTTGGTGAACCACTCGCCTCCTCCTAACCTCTTCATTTGCGAGGATTGTTTTGAAATTAGAATTATGTGGCAGGCGGCTTGCAGAGGCTCCCCCCGGTTTTATTCGATTGGTCTCTACAACTATACAAATTGCTACCGAAATTTGATATTTTTCTAAAATTAGTATATGAATTTTTTTTTAAATCTCAAATTGATATTTGAACATAGAAAGAATATTCAAATTGGCACCTTAATTAAAAAAATCTCTAACGTGAAGTGTTGACATAGTATTCTAACATCCAATCAAGTTCTGACACGTGACATCTAATAACATCATATTTTAATTAATAATTTTGATTGGTTGTTGAGATACAAAGTCAGAAAATGTATCAATTAAAGAAAATTTTTAATTGTAGATGCAAATTTGAGAGAAACAAGTTCATATACCAATTTAAAAACCTGTCAAATTGAAGGTACTAATTTGTAATTTTTTTGTTAATTTAGAATATTTGGGTCGATCATAGGAAAGCATGTAGAATCTTCAAAGCCCAAATAAAATCTATTGAGAAAGAGAGATCCAAGGTGTCCGAATAGTAGAAATTGACAAGCCCATACCAATTTACTAGAGTTATTTTTTTTTATGAAAATGGCAAAAACAAAAATATATTTGTCACCCACTTCTGACATTTGTCATTTTTTTTTTCAAATTTTCTGGGCTAAATCCAATTTGTCAATTCGCACATGTTCTTTCGTTCCTTCGTATAAAATTAAAAAACGTCGTAAAAATATTTTGGCCCTTAAAGTTTGAATTTTCTGTCATTTAGTCCTCATCCTTTTTAAGTTAATTTTGACTCTTAATTTATATATTTTTTTTGTCAAATTACTCTTTTTTAATATACCTATTGATTGAAATGTGAAAAAAATAACGATTGGTGTTGATATATTTTTTGTTAGTGCCTGATTGGTTGTTGGAATACCACATCAACACCAATTTTTTCCATGTTTAGGTAGTAATTTGCGAATTCTATCTACGTTCAATACCAATTTGAAACATAAAAAATCATGTAAAAAAACAGCAACTTGATTGGTGGTTGATATACAGAGTCAACAAAGGAAAATTGTCAAATTGAGAAAAAGAAATCAATTATAAGTACTAATTTGAGAGATAAAAAAAATTCAGATACCGATTTAAAAAATTGTCAAATGTAAGTACTAATTTTTGTGTGTGTTAGTTTAGAATATTTGCGTTGACCAAATCTATTGGTATAGAGAGGTCCAAGATTTCGGAATAGTAGAAAATTGTCAAGCACAAACCACATTTACTACTAGGGCGGCTATTTGATGAAAATGGCAAAATGTGGAACATTTGGCCCATGCAGGTCTCGAACCTGCGACCTTCGCGTTATTAGCACGACACTCTAACCAACTGAGCTAATAGGCCAATGCTTTTGTTTTTGTCATCCTTCTCCATTGAGTTATCCTCTCGACAGCGAAACAACACAGATTTTCCTGCTCATTGGATTCTGCAGTTGTGTTCTTCATTGGAGCCAGAAGATGCATGCTTGACTGCTAAGCAAATTTGGGATGTTTTTAGTATTAACTTGTCAATTGCTAGAATCAATTTTAATGATAGCTTGAATACTTTGCTTTGTACATGAATACACCTACTGTATAGGAATAGTATAGCATACAATATATCAGAGCCGTCTCGGACATTTCAGACCCCGGGCGAAAACTTAAAAATGGACCTTGTAAAACGAAATCATATTCTATTACTTTGAACAATTAATTTAATATTTTGACCCATATTCGGAGCAAAAATAATACCCCAATCAAAGGTAGCTCAGAGCTGTGGAAAACATGTTGAAGGTTGCGGATAAAAAGAAGAGGTCTTTATCACCGTACAGTTGCAAAAGTTTAGCAATTGATTCAACGTTTTTTTGAAGCAGCACTGAAAACCATTGCTTTGTCTTGACATGTTTTTACCTTTTTTGACTGTCCGAAATACTGTTGTCTAAACTTTTGTTGTTTGTCGATTCCATGGTGTTCAATTTTTTAACACCCCCTCAAAGTTGGACCAGTCTGCTTTCCAAAAGCGAAGGGACTGCCACTCCTCCAATTGTTTTCTTTTTCGTTAAAGTGTACATTGATTGACTAATTGGTTTATCCGAGTGATAAGTATCTTGATATTTTTTAGTAAGTTTTAAGTTCGAGTCTTTGTGTATATAAAAAAATTTCGTTGGAAAACTCATGCTAAACTTAAATGTATGACGTAAGCCGGTCCAGATTAATAAGAATAAAGCCTTAGTGAACCGAAAGGACAAATAAATAAAAGTATACATTGATTGCATCCCTAGGGGAAAAAACTTAATCTACCCACCGGGTAGATTACCCAGCTGATATGGCAAATTGAGTGAAAGATAATAAATTAGGAGAAAACTTAATCTACCCACTGGGTAGATTACCTAGCTGATGTGACAGATTGGTAGATTACCTAATTGATGTGGTAGATTACCTAATCAAACTTTTTAAAACATATTTTATTTTATTTTCTTCACTCATATTTATTGGAATTGTTATGTAATATGCCATCTCAGCTGAGTAGATTATCCAGTGGGTAGATGTAGCATTGCCCGAGGTAATAATTGTATTGTATTTATGGTCTTGAAAATTATTTATTGATAAAGAAACATTAATTGCCTTGTATTACCTAATCAAACTTTTAAAACATATTTTAATTTTTTTATTCACCCATGTTTATTGAAATTGTTATGTAATATGTCACCTCAGTTGAGTAGATTACCCAGTAAGTAGATGTAGCATTGCTCTTAGCTAGGCAGTAAATATACAATAACTTAGATATAAAGATATTTTATTTTAATTTCAAAGTTAAAAGAGTCGTATATAAGTATTTAAACCAAAAAATATGGAGGGCAAGATTTAGTTTAACATATATTCAAATTGACTGGAAACTAAGATACCATTAGCTCTATTAGTAACCAAAAGAAGATTTAATCCATGTACTTTATCTTAGTAATTCTAAGTCCCTATACTTTTTTTGAATTTTGGTTCTAAATCAAACAATGGCCGCGAAGTCTATTAGGTCAAATTCTACTATTAGTTTATGTACTATATGTAAGTTATAGATTTAGTTCATGTACCAAATATTAATCCATATATATTTTATATAAATAAGAGTTTTATCATGGCATTATGAAAAAGGTGTCTAGCTTGTTAGATTTTCTGTAAATGAGCTTTTGAATAATCATGGTCAAAAGTAACTCATGCTGATTTAATCCACTCACTTTACCCCCATTTACTTTAATTAAGATGTTAATTAATTAATTAATCACCTCTTACTATCATAATATTATAATATGTATATGTAATGGAGTTACATCACTAGCAAAACACACACGCATGCAAAAGAGCAAATCATGCAGAGGAACAGAGAAAAGAAACTGATAACCAATAATCAGGTGTGTTAAAATCGGCCCAATGGGTACCCAACGTCTCAATAAGTCTAATATCACTATTATATTATTAGTTATTACCAGGAGCGGAGTCAGGATTTAAAATTGAGGGGCAAAACATAAATTTTGAACGGTGGGGGGCAAATTCATAATTATCCCAATTTTTTTAGAAAAAATATAAATAATCAAAGGGTAAAAAAAATTTCCCCTACCGGGAGACACAACCCCTCCCATTCAACATGTAGCACAGTCCCTGGTTATTACTATGTATTGTCATCCTTCTATATTTTTAATTTGTATTATGAGCTTATTAAGTCACTTAGTACCCATTGAGCCGATTTTAAAAACCGTAATAATAAAGGATGTACTTTTGGGATGTGCCCCAATTTTTTTTATACTAAAAAGTAAATGGGAAACTTACCTACTTAAACCTCTAGTTTTCAATTCTTTTGAACTTTATCTCCCTCACTTTTATTTTTATGATTAATTATACTTCATTCTATTTAATCTTAATTTTTGATTCCGTCCCTGTTAGTAATGGAGTTGCGTCCCGAGCTACCATGGGGGAGACCTCAGTGTCCTGAACAAGGGAATCAAAAGAAAAGCACTCAAATTCCTCCTACAACCCTAGCAAAATGGCTATGGTCCTTTGGTTCAAGATTTGCATCAAGTCCCCCTATCTGATTTAGGGATACACACATGCGTATAAATGTTCAAGAATATGGGGGCTTGTGAATTATTTCTCCAATCATTTTGAGCTTTGAAAAAGAAAAGAAAAAAGATTTTAAGTAGGAAAACGTTAAGGTACCCTTTTGTCACGCCCCGCCAAAGTGCACCAGGACCGACCGAGGAGTGCCCCCTAGGTGCACTCGGGCCAACCAAGGCAAAATGAAGTGCCTTGGACGTTTTAAGGCCAAGCATGAACCGAAGAAGGATCTAGAACGGCCTAGAGAGGCCCACAACCCTCTTAAGACGTCCCTACATGAATCTAGGAGGTTCCAGGAGGTCCTACACAAGTCTAGAACGATCCGGGAGGCTCTTCAAAGGTTTAGAGACACCTAGAACGCCCTGGAAGATTCTAGAAGACTCTTGAAGATTCTGGAACATTCTAGAAGAACCTGGAACATGCTGAAATCATCTAGAACATTCTAGAAGGATCTAGAATGTTGTAGAAGATCCTGGAAGACTATGGAAGAATCGGGACTACTCTAGAGACGTCTGGAACATTCTAGAAACCTATAGATATATGTAGAACTATAGGAGTAATCTAGAATAGTAGAGATGTATATGGATAAGTATGGAATTCTCTAGATATATCTAGGCACCTTAGATATTTTTGGAGGCAACATTGTAACCGTTGGATCAAAACGATCCTAGCCATCCGTTGACGTGGTGAAGGCCTATAAATAGGGTCACCCCTCTCCTTTGTAAATCATCCAAGAGTTGTGTACTCAAATACTTGTAAAGCTTCCGTTGCTTTAATACAAGGTAGTTTCCTTGTAAACCCGTTTGCTCCTTGTGTTTGCCATAGCGTTGCGACATTAAGGCTTACTAGCATCGTGCCGAGAGTGCTAGTGCCGCACGGATTCGAGCTTGAAGAATAAGTCCGTGACAGTTGGTATCAGAGCAAGTTCCGATCGCTCGGGAGCATGGCCAAGAACGCCAAGAACCAAGCCGCTAGCCCGTCCGAGACCGAGGTCACGCACGACCAAGGTGGGCAAGAAGTAAGGGCTGATCCCGTCGAGACAAGGCCTCGTGCCAAATCCAAAGACTTACTCTCTAGCTTGGAGTCGCGCCTAACTCGCGTGGAGGAAGGCGTATCGAGCATGGGTGCCCAAGTGGACGACCTTCATGAGCGGATTGAAGGCCTTGAGGTGGAGGATGCCGAGATCCACACAGCCGTGAGGGCAATGAAGATCAAGCTAGAGGAGTCCCTGCGCGCGGAAATGGGTGAAGTACGCGACGCACTCTTGGGAGAGCTCACAAAGGTACGTGAGTCGTTCCAACGTGAACTTACCAACGTATATGATCAACTAGAAGCATTGCAAGGCGACCTTGCCTTGTGCAAACGTGCTATGGCAGCCGGGCCAAGCACCACCGTGGAGGCTAGAAGGGTGGAGGTGCCCAAGCCTCAATCTTTTTCGGGGACACGCAACGCCAAAGAAGTCGACAACTTCTTATATGGCTTGGAGCAATATTTAGAAGCCGTTGGCATCAGGGAGGATGCCTCTAGGATCCAAATCGCGACCTTATACCTCACCGATACCGCCATGCTTTGGTGGAGGAGAAGGCGTCTCGATGTCGAGAGAGGTACGTGCACTATCTCTACCTTCAATGATTTCAAAAGGGAGCTCAAAAGGCAATTCTATCCGGAGAATGCCGAGGATGAGGCAAGAGCTCGCCTACGAAGGTTGAAGCAGTCGGGGAGCATCCAAGACTACGTGAGGGAGTTCACTAGTTTGGTGCTCGAGATCCCCGATTTGTCCGAGAAAGGCTCACTCTTCTACTTCTTAGATGGTCTCCAAAGTTGGGCCAAGACCGAGTTAAGGCGAAGGGGAGTCCAAACCCTTGCCGATGCAATAGCCGTGGCCGAGAGCCTTATCGACTACTCGAGCCACAAAGAGACCACCCCTAAGACGAGGGATGAGAAGAGCGGTCATGCCAAAGGTTGGGGAGACAAGGGCTATCCCAAGGAGGGCAATCAGGAAGGCCACTCACTAAGGCACCGAGACTCGTCCCCTTGGAAGAGCAAGGACAAGGGTAAGTCCAAGGAGTTCCAAGGTGCAAGAAAGTCACCACCGAGCAATTGCTTCATTTGTGATGGTGACCATTGGACGCGTGAATGCCCACAACGCCAAGCCCTTAACTCACTCCTAGCCAAGCACCGAGAAGGTAGTAACACCGACAGTGGCGACGAGGGTGCACAAATGGGATCCTTGCAACTGATTTCCGCACTTCAATCAGAAGGGGACACCAAGAGGAACGAGGGAAGTTCCATCCCCAAGGTCAAGCCCACGAGAGGGAATCGTGGCCACGTAAAGGCTAAGTCCGCACCAAAGGCTAGCACAAGAGTGAAGTGCTACCTATGTGAAGGACCTCATGTGATGAGGTCGTGCCCAATACGAAAGCGACTTGTTGCCTACATCAAGGGGGTTGATGGCAAGGCACAACTTGATACGATAGCCGAGGAACGAGCTGCTAAGCCGAGGGTGAAGACGAGGAAAGCTAGGAGCCAAGGGAGGCACACCAGCACTACCCCAGCAGCTCTACCGAGACGCGACGAGGGCGTCGCGAGATCGGGTGAGGGAGGATGTCACGCCCCGCCAAAGTGCACCAGGACCGACCGAGGAGTGCCCCCTAGGTGCACTCGGGCCAACCAAGGCAAAATGAAGTGCCTTGGACGTTTTAAGGCCAAGCATGAACCGAAGAAGGATCTAGAACGGCCTAGAGAGGCCCACAACCCTCTTAAGACGTCCCTACATGAATCTAGGAGGTTCCAGGAGGTCCTACACAAGTCTAGAACGATCCGGGAGGCTCTTCAAAGGTTTAGCGACACCTAGAACGCCCTAGAAGATTCTAGAAGACTCTTGAAGATTCTGGAACATTCTAGAAGAACCTGGAACATGCTGGAATCATCTAGAACATTCTAGAAGGATCTAGAATGTTGTAGAAGATCCTGGAAGACTATGGAAGAATCGGGACTACTCTAGAGACGTCTGGAACATTCTAGAAACCTATAGATATATGTAGAACTATAGGAGTAATCTAGAATAGTAGAGATGTATATGGATAAGTATGGAATTCTCTAGATATATCTAGGCACCTTAGATATTTTTGGAGGCAACATTGTAACCGTTGGATCAAAACGATCCTAGCCATCCGTTGACGTGGTGAAGGCCTATAAATAGGGTCACCCCTCTCCTTTGTAAATCATCCAAGAGTTGTGTACTCAAATACTTGTAAAGCTTCCGTTGCTTTAATACAAGGTAGTTTCCTTGTAAACCTGTTTGCTCCTTGTGTTTGCCATAGCGTTGCGACATTAAGGCTTACTAGCATCGTGCCGAGAGTGCTAGTGCCGCACGGATTCGAGCTTGAAGAATAAGTCCGTGACACATTGCTCCTTTGTGGTTTTCAATATGCACCTTGCTTGCCACCCTTTTTTGCTTGCCCCAAAACTAGCCCTACTTCTGTTCAACACTTTCTTGCCTTAATATATACATGTCCATTGAGGACCATAGCTTTTCAATTTTTATGTTTAAATCATTTTCTTGATAGTATCTTTTGATGCTGGTTTTACGATCCATGTTCAAGGTACGTGATTGCTCCTCCTAACGAGGGACAAAACTAGAATATTGGAATTATAAACAGTAGCAGAGCCATGATTTTCATGTAGTGGGGTCAAAATAAAATTGTATGTACGAGATTCTCATACCACTACAATATAAATATTATTGACCCTATACCCAAACAAATCAAGTGGGGTCAATTCTAATATTTTCATAAAAAAATTATACTAACCCCTTGAAAACCTATTTAAATCTTTGAAAATTTAATACCACAACAAATTAAGTAGGGTCAATTGACCCCTAAACAACATGTGGCCCCGCCACTGATTATGAGAGGGGTCAGGTTGATTTTCTTTAAAAGTAATAAGGTTCTAAAAAGTAATTAAACTATAAAAATTAGAGGGTTAAAGATTATTTTCATTAATTTTAAAATTGACACGTCCAAAAAAGTAATTGAACCGGAAAAATAGGAGCAAAACTTAATTCTATTAACTTTAAAATTGATATGGTCTTAAAAAGTATTAAAACATTTTTTTGATTAAAAAAAATTATATTCCCATATCAGAATTTGAACCTACACAAGAATAAAGCCAATTAATGAATCTCTAAAAAAATAAAACTTAATTAATAGTTTCAAATCTTTTGGAGACTTAAAATACAATATAAAGAAGATTCAACACTTATGGCTCTAAGATTAATGTTAAATGAAAAGATTGGGGAGACAATGACATTGCCATTTATAATTGTATTTTTCATCGAAAAAAGGAGATTCCATTCCAACTTCGACTTCCCTTTCCTCCATTTCTTTCGTAATAATAGGTTATAAAGAAAAGAGAAAGAAAGCTACC
Organism: Hibiscus tridactylites; assembly: GCA_958450335.1. Taxonomy (NCBI): domain Eukaryota; kingdom Viridiplantae; phylum Streptophyta; class Magnoliopsida; order Malvales; family Malvaceae; genus Hibiscus; species Hibiscus tridactylites. The sequence goes on along the minus strand of OY288270.1, from coordinate 101,901,679 downwards.
TTTAGCTTAGCTAAGGAGGCACAAATTCTTTAATTCAAGGCATACATTATATTTGTTGAAGTGCATCTGTGTCGAGAATTTTGACGGATCTTATCCAAAGAAATCCGTAAAATATCTCTTTTCAAGGAAAAATTATATCATGAATTATTCTCGTCACGTTATCTATGAGACTAACCAATAAAAATTATTTATCTCATTATTTTTTTATGTCATATTTTTATCAAGTAAATTTTTATTTGGTAAAAACTGTTTTTAAAATTAATTTACAGTAAATATGAGTGAATATTTACTTGGTAAAAATATGACATGAAAAAAGATAATGAGATGAGAGATATTTATTCGTTGGTCACATAAATGACGTGGCGAAAATAACTCATGATATAATTTCTCTCTTTTAAGAGTGGAAGTATATTTATTTCGTGTATTTATCGGAATGAGAAATAAAACTTCGATCAGAAACAGCACTTAATGTGAAGGTTATAATTTTATAAACTCGATAAATGATATTTCACAAATTTCTCTATATAGAACCTGTAAAAACTTTCGACCAATACAGGCTATGATTTAAACCCACCTGATATTTCAATCGTTATTGCCTCACACTCATAATGAATAACTCTATATTCACCGTGTTTTCTTCTCGTGAAAGCTTAATAAAAACTTTAAACAAAGTGACAAACTGAATTAGAAGGATTGTATCTGACTACCTGTAACATTATATTCATATTAATCAATTAATTAGTTGAATATTAATGGTTATACTAAAAAGAACTCTAAAAAATCAGCTCTTAATTTTTTTTACACCCAAAACTCAAAACAATGTAATATTAGCTTTGGAATTCGTTAATTGATCTAATGATCAAGGATGTTTATATTTACATCTCTTGTATGATTTCGAAACTCCAAATAAAATCTTAACATGACTGAAGTATGCAACAACTAATTGCACTAACAGATTCAGTCCCCTTGAAATCAACATTAATATACTTATCCATCAATTACATTGGATAAATACAATGAAGCCGAATTTGCTGCTGATTAATAAATAAATACAAGTAGAGCTAGCAAACAAGTCAATCGGTTCGGGTCATTTCGGGTCTTATAGATTTTCAGTTTAGATTCGATTTTAATTTCGGTTCGGTTTTAGTTTGGGTTTATTGTGCTTCGGGTCGGTTAATTTTCGGTTCACAATTAAAATTCGGTTCGGTTTCGGTTTATTTCGGATTTCGGATCAAATTTTAAATAAATTTCGGGTTAATTTTCAGTTTCAGTTCGGGTCTCAGGTTTAAATACAAGTAACAAATTATTAATTTTAAAAATATAATTATTGTCGATCAAACATATGCGGTGTAATAACAAAGGGTGTGATTTTATTTCTGATCGACAAAGATATAAATTTTGAAAGTAAACTTTAAATATTTGCTTGGTACTTGTGGAATAAGACAAATAAGTTGGTCGGGGGGAATATTTACTTGATTCATTAAAAACAAAACACTTAGGTCGACAAACATTAGATTGTGGACGACATCCAGATTTGGTGGGGGGAAAACCAGGATAAATCAAACTGTGTAATAAAAACAAAGAATGGCATGTTAGCTATGTGTATATAGGGTGCACGCTGGACAGTAAAAATCCAATCTACTGCCTGAGAAAAGTGGAGTTTGATCTGTTTTTGTACCACTTGGAGAGGAAGTGACAAAAAAACAATTATACGGGGAATCTACCTGAGGGACAAACAAATCGGGATTCGTGTTAACGTTTAGTCAAAGAGATAGGATGAAAAGAATGTTAAGGGAAAGAGAGGCAACAATCTCTGAAGATTTTATTAATTTTACTGTAATATCATTAAAGAAGACCAGCTATTATATACAAAGGAAGACTACTCAAGTCTGTTAAGAAAATGATATTTAACAAACTCCCTAACCTTTTCTACACATAACTCAACAGTCAAGATAACTCAGGTACAAGTTACAACAACCTATATCTAACTGCACTTACTGAGTTTATTTATCAATATTACTTCTTCTAACAATTCAGTATTAAAATTGGATTGTTCATAGGCTGAGGGACCAATTTAGAAAAAGTGTCATAATTGGGGATAAAGTTAGAATATTCAAAGGTTTGGGGATCAATTTAAAAAGAAGGTGAGGATGAAATTAAAATATTTAGAAGTTTAAGGACTAATTTAGAATGAAAATAATAATGTAATGATAAAAGCTCAAAAGTTTATGGACCAACTTAAAGAAGAGTTATAGTTTGGGACAAATGATGTAATTAACTATATTAATTATTAGAAACACGTATGGCTGAACTTCTTATTCATTTTAAAAGGTAAAAAATCATTAAATAATAATAATAGTGTTTTAATCAAATAGAGAGTTATTTTCTACATTTTAAATAATTATACGGGGAATCTACATTTTAAATAAAACAAAATAAAATATTTAACAAAAAAAAAGGAGAAAAAGATTAAAAACGAAATGAAATTAGGGTTTTTATTTGCATGAGTGATGAGTTGACAGGCTGAGCAATAGCCAATAGGGTTCTAGGGAGGTGCACTAGGTAGCCATGCGCGTTGGTTAACAGAGGACCCACTGTTGGGACTATCATGCGCCTGCCATTATTTTCTTTTATTTTTAATTTCTATATTTGCCTAATCCTCAGAGAAATCATTATTGTAATTATTTTCCAGGGTGACTTTGGTCTTAAAAGTAAAATTTGTTGTACCATTTAAATCAAGTACCTATCCGTGCATAACCCAAAATCTTTTTTTTCCAGGAAATGTCCCATAGTTGCCATGTTCTTCTTCCCAAAAGGCCCTTCTCCTTTATGTAAAACCAAAATTTCAGTAAATAAGATATAATAGAAGGATTAAATCCATAATTTTTCGGAACCAAAATATTTACTATAGGTAATAATGAACAAAAATTATCAACCTCTAATTATGCTCATATTTATGCCCCACACTAAAAAATATTAAAATAAATAAATTATAAACCTTAATCATAAATTTTACACTCTAAAAAATACACCATATGTCTAATTTCATAAACACAACCCGTAACCTTAAACATTAAATCTTAAACTCTAAACTTACTTTTAAAATGAGACACCAAAAGAAATATAGTTTACGACAGACGATTTTCATCAAAGTAATAATGATTATTCCTTCAATAGCGAGCGCTTTTTAATGAGATAATCAATTGCTACAAAATGTGCTATATTTTTAAGCACATACTTGGTGCAGTGGCAAGCACATGTGCTTTGGACCACAAGGTCCTTGGTTTGAATCCATCCAATTGCATTTTTGCTCATGCCCTTGTGTCCTGGTGGCAAAGGTTGATGTTTATCATCCCTTGGGACCCGGGATCGAGCACCAGTATTTGTGTGTGCTTTTCTTAAAAAGGGCTAAAAGAAAGTTGAACAGATGCTACCCTTGCATCACACCAGCATATTCTAAAAAAACAAAAAAAAAAACAATCATCATATCACATTATTTTGTCAAATATTTTTATGTTATGGTTTAAAATTTAAAAATTGATATAACTTAAATCAGAATAATTCTATATAAACCCATGTATAACGAGATTTTAAATCAAAATAAAACTAACAGCATTTACATACGATCAACATAAATAAAACATGAACCTAAAAGCTCAAAGGCCCCAACCTACCTTCTCAACTCATGTCTCATTGGCACTTTGACTTAAATTATAAATTTGTCAATAAACTTTAAAAACGTTTCGAATTGATCACCAAATGCTCGAATCAACTGACATGGGATTGTGTTATCCTCACCACTGCCTCGAACTCAAAATCTTAAACTATATATGTCTTAGAAATGCAGCATCGACAAGACATGTACATTTACCAAAAATCAAGTACAAAAAGACGTAAAATACGTACATGGTGTTCAACAAGGTATTTCAACTTTATACTGTGAAACCCCACTATGAAATTATTGGAAATGGAAATAAAAAACCAGTAGGGGATAAATAAACAAAGCACGAGACATGAAAAGAAAGAGAGGTCTACCTCTGTCTAATGAGATTGTTGACCACATAGTCCTCTCAACCGGCCTCACCCATATGCCAAATTGCCACCCATGGGATTTTAAGAGTGTTCTATGATATGATTATGTGTCCGATAAGAATATATTCGTTTTTAATAAGAAATATTTTTGAACGATTTATCTATTAGATCGAGAGTTAATAGTTAATCAAAGTGAATTAAATTTAGTCAGAAATTGAGATATTGATTATATCGGTTGTTGTTTTGTTTGGATACCGCCATTAATCTTTCAAAATGAAGATAGTAGGTATAGGACAATCCATGTTCTCTAATCAAGTTGTTTTGTATAGGACAATCCCATAAACAAGTGTTTTTTTTTCGGTACGAAAGAGTCGCAATGGACTCATTACATTAAGCTTCGGATTTAATCTTGATCTTATAAATAAATTGATTAAACTCAATTAGGTTTTTAAGTATTGAAGAAATAACATCAGTTACGTTCGTAATAAGAAATTAGACATTCCTTATTACGTCAGAAAGGTCTATTACCCGAAAAAACATTCGAGTAAAATCTTAATTCTAAAAGCTTTAAAAACTTTACAAGATTTGATTTTATTGAATGCAAATTTCTTCACCTTTTGCTTTATTTAGCCAAAACATTTCCCCCAATGAAAATATAATTGTACACTCCCTCTCTTTTTCTGATGTAAAGCATAATTCCATCTGAAAATAGTTATCCACGAGATTTTTAGGTTAGGAAACGAATCTATACATTTTTAGAGGGAGAAAATAGATTTTCAATAGAAAATACATAAAAAAATTCTAAATATTTTTTAAGTCGTATAGGAATTTCAAGTTTTTAGGGGGCGACTGCCCCCGCCATCCCCCCTCGGTCCATCCCTGTCCACAACACAATCTCCATCCCCTGTTTATGTATGTGAACCATCAATCATGCATGCATGCATGCATACATCATACATGCATGTCATGTGAGTAATTGTCACACTGTTGCACTTGTATAATATTTGCAAGAGTGGGAGTGGGACCATGTCAACATTTTCTCATTCTATAAGAACCCTCTTCTCTTCCAACTAGAGCTTATTAGGTGCTTCACTATCACTGATTGCCAATATTTAGTGTCTTTTCTTCCTCCCCAAGTCATGCAGCCTAGTGAGATTTCAGGGCTCCGATATATGGTACCTCCGAATCCGTCCTCGTATTCGGCACCGGCATTTGATTTGAGCCGATTCTCGAATCCCCTGCATAATCTCTACATCCCACCTCAACTTTCATCATGTGTCAACAGCAACTCGACCTCCGATGAGGCCGACGAGCAGCAACTATGTGTCATCAATGAGAGAAAGCAAAGGAGGAGGATATCCAACCGAGAGTCGGCACGTAGGTCGCGTATGCGCAAACAAAGACACCTTGACGAGCTCTGGTCACAGGTAGTTTGGCTCCGAAACGAGAACCACCAGCTTATCGATAAGCTGAACCATGTCACGGAAAGCCATGACAAGGCTGTTCAAGAGAATGCTCAGCTCAAAGAGGAAGCCTCTCAACTTCGTCAGCTGCTCTCCGATATGAGACTCACTAGCCCTTACTCGACATTGCGAGACCTCGAACACGCCTTAGCGGACGACGACTGAGAATCGTAAAACATGTTTCATCCCCCCAAAGATGTTATCTATTTTCCATTTTTGGTGCCTCTTTTAGGTGTAAATGAAGCAGTCTCTGTGCCCACTCTGCCACTGCCTATGAGAATAACATGTTTGATCAATTTCATGTTCATTCAAGTCTCTAATAATTGCCTAAATTACCAGACAGGGACTACGTATTTTATATTTTCCAATTTCCACACATCATATTAAACCTGGACCAAAAGAAAGGATTGATTGTTCAACAAAATTATATAAACTATATTGTATTATATGAGAGCTAAATATGTGATGTCAGGTGTACTGTGAAAAGGAGCCATAAGTGGCATCAGGTGGGGGAAGAGTAGGACTGAAATGACACAAAGGAAAAGTGGTGGGGGTTTAGGGTTGGAGTTGTTATCATAGAGAGAGTCTCCACCATAAAAAGAAAATACTATAAAACTCGATAACACAAATAATAATTAAATTGTAATGTTATGATCGAAATTTTACAATTTTGAATTTATCTGTTGTTGATATTTACCATTTGACTAGTCTGATATTCATTATTTCCACTAAATCTTTAAGGCTATACAAGAAGGGAAGACGCCATTAAAACTCTTTTAAACTCTTTTTGCTATTTTTTTGAACATGCTGATGTGATGCAAGGGTAATATCTGTTTAACTTTCTTAATCTTTTCAAAGACAACAGTACAATACACACAACATGCATTACTAGTGCTTAAACTCGAGTTTCAAGGGATGATAAACATCTACCTTTGCCACCAAGACACAAGGAGATGAGCCATTTTGGCTACTCTTAAGTAATATTTTTCATGTGCTACATTAATTATTTTTTTTGTTCGACAATGCATGAATTTATTGATAAACATACATAATCACCATATGTCTCATTAGAAAATTTCTTCACTTTAACTGTTGATGGTTTTGTTGTTGTATAAACAATTTCAAAATTTTCTTTTAACAATTTTTACTTAGAGAAAGGACGGAAAATTTTACTCTTAATGAATATTAAACTTATTAATTAAAGGAGAAGAAAAGAGAACGTGTCAGCTAAAAATTTTAACTATTTACTCTAAAAATTATTGACAAAAACAATTCAAAGTTATTTGACATTTACTATTATTGAATGCATTTATGTGATGGGTAATTGTTCTATACACAAGCGCTTGTGGAATTTTTTTTACACAAGCGTCTTAATTTTAGGGGTTAGAGTCTTCGTTTAGGGTTTAAAATTTAGGGGTATAAGTGTAGTAGTTTTGAATTTAAGGATTGTTGATAAAATTTTGGGTTTAGGGTTAAAATTTAGAGTTTATAGGTTAAAATCTAAATCCATACACATATTACCCTAAAACTAAACCCTAACCCTAAACCCTAAATTCTAACCCTAAATTCTAAATTCTAAACATGAACCCTAAATTCTAAACATTTACACTAAAACCCCTAAACTCTAAGTCCTAACCCCTAACCCTAAACCCTATAATTGAGGCTTTTGTGGAAATAAAAAAATTCCACCGCCAGTGTATAGGATATTAATCCGTATGTGATTTGCAAGACCATTTCTTTTGACAAAAACATGGCCTCGATTTACGGATGGAAATCATCTGCCCCCTAAATATGCCCCTATTTGTGCCTTCACTTTAAAATAATGGATTTAGAGTTGGAGCTTAGGGTTAGGGTGTAGAGAATTAGGGGTATAATGTATTTTTAGGGTTTATAGTTTAAGGTTTAGAATATAAAAATTAGGGTTATGAGGCAAAATTTAATTTTTAACTATTTTTTAGACATGGGCATGAAATTTTTACCCCTCGATTCACCTTTGCGAAGCTGGTTTTACTTTTCCTCCAACCAATCAAAGCTGATTATTTCATCGTGAACTGCCCTTTTCGTTAAGAAATACATTTGTATAAAGGTTGGAACAACTCCCGCCATAACTTGTATAGGTGTCTTTGCTAAAACAAAGAATTTGTACTACATAATGGGTTTCGATCCGACCTTATTTTCTAAAGAAAATTTTTAGTTTGATATAGGTTCGGATTTAAATTTCTTGAGAATGAGTTGGATCGAGTTTGGATTTAAGGAAAAAGTATCTAACCCGGCCTGAAATAATAGTTTAATTTTATTATTAATATTTAGGTATAATTGTTTAATAAAAAATTTATTTATGTCAAGTAAGTTAGATTTAAATTTTTACTCTAAAATAACAATAATATCGAATTTAATAATCATCAATGCCATCAATTAAAATGGCATGGAGTTGCATTGCTCTTGAATATATTTTTAATATAAGTTCAACTTTACAAAGTTAATAACAACTAAATGCAAATATTAAAATTACATTCGGTTTATTATTTACTTTTAAAATAATTTTAAGCTGACCAAATAATCAGTTTGCAACAATTCATTTCAGTTTAAATGTGCTAAGGCATATCGGTGTAAAGTGATAGCTATCCGAAAAAGCACATCCTTCTTCTATTGGAGCTGATAATTCAACAATTTTTTTGATATGTTTTCTATTATGGTATTTCTGTCAACTAATTTATGGATTATTTATTTATCTTTTTAAGTGAGAAAGCTATTTTTGTATCAAAATATCATTCTTCTTTTACAAAATCAAATTATAATTTATCTAAGATGAAAGTAACCCGACATTGTAAATAAATATTGTAATAGCTTTACAATCAACATCTCCTTACCATTGCTTAACCCAAGATATCAATCAGGATACCACATAGGCTGCATAAAAGTCAAGTGTAGTGGAACAAAATTCTACTATTAACTCTTTTTTTCCGCACAAGTGCAAATTCGTATTAAAATTGAGTTGATACATCAAACTTAAAGAATCTCGTCACTTTAGCCAAGGATGTAATAATTACTTGAATGACACTCATTTTAGAAGGAGAACAAACAATTATTTAAAAGAAAATGTTGAAGTAAAAATAAATTATTTATCAAAGATTTAGAAGTGTTCTTTTGGAAAGGATACCAAGGATTTTATTTTAATTTTTCGTCTCATCTTCTCTCTCCTCATTAAAAGATAACGTGTTAGTTTATAATAATTTGTGGACCAATAAAGTGTGCTTTGATATCAATTATCACAAGACTAGATTTTTCACCTAACGATCAACACGGTATTAAACGATATAACATGAGATAAACGCTTAAAACATGAGAACCTAAAATTCTGCACTAAAAAACTTGAAAGCATTGCTTAGTGAAAGTAATTTACCAAAGAGAAAAATAATAAGGCAAAGTAGGAGCAAAAATAAAATTTTAGAGTAAATATTTTGTATTCTCAAAGAATAAATTATACAAATAAGGTGAGGAATGTCTTTATTTATAGTTGTCCCTCCTTGCAATAAACGGTACAGATTGATTTAAATCAACAGCTATGATGAAAGTTCATCTACCACCTAAATACAAAATAAAGAATATTCTATGAGATACTAACTATCAAAAAAGCATATGTTTCACCATCTTATTAGTGGAATAAAAATAATAAAAATAAGTGTTTTATGGTTGTTTCAACGATGATTAGTTGAGGAGTGTTCTTTTGGAAGCTATTATTATTATTATTATTATTATTATTATTATTATTATTATTATTATTATTATTATTATTATTATTATTATTTTAGAGACATTGAGAAAGAAAGTATTGTTTATTTACATGTACAAAAGGTAGGCAATATGTTCTATGGCTTGGGGAGAATTGAAAGTTACAAAGGCTTCAAATTTATAGAAGAGTGTTGAGCACATCCATGGCTAGTGATGGGATGTCTATCTCCACAATTCACATTGGATGAACTAAAGAAAACTGCAAATAGGTATGTTTTCAAGTACCCCTTTTCTCTAAAATCATGTATAAATGTTGAGATTTTTTGTGGATACGTTCTAAAAATGTGTACAATGAAAGTAATATGATCCATTTTAGAAACCCCATGTAATTGTCTATGGTTTTGTTGTTGTATAAACAATTTCAAGTTATTTGACGTTTACTATTATTGAGCATTTATGTGATTTGCAAGATTATTTCTTTAGATGAAATTATATCAATTCACCTTTGTGATGTTGGTTTTATTTTTTTCTCCAACCAGAGATGTCTTAAGGCCTTGAGCGAAAATTAAAAAATGAGTCATGTAGAATAAAAATATGTTCTATTACTTTGAATAATTAATTTAATATTTCATTAATAAACCATAAAAATATGATTAAAACTTACTAAATATATTATTTTCATTACTTTGTTAAGAATACACCATAAATATAATCTGTTCCCAATAAATCTAATTGGATTCCCCCTGCGGATGGTGTTCTAAAATTCAATATTGATGGTGTTGTCCAAAGCAGTTTTGGAAAAGCAGGTATAGGCAGTTGCTTGCGTAACGATATGTCTAATGTGTTGATTCTCTAAATCAGTCGACCTGTTCGACACTATCTCAGCTAAAATTTTAGCGGTCAGAAAAGCGTGTCTATTATCCAAAATATTCCCTTGGAGAAAAACTCATAAGTTGACCATTGAAAGTGACTGTGCTATTGGGGTGGCACGGATCCAATCCCCCTCGAAATGTCCGATGACTTTTATTAGCTTAGTTCATTCTTGTATCAAAGCGAGGGAGGGACTTGACTAGAATATAAGACTTGTCCCTAAAAAAGCAAATACGTTAACAAATAATTTAGTAAAAAAAAGGATTACGTGTCATGAAGATAATGCATGGGTATCGTCGATATGATTGGGTGATGTTAAATTTCGTGTATTCTCTATGTTGAATCTTTGTAAGTTTGTGAGGTTTACTAATTATGTAATATATCGATACACATATGCAACATACTCTTTTTCCTCCAATTAAGGTGTAGGAAATTTTTTTAATGAGACCCTTATATATATTTATCATCAATAAATAACTTTACTTTTCAAAAAAATTAAAAGAAATTATTAACTTATTAAATTGCCACATAAAAATTTGATAAAATTACAAAGATAGAAAGTAAAGATCCTGAATGATTGTTCATGTTGTTCCCTGCCAGACGCTATTGCCTCAACTAATCAATTCTGATTATTTCATCGTGAATTTTCCTTTTTGTTATGAAATATATTTGTATAAAGCTCCCGCCACAACTTGTATACGTATCTCTGCTAAAACAGAGAACTTATACTAATTTTGAAGAAGATTATTGTCTTGCGAGAAGGGTTGCTCTCAATCCTTAATAGATTTTCAATTTTCATTGAATACAATGGTACTTTTAGACAAGAACGATAGAAGTGATTGTAGGACTTTAAAAAAGGAGGGTCTAAAGATAAAAAATTTAATTAAATTAAATATTTGTAAAACTTAATTAGATTTTTTCTGTATAAAATAAGTAAATGAAATAAAAAGAAGAAGGCATTTTTGTTTGAGTCACCCACAGATCCAGTATTTGACCCGACTCGTATGCGTAACCCGCTCTGGTTAATGGGGAACCGAACAGGCTCAAATTCAAAGCAGCCCAAATTCAAATCCTTGGGCTCTTGAGTACTTCCTTACCTTTATTATAATTTTTATATTCCATTCTATTATTATTATTATTATTATTATTATTATTATTATTATTATTATTATTATTATTATTATTATTATTATTATTATTATTATTATTATTATTATTATTATTATTATTATTATTATTATTATTATTATTATTATTATATACAAGTCATTTCTATTTACATTGTAATTTTAAGTATGTAAGCATTCTTGCTTTGATTCAGAGTCAAGCTCGGATTGTTGGACGAATTACAATCAATAACGGAGTTACGAATTAAGATTATAGAGATAAAATATAACTAACCATAAAAAATGAGGGTCAAACTTCAAATAATTATTTTATTTATACATTTTACTGCCTCATTTTATAAATTTTACTTTTAACTATTACAAAAGATAAATCAAATTACTCCGGAGGTTGAATAAAAAACCAAATTATTACCTTAACAGAAGTTAATCAAATAATCATGCAAACTAAAAATAAATAAATAAAATCAAACATGTTTTTGGATGAATATTGAAGTTGAATTTTAAGAAAACTCATTACAACTTGATTTTAGGCTTGTTAAAAACTAAGTTAATAACTAGCAAGGAGATCGGTCTGGTGAGAAGGAAGAAAATTGGGTTGAGAGAGTTATTTTTGTAACGAGCAACTTTATATGTTAAACTCTTAAATTATTACACAATGTAAAACTCTCTAAGTTTTACACGTTTTTTGGATCGTTGGATGAGTGAAACGGATGAATGAGATTAACAGTAGAATATGTGAAGATTATTACTTGAAAGAAAAAGTAAGGAGTTAATCTCAATCATCTATTTCACCTATCCAATGATCCAAAAAAACGTGTAATATATATATATATATATATAATGAGCAGCCATTCATTGAACCAATACAAGAATCAAACTTTGACAATGGAATATAAGTATATTTTATGTATGAACTGGAATTACATTCTGTAGAGGAGGAAGATTTTGACAGTTGAAAAGCCTTGCAAGACTTTCTAGATTTCAAAGGTCAGCTTGTGGTATTCAAATAATCAAATTTGATGTCTAAAGGGTCTTGGAAATACAAAATTTAATGAAACACAACAATAATATATATAGTAATAAACATTAATATATATATATATATATATGGTAATTTGGCTGAATATTTTTTTTGAAAATTTATTGAGAAAAATACTCTTTTTAAATAATATTTGAAAAAATATCTTCATTCAGGTCACATAGGACAAAGTCGTATTTTACAAAACGCGACTTCTTTATATTAAAAACTTGACAAATCAACTTTTTTTATCTTATTTATCTAATTAACACGAAAGTCGCGTTTTGTAAAATGAAACTTTCAAAGTCACGTTTTGCATCGCCCTACTAGGCCTGAATGAGGGTATTTTTTTTAAAATGTTATCTAGAAAGAGATATTTTTTAATAAATTTTTAAAATAAAATATTTAACCAAATTACCCATATGTATGATGGTTTATCTAATAATTTCTTAAAAAATCACCTACCATAATTTTTTTTTGTCTCAAAAACAGACAATATCATGGTGTAATTGATAAATTATAGGTCTTTAAAAAGAAAAAAATTCATTAAATTATAGGTCACTATGCAGGAGGTTGTTTCACCTACCGCCACTAGTAGTTGGGATTAGCCAAATTTGACCAACCAGTTATCTGAATTTTGATTCCTTTTTTCTCCTCTTTTATACATATATCAAAGTTGAGATTAGTCTGGGCACCCGTTTTCTATTCTATTTCAAAGTTGAGATCTTTGATACATCCTGGTTCTTTTTTCTATCAAAACAGGGAAATAAGGTTTGGGTTCTTTTTCTTATGTTGAAATCTCAATCAAGTTATAAACTTTTTTATCTGTTGCTTTTGGCTAACAATTCCTGCATGCAATAGTTTCAATTTCTATTCTTTTTTTTCAATTTTTGTTGTTAAATGAGCTGATCTGGATTTGGTAGACATTATCTTGGTTGGTTAGTTGATTCTTGCAATTTGAATGACTTCCAAATTTAAGTTGCTATTACAAGTGGTTTGGAATTAGGTATTTGAAAACCTTTGAATTAATTTTCAATTTGGGTTTGTTGATGAGCTTGTAAAACATGGACATTTTAATGGAGATGAATTATCTTGTAATCTGGCAGCTTCTGCTTGAAAGTAATTTTAGAGGTTTTACAGTAAGTTATAGGTCGTTTTCCTTTGATTGACCAAGAAGAGTAAAATTCATTCTTTTGCATAATCTGCTATAAGAAGGTGTTTTTGTTTCTTGTCAATTCCTTCAGGTTTATTCTTTCGACTCGAAAAAATTGCTAGCACTTGTATTTCATTTTAGCTATGAATCTGTTAACTTTAGAAGTAATTACAGAACCATCATTTTTGGGAATTTAATTGATTTTTCTTTTATAGAAACGGCCAACTTTGTTTCTAATAGATCTTAAATTGTGAATCAAAGTGGTACATTTTGCATATAAGAGTTCATATAAGGTGCCGTTTAGCTCATTTAGTTAAGGATTTTGATGGTTTTATCATGGACCTGGAATTTTTTTAAAGCTCTTTCATCGGGCTAAACATGCTGAAAAGAGGTTTTATAATGCGAGGCTCAACATTTACTAGCTAATCTTATCTAGAACGCCTTGGTAGTTCTGCGCAGGCACGATCACTTTTAGTTTTGCTCCTAGTCATTGATGGTTTATATGTACAAAAAGTTCTTAAAAGTTATTTTCTTGTTTTAGATTTTTGCTCAGACACAATTACTTTCTTTGTTGTCAAATCTTTTTCTTTTATCATCTCATTGATTTTGTCAAATTTTAACAGGGAGAGATATGGCTCCACCTACGAGAATAGGGCTTGCTGGTTTGGCTGTTATGGGCCAAAATCTTGCACTTAACATTGCCGAGAAAGGCTTCCCCATTTCTGTTTATAACAGAACTACCTCTAAAGTCGATGAGACTGTCGAAAGAGCTAAAAAGGAAGGAGATCTTCCTGTATACGGTTTCCATGATCCTGAATCTTTCATTCAGTCAATCCAGAAACCTAGAGTGGTAATCATGCTTGTTAAGGCCGGTGCCCCTGTTGACCAAACCATTAAGACTCTTTCTGCATATATGGAGAAAGGTGATTGTATCATCGATGGTGGCAATGAGTGGTATGAAAACACCGAGAGACGAGAGAAGGAGATGTCGGGACTGGGTTTGTTATACCTTGGGATGGGAGTCTCGGGTGGTGAAGAAGGCGCACGAAATGGTCCCTCTTTAATGCCTGGAGGGTCTTTTGAGGCTTACAGATACATTGAAGACATTCTTCTTAAGGTTGCAGCTCAAGTTCCAGATAGTGGTCCATGTGTGACTTACATCGGGAAAGGTGGATCTGGTAACTTTGTCAAGATGGTTCATAATGGAATTGAATACGGTGATATGCAGCTGATTTCAGAGGCTTATGACGTGCTGAAATCTGTTGGAAAATTATCGAATGAAGAACTACATAGTGTTTTCTCAGAATGGAACAAAGGCGAGCTTTTGAGCTTCTTGATTGAAATCACCGCTGATATATTTGGAATTAAGGATGACAAGGCTGATGGTTATTTAGTTGATAAGGTTTTGGACAAGACTGGCATGAAGGGTACTGGTAAATGGACTGTACAGCAAGCTGCGGATTTGTCTGTTGCGGCTCCAACAATTGCAGCTTCTTTGGATTCAAGGTTCCTTAGTGGGTTGAAGGAGGAAAGAGTTGAAGCCGCCAAAGTCTTTAAATCAGGAGGATTTGGTGATATCTTGACTGATCAAGTTGTGGACAAGGCAAAATTAATCGATGATGTAAGGCAAGCACTCTATGCATCCAAGATTTGCAGTTATGCTCAGGGCATGAATCTCATTCGTGCAAAAAGCATCGAGAAGGGTTGGGACTTGAAGTTGGGGGAACTGGCTAGGATATGGAAGGGAGGCTGCATTATCCGAGCTATTTTCCTCGACAGAATCAAGAAGGCTTATGATAGAAATCCTGAACTTGCAAACCTTCTTGTTGATCCCGAGTTTGCAAAGGAAATCATTGACAGGCAATCTGCTTGGAGAAGAGTGGTTTGTCTTGCTATCAACTCGGGTATTAGCACTCCAGGCATGTCAGCCAGTCTTGCTTATTTCGACACTTATAGGAGGGAAAGAGTACCAGCTAATTTGGTTCAAGCTCAACGGGATTATTTCGGTGCCCATACTTATGAAAGGGTGGATATGGACGGATCTTTCCACACTGAATGGTTCAAGATTGCCAAAAAACTACAAGATTAAGGTTTACTCTAGAACTCCCAATAGTGCAATAACGTCTGCTGTGGAGTTTATGCTACACAGAGCTACAACTATGGTTATTTCTTTAAAATTTATCTTAATTTCACTTCTCAAATCCATCTTCGAATTCAGACCGTCTTAGAGTTCGTTAGATGCTGTACTGCTTTTTATGTTGTTCCCATATTTGAATATGAATCAAGCCGATGGCTGCATTTTTCACTTAAATGTGTTATCTACCTGATGTGCGTCACTGTAGTTGGTCAATGTGTGAACTTAAGTTATAAGAGGTTAAAATCTGGATAGAGATATATAGGCAAGAAACAGAGAATGGTAGTATATATATGCACACACGTGTATCTTTACACTAAAAATTCTGCATTTTCACAATGTGTGCATATGAACAAATTGCTGGAAACTGGATGGAATTTAAGACAGAGAGAGGCATGTTGTTAGAGCATGTTAGGCAATGTTGTCTTAACTTTGCTTTTGCTTTCATGGCATTGTGTTGCTTCAATTTGCCTGTGTTTTGACATAAACAAAAGTGAGCTTTCCTGGATTAAACGTGCATGGTTTGTTTGTGAGGTTTACCTAAGATGTTTATTCTTTTGGTCTGTCTTTGTTTGTCTGCTAAGAAACCTGACCTGTGTCTTGTTTCTTATTGAAATAAACTACATGGCATGTGGTTGTCTTGCCATTATATTTATATTTTAATCCATAATCCCAAATACCATGAATGACCCATAATATTTAAAATTTATATTTGTATTTTAATCTAATATTAAACCCAAATACCATGAATGACCCATAGTAAAGTCTAAAAATAAAAAAAATATCTAAAGAAAACTCATTTTCAATTTATGGCTACTAAAATGCTATTCTAAATCAAAACTAAACAAATACTTAAAATATTATATTAATTCGGAAACTGACCAAAATAATCAAACTCGGTTCAGTTCGGTTAATGAAAAAATTTCTGATTCAATTAACCGATTAATTTTTTTTAAAAGTTTGAATAATACGATTTAATTATTAATCAAACCGATCATTCGAACCTATACACGAGTTGCAACTTTATTCGAGCTATTACATATATAACTTTACAAGTATAAATTGGGCCTGGTCCTGGGCCTGAGCCGGAGGACTGAGGAGAAGATCCATATCAACCATCAAGCAAGGATGGTATGAGTCATTACCGATTCAAAGACATATAACCGAGTCCAATGTGCTTTTGGACTAGCGTAAATGGGAGAACTAAAAAATATTTGGGTAAACTATAACAAAGGTCACTTAATTTTGAATAAGGTTATATTCGGGTCACCTGGTTATTAAAAGATACATGGGTAAACTACATAAATGACCATCATACTATTAGAAAAGTCGCGATTTGACCACCTTACTTTTTTTTTTGAAGCAATTAAACCATCAAACTATTTAAATGGTATCAATGTGACCACCAGCCGTTAAAAATAACAGAAAAGTTGACGGGACTGTTAAATAAAATTGGTATAATTACACATTTGGTCCTTATTATTTACACATTTCTTTCAATTTAGTCCTAATTTATATTAATGAAATAAATAAATCATTTAATTAGATAGTGACACGTGTCAACACCTTATTGGAGGACTTTAATTATTTATATTTGATTTAATAAATTTATTTCTCTCCCCCAATCAGGTGGTGACACGTGTCACCACCTGTTTAAAGGAGGAAAAATAAATTCAAGCAAATGCCAAACATGGGATTCAAACCCAGGCACCCATGCTTAACAAGCAGCGGCATAACCACTGAACCAAACCCAATTTTATGCTTAAATCTACTCAATTAGATATACATGTCTTATGTTTTTACATTTATTCTTTTAATTCAACATATATAATCATCGGACTAATTTCACATATATAATACTAAAATGTTAAACCCCAAACCCCAAAACTAAAATACTAAACCATAAACCCTAAACCCCAAAACTAAATGCTAAACCATAAGCCCAAAAAACTAAATACTAAACTATAAAATTCAAACCCCAAACCCTAAACTATAAACTCTAATTTCACAATCATCGGATTTATTTCACATAATAATCCTAAACCTTAATTCCTAAATGTTAAACCCCAAACCCCAAACCCTAAACCCTAAACCCCAAAACTAAATGCTAAACCATAAGCCCAAAAAACTAAATACTAAACTATAAACTTCAAACCCTAAACTATAAACTCTAATTTCACAATCATCAAATTTATTTCACATAATAACCCTAAACCTTAATTCCTAAATGTTAAACCCCAAACCCCAAACTCAAAACTCTAAACCATAAACCTTAAACTCAAAAACTAAATGCTAAACCATAAGCCCAAAAAACTAAATACTAAACTATAAACTTCAAACCCCAAACCCTAAACTATAAACTCTAATTTCACAATCATCGAATTTATTTCACATAATAACCCTAAACCTTAATTCCTAAATGTTAAACCCCAAACCCCAAACCCAAATACTAAAACCATAAACACTTATAGTTAGTATTTAAGGTTTGGGGTTTAGCATTTAGGGTTTGGAGTTTAAGTTAAATATTTAGGGTTATTTATATGAAATTAATTTGATAATTATATATGTGAAATTTTTGTTAGGGTTTGGGGTTTAGGGATATATATGTGAAATTAGTTTGATGATTATATATGTTGAATTAAAAGAATAAATGTAAAAACTAAAACATATATATCTAATTGAGTAGATTTAAGCATAAAATTGGGTTTGGTTCAGTGGTTATGCCACTGCTTGTTAAGCATGAGTCCCTGGGTTCGAATCCCATGTTTAGCATTTGCTTGAATTCATTTTCTCTCCTTTAAACACGTGTCACCACCTGATTGGGGGAGGGAAATAAATTTATTAAATCAAATATAAATAATTAAAGTCCTCCAATAAGGTGTTGACACGTGTCACTATCTAATTAAATGATTTATTTATTTTATTAATATAAATTAGGACTAAATTGAAAGAAATGTGTAAATAATAAGGACCAAATGTGTAATTATACCAATTTTATTTAACAGTCCCGTCAACTTTTCTGTTATTCTTAACGGCTGGTGGTCACATTGATACCATTTAAATAGTTTGATGGTTTAATTGCTTCAAAAAAAAGTAAGGTGGTCAAATCGCGACTTTTCTAATAGTATGGTGGTCATTTATGTAGTTTACCCAAGATACATTTGGGTCACTCAATTATAGGTAAAATTACATTTGGGTCACCCAATTATTAAAAGTTACATTTAGGTCACTCGATTATGGGTAAGGTTACGTTTGGTTCACCCTTCATATTTAAAAAAGTATATAAATTTGTGCATTAGATTAATTAATGATTTCAAATGAAGCATTATAATATTAACGAGGGTTTACAAGTGATTTGGAAGAAGAAATGACTAAATTGATGTATTTTTTTAAATATGAAAGGTGACCCAAACGTAATCTTACCCATAATTGAGTGACGCAAATGTAACCTTTAATAATTAGGGTGACCCAAATGTAACCTTACTTATAATTGAGTGACCTACATGTAACCTTTAATAATTAGGTGACCTAAATGCAACCTTAACTATAATTGAGTGACCTTCGTTGTAGTTTACCCAAAATATTTCTATTTCATATAATAAATTAAAAAAAATTATAAAATAGTTATAAAGTATTTCTCTCTCTATATATATAATTATATTTTGTTACCTGAGTTGATATTTTGACTCAATTACCGAGTGAATCGTTAATCTTATACAATTGGATTGTATTTATATGTCTAATTTGTTGTGTACGTACGTATGTTGTGTTAGTAATTGTAGTAAAAAAGAATGTCAACTGACAAGGTTGCAGTGTTCTTTAGTTTGTTTTAACGGTTAGGTTAATTAACCTATAAAATGAACGATTATATCGATTAACGGTTACGGTTTATTTTGCACACCTCTAATTATGATGTGTTTGAATAAGTTTCATGGAGGCATGGAA
This sequence comes from Hibiscus tridactylites, assembly GCA_958450335.1. Taxonomy (NCBI): domain Eukaryota; kingdom Viridiplantae; phylum Streptophyta; class Magnoliopsida; order Malvales; family Malvaceae; genus Hibiscus; species Hibiscus tridactylites. The sequence goes on along the minus strand of OY288270.1, from coordinate 101,882,205 downwards.
CGAATTGGCGCCTGGCAATGATAAAACGTGGTGGGATGCAGTGCCTTTTGCTTTTTCAATAGAATTATTGCTTCATCATACTTTGTAAATGGAATGTAGAGGGACAAAAAAAATGTATCGTTTCATGTTAAGAAATTTGAGGACGAAAACATAAATAATACAAAATCAATATAAAGATAAGATACATACAAGAGATAAGATTTAATATTGTCTTTTTTAATCAGTTCAATTCATTAATTTAATAGAATTATACTAAGCTAGCTAATTCAAATATTCAACTCTGATTTCTAACTAAATCCAATTTTTTGTTCCAACAATAGTTTATAACCAGCTAGCTTAATTTAAATAAATATATGTAATGTCGATTTACAAGTAACTATATGTATTATATGCATAGATATATAGTCACAAATCAACTTGGGTGATTGTAGATAAAGAAATTGGTACCATAAACCCATAAAATGTATTAGGATATAGATTTGAATCCCATTTTCGTAGATCAAAATAATCATGATCGAGACAACATCAAAGTTTTCAACAATTTATTTTTATTTTATTTTATTTCGAACTGTCTAGTATAATTACGGATGAAAATCATTTGTCCTCAAAGTATGCCCCCACTTTAAAATAGTGGGTTTAGAGTTTAGGGTTGCATCTTAGAGTTAGGGTGTAGGGAATTAGGAGTAGGGTGTATTTTTTAGGGTTTAGGGTTTAGGATATGAAAATTAGGGTTATGAGGCAAGATTTAATTTTTATCTATTTTTTAGGCAGGGGCATAGAAGGAGACATTATTAGGGGCAGAAGATTTTTACCCTATAATTACAAGATAATATATATACATAATTTTAGTCATTTTAATAGGGGCACACACTATGCAGACAATTTTTTTTCTTTCACAAGTTTGAACGCTTCTAACCTCTTTAAGAAATTAGTTTTAATAGAAAAGAGTTAGGTATACCTATAGGCCTCGTTAAAAATCCCCTAAACCTAAATGGGGAAAAGAGTACCTATCGAAATTCTAATACAAAAAACAACGCGAGCAAAACCTCGTCTACATAAGCCTAATCACAAAACTACCATAGTCATGGCTCTAAACACCATGGAACAAGCGACACAAGCAACCCCTTAACCATCGGGATCAACATGCCACCAAGCCTCAGCACCATTGCCTAAGTGTTGCTCAGCTTCCACTACCAAATAACCTCACAAGCACATGCCACGATCTGCGACAACCAACGCCATCACAAGTAGAGGAGGCTCCAAGTAAGTCGATGCAGCAAGGCCCTCATCCCGACTCAAGGACGCAAATTTTTCGGCAACACCATTACTCTCCCGCTTGACATGATTGATCATGACTCTCCAATCGCGACAAATCAAGTCCCTAATATCCTCAACCAGCACACTACCGACCAAAGCCGCCGATTTACCGCCAATAATCCTCGTGATCTCCTTACAATCCGTTTCAACTTCTACAAATCTATTACCCCTCATCCATGCATAGAGCAAGCCATCATACATCGCCCATAATTCCGCTAAAAGAACTGAGCATCTACCCACATGCCTAAAAAAAACGAAGAGCCACTCACCCGTCTCATCCCGAATCACTCCACCAATCTTTAAGCCATTATTTTAATTGATTCTATTTGCACAAGTTGGATAGAATGAAACCAATTAGAACATTGATGTATATTTTTATAATGATTTTACCTTATTATTCCATCTTTCATGATCTAACATTTTTGTTTTGATTTCTTCTCTAGTTGTTATTAAAAAAATACATAGGGATTTCCAGCTCTTGCTTAGCTATTAATTTATATTCTCCTCAATTTCCATAAGCTAAATCTTAATTTAATTGTTGGACTAAAGATTATTTCGAAAAAAGTTGGTGAGATTCGATCTTATTCAATCAGTTGACGCACAAGCTGCGTAGTTGATATATTTATATGCAGTGACGATTGGACCAACTGTCACTGTTACTCGAAATCTAAGGTTTTCTCTAACACGACAAAGCAATCTTTTGTACTATTGGTTGACAAGTGAAGCCAAATTGTGATAATTAAAATGTAACATAAATACAAATTAATTAGTTTTACACTGTCAATAAATGCACCTTCAATTTGCCAAAAAAACATTCTCTATTATTATTATTATTATTATTATTATTATTATTATTATTATCAATTTTTTTTTGTTAGTTTGTTCGTTTGTTTTTGTAACACAGTTTTTATCTGTTTTATGATATGTTTTTTTGTCTATTTTTATGGTAGTCTAATGTTAGTTAACTGACTAATCTGTAAGATTTATTTTCTCGATCTTCACTCATATATTAATATAACGTTTAGTTGGAAGAGACATAAATATTTTCATAATGGTTGCTGGTATTTTATAGAAGATGAGCGGCGTCTTTAAGGGAATGTTCAATAATTTTTTTTACGTCCTTTAGGTTATATATTTTAATTTTCTTTCTTCCGAGATATTTTACTTTTGTTTAAAAAAGAAAAATTTAAACCTCTAGTCCTAAAGTTTCAAATCTTAAACTTTAAACATTAACAATGAATTTTAAATTCTAAATCATACAACTTAAACCCATAAAACCTAAATTTAACAAAATTGTATATAATTTTTTTCGTAATAAAGTTCAAAATAACAAAAAAAAAATTAAAGGTTAGGTTTGTCATTTTATTTTATAATTTCCAAGGAAAGTAATGAGTACTCAGAGTTGAGTCTGTTTCATTACAAAATGTCAAAATCCCTTTCCTATTAAATAAGATCAAATTGAACTCACAACACGTTGAATTCTTCTGTTCAATTCATCATGTACAAACCCAAAAAAAGTTTTTACTTTGGAAAAAAAAAGGAGAAGAAACTAAACCTGTGATGGATTTTCCTCCACTTATTCTTGATAACTTAAGTTCCTTTCTCTAATGTGACAACAACTAACTGTCAAACTATAAATAAAACCCACATTTTAAAAGAAAGAAATAAAAATCATATGTATATCCAAGAATATTCTTGATCAAAATGAATCATAATCAATAGCCAGCTTTGGTCTGTCACTAAGCAAATCCTCCCAAGCACTTAAATCATCGTCCCACAAGCCGAAATTGTTGTTGTTGTTGTTGTTGCTGTTGTTGTTGTCGTCGCTGCTAGTATTACAGTCAATCAGCCACTCAAAATTAGAGAACTGTAATTCTTCAAGCAGCTTTGAAGAATAGCAGGAAGAAGATGTCGATGATGGTGCAGAATTAGTACTAGGGGCCAAAATCTCATGGGGTTCGATCAACGGAACTTCGTCGGTGCAAAAACCATTGATATTATTCGTCGTCGTCGTCGTTTCCATTGTCTGGTTGAGTAAAGGACATGTGATTGTCATGTTCTTTTCTTCCTCCTTTGCTTCAGTTATTGTGGAATTTAAGGATGTTTCAGGCAGCTCCTTGGGACTTTTGTCTATCTTCTGCTGCTGGGATTCACTAGGAATAGTAGATAGTGGCTTGTGGGTGAGAGGGTCAATGCCCATTTTCTTTAGTTTCTTCTTTATGTGAGTATTCCAATGATTCTTTATCTCGTTATCAGTTCGTCCAGGCAGATGAGAAGCTATTTTAGACCACCTGCACAAATAAATGATCATTTTCGTATCCGTTTTACTATTCATATTCGGAGATTATAATATAATTTAACTAAAAAAGCAGTAACATATTCAATTAAGGATTATTATCCTATACACTGGCGGTAGAAACTTTTTGTTTCCACAAGCGCCTCAATTATAGGGTTTAGGGGTTTAGTTTAGGGTTCAAAATTTAGGGGTTTTAGTGTAGGGGTTTAAAATTTAGGGTTCATGGTTAGAATTTAAGGTTTAGGGTTAGAATTTAAGGTTTAGGGTTAGGTTTAGATTTTAAGGTAATATGGGTAAGGATTTAGATTTTAACATGTAAACCCTAAATTTTAACCATGAACCCAAAATTATATCAACAGCCCCTAAATTCAAAGCTACTACACTCAAACCCCTAAACTTAAAACCCTAAACAAAGTCTCTAACCCCTAAAATTAAGGCGCTTGTGTAAAAAAAATTCCACAAGCGCTTGTGTATAGAACAATTACCCTTGAATTAAAGGGACCATTTCATTTCTTTTTTCCATAATTTTGGGACCATTTCAAAGAATTGCTAAACCTACCTGGTTTTTCATTTTTTAATAGAGACTGACAAACTTCAATGAGTACTTCATATATGCTAAAGAAATGGGTAAATGGGCTGAGTCTACAATATTAAATTTCTGAAAACTTCCACCTTCCCAGAAAATGCTAAAAAAATGTCCAAATTTCAAAAAAAATAGAGAGAAGAAAAGGTTTGTGTATTGGAAAATGAACCTGTTGCCAAGTTGAGCATGGAGATCAATCACCATTTGCTCTTCATATTCAGATAAAAGTCCTCTTTTCAGGTCTGGCCTAAGATAATTTGTCCATCTCAGTCTGCAACTTTTCCCACACCTTAACAATCCTGCAATTCCATCAACACAAATGGTTATAATTATTGTCTTAGTGGCCAGCTTTTTCCAACTTTTTCCCCTTTAATTCTTAATCATTAGACAAAATAATGCGCTAAAGTTTCGAACGACTGTCTAACAGACGACACTTTATTTCTTTCTGCAACGGGAAATTAAATAGAAGAAAAGAACATTAGGGAAGAATTATTAACCTGCTAGCTTAGGAAGAGCCCTCCAGCAGCATTGGCCATTGGTGAGGATGAAGTTAATAAGCTTCTGATCTTCCTCAGCAGTCCATGGCCCTTTCTTCAACCCTACTTTGTCACAACATGGTTTTCTTCCCATCTTTTTTTCCCAATAATTTCCCAAAACTATGAATTTTATTCAATTCAACCCCAGTTGAGAAATGATACACATCAGAGGTAGAGAAGAGGAGAAAAATGAATTGCACATAGATTATGGACAGACAGATAAACAGACAAGACACACTCTTCAAAGCCTTTGATGAATAACAAGGCACCAAAAACAAGTTCCCACATTCATATATAAATGAAGGGATCGACCCCACAAGCTCTCAACCTCTACTTTTTAATATAATTTTTTATTGCTCTCTCGGTTCTCGGTTTTTCGTTACTAATTCAGATTGACCTGCCTAATTTTAGTGAGTGAGTCTTCCAGTTCCAACAAGAATTATCTGCATACAAGCCTCGAACTTAAACATATTTAAGCGATACCAAGCTGCTTACTGCTTTGACCAACATGGTTTATACAAAATGTCATAAATTTGAGTGTTCATACACGTGTACATCGAACAAGCAATGCGTAAAACACGTGCAATGACAGTTTCAGAGAGCTCTACTCGATCAAACATTTATTTTTTCCTTCAGTTTTAAGGGTGAGAAACTCTACTTTACATGCAACCTTAGGACAAAGAAAAAGTAAAAGTAAAACAATGTTCCTTATAAGGCTGATGTCATGATCTTCTTCCTCAATGACAATACGATTTGTTTAATATTTGAATGCCGGTTAAAATGAAGAACCAGTCTATGTTTAAATACACGACCAACTTGATGAATTGAGATACTAGTTTTTATCATTTTCTTCTTGGAAGTAAGCAATGTCTAAATTCATAGAAAAATAGAGAACAAATATTTGAATAATATATATTGTACGGTTTGAAAGCAAATCAAGCTATTTTTATAGGATGGAAATCATTGTCCCTTTATCATGCTTCTTTTATGCCCCACTTTAAAATAGTAGGTTTAGAGTTTAAGATTAGGGGCTGTGATTAGGGTTTAAAGAATTAGAGGTAGGATGTATATTTTAAAGTGTAGGTTTTAGAATGTGAAAAATAAGGTTAGCGTTTAAAATTTAATTTTTAAATAATTTTTAGTATGGGTCACAGAAGGGAGCATAATTAGAGGCAGATAATTTTTACCTATTTTTATAACATGCTTAGGTTGAAATATAATTACAAAGAAAAATTAATTTAACTAAGTTGAGTTATCACGCAGACAGATTTACTTTAGTCTCCCTATTTAATTCAACGCCTGTCGAGTCCACGACAAACCTTTTCTTTCTCTCCAATTACTTTGAGACCTACATTTTTCTCTTCAATAGTCTTTGCTTCTTCCACCTCCTTAACCTTGTCTTTTGCCAAGACATCCTTTCAGTGGAACATAATTATCTACCATTTTACATTTACTTTTCTCGTTATTTTCGTCAGTTTGTATGATCGTTTATTTGTATGTTTTTTTTTGCAAGTTTTGTCTGTCTTTGTGACAGTATTGCATGGTATTATGATAATTTAACGTTCATATAACAAGTATTATCGAGCGCTTCAAGTCACAAAATAATCGACGGTCTGTTATATTTCGAATTCTATTGTGGTAGTTTGCCGATGTGCCAAGAACTCGCAGTAAAAAGAATGTTTATACATAAAGTTTTTTGGTTAAAGTTTATCTTTGCTGATATTTCATTTGGAAGACGAAACATATTTTCTTAGAAAGGATTGTGTTTAATTTTTGCTTACACTCTCTTTAATTTTCTGATGCTTTTATCTCCATGGATATTAGAGTGTGTTATACTTTATAATTCTTTCTTTTGATTAATGAAATTCAGTTAAAGTTTTTCGTTATAAAAAATACTATAGTGTAATTGTATGAAAATATATTTACTAATTCGATCAAATTTTATGTATTTCAATAAACTTATACTTCAATCAATTTTTATTCAGAAACATTATCTTCTTCCATATGCTAAAAGCATGTACATTGTTCTTCAAATGAGTAGAGGAGACAATAGGGGTATTTAAAACGAGAAAAGGAAATATAATAATTTTAGACACATATTTTAGGGGTAGGGCTATTAAGGGAACATGACGAGCATGTGCCTCCAACAAAACTATGACCTATTGGATTTATTTCTAAATTTTTTTAAACAATTCTTCATATTATTTCACAGGTAACATACATCAGACAAAATTAAAAGATTTGATTCGAATTTATACCGATCTTTTGATAAAAATTGAAAATTCGATTCGAGGCCCACTGAAGAGTTCCATCCACCAAATCCTATACCAACTTAGGAGGCATTATCCCAAAGGTATTAGTGTAAAATCTCTCCCCCAACAAAAAGGTACTTAAGATCTTTGGGAGCTTTCTCGTCTTAAAAAAGCCCTTAGCTCTCTCCCAAAAGGGTTGGCCCAATTTTATAAAACTTTAGTAAATAACTTGGTAACTTTCTTCTTTGGTTCTCTTAACTTGGAAAAACTTTCTTTTAGTCCCAAGATGATAAATGTTTTCAGTTAATAAAATAATAAAACTACACTTCGATCCTTCTCTATCAACTAGCAAGTAGCAACTTCGGTCCACCGAGTCAGGGACAGAATTATGATTGAGGGTTATGGACAACACATAAATACTAAAAGGTGGGATAAATTCATAATTATTATTATTTTTTAAAATATATTGAAATAAAGATAAAAAAAAAATCGTATGCATAAAGCAAGAGCTCCTCTCTAAAACAGCGTAGGTCTATCTCTGCACCAAGTTAATTTTCTTGAACCACCGTCTCTCATTTTATGCATCAATAAACCATGATAAAATCTATAAAATTTTGCTAACTAGTTCATTAAAGCACTTTTTTAGTAAATTATCTCTATTTTACAATAAAATTGAGTATATTCTTTTTAAAGTCCAAAGTAAAGAACGGACAATGAAGGAGTCATTCATTAGGGAGGGTAACAAAGGCAAAGATGCTCCCATTATAGGTAAAAAAAAAAGTAGTAATAATAAATAAGGGGAGAATATGACCGTTGAGACCAAGTGGGGTTGCCTCCCCCATCCCACAGCCAAAGGTGAAAATATCCTATTTTATTTTTATTTTTCATATTTATATATTTTATTGTACAATAATTATATTCGAAATATGTATTGACATGGTAATATTAATTATGCTAAAGTATACTAATGTCAACTATAGATTTGATAACACGTATGCCATTCATCTTTTTAAAGTTACAAATATGTCGATTAATTAAAATACCGTTACAAACATGTCACTCATAATTAATATTTTTAGTTTTAAAACATATGCATTTTATTAATTATGTCCTAATTCGAAATAATTCAGTAATTTTAATTATTCATGTTAAAAATTTTATTAATTTAATATTTTTTATGATACTTTCAAAGCAAGTGAGCTCATCAGATCAAGGTAGTTGTCAAATAATGACATTATATCATAAAACAACAATAAGTTAATGTTAAAATGTATTTATGCCATGTGAATAACATAAAAGTAATATAATATTTATGAGAGAAGAACAAAGAACATAAATTAGAATGATTATTTTTGAAATAGGAAGAGTTAAATTTATTGAATTGTTTTTAAATTAGAATTGAATTAATAGTCTGCATAAGTTTTGAGGACGTCACTCTTCCCCTATAATATTTAACTATCGGTAACATATTTGTAACAATATTTTAATTGAGTGACTTATTTGTAACTTTTAAAAGAAAAAAAAAAGTGATATATCTATTAACTCATAACTAAGCGAGTTGGAGTGTAACTTACTATTAACTATTCCGTTTAAGGTTAATATTATTTGTTCTAATAATATTATATATATATATATATATATATATATATATATATATATATTAAAAGCTAAAGTGATTACAAGTAATATCTATTCTGAATATACTCTCAACCATTTGGTAATGCATATTAAATCACCCTGCTGCAGTTATCGGTACTCGAACTTGTGACCTCTAAAAAGAATAATTGTTTCATTAATCACTGAGTCAAGTTGGATCGTGTTAATAATAATATTATATTTAAAGTTTGAATTTAGATTCTATTCAAGTAGGGTGTGACTATCTATTGACAGTGGTACCCAAAACTCTGAAAAATGTGCATGATATAACGTATATAAGTTCAAACTGTAACGGCTAAAAATCCAACATAATGAAAGCAAAGCCTAAAAACAAAAAGGGGAAAAATATGCCTTTTCCTTTGCCTTGGGTTTGGGTTTCTTTTCCAACAACAAAAAAACCTTAAAAGATGCGGTCCATTATTTGCTGCAACTGTCCAACATGTTGCAGATGATGTCTTATTCATCTGCTGCTAATTTATTACCGAGTTATTTATGTCGTTTGCTTCCCCTAGCTTTACCGCACTTTCTCTACTTTTGTTTTTTACCTGTTCAACTTTTGAAATCCATAGCCTTTATAGTTCACTCCAGCTTGCTTTTCTTTGTTTATCTCTGCTCTAAACTCTTGTTTGTTTCCTCAGAATCTTTTGGGAAGGTTTATCTGCCATGGCTGTGCTTGTTCTTCTTCTCCTTTTAGTTGTTTCTCATGCAACAGCTGATGAAGGTGAATTTGCTTTTATGTGTTAATGTTTTTAATGAAAGAATGTGTTGAAATTTTGAATGTGGATTGTGGAGTTGTTTTTGATGTTGTTGCAGATCCATATATTGGTGTGAATATAGGAACAGACCTATCCGACATGCCACACCCGACACAAGTAGTTGCTCTTCTTAAAGCTCAGCAAATCCGACATGTTAGGCTCTACAATGCCGACCAAGGCATGCTTGTTGCTCTTGCAAACACCGGCATTCGAGTCATGGTCTCGATCCCCAACGAGCAACTGCTCGGCATCGGACAATCGAATTCCACCGCGGAGAATTGGGTGTCCCGGAACATTGTACCACATTATCCTGCAACCAACATTACTGCAATTTGTGTAGGTTCAGAAGTTTTGACTACTCTTCCGAATGCAGGGCCGGTCCTTGTTAATGCCATTAAGTTCGTTCACTCTGCCCTTGTAGCATCCAATTTGGATAGGAAAATCATAGTTTCATCACCCCTTTCTTCTACTTTAATTCTCGATTCGTTCCCGCCTTCGCAAGCCTTCTTCAACCGCTCGTGGAATCCGGTTTTGGTCCCTATGCTTGATTTCTTGCAGTCCACAGGCTCATTTCTCATGCTTAATATGTATCCTTACTATGACTATATGAAATCAAATGGTGCAATTCCGCTAGACTATGCGCTTTTCAAGCCTCTTACACCGAACAAGGAAGCTGTCGATTCGAACACGCTTGTCCACTATACCAATGTCTTTGATGCAATGGTCGATGCTACATACTTTGCCATGGCTTTTCTAAACTTCACAAACATTCCTGTTATAGTGACCGAGACCGGCTGGCCATCGAAAGGTGATCCCAATGAGCCAGATGCAACGATTGAGAATGCTAACACTTACAACAGCAACTTGATTCGTCACGTGATGAATAAAACCGGAACTCCTAAGCACCCCGGGGTTGCTGTTAGTACTTACATCTATGAGCTCTATAATGAGGACACGAAACCGGGGCCAATCTCGGAGAAGAATTGGGGTTTGTTTGATGCTAATGGTGACCCTATTTATATATTACGGTTAACAGGATCGGGATCGCTGCTAGCGAACGATACTACGAACCAAACTTATTGTACCCCAAAGGACGGTGCTGATCCGAAGATGCTGCAGGCTGCTTTAGATTGGGCTTGTGGACCTGGCAAGGTGGATTGTTCACCATTGTTGCAAGGAAAACCATGTTACGAACCGGACAATGTGATCGCGCATGCTACTTATGCATTCAACACATACTATCATCGAATGGGGAAGACTTCTGATGCGTGCGACTTCAACGGTGTTGCAGATATTACAACAACAGATCCAAGTAACACATCGAAACATTGCGCTTACTTCATTAATACACCTTTTTTTGTTCTAGATTTAAGGCTTTCCTTGGAAGAAAAGTAACAATAGTTTTGCTTGTTGCAGGTCATGGTTCTTGTACTTTTCCAGGAAGGTAAAAATTTACCCATTTTGCTTAATCCTTCTCTTAAACTAATAGTAGAAACCTGACTTTCTCTTTGTGATGAATGGTGCAGCCTTGGCAGTAATGGGACCATGGTAAATATAACGGCGCCAACGATGAATTCTGTTAGTTCCGATTCATCCGGTCCGAGTTTTTGTGGCAGGGGAGGTTTCACTGGCATTCTAGTGTTAATCAAAGTCATGCTATGGAGTGCAATTATCTTGTAGTGTATTTTGTAAAATTTTGCACTAATTGATATCAAATGGTTTCAGTATTATATTTTGTAACGTTTCGATTTACCGTAACATACTTCATAAAATAGTACATTATGTGTGCAACATGTTTTGGTTCTGTCTCCGGAATGGTGACATCTCCTATGAACATTGTTTGAGAAAGGACTCAGTGCGGCTTAGGTGGGAGCGAAGGAGGAGCAGAAACAGAAGACGATAACGAGTCGAAAAGCTTCTGAGCCAGCACTTCATTTGCTGCATCTGATGGATGGAAAGCATCCCAAAATACATAATCTTTCCGTTCTTTGCACAACTTGGAGTTTGGCAAGCATAAACCACCTATACTCGTATCGACATTGCAGCACGACGTGTTCCCTACCTTAAAACCTGCACAAAAAATCACAATTGGTATACTTTTAACATATCAAAAGAGATAAAAAGAGAGAAGATTATACGCCATACCATAGGCCTTGGGGTTGTCGATCAAATCAAGTACGGCCGGATATGTATCGGCAAACATCATATGTGCATTCGGGAGGCGTTTATTCAGTGTATTTATTAGCTTTTGCACCTTGGAATTAAACTCCATCACCCATCCATTCACTCTCTTCAAGCATTGCCCCGTTTTCGATTTCACTCTCTGAGAAGGAATGCAGCCTAATGGCCCTAGCCCATGGTATAATATCTTCCGAGCACCGAGCTGGTAAAGCCTCTGTCATTCAGCCACATTGTTGGTTTAAGCATCATATCAAAACATAAGTCATAGATAATAACAAAAGACTACTTATACCGAAAACTGTTGCTCCAACGTCGAGACCAAGAGTTCGACAAATTCGTCATGTGTATACTGTTGTCCATCTGCTAGAAAGGGCTGCAAGAAGTTGTTTACATAGTCATTACTGCCTGCATAACATCAAAAAACAAAATCAAGTGTGTTAAAAGCATCCTATTTGGCTTGAAATCTTCAACAAAGGGCAAAGCTTTACCGATTCCGACGAAGTATGTGGCCTCGTTGCAAAGCTTGTTTGCAGCAGCTTCACCTATTTTAGCCCTGATTATTTCCTTGGTCTTTTTAAAGTAATTTATCTGATCATCAAATGTCAACCTCTGAATCTGCAAACACAAAGAGAACAAAATCAATTCTAGATCAATCAAAATGAAACGATATCGAACAAAACCGAAGATAAATTACGAAATATTGGCCGGTTTCATTGAGAATTCCAGCTCCACCGGAAGCATAATTAACCCCTTGGAGGACTGCATCATCATTTAGTGACAGAGAAAGGTAAGGTGGTGGTGATGAAATCCCAAGCTTTTCAGCTACAAAATTCAACAGAATTATGTCATGTAACAGAACAGTCCATAATTTCCATAATTTCCAAGTTCTAAACTTTCAAATCGAAGATTAAATCGACATGTACATAGGATATCGCCTATGGTCCTTCCGTTGGTGAACCGTCCGGTAGCTTTCTTGCCGGTAAAGTCGATGCCGTACCAGGGATAATCGGACCGTGCTAACGAATACTGCAGATGATTGTTGTTGCCAACTTCTGCTAGTGAGTCCCCAAAGACAAATGTGACCATTGATGCAGCAGTTCCAGCTGAAACCAAAGCTCCTAATGCCAAAACAATTGCTGCTACTGCTGCAAAAAACAGCCATTGTTGTGCCATCTTACTTACTGAACTGATCTTTTTTTCCGAATGTTTCGGAATTCGCCGTCGGTTGGCTTGGATTTATAGCAAGTCTGCAGGCAATGTGGTTGCTTTTTAGTCATGCCCATTTCTCCAAGTTTGAACAAATTAGGTGATTAATTTCAAAACCTCTGAAAAATATATGAAGGCTGTAACGATATTCTTGTTTCCCAGCAGTTGGCCAACTCGGTTGATTTTTCAAGTCGTTGCAGTTAGTTTTTGTTAGGTATTACTTTCTACCATTGTTGGAACAACGGGGAATTAGTGATTAATTGCACCAAGGGGTGAGAATTTTCGGGTACCCGGCTCATCTCATCTGGGCCCGGGTACCCGGTACCACATATTTTTTTAAATTTTAAAATTTAAAAGAAAATCACATACTTAAACACAAAAATATTTTAAAAAATTTAATTTTAAAATTAAAAGTATATAATACAAACATAAAAAGAATTTAAGGATTTAAATTTAGTTTTAGAGTAAAAATATTAAAAAATTTAAAATAAAAATATAATTGAAAATATAAAAAATATATATTAAATATTATCGGGTCGGGTCGGGTACCCAATAACTTAAAAATCCCAGCCCGTGTCCCGAGAAAATTCTCGTGTCAAGTACCCCGCCCGGTCGCAGTGGCGGATCCATATGGTCCCTTGGGTGGGCCTGTGCCCACCCTGAATTTTTCAAACCTTACACATTTGACTTCAATTTTTATAATTTTTACGAATTAGTCCTTAAATTTTATGACTTGTGCCCACCCTGAAATTTTGAGATTTTTATGATTTGTACCCATCCTAAAAATGTTTTGAGTTGTGCCCACCCTGAATTTTTCAAACCTTACACATTTGACTTCAATTTTTATAATTTTTACGAATTAGTCTTTAAATTTTATGACTTGTGCCCACCTTGAAATTTTGAGATTTTTATGATTTGTACTCATCCTAAAAATGTTTTGATTTGTGCCCACCCTCAAAAAAAATTCTAGATCCGCCACTGCCCGGTCGGGTAACTTTTTTTAGAGAATTACTCGGTATTTTTAAATTCGGATCGTCGGGTCAGATCTACCGAATCGGGTATTTTTGCCCACCCCTACTACAAGGAATCTAATTGTTTTTAACCTTCCAAAATAATGAACTAAACTACAATTATATGTATTCGATGACTCAAAACTAAATTCAACTTTAATGTTTGCAGTTCTTTTAATGTAACCTTTTTTTCGAGCTAAATTTGATTACCGACCTTTAAAAAAGTCAAATTATTGATTTTTCAATGAAATTACTGACTAAAATATTAATTTTCTAATAGTTTTGATTTGACAATTCGTACGTACTTAATGTTGATATGCACTTTTATAGTATATTTCACGTCAAAAAGTAATTTAAACGTCATAAAAACATGTTTAAAAAACTTAAAAGAATTGAAGAAAATAGCATGGTTTTAAAATCAAGCCGGGTTATGTTTGGATAATAAAAAATATATTTGTTTAAGATTCGATACAATCCAATTAATTATTTGTTATTAACACTAACACACATATGATTAAAATTAAATTCTATTTAGATATTCAATAGCCACATTAAATCGCGACTTAACAAAAAAGGGAAGGAAAACTTTCTTACTATCCAGAGATAAATTAAGATTAAATATTGAAAAGGTAAAATTACATAAGTTCAAAATAATTAGTACTCATTAAGTATTTAATCTCAAATTTTAGAGATGACAAGAGCTTAATTTGACTTAAATTTAAGTTACATGGACCTAAAATGCTGTTAAACCCCAAATTTTATTTAAGAGATATCAAATTTCTCGTCAATCGGTCTAAATATGATTTGTTTTCAGTAAGTTAATTTGAAGCCTTATATAATCCAGAGGAAGCTCATTCTTTGATAAACTTCAAGGACCTCTATGATAGCTTCGTTCATGGCACCAGTGGATCTCTGCTTAGCTTTGAACAAAACGAGAAGGGTCTGCAAAACGCTTGCTCGAGAACTAGCAGTACTACCGATCCTCGGCCGGTCGAAAGCGCGAGCAATTTCGATTGCAGAACACCAGATGCAGCTGATCTCAAGCGTCCCCATACGGTACACTTTTTTTTTTTTTATTTCGGATCAAACCGTGTAATTTCGTAATCGTTTCATTTACGAGACCAAACGAAATCGGTTATAGGGGGAAGCAATCAAGCCTTGAAGAAACAATGCACCAACGAAGCTAAGAAAGGAAAAATCAAGTCACCACCATCAAAGGACCACCAGAGTAATCTATAAAAACGATTGTGAGAGACACTACAATAGGACAGACTGGTCTAACATAAAGAACGGTCGGATGTATACATTATCCGCAGTGATTACAAAAGCCTCCTAGCTTATACTCGTACAAATCCAAATAAAAGTAAATTGTACAAGTTTGAAACCTAATTGGCTTAAATATAAAATAAGTGTTTAAAATGTATTATTTTTTTTATGTAAGTACTTTAATTTTGTGTGGATAAAATAGATGTTTAATGTTTTTATTTTTATCGAAATAAGTCTCTAACTTAAAAAATCAACACTCGATCTTAATTGATATGCGACTAAAAACCCCAAAATCAAAAGAACTAGACATTCTTTCAAAAAAAATTAGGCATCTAGTTAGACAAAAATTAAAAATTTAGACACCTAATTTTGTCAAAAAAAAATATAAACACATGTTTAGACCAAACAAAAACTTTGAATACCTATTTATTTTGAAAAGTAAATCAGACATCTAAATGAAAAATAGATAAATTTTTTAACAGAAAAAGAGAGAGTTTGAATACCGAATTATTGATGATGGTCAATGGTGTTGGTGCTTCGGTGATGTTGAAATGGGTCATATCTTGGGCTCAGGTTTTAGAATACTTCACCGGATTGAGTTGATCTTCATGGCGGAGGCAAATGTCCCACTTTCCTTCTATTGTTTTTTCTTAATTTAAATAAAGTGATTACAAGTAGTATATGTTCAGAATATACTCTCAACCATTTAATAATGCATGCTCAATCACCTTACTGCAGTTTTTAGTACTCGAATCCGTGACTTCTAAGAACAACAATTGTTCCCTTAACCACAATGAAACAAAATAATATCATCATTTAAGAAAATATTTTGATATAATGATATATAAACTTAAATCGCCTAGGCTTGAGTCGCTTCATACTAACTCTCTTTTAATTATTAATTTAGTTTCTTTCAATCCTATAGTGAATAAATTTATTAATTTTTTAAACTACGATATTAATTGATTGAACATGAAAATTTAAATGATTAAATGAGCTATTATACAATTCTTTAACTATTACATCACTATCAAAGACAATTAATGACTCAAATATAATTTATAACAAAATCCACACTCTAAAACCTATTTTATAACATTTAAATCAAAATAAATATTTTATCACAATTCAATTATCATTTGTAAACTTAACCCTAACATTTATTATAAATTTTAACCAAATTAGGAACATTGTCAATTATTATTACTTTTTTTTTGGCCATAACTGCATGCTTGAAAGCTTCTCACGTGCTTTGATTTATTTTTGTCCGAACCCATTACACACAAAAAAGGTAAACTACCCCAATGGGTCACCAACCTTTTAAAATTTTTCAATTTTTCTTTTGTTTTTAAACAAGTCACTAATGTTAGCTTCCGTATTCATTTTAGACACCCATGTTTAGTACCGTTTTTCTAAATTATTTAAAATTTTAAATTATAGTTTAATTAAACCAAATTCACAAATAATTTAAAAGTTTACACAAATTTGAAATCTCTCCTTCATATTGTTTATATGAAACAAGATTTCATCAACTTTTGGTAATTATCATAATCATATCACATGTGATTATTCTAAATTAGAACACGCAAAGAGAAAAATAATAAATTCTATACAAGTTACATATATAATTATGTAGAACTAATGTTTTGATATAATAATTGAAAAATGTCTTGGACTGATTTAAAAAGTATTTAAAACATTTCCAAAGTCCAAACAACTTGAAATAATATTTAGGGAATTTTTCATAAAGGTTTTTCATGTTTTCAAAGGCCAATTTTCACAAAACTGACCAAGTGTTTCGAAACACCTTAGGGCGTTTCGAAACAGGTGCCTCCAGTGGCCAAAACGTTTCGATACTCGTATCGAAACGGGCCTTAGCGTTTCGAAACGGCTAGGCCGTTCCGATACGCCCACGTGGCACTGACCCCAACGGTCATTAACCCCAACGGCTCTTTCCCAACTAACTTTTGAATGCAGGTCGTTTCGATACGGGCTTATAGCGTTCCGATACGCGTTTCGAAACGGCAAGGGGGTGTTCCGAAACGGGTGCCCTGACAGACTGCAACGGCTCTTTCTATATTGAGAGCGTTTCGAAACGGCTTCGAGCGTTTCGAAACGGGGAGCTGCAGAACTGCATTTATGGAGGGAAATAAAGGCTCCAACGACTCTATTTCAACCCCAACGGTCCTAAACGGCTATAAACTCAATTGGGAGTATAAAAGGGACCTCCAAGCATCAAGAGAAGACTAATGCTTCAATTGTCAATCAACAAATGATCAAGAAATTGTCTTAGTGCTTAAAGTGTCATTTCTTGTATAGACAAACACTAGTGAGCCAAAATTGTCAAATTTGCTCAAGTGTTTTAGGTTTTGGGTGAATGCTTCATTGTGCAAACAAACACCTATTAGAGGGTTTAAGTTTGCTTTATTTATCTCTTTGTAAAAGAGGGTTTTGATCAAGGCTTGGGTAGAAGCTTGGTCGGTTGTAAGGGTTTCCTCCTAATCCTAGAAAAGGGGACGAATCAATTAGTGGATTGATTGTGAAATCCTTAGTGGGAAGCTAAGGTAGTGGATGTAGGTGCTTGTTAGAAGGCCGAACCACTATAAATCATTGTGTCTTTATTCTTTCTAGCTCCCTAAACCCTTCTACCCAAATATCCACCTCTCCACCACTTGGTGAGCATAATTGGTTGATCGAATCGAGCCCCACACAACCCAACAATTGGTATCAGAGATTGGCTCAATCGGTGAGGATTCACATCCTATTGAGAAGATCCGGCAAGCTCGATCATTTTTTTTATCAACCGGCTCAAATGGCGCAATCCATAGACAAATCGCCTTTCTTCGACGGAGCTCACTATGCCCATTGGAAGACAAAGATGAAGTTCTTCATCAAATCAAAAGATTACAAGCTATGGGATGTAGTTGAAGATGGCCCGTTCGTACCTAAAAGAAGTAAAGCGGAGTGGAGTGCCGACGATCGCAAGAAGATGAAGCTAAATTGCAAAGCCTTGCACATTCTATTTTGTGCATTTGGTCCATCCATCTATGAGAAGATGTCTTCTTGTGAGAGTGCCAAGGAGGTATGGGACAAGCTTGAAGTCACATACGAGGGGACAAATGAAGTCAAGGAGACCAAGATTGGGCTCCTAACCTTGGAGTATGAAAACTTCAAAATGGATCCGGAAGAGAACATCGAGAAGATGTTTGATAGGTTCTCCACCATCACAAATGGTCTTAAAGGCTATGGAGAAGCCATCCCGGAGGAGAAGCTTGTTCGAAAGCTCATCTACTCACTTCCCGAGTCTTGGGACTCAAAGAGGACCGCCATCATCGAAGCCAAAAATTTGAAGACTTTGAAGCTTGATGAACTAATGGGGTCACTTCTCACTCATCAAATCATGAAGAAGAACAAGGAGGATGAGAAGAAGAGGGAAGAAATAAGAGCTATGGGAGAGAAGAAAATCAAAGGGCTTGGCATCAATGCTAGTGCCATGGCTCTCAAATCCTCCACTTGCCATCATGTCTACTCAAGTGAAGAGGAAGAAGAAGATGAAGAGATAGTTCATCTCTTCAAGAAGTGTGCCCCTTTCATGAAGAAAGCTTTGAGAGAGCTTGAACGAGAACCTAAAAGAAAGGAGAGGGCAAGCACTTCAAGCCATAAGAAGAAGGCACAATTGGCTACTTTGAGTGATGAAGACTCCACCGATGATGAACAAGCCAACCTTTGCCTTATGGCCATCGAAGAAGATTCAAGGGTAACTTCTAATTCATCTACTTCATGTTCTTACACTTTTGATGAATTACAAGATGCCTATGATGATTTGGTTTTAGATTTTAAAAGCCACACTTTGAAAAACAATAAATTGATTTTAAAGTTAAAAATTCAAAATGATTTGCTTTCTAAAACCAAACTTGAACTTGAAGCAAAACTTGAAGAGTTTGAGTTAAAATGTCTTGATTTACAAAAATTGCTTCAAAAAGTTCAAGGAGAAAAAGATTTGATTTCCAAAGAGCTTGAGAAGAAAAACAATCTTGGAAAATCAAATTTTTATGTTAGACAATCTAGTGCCCCTAGATTTGTGAATGGAAAATGTTTTAGAAGTGTTTGGGTCCCAAAAGGACTAACCACTTCAACTAAAAAGGATGAAATTGAAAAATGGATTCCTAAGGGGGCTAAATTTTGTGCTACTAATGTTCATGGATCCAAAGCAATTTGGATACCAAAAATTACATGATTGTCTATTATAGGTGTGATGGAGATGTCCAACAAGTCAAACATTAAAGTGGAGCTCCATACACACAAGGAAGAACACTTGAAGAAGGAAGGCTTCACATCCTACCTTGAGTTCAAGTGTTGGTAAAATTTCTAGTTGTTTTAAATTTATTTGTCTTATTTTTAGTTTAAATTCAACTAGATGATCATACATGTTGGACTAACATTTCAATGATGCTTTGAGTAAGGGGGAGCCAATTTTAAAACCAAAATTCATATTTTTGTTAAATTTTACCTCTATTGTTATTTTTGAGATTAATGTTTTAAATCTTTTTGATATAACAAAAAGGGGGAGAAATGGTTTGAAAAATTGAATTTTCAAATGAATAAGGGGAGCTTTATTTGAATTAAAATTTTAATCTCTTATTCACATTTTTAAAGATAAAGGGGGAGAATTCCAAACAATTTTTCAAGTGGTTTTATTATATCAAAAAGGGGGAGATTGTAGAACTAATGTTTTGATATAATAATTGAAAAATGTCTTGGACTGATTTAAAAAGTATTTAAAACATTTCCAAAGTCCAAACAACTTGAAATAATATTTAGTGAATTTTTCATAAAGGTTTTTCATGTTTTCAAAGGCCAATTTTCACAAAACTGACCAAGTGTTTCGAAACACCTTAGGGCGTTTCGAAACAGGTGCCTCCAGTGGCCAAAACGTTTCGATACTCGTATCGAAACGGGCCTTAGCGTTTCGAAACGGCTAGGCCGTTCCGATACGCCCACGTGGCACTGACCCCAACGGTCATTAACCCCAACGGCTCTTTCCCAACTAACTTTTGAATGCAGGTCGTTTCGATACGGGCTTATAGCGTTCCGATACGCGTTCCGAAACGGCAAGGGGTGTTCCGAAACGGGTGCCCTGACAGACTGCAACGACTCTTTCTATATTGAGAGCGTTTCGAAACGGCTTCGAGCGTTTCGAAACGGGGAGCTGCAGAACTGTATTTATGGAGGGAAATAAAGGCTCCAACGACTCTATTTCAACCCCAACGGTCCTAAACGGCTATAAACTCAATTGGGAGTATAAAAGGGACTTCCAAGCATCAAGAGAAGACTAATGCTTCAATTGTCAATCAACAAATGATTAAGAAATTGTCTTAGTGCTTAAAGTGTCATTTCTTGTATAGACAAACACTAGTGAGCCAAAATTGTCAAATTTGCTCAAGTGTTTTAGGTTTTGGGTGAGTGCTTCATTGTGCAAACAAACACCTATTAGAGGGTTTAAGTTTGCTTTATTTATCTCTTTGTAAAAGAGGGTTTTGATCAAGGCTTGGGTAGAAGCTTGATCGGTTGTAAGAGTTTCCTCCTAATCCTAGAAAAGGGGACGAATCAATTAGTGGATTGATTGTGAAATCCTTAGTGGGAAGCTAAGGTAGTGGATGTAGGTGCTTGTTAGAAGGCCGAACCACTATAAATCATTGTGTCTTTATTCTTTCTAGCTCCCTAAACCCTTCCACCCAAATATCCACCTCTCCACCACTTGGTGAGCATAATTGGTTGATCGAATCGAGCCCCACACAACCCAACAAATTATATGTTAATATTATTTATAATATTATTTATTTTATAAAATAATTTGAATTAATCCGGAGTAGTTTGAGATATATAATATTTACGCTAAAATATTATATAATGTTATGTTGATTCAGTGGTTAAGGCTTAACTCTTTCTTCTAAAAGTTTGGGTTCAAAACTCTTCAAGCACATGGTTCTAATATTTTTCCTCTAGCAAAACGACGTCGTTTTGGCCTAAATTAGGCTTCAAAACAGCCGCACCAAAACGACACTATTTTGACTTAACGGGGAGTTAACGGTTAACGGTGGAGTGACATTTTTGACTCACATATTAGAGTTCAATGATAGTATTGAACAATTTTAAAGTTCGGTAGCATTTTCGACTCAGAGGTCATAGTTGAGTGGTAGGTGGTGTAGTTTACCCTATTTTTTAATTTTGTTTTATTTTTTAACCAATCAAGAGTTAACGCGTGTTACAATATTTTACTGACACATGCCATTAGTGAAATTAAGCATCAATGACCAAAATGAAAAGAAAGATAACATTAGCGACTTGTTTGTAAATGTTTTAGTGACAAAAATAATTTGAAAGTTGGGTGACCACATGTGTAATTTATCCAAAACAAAAAAATCTTAGTCCTCCACGCCACAGTAAGTACCTATTAAGGTCGAAAATAGTGATATAAAAACTAAAAAAAATTGCTTTCAATAATTTGGATTGAGGACAAATATATAGACTTTGAAAACCAAAATATTGTTATTTATAATTTTTTTGAATTCGGAACCCTAGCTCTGAATTTGATGGGAGATCCACTGGAGAGGTTAGGGTCGGAGACAGCCATGGGATTAGAATCCTCGATCAAGGAAGAGCTTTCCATGGACATCGATCCGCCGCTCGGAGAGAACCTCGCCACTGCCGAGGACTGGCGGAAGGCTCTCAATAAAGTTGTTCCGGCCGTCGTCGTCCTCCGTACCACTGCTTGCCGTGCTTTTGATACCGAGCCCGCCGGTGCTAGTTATGCTACTGGTTTTGTCGTTGATAAGCGACGGGGGATCATTCTCACCAATCGCCATGTGGTCAAACCAGGTCGACTTCCGTCAACGCTTAATTTCCTTATTTGATTGTTCTTTGTGTTGGTTTTGCTATTTCCTCTTTTGCTTCTCCAAATAAAACTGAAAAAGTTCGTTACTTATTAGTAATTGAAAAAAAATATAAAATTTAATTGTTTTGGGTAATTAAATGAATGATTTTGTTGTTGCACGGATCAATGGATCACTTATGTTTGAATGTGCCTTGCATTTTTTAGCTGTATGCTCATTTTTATTCTTGAATATGATTTTGTTTTTACTACTATCGTTTTTACTTTTGAGCAACTTTTTGAAGGAGAACAAAGCAGATAATAGAAAAAAGACAATAGCTGAATTGTGTTGTCTGTGTCTTTAAAATGTTGGAAACAATGTTTGTAAATTGGGAAAAATGACTCTGTTTTGTCTGTTTTTAGGACCTGTTGTTGCCGAAGCAATGTTTGTAAATCGAGAAGAAATAACTGTGCATCCTATATATAGAGATCCGGTGAGTGAACTCTACTTCATAGTATTTATCTTTTGTTGGCATTATTTAGTTCATTTTTCTGCACTAGGATTTCTTGACATGACTTCTGAAATGGGATGGTATTGCCTATCTGTATGATTTTGGTTGTTTTCCATGGGAGGATTGATTTGTGAGCCTATATTGATTGAAATTACTTTATTTGATTGTATTTAGATTGTCTGTTCATTTTTTCTTCCGTGTTCTTTCAACAGAACCTGTTATTTGGGAATCCTGCTAACCGGAAACATTATGTTCTTGATTAGGTTCATGATTTTGGCTTCTTTCGCTACAATCCTGATGCCATTCAATTTTTAGAATATGATGAGATTCCACTTGCCCCCGAAGCTGCTTACGTTGGCTTAGAGATCAGGGTTGTCGGTAATGATAGTGGAGAGAAGGTAGTTGAATCATATTAGTTGTCTTGGCTTTACTTCTGTTAACATTATGCACTGATATTTAGTTTTATGTTTAATTCCATTTACGAGGATTGTCAAAAAAAAAAAAACCCCACTTAAGTCAAAGGAGTCCTTTAAGTTGGCTTTTGAGAAAATTCATGGCTTTGATGTAATGCTACTGTAGAACATAAAACCAGACCTAACAGTTATTGTTCTGCTTTGAATAAAAATTTGTAGGTTTCCATATTGGCTGGAACTCTTGCTCGTTTGGACAGAGATGCTCCTCATTATAAAAAGTATGTAGTACTTTGTTAATGGTTTTCTTGTGAATCATATACTTTCCCAATAAATTTACTATCATTGTTCTTTTGACAAATTATCATGTATATCAAAACCCTTAGATAACCACATGCTTTTGTCCCATTAAACTGGTTTCTACAGCTGTTGATTTTCTTCTTATGCCTTGCAATCTTGATGAATAGTTATACATATTTTCATCAGCATTTCAGAGACTCGTGATTCCAAAATCTATCATGGCAACTCGACCTTCATTGAATTTTGATTTTGGGTGCTGTTTGTTTTATCATCCATCATGCAATTTCTCCAATACAGTTTGTACTGAACCAGACTGAGATGATTTTAAGCTTTTCTACCAGTTGAAGAGATAGGATAGTACCCTCTATCTTGACTTTGCAATCATCATTAATGCTTTATACCTGGTGGTGCATGCCATATAGGAACTACATGCTCACCTCATTTACTGGTTTTCATTTTAGGTAGTCATTCTCTGTCACACAATTTTCTAGTTGGCATACTTTAAAATAATCTGACATCATATATTCATTTGACAATATCATATTGTAAGCAATGTTTGATGATGTGCAGTCTTTTACATTATAGTCATGACTTCTGGTCAGTAATTTGACCTATTCTGTCTATCTTATGATTTTTAGAACCTTCTCGCTTTTATCGATTCTTTGATGGTTGTAATGTGTGACATGCTTATCTGTTACAGGGATGGCTATAATGACTTCAACACTTTCTACATGCAAGTACGTATTATATTCTTCATGCATTCATTGATTTAAATTTTTAATTTTTTCTTCTATTGTTCTTTTAGTATGAGCAAAAACATGGTTTTATCGTGGAATGTATAAAAACATATCTCAAATAACATATCTTTTTTAAATTATGTACTTGCTAAATTTCATATTTTAACACCCATGTTTGACATGCAAAAGTTTAGGGAAGAGGTTTTGATTAAGATTTCTTATATTAAAATTTCATTTTTTTATATTTGGTATATAATGGTTTTAATGCCAAAATGCGTAATATAGAGAAGAAGAAAAAAGGGCAACCTGTACCAAAAAAAAAAGAAAATAAAATGAAGAAGGCAAAATTCAAACGTCCTAAATGAAAAAGATAAACATTTATGTTGGAAACGGGGGACCATGTAATTGTGTAGGTCTCTGTCAGAAGTTTGTGACAAGTCATTGGACTCTTTTTTTTTTTTTCACAAATGAAGTTATATAATGCAATCTAGTGGACATGATGTCTGAGGTTCAGAACAAGAAAACTATCATACAATATTAAATGCTTATAACCCGAACAGCAATTTGCTTGATCTGAACCATTCTGACAAGTATTTCTCTAATTTTTCAAACAGCTTGGCATGTTCAGATGTCTAATTATTGTGTCATTGTTGATTATTCTGTTGGCCATTGTATTTTTTTGGAGCACCTCCCATTGTCTTACTTTTAACATTGTGTGTCTATGGTTGATTGTATTGTTTTACACTTTTGCATAAATTCAGGCAGCATCAGGGACTAAAGGTGGTTCAAGTGGATCCCCGGTGATTGATTGGCAAGGCAAGGCAGTGGCCTTGAATGCTGGTAGCAAGTCATCAAGTGCATCTGCCTTTTTCCTTCCTCTAGAACGAGTGAGTAGTATTTTAGCTGATTGACCTTTTATGCCATGCTTTTGGTATTATCCAAGTTTTTTTTGTATGAACTCAAAAAATAGATTCAAACATAATGGTTCATGTAACTCAATACTTTCTATGATTCCTTGGACTTGACAACCTTAGGGAATGACTAAAAGCCCTGGACCTATACACTTGAAACCATTTCTGTTACCGCTGGAAAGGTCTAATCATTAATAAAATTCATATTATTTGTGTGTTGATAATTTTTGGTTGTATGCCTTGCAAGTATTATTGACTTGCATTCATTTGAAATTTTATCAGCAAATTTGGAGCTCATAAAAGTTGGTCCTTGTCTGGCTATGCTCTGTGGGTTGAAATACGAAATTTATAACCTAGAGATATTTATTTACTCTCTGCATAAGGTAGAGTGGTAGACTGTTCTTTTCTTTTCTGAAAATAAACTTTTTAAAAATAGAGAAGATTTCTTGATTGCAAGAATAGCATTCTCGAAGTTACTCCAGCAAGTTAATTGTTGACTAGATCAGTACCTGTGGAGCCTTAAACCATATTGACCTGCTCATGATTTTTTTGTAGGTTATTTGTTCAGGCCATGTTTCTCTGCTTGAAATATTGGGTCAGAACTAGCTCATTTGCCCTTTTCTGATGTATTTTTAAAGTACTAGACATGCATGATACATGCTTCTGAAAATTACTGTGGAACTCATACTCCTAGAGTTTTATTTGCACTAATAGCCTTTTCAATCGATTTCCGAACCGGCAGAATCTTAATTCTTGGTCTCTACTTTCAATGAAAAATCAGATATTGAATAATTTATTTACTTTTCAGGTAGTAAGGGCCTTAAAGTTTCTCCAGAAAGGAGGAGATTCATACAAGAGTGAGTGGGAAGCAATTCCTATTCCTCGTGGTACGCTTCAGGTTTGTTGTTGATTTTATCCTTGTAGAGCTTTACTTCTGTTTTTTATGCCCTTTCTTACTCAAATATTTAAGGTTAATTGTTGCTCTAGATGATTTGAAAATTTGTTGTTCATTTCTATATGTTCACAAGTGATCATATGAAACTGAAAACTAGAACCACCTGTTGATTTGTTTATTTCTTTTAGAGTTGATATGCTATGATGCCCCTCTGGATCTTGGTGTTTTGCATTTTTTTTAAACGTGGAGAAAGTAGAGAGTTGAGGATTAGAGGGGATAAAAGGATAAGAGAAAATTGAGGGAGAAGTGGATTGAATATTCAATTTCAATGATTCAATATAGTGATAACTTCTATAATGCCCAAGTTCCCTAGAAAATCACGAAGCCAACTATATATAGCTTACCATTCATAAATCCTAACCTCAACTGCTGATTCCTTTAACTGAGGCTCAGAAAAAATTCTTGATGGATCCCTGAACATTCAAGCTCTGAAAAACACTGCCAATTCCTGTCATCACTGTCACACACAGCATAGTTTATCAACAGACAGTTTTAGATAGTTCTGTTTATGTGTTTCTTCTTTTTGGCATTTCTGTCAATATTTGGGAACATGCTTTAATACAAATTTAATGTAAGATTTCATTTTTATAGACTACATTTGTCCATAAGGGGTTTGACGAAATTCGCCGGCTTGGTCTCCGAAGTGAAACAGAGCAGGTTCCTAGTTCTTTGTTGTCAACTTTTTTTCTATCTTTCCCAGGGCTTATATTAGAAAATTGTATCCTCATTTTATTTCCGTTTCTTAATTTAGATGGTACGTCTTGCTTCTGCACAAGGTGAAACTGGAATGCTTGTTGTTGACTCTGTGGTGAGCAAACTTCAGTTTTCATCATTCATAATCTTCTTTAAATTCGCTCTGTTTGCTTTTAGTTCTACTATCTTCTAAATATGAACCTACTTGTAGGTGCCGGGTGGTCCCGCACATAATCACTTGGGGCCAGGTGATGTGCTTGTTCGGGTGAATGGGGAGGTTAGTTACGCACTCGTTCATTGAAGATGATGTTTTATTTCTTATTTTGGTTTGGATTCTCTCGTTTTTCTCCATTGCCCTATATGATTAAGCATTTAGAGGAAGATCAGCTTTGCCTCTTGCTTGGCTAAATTTCAATATGGAATATAAATATTATGTATCAATTTAAGTATGAATTTCTTCAAGAATAGTCATGAACGGATTTTAGATCATATAACTAATTTTTTGTGATGAAGTATGTTCCTAATGATTCCCCCCCCCCCTCCCAGATGAGAACTTAGTGTTTATGTGTATGATTTATATGGAACTCTGGAAGACTTCCTACCTGGTTTTAATAGGTGATATGTGTTGTGATTTTGTGCTTTCAATGATTTTAAGGTGGATACTTGATTTCTGGGTGCCAGCAGAACCCTTTTCTATTCAATTTGGATTTTTGACTATGATCACCTTTTCATTTTAAAAAATAAACTGACCTTAGCAGCTCTCATTTTCCTAATAGAATTTTCTTAACATAGTATTGGTTTTAATATGTTATTGAAAATGTATTGCAGGTAATTACTCAATTTTTGAAGTTGGAAACGTTACTTGATGACAGTGTTGAGCAGAAGATAGAGTTACAGATTGAAAGAGGTGGCACACCAATGAGTGTGCAATTAGCGGTAAAACTTCTCTCTCTCAGTTATGTCTATTTCACCATTATTTGAGGCCTTGAGGTTTAAATTAGATAGCATGTTAGGTAGTTTGGGATAATTGTGGCAGTGTGACCCATGTACCATTGCTGATTAGCCTAATCTAGGAAATAGATTTTAGTTGTAGTATGCATGTGTGTGTAAATTTTGATAATCAAGTTACTTTTATCTTTGTAATTCGCTAATTTAGTTGTAACAAATTCAGCCTGAAGTAGTTCTTGTAAATAATAAAATTTAGGATCACCAGTTATAACATGCTCTCTCTCTCTCTTCAAATTAATGCTCATAAATGTAGAAAGTGAATGTGTATGTTTCTGACTCACTATTAGATATGTAGTAAATGATGAACTTGATATCATTTACAGAATCTGAATGTTCATTCTTTCTTTATGCATATTTCAACTGTGGCAGTCTGCTATTTTCTAACACTAAAAGAATGGGTATTAGAGAAGATCATCTATGTTCTCCATCGCTCTCATTCTTTTTAAAGTATAACTCCTACATGGTCTTTTGCTTCTCTAGGAAAGGGATTTGACACCCAGGTTGCAGTGCACTCCATAATGTCTATGTCCTTGTACTATATTTTGGGAGGAAATTAATGTGTCTGTTTTTGTTCCCAATTTCTGGAGAAGATCAAGAATGTATAATTGGCTGGCATAAGGCTGTTCGCAATGTTCGTTTGCCTGCTTTACATTATGAACCCTAAATTTCCATCCACCCCACCATAAAAGAACATTATTTCAGGGACAACCCGCTCTAGAAGAGTGTTAACTCCGATAATGGTCAATGTGCGATTCAGTCTCAGTTCGTTTGTGCGATACTGATGCTAATTATGTCTTGAATAAGTTTGTTTGAATCTGATGTAGAACATTTTAGCAGTAGCTGTTGACAGAATTTCCTGAGGCTTGTTTTTTTAGTTTGTCAACTTGCTTTATGTCGACTATGATTGCAGAAGCTAATATGATTCCTCCTCTCTTTTTCTCCCTTTCAGGTTCAGGACTTACACTCAATAACTCCTGCTCACTTCTTAGAAGTAAGTGGTGCAGTAATACATCCCCTGTCTTACCAGCAGGTAGGTTGCAAAATTTGCCTAGCACTTGGAAACCCTTGTCTCTTTTTTTTGCTCTGATTTTCCATACTTTGTTCCCTGAATATGATTACTTCGTTTCTTTTATTTTATGCTGTTTGAGGATGGTACTGCTGTTTTGGCTGATAATTTGGCGTATTTTTCTTTTTCTTTGAACAGGCAAGAAATTTCCGTTTCCAATGCGGTCTTGTATATGTCTCAGAACCTGGGTTAGTCTTCTTAATTGTATTTATGAATATTTGTCAAACCTAAGTACTCAACATGCATCTTGAGGGGGGAGGGGGGTACTTGGTGCATGCATGATGCATATGTTTCGGTCCCTACTTTCATGGGCTACCCATTGGTAATAAAAATCATTTAAGAAATTCTTTTTCCTTCCCTATGCATGGCTCCTGGGATTGCGTCATCAGTTTTGGAGGTTGAAAGATGACATATGCATAATGTTACATTCAACATGACGTACTAAAATCATTGATTGTTATCCTTTTTGACCAAAGTGAGAATATTGAAGTCCAATATGACACAAGTAGATGTACTTTAATCTGTTTCCATCACGAGGTTGCTTCTTTATTACAGTGGGATTTCACTGGTTGTTTGATAGCTAGATTTCCATATGTTGTAGGTATATGCTATTTAGAGCTTCTGTTCCTCGACATGCCATCATCAAGAAATTTGCCGGTGAGGAGATAGCAAAACTTGAGGATCTAATCTCTGTTTTATCTAAGCTTTCTCGGGGTGCTCGGGTTCCTTTAGAATATATAAGCTACCAGGATCGTCATCGGAAAAAGGTATTTTATTGTTGATTATGCGGTTTCACCTAATGTTGATATTTGTAAAAACTGCACTGGTTGAAATTGTCCATATAAGCTATCGATGAATTTTGAATTCTTTTGGAAAACTGAATGGTTAAGGTATACTTTGATCTGATCTTTATTTCTAACAACAAATGGAAATGTATAATGGATTGAGGTTGAGGGAGTGACAAGCAGTGTAGTAAGAGTTCATACCTTACCTTTCGTTAGGCTATAATTTTTGCATGGTATTTTGTCCAACTATTACTGGGATTGTTATCAGGCATAGGATGTTTTTGTTCAAATTTATGGTGTGAACGTGCAGGTTACCTTTGGTGGAGCCTGCTTTTGGATTGGTTCTTAAAAGCCTTTTATATCAGTATTTTACTGCTATTGTTGAGAGAAAAATTAGGGGCAAAAATGAACCTGTGTAAGTAAACTCATTTTATGTCAGAAAGTTTGAATGAAAATTTAAAGCAACCAAATCTTAACAAAGGTGAGTTTGACATATTTATGCTGATGTGCAGGCTTGATCAAACTCTTTGTAAACATTATTGGTAAAAGGAAACAAAGTCCACATAAATTAGACTTCATAGGCATTGGCTTGAGTATTAAGGTAGTGGGTTGGATGGTGATGAATTTAAATCAAATCTGATTTATAAAAGAAAAAGAAACCGTTAACATATGATGATTTTCAGTTATTTACTAGAGGATTTTTTAAATAGTTGACATCCTTTGGAGAAAAGATTAGACTGGTGCTGTATTACTCGAACACCAAGCACCAAAATGGTTCTCCCTAGCGATGTAAGGGGGCTAACTATACAAAGATTCATAAATCTTTATCAAAAAGAATAATTTTCTATTTTTGTTCCCAGTAGACTTAAATTTATATATTCTTGACTCCATTCCTTGTCTTAACGTTATTATAGTTTTACTAAAAGCCACCATCAAATTCTAGCTGCATTTATCCTTCATCTGCGAATAGTTATAAATGGGCAACACCACTTTTTTTCTGTTCTTGATAGCATGTATTCAGTGTTTTCTTCTTTTTTTCTGTCAATTGTAAATATTATGCACAAGATAAAAGAGTAAAGCATTCCAAGAGAACTAAATGGAACTTAATTGAAGCGTGCCCTTTTTGTTTTTATAAAAGTACTTCATGAGGAAAGTTTGAAGACACTGCTAAATTAGTGTGTTGTAGTCCCCAATTGTACTGGGGTGCAAGTCTTGAATTCACTGTGGGATTCTAAATTCCTATGTCCCAAAACCAATGTGCCTCAACATCCAATTTCTGTTTAGAATTTTAGATGGATCATGGTAGTGTCTTGATCAGGGTCATGGGATCTGGTCAAACCTCGTTTCAGTTTTAATTGTAAAGATCCGAATAATGTGGCATTTTACAAGTATTGCTAGTTGGTTTGGATGGTTATATTTTTAGGTAAATTGAACCAAATATGCAGTAAGGATACTAGTTGCAGTTGTTTATTATGAAATTGATTTTTGTATATGATTTATCAATATTGAGATTAACGGTGCTATTTGTTTAACTTTATGATTTTATTTATGGATACAGTCTGTCTTGGTCACGGTTGATCGCCATGAATGGTATGCACCTCCACAGATATACACTCGTGATGACAGCTCTGGACTATGGACAGCAAAGCCCGCCTTTCAAGTACCGGAGTCCATGATGCCATCATCTGGTGTTAATGGCGAGGCTACTCATATGGAGCACATACATCAAATTAACCAGCAAGAGTTGACTGATGGTGTTTCTAGTATGGAAACCTGTTATGAGCATACTTCTGCAGAATTGCATTCTGAGAATGAAGCAGGTATTGGTTCAAAGAAAAGACGAGTAGAAGAGGATATTTCATCTGATGGAGTTGTTGCTGATGGTTCGTTAAATGAAACTGGTGAAGTTAAATTGGCGAATAAAACTGCCACGGAAAATCCTGTGTTAAGTGACTATCCAGGTCCAACAGCTGCAGCAGCTAACGCTTCAATTGCTGAACGAGTAATAGAGCCTACTCTTGTAATGTTAGAGGTAACAAATATCTGTCGGTTGACATAGTTCGTTTCTTTTAACTACACAGTTTGACCTTTTCCTTTTGTTAATGTTTCTTGGGCGCAACATAACTATAATGGTACATGTTGTTACCATTGTCTTTTAAGTCATTAATCATTCTACTTTAATCATTTTATTTTATGAATTCTTGTTGTTTTGTTATTGTTGTTGAGATTGTTATGGTCTGTTACTTATTGTTTCTCCTCCCCTCTTTTGTTAGGACTACCTAAGCTGACTTTCATGGTTGCAGGTTCATGTGCCACCCTCATGCATGCTTGATGGTGTCCATTCACAGCATTTTTTTGGGACTGGTGTCATTATACATCATTCTCATAGTATGGGCTTGGTTGCTGTTGACAAGAATACAGTTGCAATTTCTTCATCAGATGTGATGCTGTCCTTTGCTGCTTATTCAATTGAAATTCCTGGAGAGGTGTGCTATTTAAATTAAACATGTTAGAAAACTAGCATATTTTATTGAGTTTGTTATTTTTTTTTACTGCAGGTTGTTTTTCTTCACCCTATTCACAACTATGCTCTAGTTGCATACGACCCCTCTGCTCTAGGGCCTGTTGGTGCTTCTGTGGTCCGTGCTGCAGAACTACTTCCTGGTAGATTCTACATTTGCAATTATTGTACATATTTGTCCTATGCTACCAGGTTTTCCCTTCTGGTTGTGAATATACTGCATGCTTCATTTTGTCCTTAAAATTTTGGTTAGGAAACTGATGAGAAAAGGATAAAAAGATCATAGTTTTTTGTTCTTTGAAACCAATGTTGTTGAGCCAGACCAGATTGGCCAGTTCAATGGGGAATTGGCTGGTCCATCGGTTCGTCCGACTGGAATTAGATGGAATCATTTCAAACCAGTAAAAAACAGGAACCAGAACCGGAAAAACTGGTGAAAACCCCGGTTAAACTGTAAATTCTAAAAAAAAATCATAAAAAATCCCATAAATCCAGCTAAAACATCTCACTAAAAATGACCCTCGGTTCTTATGCGGTTTCTGCAAGAATCCATGATAAAAAGGAAAAACCAAGATACGAACAAAGTTAAAGTTCCCTAAAGAAGAAAGGCTTGGCTACGGTGAAAACACTGAAAGGATGGATGGGAAGAGTGATATGAGTTATAAATCCAAATCCTCATCCTTTCGGCTTTTACAAGAGAAAGTGAAGTATGAAGAGTGAAGACTAGTGAGATATTTTTTGTTCATGAAGAGTGAGATTGTGAAAGAGTGAAACTGTGATTACGTGAAAGCTGAAAGGTTGACTTGGCGAGTAACAAAGAAAAAAATGACCTTAAAGTGGGTTTAATTTCAATGTTGGACTTGATTTCTGGGCTAAACGGCTAATATTGGGTTTAATTTGAAAAATGTAATAATGGCCTATGGACACGGGCAAAAAATTTAAAAATAAAATAAAACGCCCAAAAGTATATATAACTGAAGATACATTTTGGTTGAACTTCCGGTATAACTGGTTGAATCTGGAACTGGATGTTGGTCCGGTTCAATCACCGGTCTGTTTTTTTTTTACAGTGTAGGAAAACTATTTTAGTAATACTTTAAAGGAAGTGAAAGGAGCTGGGGGTGGAAAGTTAATATTGATTTCTTTTTTGTGTGTGTTTTCTGTTAATTTTATTGGTAAAACACTGCAAAACTAATTTTGACAAGCATTTACATTGTGTTCTATTCGAGACAGAGCCTGCATTACGTCGAGGAGATTCAGTCTATCTTGTGGGTTTAAGTAGAAGCTTACAAGCGACATCTAGGAAATCAGTTGTGACCAATCCATGTGCTGCTCTAAACATTGGTTCTGCTGACTGTCCGCGGTACAGAGCAACAAATATGGAAGTAATTGAGCTTGATACTGGTATGTTTGCTTGTCATTACTTGAGGAGTAATCTAATTTACCCACGTGCTAAGTTCAATATACATATTCGTCTTTTACTCTCTTGCAGATTTTGGAAGTACATTTTCAGGTGTGCTAACAGATGAGCATGGAAGGGTTCAAGCAATCTGGGGAAGCTTTTCAACACAGGTTCCCACACTCACTGAAAACTATAAAAAGAGAAGTTTTCCTATATTAACCAGCCTTTTCGAACCAGCTGCATTATGACCAAGTATACTGATGCTTATCAATGATTTCAGCTGAAATTTGGATGTAATACATCGGAAGATCATCAATTTGTGCGGGGTATCCCAGTTTATGCAATAAGCCAAGTTCTTCACAAGATCATAGCTGGAGCGAATGGACCACCTCTTCTCATAAATGGTGTCAAAAGGCCGATGCCACTTGTGAGGATTCTAGAGGTTGAATTTTATCCTACTCTGCTTTCAAAGGCCAGAAGCTTTGGATTGAGCGATGACTGGATACAAGTATTCTTTTTGTTTCTTTTTTTCTACCAATTTTTTAATAGCAATTTTTGTTTTTCAAACTAGATTTTTGCAATACTTAGGAAATGCTAGGGAGAATAACCTCTTTTCAGTTTTCTTGGCGTGCTTGTCAGTTCCACATGGTCACATCATTATCATTTTATTTTCTTAGGCTCTCTCTAAGAAAGATCCAGTTCGACGTCAAGTTTTACGTGTTAAAGGTTGTTCAGCGGGATCGAAAGCTGAAAATTTATTAGAACAAGGTGACATGGTTTTAGCAGTAAATAAAGAGCCTGTTACTTGCTTTCGAGACATAGAAGATGCTTGTCAAGCATTGGACAATGGGGAAAATGGTGGGAACCTTAACATGACCATTTTTCGGCAGGTAAGCAATTGATTCAGATGGAAAGATTATCAATTTCTTTTTCAGCTTTGTAATTGTTACATTGTTAGTTTGGCAAATAATTTTCATAAGCTCTAGTCGTATCTAATGTGTTGTTTTTGTAAAAAGAATTTATTAATACAATATGTAAATGAAGAAATAATTTTGCCTGACTTCTTTTCTAATTGTCTTGTTTGCCAGGGACGTGAAATTGATCTTCTTGTCGGTACAGATGTTAGGGATGGGAATGGCACAACACGAGTTATTAATTGGTGTGGGTGTATTGTTCAGGATCCTCATCCAGCTGTGCGTGCTCTTGGATATCTTCCGGAGGAAGGGCATGGTGTTTATGTGGCACGGTAAGGGTCTTTTTTCCTCTTAGTAGAGAAATTTTCATATTCATTTTAGTTGGGAAGTAATGACGAGGACATAGTGGGTGGCAGTAAAGCAGTGGAACCTTTCTAGCCTCGATAATACATTATAACCCTGGTATTGAACTAATGCAATGTTTGGTTACATAAGTATTGATCCAAGGAAACTTTCAATTATTACATGGTTTTTAAAATTGTTTATCATAACATAAAGAAGAATTAGTACAAATCTAAACTTGAAATTAAAAAGATGAGTTAAAACTCAACTAAAAAGTAATACCTATTCGAAATAAACAATATATATTCATTCTCTTTGTTCAAACTAAGTCATTTGAGTGGTTAAAAATTACCAATAAAAGTTAGTTTATTGTTAACTCATGTACTAAAAGATGAGGAAAAATGCTTGCTAGTTTGATTGCTCAAGGTTGTGATTGGCATTTGAATTTAAACATAAGATATCAGGTGAGCCTGTTTTCACATGTTTCGGCTTTTGAATTCAGGGACCCTATGCTCTAGTTCAGGTCTTATATGAGCTACTCTGCTGAGTAATACATTATCCAGTAAAATTCTGCTGTTTTATATCGGAAAATATTTTTTACTGCACAGTGAGTTAAACACCCCCACACAAAAGCACATATCTATTGTGAATAACCGACTTTCTACTGTAGATATATTTTTTAATTTTTTAAGGTTGACCATGCCTTTTTAACAGATGTTACATTTGTAATACTTTTTGTGTAACAAATTGTTCTTTTTGTCAGGTGGTGTCACGGTAGTCCTGTTCATAGATATGGGTTATATGCCCTACAGTGGATTGTTGAAGTTAATGGGAAACCAACTCCTGATTTAGATGCTTTTGTTAATGTAACAAAGGTAACGCTGTTACCTCTCTTTTCCGTCTTTGCCAGACACGATATGATTAATTAGATTTCTTTTTTCTTCTCTTTTTTAATATTTATTCTCTAGTTGTTTAGTATTGGTGTTGAATAATATATAAATGCCCTATCTATGTGAGCAGGAATTAGAACACGGGGAGTTTGTTCGTGTGAAGACAGTCCATTTGACTGGGAAGCCTCGAGTTTTAACGTTGAAGCAGGATTTGCACTACTGGCCTACATGGGAGTTGAGATTCGACCCGGACACCGCGATCTGGAAAAGAAGGATGATCAAGACCTTAGATTGTCACAACTTGTGAACCGGATCACTCGGTCATACTTCTTTTCTTCAGGAAGCAATGGACCCTGAAATTGGCTTGGCTGTGGGTCAATTGACAATTAGGGCAGACTCAAGAGCTGGCGATGGCATTGGCTTCTACCGACCGGCTATTGCCGATTGGTAGCTGCCAACTTATGAGGCATAAGTTTGAAGAACATAAGTTATCGACAATCAATCCGGTGAGGCATAAAGCATTTATTTATTCAGCTATTTATAATTTTCATATAATGTGATAAATATAGACATAGATAAATGATTGCAGGAAATAAAGAGAACAAACGTTTAGTTTTCTTCAGTTCCAGTTGGGTTTTTATAAATATGATAGTACTGGCAGAGATTTAACTCTTTAACTGGTTTCTCATCTCCCTTAATTCTATTGAAGTTCACATGAACCTGGATAGTATAAGTGTAAAATTTTGATACACATAAATTTTACGCAGCCTGCATAATTACATTATAAAATTTAAATTTTCAACCTTAAACTTTAAATTATAAATTAGAGCATATTCGGGAGATCATTTATATAATTTACCCAAAATTTTAAAGAGAAAATAAATATTCAATGGAAAATACATAAAAGAAATCTAATTAAATTTTAAATTATGTACAAATTTTAAATTTTCAGGAGACGTCTGCTTTTTTCAACCCCTTGGCCGTCCATGCAAAGATGAAAGTTTTGAAATATACGAGCATCCTTATCATTTGGTCAATTGATTGATTTCTAAAAGTTTATATTTCTTTGAACTCATCGAGTGATCCCAGTAAAAAACTAAATATTTTTCTTATTTGGTGATTCTGGTCCGAACGATTTGTTTGTACGATATGTTATTTTAGGATTAGAATAATATCTTATTCCTTATAGGATACACTAGACAAGGGAAGAGATCAAGTCCAAAAAAAAATATTAACAAAAATATAATTGCAACAAAATAGAGGATCCAAATGATTCCACTATGGGTAATGATATATATTTCTCAACAACTGACTTCATCTACAAACAAATTCATAAAGCAGACATTTCATGTCAGATTTGTGCGTAATACGTAGCTTTTTCGTGTTTGTTTAGGGTTATATACTTGCAATTTGAACATCTTTTAGGGCAAAGTTTATAAGTAAACGTGATTCTACTATCAATATGAGAGATACACAGAAAAATTAAAATGTGTAAAAATAATGTAATCGGTTCATATAAAATAATTTAACAAAATTAAAATCAATGTTTAACGTGACAAGCTTAAAAGATAAATATTGATAAAATTGACTATAAACACTAAATTTTAAACTAAACCTTTAATTATAAACCTCAAACTAAACTTATAAACTCTAAATTTAATTAGGTCGTGTATCATTTTTTTTAATTTTTAAAATGTTAAAATGTAGAATTCAATTAAAATACAAATGAAATCAAATCACAAAAGATATAAACATCAAGACAAAAGATGTAAGCCCAACAAAACCCAAACCCAATCTTCAATGTCCAGACCAGACCTTGAATTGACTCCAGAAACTACCTCTACTCTCTACTCAAAGGCACCTCCTTTTAGTTTTGAAAGATCAAAACTTGGAAGTGGAGAACTAAACCGAAGGGGAAACGATGATGGACCCAGACAAGGCATTGGAGTTAGTAAAGAGCGGAGCAACGCTTCTCCTCCTCGGCGTTCCTCAGTACACTCTTATCGGCGTCGACACTCAAGTACTTCCCCTCCTCCCCCTCTCTCTTTGTTTCTCACAATTTCTCAAATTATAATTGGTTCCACCATTTTTGGGTGCCTTATTTGCAGGTATTTTCTGTGGGGCCTGCTTTTAAAGGAATTAAAATGATTCCCCCGGGGGTTCATTTCGTCTTCTACAGCTCTTCTACCAGGTTATTTTTTTATATAGATGTAGTAGTTGCAGAGTCATCAGCTAAAAGTTTAGTACTTTGTCAACTGAATTAAGCTTTGAAGTATTGCTGGTTTGATGCTGTTCTTCTACGTGAATGAACTTTGGGAAATTAAAATTATCATGTAATAAAAAGAAAAAAGAATGCAGCTTTGTGGAAGATGCTATGCTGACGTGTTGGAGTTTACAGAAAGATAAGATTTTGGAGTGAATGTGCAGGGGAAATGTGGGTTTTGCACTTTTTCTGATTAATTAATGGAGCAAATTTATGGTGGTTTTCATATGTAAAGAGGAGGCCTTTGAAAATATACGAGTTAGTGGACGTTGCTCCCATCAAGAGGAGGAGAAATGGAACCATAGAAACACATTTTTACTGAGTTTTTTTAAGTGAAATTAGCAGTGGTGCAAAATTATCCGTATAGCCAATCGCTTGTAACAGAAAAGAAACTTAATTTGTTTTTATTTTTCTTGGTAATTTCCTGATAGGATCTTATCCCATCACCTGAAACAAGATACATCACTAGATCAAATTAGCATAACGTGCTTCCTCTAAAAGAAATCACACATTTCATTATTTGCTTCTATACTTTCATTTAGAGATGAATATCATTGTCCTTTATTGGTTATCATGCAGAGATGGCAAAGAGTTTTCACCAATTATTGGCTTCTTTATTGATGCTGGCCACTCTCAGGTTTGAACTCCTCCGAACATGCTTATAGAAAATTTTGGTTGTAGAAAAGGAAAACACAGTTTTTTTATTGCTGTACAATAAAGTTATGGAAATAGAACTTTTGTATATGTATTTATTCTGTCTATTGATTCCGATATTTATTGTATACCGCTTTGTGTTGTTTCTTTTCTAATTATGGTGTTTATGAGCACTTATATTATCTAAACTACAGTAGTTGAGATGCAGTCATTATTATGCCTCTTCTTTGCTGAGTAAAAATGCAGGCTGTTTAGAGTTTTAATTTAGTCATTTGCTTGTTCTTCACTGATATGTTAGAATCTTTCAAGAATATAAGACTCAAGTAAACACAAATTTCTTGTTAATTCATCTCATATTGGAGTAAGACATAACTTGTATAAATATATCCTACCATTGTCAGGTGGTTGTTCGTGTGTGGGATCAACAAGAGGAACGCTTGATCAGAGTTCCAGAAGAAGAGGTTCATATTCTTGTGAATTCTACTTCTTGTATTCTTTTTTATGATCATTTACATATCAATTCCTAGTAATATGATAATGAAAGTATTCTGTAACATGGGAATTCAAGCCCCAAAAGTTGGGTTGTGATCCTGTCCACTAGTTTTTTCTCATTAATTTCTAATACATTAAATATCAGTTCATCACCATTTTTATGTCTAACCCCACTTATGAATTGTGCAAGTCATACTTATAAATTGTGACTGAAGTAACTTGTATTAGATGGTAATGGATAGGAAAATAATGCATTTAATTAGTTTGCTCTTCATTTCTGTTTATAGGAAGAGAGATACACGCAAGCAGTTAGAAGTTTGGAATTCGACAAGAATCTGGGCCCCTATGATCTAAGCCTTTTTGCAGAATGGAAGAGATTGTCTAATTACATTACAAAAAGCACCATTGAACGATTAGGTTTGTTCTTTTTAGATACAGCCTTTTGTTCTCCATGTGTATGGCACTGTTTTTATGATTTGTCTACTTTTGTTTTGTATGGAAGCTGATGCTTTAAATACCTCACCTGGGTTGCTTATGTTTCTGTTTTATCATTTTTCTTGGTTTTAACAGGATAATGTAGGGTAGCTAGTGAGATTAAGTCTGCTCATTTACTCAGTAACAGGTTTAATAGAATGATTGAGACTTGAGCCTACATATTACTTGCCCTAAACAATGGCTCCTGAAAGCAGTTTCTTATGATTCATGAAATTTGTTGATTATGTTTCATTGAAATGGGATGCTTGACTTGTGGCTGCCTAAGATTTCACTGTTTACCTGGGGTACCCATGTGTTCCATGTTGCATTTTTATGTTCAGTGATACGATGACTTTGTTGGGTTTAGATACATAGCTCTCTCCAATTACAGTTAGCTTAACATGATCTAACCTGATACATCCAATGTGCAGAACCCATTGGAGGAGAAATTACGGTTACGCATGAATCTGGGATGGTGAAGAATACTTGTAAAAGTGCTTTGGAGAGAGCTTTAGATGAGCAGTTGAAGAATAGTAAGTTCTCTACACCAACTGAGAAACATCCAAAAAGAGGATGCTACTATACAGCAATACCCCGTATCATAAAGCGCAAGGGAGTTGAAAGTGAACAACTTACTTCTTTGAATCTTGACAAGGCAAGTATTGCTAAATCATGGGGTTTAGCTTAATTAAGTTTGAAAAGCTTCTGATGGAATTATCTAATTTAACTGTAAATTTTTTGGTTCTCTATGCAGACTGAACTATTAGAGACCTTACTGGTGAAGGATTATGGTGGCGCTGAAGAGTCACTTCTTGGGGAGCTGCAATTTGCATTTATAGCTTTTCTGGTATGAATAGAATAACATGACATTTTCCCTTAAGATTGGATTATGTTTGAATTTTACACATTTGATGATCCTGCAGATGGGGCAATCACTTGAAGCGTTCATGCAATGGAAATCTTTGGTTAGCCTTCTGTTAGGCTGTACTGAGGCTGTAAGTATTTATCTGCCAATTTTTTCTTGCATTTGAAGTGTTGGTTTTTAACTTGAAGAGTTGATTGCATTATAGATTTGAAGCAGTAGTGACAAAGAGACTTAAAAGTATGTTTTGTTTCTCTTCATTTTACCCTTTGTGAATGGCCTGGTTTAAATTGGATGCCGCTATACCTTTTACTGTTGCATTTGGATGAGTAAAATATGAGATATCATGGAATTTGAAGAATGGGCCACTTGCTCTAAATAACTTGTGTATTGTTTGTAGTCAATGGATTTGTTATTGTATTTGGCCTTGATTTTTCTGTTGTATATATCTTGCAGCCTTTTCGTACGAGGAGTCAGTTGTTCACTAAGGTAATTTCTGAATTGATGCTCTCTGGGATCCTTTTGGGGGGTAGATTGTCCTAACTTTTATAATTCTGTGCATTATGGTAATAGCTGTATGCCCATATCAAAGAATGTTTGGTATTCCATTCAATTTTATGTGTACTAAATTGGAGCTATCTTCTCTCTCCCAGTTTCTGCTTGATATCCGTCAACACGTTACGCCTTCTGCCTGCTTTGATGTTTATAGTTTAATGTTGATTTCTAACATAAGGTAGGATTGTGACAGTTCATTAAGGTCATCTACTATCAACTGAAATATGGACTTCAGAAAGATCGCAGTGTTGGAGAGGCAGGGGCATCGGCATTATTAGACGATTCATGGTTTTCTTCTGATAGCTTTCTGCACCGCCTTTGCAAGGTAGTTTCTTGGTTTTCAGATACGTGGTTGTGCATTGCTGACTGGTTGTTAGCGTGATTATTTTGCCTCGAGATAGATGAAACCTGCCTATTCAAGTTTCCGGCATTTCGTTAGCAATGGGAGCACCTGACTTATTGTTTTATTCAAAGATCGAAGTAACCATTTTTTCAGAAACACCAGCCTAGTCTTAAAATTGACAAGTGGTGTGATGATGGGATTACAGGATTTCTTTTCTCTGGTGGAAGATGCTTCAATTGTTGATGGAGATCTTCTCTCATGGGTATGTGCACTTATAAGCCTTGCTCTTCTATGTTTAGTTTCAATCCCGAGTTTCAATCTCTATGTCGCTTGCAGACAAGGAAATTGAAAGAGATGCTTGAAAACAGTTTAGGATGGGAGTTCCAACAGAGAAGTGCAGTTGATGGAATCTACTTTGAAGAAGATGATGAGGTCTCTCTAATGTTTTCATCTCCATAATATATTCATTCTCTCTCTCTCTCTATGTGACATAAATACAATACGTATCCTTTTTGACTTGTGCAGTATGCTCCGGTGGTCGAGATGTTGGATGAGCCAAGCGGGAGCCAACACACGACAGCTTAGGCAGTAGCATTGTGTCTTATTAGTCTTCGTTTAACACTTATAAACGCCATCCTCATCGCTCTTCACGCTTCAACATTGCCACACAGATAGGCTGACGGCTGTGATGGTCGAGAGTTCTCACCTAGCTCCTTTATATATCGGTCGGGAGTGTAATGGGGAAAAAATACTTGAAATGAACTCTGAATGTAAATCAATCATCTACAGTACTGTGAACTTTCCTTTGAAATTACAGAATGGTTGATACTCTTAACTTTTTTAACATTATCTTTATTTCTTTCCTGAGCTGGCAAGACAAGAGATGACAGAATGTTGTAAACAATTGGGGGTTGAAATGAACAGAGTGTCGGTGAACATTTCGTATAAATATGAACAAAATTTTTATGTTCGTTTAATAAATGAATGAATATGAATAGAGGTGTTTTTAGTTTGTTTATGTTTACCGAACAAATTCGTTTATAGGATGAGAATGCTTATGGATGTATCTATATACTACTTTATGTTATGGATGTATCTATATACTACTTTATGCTGTTGCTGAGATTGTTATATGAGTTTACGTTGAAATGTAAATTTTATTTTGTTGCTTTTGTTTTATTTATTTACTCATTTATTGTTAAGTAGTCAACATTTCTGAACATATAAATGAACGCGTTCGCAAACATTTAAACGAACACGTTCGCGAGTACTTAAACGAACGAACACGAGCACCTTCAAAAATAAATAAACGAACACAAACACAATATTAAAAATTTAAACAAACACGAACTGCACATAAACACCTTTAAAAGTAAACAAACGAATACAGTCTTGTTCGTTCAAACTTGAGTAATAATAATGGATCCATAATTTTTCTTAATATCAATTTTAAGAATTAAGATGATTGACCATTTAATTTTAAGAATTAAGATGATTGACCATTTAACTTATCACATCATTATAATTTACGGTATTTGTTTGAATCTACGTAATTATTTTCTTTCAATAAAATTTCGTCGCTTTCACTCGCAATTTATTTTTTGTTAATCTAATTATCAATACGAGTCGTCTCAAAATTGAAGAAAATAAACTATAAATTATAATTTTTACTTTATAACCAACATAGACTCAAGATATATTAATTTTAAAATTTGTTAAAAAGATACTACCATACCAAAGAATTACGATTTTTAGGTGAATTTTAGCGGTCACCAACGGTAATAGAATTAAGAAAAAAGACTGAAATTTTGGCTTGGTTTCAAAATTTTGAGCGTGTTCCAAAAAAGAAATTAAAATGAAAAAAAAAAACTGGAAATGCTTTGAGGCCAATTATGCCACAATTTTCTTTTAGTTTTGCATGAAAACTAAAAGAAAATGTCATATAATTACAATCCAAAAGAGGGATGACTAAAATAACGAATTTATAAAATATTTGTGATTAAACTGAAAATTTTATAATTTGAGAATCAAAATAGAATCAGGCTGAAAGTTAAGTTGACTAAATAAACCATTTTTCTAAAAACCATGGATCAAAACATAAGAAGCAAATTGTTTATGCGAAATATAAAGTTAAATGTTTGAATTATCTGAAAGTATACTGAAACATTAGTATACATGATA
Organism: Hibiscus tridactylites; assembly: GCA_958450335.1. Lineage (NCBI taxonomy): Eukaryota > Viridiplantae > Streptophyta > Magnoliopsida > Malvales > Malvaceae > Hibiscus > Hibiscus tridactylites. The sequence goes on along the minus strand of OY288270.1, from coordinate 101,839,006 downwards.
TGCCAGTCTTATAATGGCCAGACCATGACTGCATTCACAGCCTAGCCAAAGGCATAGCATTAGCACTTAGCAGCAGCATGTCCAGAAACCAAATGTTAACAAACTCTTCTTTTTTTGATTGGATCCTCTGCATGAATGAAATAACATTACATGCATGCAAATGCACCTATCTCCAAGAAGAACCACCTAGTCTAATCACCTCTTCCCCACTGTTGTCCCTGTTTGCTGCCCTTTCATAGCCACCACCATCTCCCTTCGTATCGCTTGTATCACCGTAAAGATCCTTCAGCTTCGCCAAATTACTTGACGCCCTGCTTGCCTCCTTTTGGGGTGGATCGTAATGACTGTTGCCACCTTGCTCACTCTGACTTCTGCTCCTGTTTCCGCTCAAACTGGGACTTCGGCTTCTGCTCCTGTAACGCCTGCTGTCTTCAACGTCCCGGCTTCTGCTCCTGTAACGCCTACTGTCATCAATGTCCCTTTTATCCACGTACCTTGACCTTTTATCATAATCATGCCTTCGTTCCCTATCCCTATCCCTCTCCCTCTCTCTATTACGATCTCGGTCCCTGCTTCTGTCTCGTTGCCTATCACGGTCACGATCCCGACCCCGGTCTTGGTCCCTGCCCCTGTCTCTTTCTCTATCCCTGTCCTTTTCGCGATTCAAATCCCTATCCTTGTCAGAATATTCTCTATCACGGCTTTGGCTGCGACGGTGGCTGGGAGATCTTACATCATCACCATTGGATCTTTCATAAGGTGGTGGGGGTAGAGTGCGACGCACAGGAGAAGAGTCCCTGGTTGATGCCCGATGGGGGGCTCGCTGACCAAAAGAGACCGAAAGTGCAGCTTTTACAGAAGGCGGGCGGCGAGCAGTGTCATCCGATCCATGACGACTATTTTCCCCAATTGAACCAGAAGTTTTAGTAGGCAGCTTCATCTTCTCAAGATTAGATACAACCTGGCGCAACACGGGAACAGGGATTCGAGGGAAAAGAGTATCGAAATAGTACTGCAACAAGAAAATTTGCATCAACACTTTTCCAACTGAAAACAAACAAAACTAAAAATAACATGACAAGTCCAAAAGAAGTCTAGAAACAATCGACAAATATTGTTCGTCTCTAACATAAAAATCAAGGCAAAATGACCAAAAGGAAGTCAGACGAATAACGTGTTCAACTCAACCAAGGAAAAACTCTAAGAATACCGAGCTTACAATAGTACACTTAATAGTAACGATCTAAATGATGACTTTCTGTTAAGTATCAGGCCCTATACAGAAGGAAGTTATAGGCTGTGCTTCAAGTTCCAATCCAGAAAGAGTCAAAGAAGCATGCATTCGGCCTGCATTGCCGCTGCAAACCAAGGAAATGCATTGAAGATAAAAAAAAGGTAAAAGAAAAAAAACAGATAAAAGGATACACTGAAGGACAGACTGAGAAATAGTACCTTATTCGAATATACAAAAGCAGCAAGAACAAAAATCTGGTTGTCCAGAAATTCTTTGCCAATCAAGAATGCAAATAGCATCAAGGTTATCTTGCATTTACATTCTTCATTACAGGATCTAACCGGAAATGCTAATAGATTAATTACAAGGAATGCTACTTGTACTATGTCTTCAATTGCTGCTCTAAGCTTTGGTAATAAGTTGACAACCAACACTCATAAATAAATTGCATTTGAGCCACTAACAAACTGTTCAGACAAACTTTGATGTACTCATCCACATGAGATAAGGATTACCTCAGATGCGCATCATCATAAGTAGGTATATTTCAAAAGTTTAGAATTAAGAAAGGAAAAAACAATTTTATTATTCTTAATACCTGCAGATAGAAGTATATCATTAAATGCAATATCTGGATGATTTATTAGGAAGGATCACAAACATAAGGTGTAGCACCTGTCCTTACCAGAAGATAAGGTATCATAAATTAGAAGCATATTTTAGTGAAACAACCCAAGAACAACAATTCCTTTTTTGCACAATATGCTTACAAAACTTAAATTTATCAAAATACCATCAAAGGTGATACAAGTTGACAAGGGAACAGTAGGGAAAACAGTATTTGTATAACAAAGCATGCAGAATGTTCGTTCTAACCTGTCCAAGAAGCAAATCACGTACATATACCCCCATGGTGGTCATTCGTCCACTAGATCCAGGGGAGAATTCCTGAAATAAGATACATTAGCATCAAATATCAAATGCTTAGGAAATGTCGAATTTTGGAACAAAAATTGTTGAAAATAGAGATTTTAACCTGTACAAAAATAAAAATTATCCGCAACGCATACCATAAAAGTAAATGATATAGTATTTAGACAAAATTTACCAAGCTACAAATTCAAGATACCACAAGTTAGCAGCCAGAACATCTAGTACCTCTTCATCTTTAATGTATGGTTCAAACCAAGTCCATAAAGTCTTCGGATCGGCAGCATACCTCAAGTACAGGAATCCAATCTGCAACAAGATGCAAGAAATAGAATGAATTTTCATGAATAATTCCAAGAAACCAGATAGCAAGGGATCTGATTTAGTGTAGTAAGGCAATTGTTAAACCATAGGAATAGTCCATGCAATATGAGTAAATAGCTTGAATATGAGATATTGATGCATTATTGCACAGAACCTTGACTGAGAACATCTGATAAACCAATAATATATAGAGTAAAAAGTATAGAAAATAATCAAAAACGAAAAAAATGAAAACCAGCCTTCGTTTATATTTTTTGAGAGACAAAATAGAGAGCATGCAAGAGAAATTGAAAATCTACATAATGCTCAATCTTCAGTGTAGCAAATAACGAAATATGGTTCCCATTCATATCAACTATAAATCCATAGATATAGTAGATAGAAATACAGAACAAACTAGAAGAACAATGATAACTGATGCAACATAGAGTGTTGATCAATCATCGCGGATAACATAGCACTGAGATTTTCTCAGTAACCAAGGAAAAAATGGGACTCATCAAACCTTTGATATTGCAAGCATCTCATATGCATAGCAAGGTACTATTATATGGGTCGGGGCAAACTCTCAGCGACTCAAAGAAACAATCATATCTCAACCTTTGTTTGTAGCTATCTGCTAAGTAAAACAATAATATTATAATGCTTACATATGTATATTCATACAAATAAAAAAATAAGGCAAGGTTGGTCAGACAGTACACTCTCGCAAACAAGGGCTTTTAACTTCTAAAATGTTCAAAAATGCAAACAACAGTGATTACAATACAGTAAGGAAGTACTGTTCAAACCCAACAAAGCTGAAATGACAACTTCAGGTACACAACAACACAAATAAACTATAAGTGGATAACGATGGTTAGTTTCTATTAACAAAAGTAGGAAAGTTCGGCCTCACTACATGCAAAAGGTTAAAATACATGAAGAAATGCAAGCCAGTGGTGGAACGGCTATCTATCCTTTGAAAGAACAAACAAATTCTACATGGCTGAAAAACAAATTAGAGAAGATAAAGGAGAAAGATTCAACTTACTGCTCTAATATAAGGAGAATCAGGGTGCTTCAGTAGCCCGTGCATTTGCTTGACAGTAAGTTTCATGGTGAAAAACTTGTAAAGAAGGCAGAATGCAGTAGAAGGACCTCGACAGTTCCCAGTCATCCACGGCTCAACATGATCAACTTGATTGTAGATTTCATCGATAACTTCATGGTAAGTCTTTAATCGGTAAAGCTCTTTGAAATAATCAGAGGATAGTATATTCATACAAAGCACCTTCTCCAACAATGAATCAATCGGCTTCCCACATGTCTGTATCTCCATGACGATAACCCCACGCTGTCAACACAACAATACCCCACACAAAACGTCTTAAATCATACCCTTATTCCACACAAAAAATAACACACACAAAGAAAAACAGATTTAGAACTAGAAAACCCATCACGATTAAAATTAAAAAGGAAAAGACCCTCGCTATTATTCCACAGATACCACAACCATACCTAATAAAACTAAACGGAAAGGTAAAAATAATTGGAATTAATGTATTTTCTTTCGAACATCGTACGTAGAAGCATACATACCAATCGCTAATTAAACCTAAAAATTGATGATAAGTATAATAATCAAAGCAAATCCTTTCAAAGATTTTACTTTTTGTTAACAAAAAGGAAATCCTCGGGGCGAATCGCAACAATCGGAATTCAATAGGGAAAGCAAAGAGAAGCAGCAGATAGATTCAAGAGAATATGATTGAAAAGAAAGGATGAAGGATTGGGGAAACGTACCAGTGAGAAATCTTGAGAGCGATTCCGAATTGGGGAGGGAATCAAAGCAATCGAATGGAAGACGATAAGCAATAAACCCTAACTCGAAGAGATGAGATCTGTTTAGTTAAACCAAACTTTTTCCAATGGCGACCAAACCATGACCCACGGGTATATCAAGTATTTCTGACCCGAGACTATGTGAACGCGAATGCATTCGAACCTTACTTCAGCCCATTTAAATTAAAATATTTTTTTACATATATTTTAAAAGATTTCATCGAATAATAATTATATACTGAATACATGTTCGATTTTTGGGATATTTTGAGGGATAATCCATTTTGGATTATTAATTAGGGATATAAGGGAGTTTAGGGGATATTTTGGTATCTAGGCCAAAATCTATAGGACCTCGCCACCTCCTTATGGCGAGGTCACTTTTTAGCACAACCTCGCCACCTCCTTATGGCGAGGTCACTTTTTAGCACAACCTCGCCACCTCCTTATGGCGAGGTCACTTTTTAGCACAACCTCGCCACCTCCTTATGGCGAGGTCACATGGACCATGCAACTTACGTACCTTACATGATTCAAATGGATGTTTCTTAGGTATATAGATACGTGGTCCATGTGACCTCGCCATAAGGAGGTGGCGAGGTTGTGCTAAAAGGTGACCTCGCCATAAGGAGGTGGCGAGGTTGTGCTAAAAAGTGACCACGCCATAAGGAGGTGGCGTGGTCCTGTAGATTTTGGCCTAGATGCCAAAATATACCCCAAACTCCCCTATATCCCTAATTAATAATCCAAAATGGATTATCCCCCTAAATCACCCTCGATTTTTAGTTAAATAAATTCATTTAAATCTTATTTAAAAATTAAATGAAAAATAAAAATATTATTTATTTTTTGAATAGTCTAAAGGTGATTACAAAGTAGTATATATTCATATATATTTTTAATTCTTTAATAATAATATAAATAATACTAAAATATTATTGTTTTTTACATTTTAAATTTGAAATTAAACTATAACTAAGTCGTGAAATAAAACATTTATTTTAAAGTTATTATAAAATTTATTCAACAAATTATTACCGTTGAAGTGAAAATATTTGTATATAAATCTATTAATAACATATTGGATTAGCACTTTTAACGTGCTCTATTTCAAGATTATTCAAAATTAAATGAAATGCTCATCTCCTTCTGTATTGGTGGTAAAGTTAAATATTTATCATCCCTTGAGATTCGGGTTTGAGCATCAGTAATGTATGTTGTGTGTGCCGTCTTTGAGTTTGTTCGATTTTACGAACTTATTTAAATAATTTATCAGATATTAATATTTTATGTTAAGAGCTTTTTCAAAATTAGTTTTTCACCTCAATCCGCTCTTTCAATCCGCTATTTACCAAACATCAATATTAGCGGATTTGACTAGTCAAACCTCTAATTATACATCAAACCTCTATTTTTTCCCCAAACAGGTCAATTGAACTATACTCAATTAATCTTTAAGCAAAGATTCAAAGTAATACGAGATAAAATAGTTCTTATTGATAGATACTCACACTCTTATTCCAATTTCGTAGTGCAACAAATTAAACAAATTAAAGTAGACATCGATCGATGGATCGCCACTGCAACAAGTGAAATATATTATACATTTATATATGCATATATATGAATTTAGTTAAGAAGGGAAGGCTTCAATGATGGACAAAAAAGAAGGGATTTTGATGATATTGTAACGGGAGAAACCTCCTAGTTTCAGCAGCTTCTTCCATTCATCTTCACTTCTTTCTTTCCCACTTGGAGAAATAACCAGCATCTTTAAGTCATACCTCTGTGCTTCGACATCGAAAAGCCTTTCGCTTTTCGGACGGAGAACCGCTTCCACTATTATCAGCTTCCCTTTCTTCTCCGGTAAAGCTTCCCTGCAATTCTTCAGGATCTCCGCGCATTTCTCGTCGCTCCAATTGTGCAATATCCACTACATCAATTCAACGTCAAAATTCAGTTTATATATCGTCAGTGTATCGAATATAAATCTGTAATACACGTACCTTGAGAAATATTGCATCAGCCTTAATGGGAATAGTGGAGAACATGTCACCTCCCACATGGCTGACATTGGGGTACTCGGGTGCACTAGCCACAACATTCGGAAGATCGAAGTTAAATCCCTTGATATGAGGATGTGCCTCGACGATCTCCGCCACCGCATCTCCCGATCCTCCTCCGACATCAACGAGTGTTCCGACATTATCGAACCCGTCTTTGTAGTACTCAAGAACTGCTTTCATGACCACCCTAGTGTTACATGCCATTGCTTCACGAAATACTTTTTTGTACTCATAATTTTTTGATTGGAAATCATACAAAGTTGAGCCATTGGCTCTTGAAAATCCACACGCTCCGCCTTCCGCTATGCTCGTACTCATGGAATTCCATGCGGCCATAGCGCATGGATGCGTCGCGAGAAGCACCGTAGGAACAAGACTTTCCGACTTATTATTAGTAAGAAGCCATCTTGAGGCCTCGGTGAGGCCGTACATCGTCTCTCCGGTTTCTTTATCGACGGTGGCATCGAAAACCTTCCTGCAAGAAAGAAATTTCATCACACGAGAAAGACGGTCCATGTCGAGGTTCGGGAAGGGAAGGCGAGCAGCGATTTGCAACAGAGTCATGGGATGATTGTGGCCACGGTGGTCGGAATTTAGTGCATCCGCGACGCCAAGTTCCACGACACACTTGAGAGACATGCTTTCGATGAAGTTGTCCAAGATTTGAAGAATTTCGGCTTGCCCTTGCGGCGTAGCCTCTTCTCCATGATCGGCACTACCGTTCGTCCCCTCAGTCATCGCTTAATTAATTTTTAGTTTGGAAAATGGAATTGCCTGCCAAATGCCATAGTTTTCACCTCATTATATAGATACATAGCAATCAAGCATTGACTTATTTTAACATTATTTTTTGGGGGAAAAGGTGTGATGATGTTTATTAAATGTTTGATGATTTAAACGAGGGTAATTAAATAATATTATAAAAAATACTCGAAGATTTAAAATTTTAAAAACATTTCTCAATCCAATTTAAAATCCGAAAAAATCTATAAATTTAACACTAATTATAACTCTAAAAATATTTTTGACTCCATAAATGTCTTAAACATAATGATAAACCTAAGATAGTCATGGATCAAGTTTTGGGCTGACTCGCACCTGACTCGAAAATTTAACATCTTTACCTGAACCCGACATGAATTCGTCCCAATTTTCAAAGTAAAAATTATAATTCGACCTGATTTGACATAAATTAATTTTTTATTCGATTAAATAGAGAGTTAATCAAAAAAATATCGATAGAGAGGAGCATTATAATAATTATTTCATCTCTAATAGACAAAAAAAGGAGATGATTGATATATATATATATATATATATATATATGTATATATGCGCTATGATCTATTATAATTCGACCTGATTATTTTTTAGATTTTTTTAGACCGATTAAGATTATTTCTTTATCTCTTTTTTTCAAGTGATGATCTTCACTTTTTTACTATTAATCTCATACATCCATTTACTTTCATCCAACAGTACAAAAAATGTGTAAAACTTTTAAGTTTTATATAGTGTATAAGGATTATATATAGATATAAAGAGTTAATCTCAACCGTTCATTTCCCCATCCAACGATCCAAAAAATATGTAAAACTTAAAGAGTTTTACACTGTATAACTGAATCCTAACCAAGTTTGCAATGTTTATTTAATTACTGCATATATATATATAAGTGGATCCAAGATTAATATTTTTATGTTATATATAAAAAATAAAAAAAGGTTTGCAATGTTTATTGAATTACTGTTTTCCATGTGAGTATTAAAATATCACAATTGCCTACTGTCATGAAAATATTAAATAATATTTGAAAAGTTAATTTAATAAACTTATTCTTAAAAAAAGTTTATTTAATTATAATCCTAACCGTTTCTTTTCTTGTGCCCTTTCTCTCTTAATTTCTTATATATTTTTATTATAGGCATCAATTTTGAGTTGATTGTTGATCACTAATTTTTTTTTCTTTTGTTTTTCTTTCTTCTCCACTTTCTCTCTCTTCTAGACTTTATATTATTTTATTTTTAGTTATATTATTTTATTTGTTTTAGATTTTTTATGAAAATTGTGAATGATATTGTTTACTCTTATTTTACGTTTTTAAGGGTTAAATTTGATATTCTCTCTAAATAATGTTTGTTATGTTATTTTATTAATTATCTTTACTATAAATTATCAAACTGAATTTTACAAGTGTTCGTAATCATCAAAGTTAGGTCGCGATTGAGTTATGGTAATACATATTTGTCAATGAGTTATCATTATTATATATATTTTTATGTTTATGTTGATGATATTTATTCTTTATCATAGACAATATCACAATAGTATTTGTTTGTATATATAATCCGACTAAGTTGTTTGGTTAAGTTTTTAAGTAGCTAACTTTTACACTATTGATAGTTTTAGGGGAAAGTCCTGATTTGTCAAAAAAAATAGAGTCAACTACATAAGTAGCCTCTAAATTTTTAGAACATTTACATTTTAATCACTAAAATTTTAAAATTTATAATATAATTATTAAATTTTTAATACGCTTTAATTAAATTCGCAGTCATCAATTGTCTTTAAAAAATTGATAAAAAATGAGAACACATGTTAAAGGAGGTCGACCAATGTCAATTTGAAGAAGAAGAAAAAATAACTAAATTTTTCTTTTTTGAAAATATACTTTAACCTATCATGTCAGTTTTTTTAACGATAGTTGATGTCAACAACTGTAATAAAAAAATTAAATATTTAATAATTTAATCACAAAATTTTAAAAATTCCATGACAAAAATATAAGCACTCTAGAAATTTAAAAAACTGTCGGTCAGTGGAGGATATATGTGGCACCCTACGGGCAACAACTCTCCATTTTTTAGATAACAAGATTAATTTAGTGTTAATTCTTAAAAAATAATTTAATGCTTAAAGGTAAAAAAAATCTACATATCCATGCAGACAACAGATCACAGTTTTGAGAACACCATGATTTGCTACTATTTGAATGCGTAAGGCATGTTTTAAGAAAATTTTCTGAGATTTTATAACTAACGTTGTTGATTCAAAAAAAAATTCCTTCTTGTTATCAAATGAATTTTTTAAGAAATAAATACAAAAAATAAGCAAAACCTTTTATTGCATTGCATGATTATCTTTTTAGAATAATTCCACTTGTCATTTAATAATGGATTATCGTCTTTCATTAGTGGAGAGTGGTTAGATAATGTCTTTCTAATTTTTATCATATTATATGAGGATAATTATTTGATACACTGGCGGTAGAAATTACAAATTTTCACAAGCGCCTTATTTTAAGATTTAGAGACTTAGTTCAAGGTGTATGGTTTAGGGGTTTAAGTGTATGAGTTTTGAATTTACGGCTAGTAGTTGAAATTTATAATTTAGGGTTTATAAATTAAAACATATATCATCGCTATAATTGAGGATATAATATTAGGGTAATTGTTCTATACACAAGCGCTTGTGGAAACTTTTTTACACAAGCGCCTTAGTTTTAGGGGTTAGGGACTTCGTTTAGGGTTTAAAATTTAGGGGTATAAGTGTAGTACTTTTGAATTTAGAGATTGTTGATAGAATTTTGGGTTTATAGGTTAAAACCTAAACCCCCACCCATATTACCCTAAAACTAAACCCTAACCCTAAACCCTAAATTCTAACCCTAATTCCTAAATTCTAAACCTTTACACTAAAACCCCTAAACTCTAAACCCTAAATACTAACCCTAAAACCTATAATTGAGGCGCTTGTGGAAATAAAAATTTTCCACCGCCAGTGTATAGGATATTAATCCATAATATTATGGGTAATTGTTCTATACACAAGCGCTTGTGGAAACTTTTTTACACAAGCGTCTTAATTTTAGGGGTTAAGGACTCCCTTTAGGGTTTAAAATTTAGGGGTATAAATATAGTAGTTTTGAATTTAGGGATTGTTGATAGAATTTTGGGTTTAAGGTTAAAATTTAGGGTTTATAGGTTAAAACCTAAATCCCTACTCATATTACCCTAAAACTAAACCCTAACCCTAAACCCTAAATTCTAAACATAAACCCTAAATTCTAAACATTTACACTAAAACCCTTAAACTCTAAACCCTAAGCCCTAACCCTAAACCCTATAATTGAGGCGCTTGTGGAAATAAAAAATTTCCACCGCCACTGTATAAGATATTAATCCTAATATTATATTAAAATCTTTGTTTGCTTTCCAGGTGATCTTTTATGAGATTCTCTTAAAATAGTTTATGGTCTCATAAATGAAGATATAATAAATTCTCCCATCTTTATATTTTAGAAGATCATAAACTATTTTAAGAAAATCTTCATAGAAGATCATCGGCATATTATAAAATCCTGTTTTCCCGGGCGTATTATGATCACTTAATTTGGATTTAGAGCTAATACAATACATATCAAAGTTTTTTTTTTAAAAAGAAATATAAAATTGAGATTTCATCAAGGATGAGTCTATCACACCACTAATGCTGAACACTACTAAATTATTTAATAAAGAATCAAAATTTTAAGGACTAGACTTATAAATACTATAAAAGTATAAAGAATATTTATTAAATCTAATTTTTTAATTTTTTAAATAATTTTAATTATAAGTCAAGTTCTTAAAATTTTTAATATTTATTAAAAAATTTAACCGTGTTCAGCGTTAGTAGTGTTCAGTAGTGTGCGGCGCACGTTGTAAAATTAATTTACATTCATTAAATATACAGAAAGGTGCAATAAAACACACCATAAACATGAAAATTTAAATTACATAAATAAACAATAAAACAATGGATTAATATCTTATACACTGACAGTTAATTTAGGGTATAAGGTTTAGGGGTTTAGGTGTAAGGATTTAGAATTTAGGGATAATTGTTTTAATTTAAGGTTTAAGGTTATAATTTATGATTTATAGGTTACGGTTTAGTTTTTAGGGTAATATGGTGAAGATTTAGTTTTAAACCTATGAACCCTAAATTATAACCTTAAACCTTAAATTGAAACAACTATCCCTAAATTCTAATCCCATACACCTAAACCCCTAAACTATATACCCTAAACTAACTTCCTATACCCTAAAACTAAGACGCTTATGGAAACTTTCAGTTTCCACCGCTTGTGTATAGAATATTTATCCTAAAACAATTTCTTTAACTATGATGTTCATCTTTTTATAGAAACTCAACAACCATTGTTTTCCTTTACTGGGTTTGTTTTTAGGAAAATTCTACAACGTGCAACGAACACCGATGAACACCACTAATGATGAACACCGATGAACACCATTAAATTAATTAATAAAGATTTAAAATTTCAAGGACCCATCATATAATTAATAATTTTTTTAAAAATTCAATTAAATTATTTTTTATATATATTAAAATTTTATTTTTTAATAAGGGTAAACTATATATATAGTACCTCGCCTATTTTCGTATTTCTATTGAACCCTTATTATTTAAATATTATTTCAATTTGACCCTATTCTTTATAAAAAATAATTTAACCCTTAACCCTCAACCTAAAACCCTAAACTATTAAACCTTAAACCCTTAAACTCTTAAACCTATACCCTAAATCATATACCATTAAAAATAATTTCACCATCATCGATTCAATTCAATTCAATGAATTGTTGAATTTCCTAAAAAAATCAATTAAATTATTTTTTATATATATCAAAATTAATTAAATTTGAATCTCCTAAAATTAACACTATCATCTTATTTGAGATAAAGAGGTCATCACAATTAATCATAATTAATTGTGATGAGTTGAGGGCGGTAATAGAGTCAGTGGTTCTGTGTATAAGAGTGCGAGATGTGCTGGTTTGGGAGCCGAACGTGTGTAGACAATTCTCAATCAAGGAATTGATGAATCTCATGAGCTCGTTTGCGATCTTGGAAGATGGCTTAGAGACATTTCAAGTATGGAATTTGCAGGTTCCACCAAAAATTCAATGTTTTTATGGTTTGTAAAGATTTACCGACTTTATGTATGCTTCAGGCACGGGGAGTTCAATTAATTATAATTAATTGTGATGACCTTTTCATCTCAAATAAGATGATAGTATTAATGTTAAGAGATTCGAGTTTAATTAATTTTGATATATATAAGAAATAATTTAATTGAATTTTTTAGGAGAATTCAACAATTCATTGAATTGAATTGAATTGATAATGGTGAAATTATTTTTAATGATATATGGTTTAGGGTATAGGTTTAAGAGTTTAAGGGTTTAACGTTTAATAGTTTAGGGTTTTAGGTTGAGGGTTAAGGGTTAAATTATTTTTTTATAAAGAATATGGTCAAATTGAAATAATATTTAAATAATGAGGGTTCAATAGAAATACGAAAATAGGTGAGGTACTAAATATATAGTTTACCCTTATTAAAAAATAAAATTTTAATATATATAAAAAATAATTTAATTGAATTTTTTTTAAAAAAAATATTAATTGTATGATGGGTTCTTGAAATTTTAAATCTTTATTAATTAATTTAATGATGTTCATCGGTGTTCATCATTAATGGTGTTCATCGATGTTCGTCGCACGTGGTAGACTCATCCTTGTTTTTATGAGCCATATTTAGCCGTTGACTTTCTATGATATAAAATGTACATGATCATTACACGAACATTAAAATAGACGAGAACCGTGTGTCCAAAGATTTCACTTGATAATTGCACGTTCATAATCTGATAATAATGAGAATATGTTGATAGTTTTATTGTCCTACTAATTACATGATATTCATATCCTTTGTCAACGATCCAAACCGTAATGTTTGGCACCCATTCTGGAGATTCTAATCGTTTCCTTTTGCAGATTTGTAGGCCGATAGCCCTAAATTTACAATACAGCTAAAATTTCAGTTGATGAAATAATTTTATATAAATTTATATTCAGTTGGTTACTATCTACACAAATTTTTATTTAAATTGTAAGAATTTAGTCATATTTAAATTTTTACTTAAGACAAAATCTGCATAAATTCTTATCCAGTTTGTATGGCTGAGTCTGGATGTTCGATCAAGTCGAGTCAAAAGATTTTGAGTTATTCGAGTTTGCAAGTCATATTTTACGATTCAAACTTGATTTAATTTTTTTCAGAGTCGAGTTTTTGAGTTTCTGTACAAATTTAATTGTACATATATATTTCTTTGTATATTTCTATATGCATATACGTAGCGTGCATATATATATATTTCTATATGCATAGACTTAGGGTTGGGCGGTGCACATATTGATTTCAATTTTAACAGCTTTCTATATGCATATATGTATATATATCTTCATATTTTCACATGTGATATACATAATAAATCATGCAGAATTGACAGACTCGACTCAAATATGAAAACTGATAAATCAATTACTAAAATTTTTGAGTTATTCGAATTTTCATTTCATAACTCAAACTTTATTTAAATTTTTTTCGAATTGAGTCAAGTTTATGAAATTACGAGTCGCGTCAAAACGAATTAGTTTTTTCACCTCGAGTCGAGCCGAATAATTTAATTTTTTGAGTCGAGTTTTATTCACCTCTAACAGTTGATAAAAATTTATATGGTTAAACGAATTTATTGGCTTTTCATACGATTTTGTTAGACTTTTCCTTAACGACTTACGAGTGGGGATTATGTTAAAATCAATGTTTATTCCGTAAATTTATTGGCTCATTTATTCATCAAATAGAAATGGAAATGTATCCTTGTTGAAAAATAATGGGTAATTAAGAATTTTAAGGTATATTATACAACGCAGAATATTTTAGAATTGTAGTTTAATGTGAGCTAGGACTCTTCATATTTTGCAACAATTTAACATTTGTTATGGACTTTATTTTTCTTAAATTCAGTTGATAATTATAAAAAAATTGTCTAAATAAATCAATTTGAATAATTGATAAAATTTAAAAAATAAATTTATAAAAATTAATATATATATATATATAACAATTAATAAAATTATATTTTAAAATATAATTCCGTAAATAATAAATTAATATAAATATGTCTAAATTTAATAATTATTAAACTTATATTTAAAAGATAATTTTATAAATAAAAAATTAATTTATACGATATTTATGTATGTTAAGTAATGATATTAAAAAATTAATTTTCATAATCTAATTAATATTAATAGATACAAAATATTAATAATTAATAAATTATTTCAACTAGTATGAAATATAATCATGTCATTATATGTCATTTTGGTTGTTCAAATAATCAAATAACTATAAGTTATTAGTTAATTTTACCAAACACTTTTATACAATTAACTAATGCAGTTCGCTAGTCAAATAAGCTAATGTTATTAGCTATCCGCTATCAGTTAATATAAACCTCTATCAACTATCAATTATCCGCTAATTGTCAAACAAGGCTAATATCTTTTTAAATGTTACAATAATATATATGTCAATCAAGCTAAGCCTCAATCGACTAATATTAAAGAATATTAAATAGTAAGTAAAATTATATTGTTTTTAATAGTCTTAAGATGGTTACAAGATAATATCGATTCATATTTTTTTTCTTAATCTTTTGATAAGGTACACACCTTGCAGATAAAGCTGGTCGAACTTAAATCTCTTAAGATGAAGATCATATTTTTAACTGAAATTATTCTTTGGGTTCAAAATCAAATTAACTTAAATTATACTATATATATATATATATATATATATATATAACATGATACAAAATATCTAATAAAAAACTAATCAACATGGACTACATTTAGATTGAAAATTAATTGTTACGTCATACTGTTTTAGTTTAATTTTAAAATTTTATAAAAGCATTAATTGGCCTATTAACCGAATTCATAAATATAACTTGTTTAAATATCTTGGCATACAGTGTAATTCTATGCTGATTTTTTTAAATAATTTTATTGTGAAATAATTTGATTATTTAATGTTTCCGGATATAAACTATTTATATAATTATATTTTCTTTTCTTATAAATTTTTTTATTGAATGCACGTCAAACTTTATTTAGTTTTTGAAATATTTTGAGTTTTGAAACATGTTCGATATTATTTTTAAGGGATTTTATTTTTGGAAGAATATTTCAAGTAATACAACAAACATATATGTTTCGAAGCTCGTAAAAAAATTCAAAACAATAATATACATTTGAGAGCTTAAAAAAGTATATAGTTGATTATTTTTTTATGAATATTTCTTTTATCAAGGATGACCCAACTGCACGAGGTTAAACTGCATGGTCCGACTATGACCTAATTTTTTTGTTGAGTATTTTAACTATGAAGAGTTATAAATAGGTCTTCGGACTAACCACGACTAACAACTCGGTCTAATTTTATTCAAAAAATAAATAGTTGATAACACGACAGTTAACAAAATTTGTATAATAACATATTTAACCATCAACTTATATTTATTTTATTTTGGTCTTAAATTTAAATTTCATCTCTCAATATTTAAATATTACAACATTTTAGTCCCTTAAATCCCAAACTTCATCTTCTTCCATTCTAAAAAACAAACATCCATTGATGTTAACAATAGTCATCTACAACCTCATCTGTATGAGCAAAGGAAACAATTGGAGAATCAAAACCTCCATTATTGTGTGCTTCAGTGATCTGATTTCTCAAGAGATGCATCTCCTGTTGTGGGTAGCTCATCGCAGATGGCTACCATTAACAACAATGGAAGTTTTTATTTTCCAACCGTTTTCATTGCTCATACAAATGGGTTTGTAGATAGTTGTTGTTAACATCAATGGAGGTTTGATTTTTAGAAGGGAATGAGATGAAGTTTAGTATTTAAGGGACTAAAATGTTATAATATTTAAATGTTCAAAACTAAATTTTAAAATTATGATCAAATTAAAATAAAAGGTAAAGGTTAAGGGTTAAATTTGTTATTATACATATTTTATTAACTGCCACGTCAACAATAGTTTATTTTTAACGTAATTGGTCGATTTGTTAGTCACGATTAGTTTGGGGACCTGTTTCAAACTTTTAATGTTAGAACTAAATTATAAATTAATATAAAATTAAAATCCAGGATCTATCATGTCAAATCATCAAGAACAATAAACCGAAATAATTTGAATGCGGAAGCGTACCTGAATTCATTGATAGATTGAAAATCTTGAATCTTGATGTGGAAATCCCAAGAACTTTGGTATTGATCTTCCAAGAAGATAGGTTATCTCTTGAAGTAAAACTCTCTGACAGGGAAGGAGAGAAAACAAGTTAACATATTTCTTGGGGACCACTACCTCTTTATATAGTTGATTATTAAATCAAACTATTAAATATTTATAACTCTGCCCCTCATTGAATTATAAATATATCTTATGGTATCTACACTTTTATTTCCATGACATTTTAATACCTATGACACGCTTAACTTAATTGGTCACTTTATTTTTGTGTCATACTTTATAATAGAAACATACATTTTACATATGTGCCCACAATTACGGATTTTAATCCAACAATCTCCCACTTGGGCAACATATGTTTCCTGATAAATGTACAACCTTATGAGCTCAAAATTTTGCTATTATATAATAGGTATTCTATAACAATCTCGTCCATCAACTATATCCACATAGGATCAAAGCGGTCTTCGCCATATCAATCATGACTGGACCCATCAATGGTCACGTATACAAATATAGTCAAATGACATAGATCAATCATGGATGTGTAGCATGGAAAATTACATGAAATGTGAACCGAACATGTCTATTTCCAACTGGTCCTCCTAAACCTTAGTGAGATCAACTTTACTGAATTCAGAGTGTGCATAAATCAAAAGAACTTTATTTCTGCAGAAAATAATCTTAAATATCTTTAAACTGAAGTAACTGAAATTGTGTCTAAACCGAATGAGCATTTTTCAAAATTACAAACTCCCACTAAAATCAAATATCCTTAAATAACATCACACCTACATGAGTAATGTGCTCATGAAAGACCTAGGGTGACAGTTTCTTAATATGCGCGCAATTATGGAGTTTGTACCAACATGCTCTATAGACACACAACCACTCTGAATTTTCTTTAACAACTAGGAACTTAATATTTATGTGCTTTAAATTTGAAGTGTTCCTATTGTTTATAGAATAAATGAATGCATATTTATTGTCACAAAATAACTGAAGTGGTCTTTCTATTCAATCTATAAGTAGCAGTTCATGTGACAAAATTCGTTTGCATCAATATTCTATTAGAATCGAAGTCTGTAAACCTAATGATCTCTAACTTATCAGAACTTCGACATGTGAGCATGTAATTTTTATTCTCTAAAAATATCTCATAACTCTATTGGCTGCTATCCAATAGTCCATACTAGAATTTCTTAAATATCTATCTAACATTCCAACAATGTACATAATTTCCGAACGCATACATACTTAAGCATAAATTAGATTCTCAATAAGTTATGTATAAAGAATCTTTTGGATTTTCTAAATTTCAAGATTACTTTTAGGGCATTGAGTAAGATAATACTTATCTTCTTTAGCAATATGAGTGTCACTTGGTTTACTCCCACTGAACTTGTAGTATATACAAGTGTCAACCAAATTTATCTCAAAACCGAATGAGATAATCAACATGAAATTTATAATTTTATTAATAAGAGTCTTACATAAGCTCATAGATAGATTTCTTTAATTTACATATCATTGACATTGTATCATAAGACACAACTCTATGATTGTACCATATAAATAGTTTCTTCAATGTCGTCATTGAAAAAAAACAAGTTTAACATCTATCTAATGTAACTTAAGACTAAAACAAGCAACAAGTGAAGTAATTATCTTGAAAGAGTCTTTCAATAAAAACTTGAGAGAAAGTCTCTACAAAATCAATGTCTTCTTTTAGAGTATATTCTTTAGATACAAGACGTGCTTTATACTTATCCACGTTATCATTTCTATCCCTATTGGTTTTAAATATTCATTTATAACCAATTGGTTTGCACCTTAAGGTAATGAGACAAGTTCCTAAACTTTATTGTATTGCACAAAATTATACTCTTCTTGAATGACATCAATCCACTTTTGAGAGTTAGAACTTTTATGGTCTGATAAAAAAATGATTGAACATTTTCTATCATTCCATTGTTACCTTATTTACTTGAAGAAATACAATATAATAATCTGGAATAGTATTTCATCTTCCTCTCGTGGACCTCTTTAATGACACTTGTTTTTTTAAGGTTGTTGAATTTGTTCTTCTGAAACAATTACCTTATCTTGAATGAGAGTTGTTCAACATTGTTTTGTTGAGGTACTTGATTCACTTCTTGATTAATGATAGGTTGAAAACCTAAACATTGTCAAAAGTGATGGTAGGAATTAAATTATAATTCAATTCCTCCTCAATAACAATGTATCTAACCTTATTTCTCCCTCCAAACTCAACATCCTAAAAAAAAATTATAAATCTCTTTTTAAAATAATCTTAATTGTGAGATCATAAAATTTACAGTCCATGGATCACTCAAAATAACCGAAGTAGTTGCTCTCTTTTAAAGTTTAATTTCTTTACATGTGTCCTAACTTATACAAAAGAATCAACACTTAAAAACTTATTGTCGTTTCTTTTGGCTAGAACCCTTAGCAACTTTATTTAAATATTTTCTTTATTGCCCTTATTCTCAAAGACACTAACTAAATGAGCATTAACAAAATAATTATTTTTACACTTATAATGCTTCAACCTTTCTTCCTCTTGAACACGATGAGAAATGAACCCAAATAGAGTATATTTCTCCCTTTGACAGTTGTAACTTGAATTGGTTAAATTGTATAGGAAGCGATATCAAAACCATAAGAACAAACAATTGTTAGAAAGTTCGATCTTATGTGCCTTAAATTTTTGAAGCAATATAAAGAATTTTTATAATCTACTCTCTCGCATTTCCTTGACCCTTATACTTCATAGACATCAAAGAAAGCATAAGTGATGTCATCTTAACCTTAATGTTTTGGGTAAAATATTTCTTAATTTCGTCAAGGAAACCCTTAGTATGAATAATTTCTTTAGATTTGTGCCCCTAAAGACATCTAGAATGTTGTGTTTTATGATCATTAGACTCATGCGATTCGAACGATTTCACCTCTCAAAATACCTTTTATGGGTGCTTACCGCAGTGAGAGGTGCAAGTTGTGTAACCCCCTCGTCCCGGTCTGGCCGAATGATCGGTCTGAGTGGGTCACACGGGGAAAACCGAGTGAAAACCCCTAAGGATTCCCCCTCGGTTAGCAACCCTATTTTTTTTTCATTTTAAAATCTTGTCTAAATGGATATTAAACCCTAAGTGACCATACAGCGGAACAACATATTCAAAACAATCGAACAAACTCAAGTAGTCAAGTTAAAACCCAATTTTAAACTTAGACTGTAGGCGGTATCGATACATCTAGGGGTGTATCGATACCCCTTTGACCAGGTCAACTGGTCCAAGTCAACTAGTGGAGACCGTATCGATACACCTAGGAGTGTATCGATACCCTCCCCACTTGTTGACTTCCCACGGTCAACGCTAAGGAGACTGTATCGATACACGTGAAGGGCCGTACCGATATGGAACTGGACAGTAGCTCCAGTAGCAAAAATAGTATCGGTACACCTCTCAAGTGTATCGATACACGAGGCTTGATCAAGAAGGTGGTATCGATACGATACCAACCGTATCGATACCCCTGCACAGAAAAGCCTCCAAACTCAGCAAAAACGATGAGGACTCGAATCTAAATGCATTTTAGGACTCTCCTAGACCCCAACAAGCATTCATACAACATTTACATGCCACATTAAAGTCATACAAGCACCCAACATATACATACATTGAAGGAACATGCAATTGACCCAAAGATGACACTTAAACATACAAAACCCATACTTCAACATTCAACATAAGGCAAACTCAAAGGTACTTAACTAACATTCAAGATAAGCAATTTAGGCATGGATTACAACTTAAACATGGCATCGCAAGCCACACAAAAGCAACATAACATGGAGTCTAAACATGCTCCTAAACACCCAACAATCATCCATCAAAAGACACATGTCTCATTGCTTAATCTATTACATGTTCAACATTTAAAAGCCATACTTGATGTACTCAAGCCAAAAAAAACCACACTTGGAGGCCCTCCACTTGCCCGAGCAACCCACGAACTAAGGATCTGCAATGTTGAACAAAGAGAGCGTAAGCAATGATGCTTAGTGAGGGTAAGCTCTAAAAACAAACCTCAACATTGCAGGGTCCGAGAACAATCTAGCCAAGGTATCACAATCATACCAAGGGTCCACAAGATAAAATGCATGAGCAATAGACAATAATAATGCCATGATCATAAGCTCAATTTCCATGATACATGTAATCACGAATAAATATCCCAATAAGAACCATGAACCTCAACACATTGATATACACATCAAACAACATTGGCACCTAGTTAAGACCCGAATACGCGGATAGACATGTTGGAAACTCATGTCCAACAACCACATTATCTCACGGTGGGATTTCACTCATCACCGGTCTCGCGGAGGGGATTCCACTCATCCTCACGCCCCGTCGATGGGATTCCACTCATCACCGACTACATTTAAATACAATTCCGGGCGTACCCGTACTCCTCTTGGTGACTCAACGCCACCAAGGCCACGCGCGACTTTAGACTCATGTGTACACACTAACATCCTAATGATCGATCATTTGTATCCAAGTTTACTAGTGCCAATATTTACTCACTTCATTAACCTTGTGCTTAGCACGTACTCACCAACAATCAACATCATGCATGTCTCAAGCATCATAAGTCCAATCTCATTCCACATGTATAAAGCAATATACATAGACATTCATACCACAATTTATACGAGACATACACAACCATACAATGAGTTCAACCAAAGGCTCTAGATCAAGTTTAGGATTAGGCTACCACCCTAATCCTAACTCTAGGTGGGTCTACCAAGCCCAACCTAGTCCATACTCGAACCAACTATTTTAAAATCTTTAAAAGCAAACAACCACTCACCTAAGCTTCCAAGCTCCAAGACCAAGCAAGCAATCACCTTCAACTTTCCGGATTCGATCCCAAAGCCTCTTTCACGTTTCCTCTTGGTTCTATTCAAACAAAACCCATACATTACTTCTCAATTCAATGCTAATTCAACCATCAATCTACTTTGCAAAACACAACTCAATTTCCACAAATTTCCAAACCACATAGCATCTCCAAAAACCCAATTTTCGGACTCCCACAACCAAGGGCTGAAATATCCAATTCCAAGCACCCAAATGACTTCCAAAATATCCCAAATCACCCTCCTAACATAGGTAGACCATCAGCCCTTCAATTTCAACACTAAACCTCTCAAAAACCCAATTTTTCATACTTTGAAATTTGCCCTAAAGACCCACTACGAAAATTTACCCAAAATCAACCAAATTAAGATATGTTGTAAGTTTCATCATGATTAAACATAACCCCAAAACAATTTCTCAAAACAAATTGAAAAACCCCATCAAAACCCCAAATTTCCATATGAACCCTAATTCCCAAAACTCAATGTTTTTGAAATCTAAAACAATAGATAGGTAGAGGATAGAGAGGAGGTGAAGAAAATATATTTACCTTTCAATTTGGTGTAGAAATCGACTAGCAAAGCTAATGGAATAGTAACTAGGGTTTAGGAGTGTTTGAAAATGGGGGAGGGTTTTGAAATTGGTAAAGGAGAAAATGAAGAGGAAGATGACAACTTTTATGGAAAAGTTGTCTTCCTTTATTTAAAATGTGAGTAAATTACAACTTTGGTCCCTCCCTCATTATTAAGACTCAAATAGGTCATTATTTAAAGTTGGTTTATTTTTAATTAGATTCTATTTGACTCGGACAACAACCCGGCTACCTCCTAGGCCCTAGACACGGGTGTTACAAGTTGTTCATTCCTTAGTGCAAAGTCTATGTTCATACATCAAAATACTATATGTAAGTGTCTTTTCTATTCCTTGAAATTAGTTTCACTAAACACGAGTGTAGAATGTATTTAACAGATATTGTGACAACAAAAATAAATTACCTAAATATAGAACAAAAATAAGTAAATAAAATAGAAATAAGCTCACATAAATATTCATAAGTAAACAAATAAATTCAAAATAATGACTAGTTCCCCTCAAGATACCAAGCACAACATTAATATCAAGTCTTTGGACAGTAATATTAATTGTAAGCGGTACTCTTGTTGTAGCTATCAAACATTGACAATAAACTATGTCAAACAATAGGCTAATCTTTGGACTAACATATTGCTCACATAAAATACCTTATAATTGTCACACATTTATCGCCACAGTTGTCGTTGTAATTCTGCCAAATATTAACTTTCTTTTGGGCCAATTAATAAACGCATGAATTACAAAAACCCATAATCATCTTAATATTTTAAATAAACTAATCTACACAAAAGCGGTCACTTTGGTGACATTATGTTTCAATCAATCCATTAAAATATTAGACATCCGAAGCCAAAATATGAATTTAATTGTTTCAAAATATTTTTCTTAATTTTATCTTTCAATCAAATTAGAAGATAACCAAAATAATAATAAATTTGAATAAAGGTAAGCATCATATCAAGATATCGGACACTCCATTAATATTTCATCTTTGGACAAAACATTAACTTGCAAGTGATATCTTGGTACAATAATCAAACATTGATAATAAGAACATGTCAAACAGAAATCTTCCTTTGGGCCGATTTATTGCTCACATATAAAACCGAATAATTATCACATGTTTATTACCACAGTTGCACATGTAATAATGTTAATTATTAACCTTCCTTTGGGCCGATTAATACTAACATAATCCGACTTACATGCACAAAACCTTCTATATTTTAAAATAAAATAATTTTCACAATAGAGGTCACTTTGGTGACTTAATGTTTCAATTAAATTATTTTAAAATATATACAATAAATATACCGATATCCAAATTTAAAATTTTGTAGCAGTCAAAACTGAAATTTCTGATAACACTTGAGTTTTCTGAAATAACCCAAAATAAGGTTGTCTGAATGGGGCTATCAGAAATCGAAAAACCTAAATCCTTGACTGTTTCTTTAAAAATTCCTTAATCATGCATTTACCAAATTTAAAGTCGGATTCAAAACAATCAATCTCTAGCTAAAAGTCCAAGAAAACACAAGTATCATATAAATGAATAATTCATATAATGAGCACATGAAGCTTTAATATATCCATAATAACCTAATGATCAAAATTAAAATTTTAATCGAACCGAAGCGAATATACATCAATACCAAATGCAAATATGTATATTTCGTAGAAAACATTAACCGCATAATTAAGCATAATGCCAAACAAATTTAAGCAAAATATTTTGTACAAAATTCAACCATAATAATTAGACATAAACCGAATATAAAGCTTCGAGAGCTAACCTAATTACAAATTTTTTTTTAAGTCACAGTAAATTTGCCACGACAATGCCCAAGTCAATAATTTGTTTTTCTTTCTTAATTACTAACGATCAAAACTAAAATTTTGATCCAACCGAATGGAATATATATTTAAAATAAACATATATATCACAAGTTGCATACATATACATATTTTTTTTAGATTAAACAATATATATCATTCAAACTAAATACAACCATATTAACCATCAATTAAAACCTTAAAATATATCCGAAAAATAGCATAATCTTAATGTAAAAAGAAACAGCCGAACATTGAAATTCAATTCAATTGTCATTAACAATAAACTTATAAGCATCAAAACCTTTAATGTTTTTAAAGAAATTTAAAAAACCCTTAATGCATCAAGGACGCCGTTAAAGTTTCACGACAACTCATATACATGTATATGATTCACGATAAATTCAAGAGTATGATTATCGTACATTATATTATCAGAATATAAATCCAATAATAACCTAATAATTGTAATCCTAAATTAAAAATATAAAATTTGATCAAACCCTAGGTGCCCAAATAAAAAAAAATACTAAATCACACGAAGCATCAAAATAGTGAAGCATTCGTAATGAACCAATCTGAATATATAAAAATAAAATCAATTAATTCTTAATGATTCGACATGACGAGGCTCTGATGCCACTTGTTAGAATCAAATCATAAATTAATATGAAATCTAAAACCCATAATCTATCATGTCAAATCATCAAGAACAATAAACCGAAATAATCTGAATGCGAAAGCGTACCTGAATTCATTGATAGATTGAAAATCTTGAATCTTGATGTGAAAATCCCAAGAACTTTGGTATTGATCTTCCAAGAAGATAGGTTATCTCTTGAAGTAAAACTCTCTGACAGGGAAGGAGAGAAAACAAGTTAACATATTTCTTGGGGACCACTACCTCTTTATATAGTTGATTATTAAATCAAACTATTAAATATTTATAACTCTGCCCCTCATTGAATTATAAATATATCTTATGGTATCTACACTTTTATTTCCATGACATTTTAATACCTATGACACGCTTAACTTAATTGGTCACTTTATTTTTGTGTCATACTTTATAATAGAAACATACATTTTACATATGTGCCCACAATTACGAATTTTAATCCAACATTTAATAGTAAGATGACTTAACAAAAAATTAGGTTATAGTCGGAAGATCATTTATGTAGTTTACCTTATATTTTAATTATTTATGTTATGTTTGACTGTAAAAGTCATTATTTTTTTGGATAAATTTAATTTTATTATCCTAAAGTATCAGTCAAGCTACTACTTACAATTAAATCACTAAAAGCTCGAGAAGGACTAAAAAGGCCACATATAAAAGGTTTAAGATGTAAAACTGAGTCACTAAAAACTTGAGAAGGACTGAAAATGACATATAAAAGGTTTAAGGTTTACAGTTGAATCACCAAAAGTCTGAAAAGGACAAAAAATGACATATAAAGAGTTTAAGATTTAGAATTTAAGATTAGAGTTTAAAATTTAATTTTTAATATTATTTAGGGCATATAAAAGGCACCGAAAGTGACAAGACGATTTTTGTTCCGAAAATTATGACATTGGCAAGCAATTCCAAACTAAAATTTATTAAGTGATGAGTACCGAGGGGACGAATGGTGGTGTCGATCGTGGAGAAGAGGCTACGCTGAAGGGCAAGCTGAAATACTTCAAAGCAGTTCTCAAGTATTACAAAGACGGGTTTGATAACGTCGGAACAATCGTCGATTCCGGAAGAGGAATAGGAGTTGCCGGAGATCGTCGAGGCTTTAACTTTGATCTTCCGACCGTAGTGGCTGGTGCACTCCAAGTACCTCCAATGTCACCCATGTCGGGGGTGATATGTTTACCACTGTCCCAACTATTAATGCCGATGCAATTTTTACATGCGCAATACAGATTTATATTCAATGCACTGATAATATGTATAACAAAATTTGTTCGCATCAAAAAGAAAAGACCGAGAAAAACCCGAAAAGAGGAAGAATTTAACTAAAATTAAGAATAATATATGATTTTGTTGTTTTGATTAATTATTTCTTCCTCCCGCCAGATAAAAAGAGTGAACCCAGACAAAACACATCCACCAAAGGAACATTGAGACCATGATTAATTGTTGTGGCAGTACCATTGCAACTACTCTTCTTATCCTGCCTCTGATGATTACCTTTTCTATTTCCATGACCATCAGCTGGTTTCGCCTTCCGAGTCGAATGACATGATTTCGGCTTGTTCCCACTCGAACTTTGGTTTCGGGTCATTGATCCTGCACCGGTTCCAGCCAGCCGAGGTCGGTGTTGCTGGGGTGGTACCTGTGGCCACTTCTGTTGGTTCTTGATTTGAAGAGGAACGATCTTACCGTCGGCGAAAAGCTCATCAGCCGACGAATAACAACACTCTTGATCATCGATATCATTAATTCGAACATCGAATTCGAATTCCATGCTCGAATCCGGTGGCAGTAGCAGTACTGTTGCATTGATGAAAACTGTGGTATTGTCTTATCATATATATAGATAGAAAGATAGATAGAGAAGGAGATACGTATGTATAAAAATCAAACTACCTCAGCAGGAAGTAAGACAGTATTTAATTAAGGCAAGGCAGTATACAGTTTCACGGAAGATGGAAATATTTGGAAAAATTAATGTTAATTCTAGAAGGTTTGATTTTGATCCATCTCTTAAATTAGAAAAGTCTTTGTAAATGGAGAAAATTAAAATTAAGGAAGCTTCGAACGTGTATGTGTCAATTGTCTAGTAGTCGTAAAGTAGAACTCTTGGCTTTATTCCTAATTGCTTGGTTGAAATTGAGATTCATTAAGATTGATTAGCTAAGTGATTAGAAGAAATCTAAATTTGCTCCTTGTAATTAGTTTTCTAAATCAAGATATCTGCAAGAGTGACTAATCATTTCCCTACGGTATTCTCATTAACAGATAAATGACTGATTATGAAAAATAATAGAAGGTTAAACATTAGGGTAAAATTTTGATACGCATGTCGGCATGCATATATACACTATAAAATCCAAATTTTAGATTCCTAACCCTAAATCTTAACTCTAAATACTATACCCTAAATTCTAAACACTAAATTTAAATTTTAAACCCTAAAACCTAAATATCTAACCTTTAAACCTTAAACTAAACTCATAACCCCTAAAACTAAAAAGCTTGTGTAAATTTACACAACCTATGTCTCAAATTTTTTTTCCTAAATATACTTAGTAATAGAATAAGATCATAGTTTAATAGTTGACCATCAATTAATTTTTTTAAAAACCAGAAACATGATCTAATTTGCTTAATTTTGAAATTGATAAACTTAAGAAGTATTAATGGCGGCCGTGGGTTAATTAGCCCAGTTGACATTATACAAGTGTTTTTGCACTTGAAAAAGTAATTGAACCTCAAGATTGGAGAGGAGATAGAGCTTATTTGGGGTTAAATTAGGGAAGAAGTAGAAAAAAAAATAATTTTCTTTTTTGAAAATTGGTTCGTGACAGAAATTATTTAAGGAATTGGTCATTTTTTTACAGTGATAAGGGAAATCGTTACCAGTTGTTGGCGACTTATGGTCCATTTTTACATTTTGGACTAAATTGTAAAATATAAAAATTAGATGGTCAAAAATGAAACTATTGAAAAGTTGATTTAACTTAACAAGTGATTTTGCACTTGAAAAAACTGCCGAACATTATCATAAAAGTGCTTACAGAAAGCACTTATGACTTCTAGCATAAGCTGAAAAATCCCAGCTTTTTAAGTTGAGAAGTGCTTTTGGGGTAAAATAATTTTTTACCCTTAATTCCCTATGGCATTATTTAAGTATTTATTATTTATAATTAGTCATTAAATATTATTTATTTTCAAGTTTCACAATAAATAAAATGTATTAATTACTTAAAATATTTTAAATTAATGTTTTATACATCAAAATATTATTAATAAATTATAAAAAAGTATTATTGTAATTTAAACTATAAACTCAAACTATATCTACTCCTGATATCAATTTTAACATCCATAGCTATAAACTCAATCTGTCTCTGATATCAATGCTGTATCAGTTTTTTTGTGTGTGCAAAATACTTAATTTTTTTAGTAAAATCGTCACTAACGTTACATTTAATTCTATTTTAGTCATTGCAGTTAAAAAAATTAATAAGATGATGACATGTCTTGATATAATAATAATTTTAATCCCTAAACTTATATGTTCTAACAATTAGTCTTAAATTAAAATAAGTCATGAAATATTTAAACCAAACCCCAACTTCTTGTTATTCCACTTTTCTTCCATTTGATAAATCCATAATAAGATAATGTTTTGAATTTTGGGTTAGAGTTTGATAATACATTTCTTGAGTTCCATAAAAAAAAACAAAAAAAAAATGGAATCTCTTCAACTTTCCAGCAATCATGGCTTTCACTTGGCAGAATTTTTTTTGACAATTTCCTTTGACACAAGCCCGTTTGTGGGGGTGGATAATAAGGCGATTGTCCATGGCTTAACGTCTGTTCAGGGCTCATTATCAAAATTAGAGGAGTCCAAATTTAATGATAATTTTATTTTTGTTTTTTTATTTATTATTTATTATTAGTGTTCAATTTTTTTTGGTAATATACATATCCGTTTTACGGTCCATGTTTATGATGTGTAGCTGCCCCTCCCAACAATGTTGTCTCCAAAGTTCGAACTCACATCCTCTCTTTAAGGTGCAATGTGCCTTACCAAATCACTCAACTCTTGTTGGTAGTGTTTAATTTTTTTTAATACTCGTTAATCGTTATTAGAGACATACTCATAAAGTTTAATATTTTCTAATACTTATTATTCAGAGTGTAATATTTTTAATATTTGAATACTTATTATTAAGAACATACTTTTTAGGTTGTCCTTAGTTCACCAAAATTTTTAGAACGGACATATTTTGGCATATCCTGAAACACTAGAGTTCTAAAGCATTTCAAATTTCAAATGTTGGTGGGACTGGGAAGTGGGAACCTACTGCAACACTGGATTAGCCCCCATTGTAATTTTTTTTTTTGGTAAAATACATAAATGACCACCATACTATTGGTAAAGTCGCGATTTGACCACCTTACTTTTTTTTCTAAGCAATTAAACCATCAAATTATTTAATTAGTTGCAATGTGACCACCAGCCGTTAAAAACTAACGAAAGGTGTGACGTGGCAGTTAATAAAATTGGTATAATTACACATTTGATCCCCGTTATTTGTACATTTTATCAATTTGGTCCCAATTTTAATAAATAAAATAATTTTATTATTTAATTAGATTACGACACGTGTCGTCGTATTATTGGAGGACTTTATTTATATATTTTTAATTTAATAATTTTTATTTTGCTCCTCCAATCAGGTGGTGACACGTATCACTAGATTGAAGGAGCAAAATTAAAGAAACAAGCACTTGCCTCCAATGGGATTCAAACCAAAGGTAAGTGGGTTGAAGGTGAGTGCTTATACCACTAGGCCGAAGCTATTGTTGTGAATTATTGTACACCATATAATATATATCTTAGTTTATTACTCATGTCAGGAAAAAAGAACAAGAAACATACCACTAGGCCTGCATTTAATGGTGAATCTCCCTCTCATTCTCTTATGCTAACTGTAACTAGCATGGGTGGCTGTGGTGCTTTTCTCTCCATGCTGTGGACATGATATATTGACTTTGGCTTTTAAAGCCAGTTTACTGATGATAGTATTGATTTGGTTGCAGGTTTGGCGTGTGAATGGCCAGAAAAAAGTTCTTCTTCCAGCTTCTGATCAGTCAAAATTTTACAGCGGGGATTGCATAAATAGATGCCTCATTAAGATCTTGATCTAGTTTCAATAAGTTGTTATGTGTATTTCAATGTCCGGAGGATAGTACATATGTTCAAATATATACTCGATACAGTTGTCGAGTAGGGGCTTTAGAGAAAAATGAAGAGTCCTGGTGACAATGATAAGTAGCACAGTAGCAATGAATGGACATCAAGGTTTATTCCCTTTTTGTGACTTGCCCTTTATATCATTTAATTCTTTAGGAAAAGATCGATCTCTTTGACTTGTATTATGAATTTTCTCTACTTAATTGACATTTGAACATCTATGGAACGTTTGGATGTGCACGTTCGATATGCAATTTGTTATGTTAAGTGTCATTTTCTTCTTTTTTCTCGTCAAATGGTGAAAGCGCGATTGTGTTCTTTGATGTCAGTTTAATTACGAGATTAGCAAAACGAATGGAGATCATTTGCTCATCAATGATCACAACAAATATCGATCAATGTGGATTCGTGCATGTTCTTCGATGTGGATGCTGGGGGGATTCCTCTTGACTGTCTATTTGGGGCACCTTTATATCTTGGCAATGGTTGTTGTTATCCAAATATTCATGGCGAGTGAGCTATTCAATCTACTCAGAAGAGCTCATGAAGATAAACGCCTGCCGGGGTTCAGGATCTTGAACTGGTAAGAAAAATTGTAACGCAAGCTCGATATTGTAGTAGCACCTAGTCAACTGATATTTCTGGTGGAATTTCATGTCCATGCAGGCACTTTTACTTCACGGCTATGCTGTTTGTATACGGTCGCATTCTCAGTCACCAGCTTGTGAACACAGTAACTTCGGATGCAGGTTCCTTCTCCCGGCATCACTAATTGCTGTCAACGATGTTGCCGTTTATTTCTTTGGTTTCTTTTTCGGTAAAACTCCTTTGATCAAGCTATCTCCCAAGAAAACATGGGAGGGTTTCATTGGGGCATCAGTTGCAACTACGATCTCAGCATTTGCGGTAAGAGTTTTTACACTGTTCTTGATTTGAGTCTTTAACTTTCTCATTTTTTGATAGAATTGAAACTATAAAGATTCATTATTCATATTTCCTTTGTGCATATTAGTTTGATCTAAGATTCATTGATTAAGTGGTAGGCATGCTCACTTTTAACCCAAGAAACTTGGGTTCGAATCATGCCAGATGTATGTTTTTTGTTTTTTTTTCCTGACATGAGTAATAAACTAAGATATATATTATATTGTGTACAATAATTCACAATAATAGCTTTGGCCTAGTGGTATAAGCACTCTCCTTCAACCCAGTTACCCTGGGTTCAAATCACATTGGAGGCATGTGCTTGTTTCTTTAATTTTGCTCCTCCAATCAGGTGGTAACTCCAATAATACGACGACACGTGTCGTAATCTAATTAAATAATAAAATTATTTTATTTATTAAAATTGGGACCAAATTGATAAAATGTACAAATAGCGGGGATCAAATGTGTAATTATACCAATTTTATTAACTGCTACGTCACACCTTTTGTTAGTTTTTAACGGCTGATGGTTTAATTGCTTAGAAAAAAGTAAGGTGGTCAAATCGCGACTTTACCAATAGTATGATGGTCATTTATGTAGTTTACCTTTTTTTTTTACAAACGGCTCCATTATAAGATTCTCCAAGCAAGGTAAAGATCCTTTTTATATTAAAAGTTTCTCCAACTTATCCAAAAAACGAAGTACAAGGAATTTCAGTTTTTGAAATTTTCTTAGTGCAAAAAAGTGCACTTCAATAACCTTCATGAAGCCAAACTTTTCATAGCATTGACAAAATCTACAAGGGTTTTAAACGAATCATCTTATATTCTAGACCAATGTAAACTAATTTTGAGTTTTGAAGGAACAAAGGGGAAAAGGGTGGTAGAGGAAGAAGAAAAAGGATGGGATAGTTGGGGTTTGGCCCAAATATTTTGATGACTTATTTTAAATTAGGACTTCATTGATAGAATATATAAATTTTGAGGATTAATATTGTTATTATACCAGAAAACGCAACCGTCTCTATTAATTTTTTAACGGAGGGTGACCAAAAAAGAGTTAAAACGTAACTTCAAGAACAATTTTGTCAAAAAAAAAATAGTTGGTTGTCCAAAACAAAACCACAATTATAGTTGGATGACCAAATACGTAATTTACCCTAATATTTTTAACTACATGTTCAATCATGGTTAGAAATAAATTTTTAGAATATTCTGGTGTGATGCAAGAGTAGCATCTACTCAATTTTTTTGGTCTTTTCAAAGAC
This sequence comes from Hibiscus tridactylites, assembly GCA_958450335.1. Taxonomy (NCBI): domain Eukaryota; kingdom Viridiplantae; phylum Streptophyta; class Magnoliopsida; order Malvales; family Malvaceae; genus Hibiscus; species Hibiscus tridactylites. The sequence goes on along the minus strand of OY288270.1, from coordinate 101,806,955 downwards.
GGCACACACAATATGCATTATTGGTGCTCGAATCCGAGTTTCATAGAATGATAAACATCTATCTTTGCCACCAGGACACAAGGGATGAGCCAAAAAATAAAAATTGAATACCTAATCCTACCATTGAAAAAGAAATCAAATACCAAATTGGGCTATTAAAAGAAATAAAGTACCTAATTGCAAAACAAATTGAATACAAGGTTACATTACAGATAGATGTTAAAAGTTACATTTACTAAAGTTGGGTACCATGTTTTTAGGGTGACAGACATTTGACCTGGTTATTGCAAAAGTCTTTCCCTGCTACAAGACAGCCAAGTCATCAGGACAAAACAAAAACACAAACCAAAACTCTAACCAACGCGCATTTGCAATTCCATTGATTCTTTCCCTTTTGACATTTTGATTCTAACTCTACGCAGGAAAGAAAAAGACCAACTCTTTTTCTTCAATTCTTTTTGATCTGCCACTTTCTCAAATCTCAAACAAAAAGACCTCACCAGTTAAGACAAAGGGTTGTTCTTAGATTTTGAAGTGAAGGCAGGAAAATGGTGAACTGGGAGCTACAAAGTTGCTGCAATCATAACCAAACCACCTTTCTGATCACAATTGGTGTCTACATGGTTGCCATTCTTCTTGTAAGTTTCCTTCTTTATTTCCACTGCTCTACTTTTGATTGTTGGAAGAAAGGATTATAAAGAAGGATTAGAAATTAAGGGTTAATTTTGGTTGAAGCTACATTGTTATGTTTGTTTGAAGGATGGGAGATCTAGTCTAAAAGAGGGTTTGATTAGAAAATAAGGGTTAATTTTGGTAGAAGCTACATTGTTATGTTTGTTATAAATATGGGTTCTTTCAGTTATGGGAGGATTCATTGCAGTTGAGTTTCTTGTAAAAGATAATGGAATTCTTTAGATTTGAATTGGTTGTCCTATGTTTGCTTAAATTTATGATTTGACTTAGTTTTCCCCTTATTATTGTAGCTATGGAGGACCTTCCTATTGACACCGTTTAAGCTCATTACCGTATTCTTGCACGAAGCAAGTCATGCGGTTGCCTGCAAACTTACCTGTGGTCATGTAAGAACCTCTTGCCTTTATCACATGTCAAGTGCTTGAATAAGCTTCAATTGTTCATTGTAATTGGTGCCCTACCAAAATTGATGTGGAAAGACTTGCAAATTGTTTTTGTTTTTGGGCTGGTCTTAGTTAATGTTTAGTTTTTGGGTTATGGACTGTGCAATGATCAATGTTCCTTTTATTATGATGTAGGTAGAAGGGATCAAGGTTCACGCCAACGAAGGTGGAGTAACACAGACAAGAGGCGGTATATATTGGTTGATTTTACCTGCTGGATGTAAGTATTTTCATCTCAGAACACATCCTTGTTTTCATGGCATGTTTCATGACATAAATGCTAGAAGTGTGTAGTGAAGATCCATGTAGTCTTATTAGGACAAGATACAGCTCTTCCTCAATTATTATTATATGTAATCTGTATATGGATGCATCAAGACATGTCTTGTTTGAGTCTAAGTTTGTGGTTATTGGCTGCATGTGTTTGCCGTATCCTGAAGTTTTACTGAGCACAACTCGCAACATCTGGAATGATAGGCTTGCATATTTTCATGATTTAAAGCTTTTATGTACAAATATCGAATAACCAGGCTCCGTTTACCTTTTCCCTATTATAATTAGTTTACCATTCATTTCCATCTTTCATCTCATGCAAGTTGCTTTTTAGTAGCATTTATGGTATACAGTTGCTTTTACTTTCAGATCTCGGCTCATCATTTTGGGGGATGGCTTTAATTCTTGCATCTACCAATCTCCTCACTGCAAGAATAGCCGCCGGTTGTTTTCTTGTCGCTCTAGTTGTTGTGCTCTTTTATGCTAAAAATGTAAGATGTCAAGGAGATTATTTCCTGATAAAAATTTTGCATTCATATAGAGATGATGCTTTCTTTATTTCCTTTTATAATTTATTTTCTTCAAAGAATACTTTCAAGCTTTTAACCTGTGATGTGTATGATTATTCAAACAGTGGACACTTCGGGGACTTTGTATCGGTGAGTACCCTTACGAACTTGTGATGACTTGTATTTTTATAACCATGAGTTGAACTTGAAGTGCTAACAATTTAGTTATCCATGTATTCGATTCCTCAGGATTTATTATTCTCATTGCACTAGTTTGGTTTTTGCAAGAAAGGACAACAGTTCGGATTCTCCGCTATGTCATTCTCTTCATTGGTATAGGCTCTCTTGTCATATTTTCCTTTTCGTTTCCAAAGAATAATTTCATTCCCTCATCTCTTCGGTGAAGCTTAATTCTTATTTTGGAAATTGCAGGTGTCATGAACAGTCTGTTTTCAGTCTATGGTATGCCTCAGTCTTTCTTATTTAAGCCAACTGGTTGTTAATGGAGTTAAGAATTAAGTTTGAAGTGACTTGAATATTATTTTCGCAGATATCTACGATGATCTAATATCTCGAAGAGTCAACTCCAGTGACGCGGAGAAGTTTGCAGAAATTTGTCCTTGCCCCTGTAATGGAGTTGGATGGGGATTCATATGGTGAAAAACTAAAACTTGAAACATCGACTGTTTTCATGATTATTTCTATCTTGCCTCCGCTCACATTCGTTTTCGAACACTGCTTGCAGGGGAATGATATCATTCATATTTCTTGGTGCATCAGTGTATCTAGGACTTATCATCTTATCTTGACCCGAGGTACAGCCTGCTTCTCGTCTCGTCTCCCCATTCATATTATTTAGATTGTTGTTAAGTCGAAATGTGTTGTTTATTCATATTTTTAGTAGTCTACTCTGATCTGGTCTTACATGAATCCATCTGATGGATGTTTATTCACATTGATTTGACAGAAGCTTATAATCCATGATTCAGAGGGTTGCTGGTTAAAAATTCATCTTGGTACTGCAATGGCAATGTATTTATTGTTGTACATCGTTCGGAAGTGTACGATAAAAATCGAGTTGGCCATAATGCATTTATTTATGATTCGATTCATCATTCATCCAGCAGTAGTATAGTAGGTAGGTTGGTAGTGTGATTTCTTTTTCGAAGATAGTAGTGGCCTGGCTTCATTCTTTGTAACCCTTTGCCATTTGGGCTCAGATATCATTTTATAAAATTTTATGACAATACTAGATGATTATATATGATTGAAAAGTTGAGTTTTGGTTGGTTCATTTTAATTTTTCCCCATGCTGCTGCTGCATGAAATCAAACAATACTTCTTTAATCATTTAAGATTTGACGAAATGAATCCGCATTACAACACCGTGTCCGTTCGCAAACGGATCATGATGATATTCATCAAGGACGCTACATTCTGAATGTGCCTTGATTAAATCGAAACCGGATATGACAAGAGTAATAGAGAAACCGAGCAGGCAACAAACCAATACAACACAATCCATTTGAGGTAGAACAAGAAAAGAAAAATCTCAACATGCCCATGAATACAAGACTCGCATTTTAAGCACCTAGTGTCGGCTGTCGCACACCACCTACCACTTTGAACAACAAGCAAATATCAAGCCATGCTGGGGGAAAAAGAACAAAATAAGGTATACATTTTTGTATTTGCTGCTTAGCCCAGAGAAGTGTGCATATTGTCCTACTGCACACAGACAAGCAAACAATGGCAGGAAACAAGCCAGGCAAGTCAAGTAATTATTCAGTCTCTCTTCTTTCCTCACATATTCCCCAACCACAAGTATTAAGATTTGTCAATGTGACCGTGAGGTCAGACAATTCCCTCATATATATTTAACTTCACATATTTAGTAAATCAGAAACCAGCCCAACCTGCAGGTTGGGAAACTGTATGATTCTCCTTTGTTTTTGATTCACCCGAGCGTTGGGAACTACTTCCTTCACTTACGGGTGCTTTCAATCTCTGCGAGCTGGCACCAGGGGCAGCCGTAAAGTTATCAGTACCAAAACCCCATGTTTCCGGAGCAGAAGTCGCTTGAGCAGCATGCTTGTTTGAGTGACCATTTCTTGTTCTGACTGACTGTACATTAGCCTTTGACTGAGGCTGCTGCTGCAGTTTGGCATCCTCTGAAAAAGACTGCCATGGCTTTGCTTCCGGGCTAGCAGTAGTCCAATTAGCAACATTTTCTTGCTGGAATGTTCCTTCAACCTTCTCTCCCTGTTATGAAACAACTAGGTACAATCAAGGGCACAACTAACAAGTTGAAATTTGATTAAAAAAAGTTATGCATGTGAAATACAAATAGGAAACAAAATGAAGAGTACCAGACTTCCAGGTGAGTTTTGATATCTTGAAGTACTTTTATTAGGAGATGGAGTTCTAGCAGCTAGAGCTTGCTTGAGCTCCTGTATTTCCTGCCTCTGAGATCGACAAATTGCAGATAACTTTTCAAATTTGGACGTCATCTCAGCCTTCTCCATGTTGGTTTGTGTTAGCTGCTCTTTAAGCTTCCCTATTTCGGCCTCCAGTGCTTTTTCTGTTCCAGTTTTTTTATTAGCAATTCCAGAACTGATCTTGTTGCTATCAAATTCAGCAACAAAGGTGTTAAACGCCTCATCTTGAAAAGCAGTGGTGGAATTCTTGTCCTCAAAAAAATTAATTTCAATATCTTTAGAAGGGCCAGCTTCAGGGTTGAGTGATTTGTCAGGCGTACTTCTTGAGGTAGAACGAGCTTGTACAGTTTCCTCTCTCATAGGACTCCTGTTATGTTTTACTGAGCCATAGTCGGTTGGCTCTTCGTCATATTTGGGTCTGTGCTTCTCTTCAGCAATATCTGTGTCCTTTGCATGCTGAGTAGACCAGAAAGCACCAAGCTGTCCGCCACTTGTCCTTGAGCCAGGCTGTTGTGTATTTTTAACTGGTTCCCCATGAGGCGGGGGTGGAGGGCTTCTAGAAGGCATCTGAGGTGACCTATTTGAAGACCTTGGAACACCTGCTAAATTGGCACAAAGCATCTATTCAAGTTCAATGAAAACTAATGTCTAAGCCTCCACTATTCAATCTTTTTCTATCTATAATCTTCTATAACTAATCCAACAACAGCCGCATCCGCCATATCAAGAAGCAGTTAAATTTAATACAAGTATTAGACCTTCAAGGGGAGAACTGAACTGTCAATTGGTATAAATCTTCACCTTCAGTAGATGGCATTTCAGGTGGCCGATCAGGTAGAGACTTCTGTTGAGCAGCAGGCAACTGCTCATTAACACGAAACCAGACCTGCCATCATGGGAAGGAAATCCCAAGATCAGTTAAACAGAATGTTAGATCTCTTCCAATGATAAACATGGACATAGATTATCTAAAACTAACCTAAATTCAAGGATGAATGACCAATCAAGCAAAGTGCTTGCCTGTGTGATGTCAGGTCTGTCAGCAGGTGATCCTTGAAGCATGTCTTTAATTAGGTTAGTAATTGAAGAGCTGTACTTTGGTAAATCTGGAATCCGATAGTTCCCATTTAAGATTTGTAACTTCGATTCACCATCAAATGCATTCTTGAAGTAGCAAATTCGAAAGAGAAGACACCCGAGAGCCTGCAACATGACAGAGCAGCTTCAGTTTGTACTTGGTATACCAAATCTAATTTGTCTCTAGATTTCACATGGAGATACAAGGTATAGTTGACTTACCCATATATCCACCTTTTCATTGATAAGTTCTCTCCGGAATAGATCCCACATCTATGCCAGTAAAAGAATGAAGGTATATATCAAACATTTTAACCACAATTTAAAAATAAATGAATAAAATATAGTTGTTCGTCCAACCTCAGGGGCTCTATAGGCAGGTGTGGTGTACTTCCTGATATTGTCTTCTTCTATACCCATTTCTTCAGGCCTCTCGAAACGTTTGTGATTGGTTGATGTGCTCCCAAAATCACACAACTTCCACAATCCATCAGAACCCAACAGAATGTTCTCAGCTTTCAAGTCCCTGCAAAAATCAAAATGCAAGGAAGTAAGAAACATATTTGGGCCATATAAAATTGGGATCATGGCAATAAAAGAAATACAAAACAATAATATTATAAGAAGCTACAAAAAGTTTAAATTAAACATTTATGTGCTCAAATAAACAAAAAAGGGAGCAACCTAAAAACTTGAGGAGCTTTAGGACCAACATACCTGTGAGCAACTGGTGGGGACTGACAATGCATTGCAAAGACCGCATTACAGATATCCAAGAAAATGGTAAGAATCTGTTTCTCCTCAAAATAGGCAGCTCCTCTAGCCTCTAAGACACTAACAAGAGATTTGTCACAATAATCCATAACAAGAAGGGCTTCCTTGGTCCTTCCCATATCGAAGAACGTATGTGCATAAAGTGTAACCACATTCGGGTGTCCTTTAAGTGATTTCATGACAGAGATCTCCTTGACAACCAACTCCATTGACTCATGATCATTGCATATGATGTGCTTCAACGCATACTGCTTCGAAGCATGTAGAGCATCCTTAGCTAAGTAGACACAAGAGAAGCCTCCCTCGGCAATCGCATTGCGAACATGAATTTTAAGATTGCCGACATCAAGCGTTTTTCCCTCGAGCCCCGCAGGCTCTTTTTGCATAAACGGCTTGAACCTCCACATAGCTAGAATGAATGCGGAAAAGATGCCGAAATCCCTATTGATATAATGAAGGGTATCTAAGATAAATCAGTAACATTTAAATTCCGGAAACGACTAATATGAAACAGTAAGACGATGATAATGATAGTCATAATTACAATAGTCTAACCTAAGAAACCAATGATTAATGAATGCAGATACAAAAGCAATACAACAGCAGCAGATCTAAATACTCTTAAATATTGGGGCAGCACAAAAAACGAGCAAATTGCAATACAAATCCCAATTTGAATCCAGACCCAAAACCCAGATATCTTCAATCACTGCCATTAATTATTTGGTGGGGTTATTTTATTTTGATTATTACTATTTTCCATTGTGTCTGCAGCGAGTAGTAGGTAGCAAAAACAGAGACTTTGCAGCTATATATGTAAATCTAAAAATGAATCTACAGAAGGAACAGGAATTGCCGAATCGAATTTAGTTTAAACAGAAGAAGAAGAAGATCGAGAATGTACCTGGTTAGATCAAGCTGGATGAATTAGGGTAAAGTTACTCCACCGGGATTTGATTGATGGAAACGGATGATCTAGAATTGAACAAAGATAGCACAAGAGAAGATGAGGTTTTGCTTTTGCTATTGCTTTAAGATCTGATTTTCCCACATTTTGTCTTTGCGCGTTGCCTAATTCCTAAAAATAATATAAACAAGGGTAAGCCAGGTAACACCGAACTATAGGGTGTGACCTGTTTTTAACATCAATCTTTCAATTGGTCTAAACTTAATACCGAACTTTATTTTTCGACTCGTTTATACCACCCTGCCGTTAAATCGTTAACATCGTGATGACATAAACGCTGCACCAAAACGGCGTCGTTTTGGTGTCGCTATTTTGATAATAAATGACCCAAAACGACGTCGTTTTGCTAACAAAAATATATGAAATTGTGCATTCAATGGGATTCAAACCTAAGACCTTAAGCATCAAAGACAAACATCTTAACCACCAAGCTAACCTAATATCTTTGAATTAGTTTTAGCACAAATAATATATATTCCCAACTGTAGTTTGTCATATAAATATATTATTTCTAACATAAAAATATTTAAGTATTGTTATTAATAATATTAAATATATAAATAGATAAATATATTATTATAAAAACTAAAAGACTAATTTTCAAAACAAAATTTATTTAAAAAATTTAAAATTCGACAAAACTCAATCCCTAAACTCATAAACCCTAACCCTAAAACTATAAACTTTAAACCCTAAAATTTTATTCATAAACAAGTAATATTAAAATATATAAACAAATAATATATTATTATAAAAACTAAAAAAATTATTTAAAAAATATAAAATTTTTAAAATTTACGAAAAGACCAAAAAATTCACCAAAATCTTAAACCCTAAACCCTAAACCTCAAATCTTTAAGATTTTGGTGAATTTTTTAGTCTTTTCGTAAATATTAAATTTTTTTATATTTTTAAATAAGATTTTTAGTTTTTATAATAATATATTATTTGTTTATATATTTTAATATTATTTGTTTATGAATAAAATTTTAGGGTTTAAAGTTTATAGTTTAGGGTTAGGGTTTATGAGTTTGGGAATTAAGTTTTGTCGAATTTTAGATTTTTTAAACAAATTTTGTTTTGAAAATTAGTCATTTAGTTTTTATAATAATATATTTATCTATTTAATATTATTAATAACAATATTTGAATATTTTTATATTAGAAATAATATATTTATATGACAAACTACAGTTGGGAATATATATTATTTGTGCTAAAACTAATTCAAAGATATTAGGTTAGCTTGGTGGTTAAGATGTTTGTCTTTGATGCTTAAGGTCTCAGGTTCGAATCTCATTGAGTGCACAAATTCATATATTTTCGTTAGCAAAACGACGTTGTTTTGGGTCATTTATTATCAAAATAGCGGCACCAAAACGACGTCGTTTTGATGCAGCGTCCATGTCATCACGGCGTTAACGATTTAACGGCAGAGTGGTATAAACGAGTCGAAAAATAAAGTTCGGTGATAAGTTTGGACCAATTGAAAGGTTGATGTTAAAAACAGGTCACACCCTATAGTTCGATGTTATCTGGCATACTTTACCCTATAAACAAAGATTATTGTTTGATTCACTGCAAGTGAAATAAAAATCATAAACATATCTATTTTTTATTAAATAGATAAACATATATAATTTTATTATAAAATTAAAATATGAAACTTTACCTAAAATAATATAAACCTTAAAATTTAAATTCTAAATATAAATTTTAAATTTTAAACCTTAAAAGTTAAACAAATATTAAACTAAACTTCAAGCAAACACATTGGGTCGATTAGCCAACATGCTCATCTTTGTTCATTTATATTCTCTTAGATCTTGGGTTCTAGGCTCACTAGAAGCACACTATCTCAGTGGCGGAACTTGGAGTAAAGGTTTGAGGGGTGGGGGGAACTCGGAGGCTTAAACGAAATTTTTTAAAAAAAATTGAGGGTTTAACCAAAATTTTTAATAATTTTGAGAGATTTAACAAACAAACTTAAAGATTTAAGAGGGAATTTAATTAAAATAATTTAAAATTTTGAAGCTTAATATGAATTTTTAAAAATCTTAAGAGTCAAATTAAAATATTTAAATAATTTAGGGATAAAATTTAAATTTATTAAAATTTTGGGGTTGTGGCCCCCACCAGCCCCTTAACGATGCCATGCACTTCTTTTTTCTAGAGTTCTTTTATCCTACCCTCTAAATAGGATTAAAATTAGAGTTATCCTTTGTCAAGAAAAATACTAAACTAAACTTTTAATTTTTAAATTAGACATGATTGTAAAATATAATTTTCGCCCAACTAATATATGAAATATTTTTCCATAAACAAAATACTCCCAAATTATTTCATAGACCTATATCATTTAGATATGAAAATTACTTTTATAGTTGTTGGATGTGTTGCTTATGCAAATTTCAAATAAGGCAATGATTTTTTTACTAAATAATGGTGTGAAAAAAATAATGAAATATAATGCATCAGAAACTATTTGTTGAACTAAAAATTTACTCAATTACAGGTTATTTTAACAATTTCATTGATTACTCTATTGATTTAATAGATTTATTTTTACATGTACAAATAATTTATGAAACACACCACTTCAACAATTATTATTTCTAAACAATATTATTTGAGCAATTTATCATAAAATAGTCTTTAATTTAATAAATATGTATGCAAAGGGAGGGAGGCCCTTCTCAAAAAATCGGTATAATAATTTTTTAATTTAAATATTAATTAAATAATTTTTTATTTAAATATAAAGGTTTAGAAAACTTTTATCTCTTCAAATATTTTATTATAAGTTTGTCTCTGTTTATGCAATTAATCGGTAATGATTGTATATTTTAATAATGTATTTATTAATATAGTAATGATATGGTTATGTTTTAATGAAAGAAGTGAGGTGTTATAATCATAAGAAACCTTAAACATCAGACTTCACGTTGTTTGTCGAATCCCTGCGATGTGTTGTGGGGGTGATGACAACGGCCACGGATGTCGGGAGTGTGTGGTCGGTCATATATAGAAGTAACGTGGCAATGCATGGCTCTGTCCTGTTTTTTTTTTATTTTAATTTTGTTTATTCATTGTATCTAATTTATTGGTTGACCCATTCGAATCGACTTTTGCTAAGACTTAATATGAAGGTGATCCTTCCAACTCGATTTTTTTATTCACGATGTCAAGATTCGAACACAAGGACAGAGCTATAATCGAATATCAGGAGGTGGAGAATTATTGAACTTAAAAATACAAGGGTTTGTTAAGTATTTAAACTCAATATTAAGTGACAAATGTCTAATTTATCTAATATTTAAATTTATAAAACCTAAATTATCATTAGACCAAAAAATTGAAGAGGATAAATTAAAATTTTAGAGAATTTATTAAAAATTTAGTATTTGATATGAATTTCTAAATTTTGCAGGGACTAAATTAAATTTTTTTAGAAAAATAAAGGACTTGTTAAGAAATTTTCAAATCGTTGGGCAGGGGCAAGGCCCCTTGAGCTCTCATTGTGCTCCGTTTTTGTTCGAACTTTTAACTCTGCTTAAGAGATCTAGCGCTTCATTTCGTTAGACCAAACGGTTGTTGGTGACCATGTACAGTCATTAAACGTGGTTCAAAAATTAAAAGACATAATATTAAAAAATATTCTAACATTAGGCTAAATAATCATTTTAGTCCCTATTATTTTTTGAAGCGGTTTAAGTCTCAACGTTTCATTTTGAGTTAAAATGGCCCGTTTGTGGATGAAAATTGTTAGTTAACTGACGATAAATTGCTTGAGACGACGTAACAAACTTACATGGCAGTGCACAATGCGATGACAGTGTCATATAGACAAATATGCTGACTTTACAGAATGACACATAAGTCAAAAAATAAATTTAAAAAATTGTTAGTCTCGTACGTTGAAAGCATGCTGTATACGAACTGATATGGCCCTGCATTTAGGCTCACTGAGCTGTAAGCCTGTAAGGACCCAGCCCTTCAAAATTATATTGGACTTTTATTTTTTTGGATAAATCATTGAGCTGTAAGGATCCATATGTAGGGTTTACAAGCTTTCATTTAGTATTTTTCCCCCTATTTATTAGGTGTACCTTACTTTATAGGGTAAAGTACACCCATAATAGTCACTAATTTATGAAAAATATTGTTTTGGTTACTAACCATTTCGAAAGTTACAAAATAATTATTAAATTTATTGATATAATACGAAATGATCATTAAATTTATCAACCGATAACATTATGATTATTAGACGTTATAAAATATTTGACAATTTTGATGATCATTTTTGTAAAAGCTAGATAAATTTTAATAATCATTTTATAATTGTTTGATAAGTTCAATGATATTTTGTATTAATTTAAAATTTTCAATTACTATTTTGTATCAATTCGAAACTTTTATAATTATGTACAAAGATGAAGTTAGGCCCGACCTAGAAGATTGTTAAAATATGAGTTTAGCCCCTTTAAATTTTAAAGTTTTAAGCCTATATAATGGTAAAGTTACATTTTAGACCCCATAAATAATAAAATTATAATTTAACCATTTTAAAAGTTATAAGCTAAATCAAAGGTAAAATTATTTAAACTGTAAAATCTAAATCTCTAATTCTAAACGCTAAACTTAAATTCTAAACTCTATAACCTAACTCATAAACCATAAAATTAATAAATTTGTGTATCAAAAGTATTTTCCTTATAGAAAATATAAACTACCCACTCAAAAAAACTTGTTTTTTTTTCTCATGTATGTATGTGTGTGTATATATACACGTTATTTTGTTAATAGTTGGAATTTAACTTTTAAAAAATTAATAATTGGAATTTAGGTCACTCATTTTGTTGATGTAAAAAAAACAATATTTATTGGAAATTTACATATTGAAAAAATAAAAGAGACTACAATTCTAAAGTAAGTATTTAAATGAATATTATTTTTAACTATTCTTAATATGGTGCTATAATAATATCAGTTATGTTTTTTACCCTTGATAAAGTTCATGTAATATATATGTGATTATCAGTATTCAGTAATATTGATTTTTGTTGGATATAAGAAGAGAGAAAATAACCTGAATATATAATTGATTTTTATTGCTGAAAAATCAAGAAAATGAAATGAAAGCAAAACTTAAACCTAAGATATATAATGCAGTATGTCATACATAACCATTGAACTAGTCCAATGTTTAGTTTATGACGACATCATTTATATATATAAATATATGTGTTAAACTGTGGTTCGTGCAGTATATTTTTTAAAATAAAAATCAGTTTTAAAAAATTTAAGCTAAAATTTAAGTGTGTGCACAACACTTAACCACTAAAACGAACTAATTATTTACTTTAGGGTTGAGAAAAAGACTATAAGAATTAGTTTATGTTGTTTATCATATATAGTATTACAAGTAAGTATTTAAGTTTGTTAATGATGTTAACTTGTTTATGTAGTTTTTCCTCTTTAATCATTCACATTAAATATGGGGACTTGGTCCCAAATGGCTGCAACACTACTGAAAATGCCAAAAAGGAAAAAAGGAAAGGAGGGAAAATTAATTAATGCTTGAATGAAAAAGTCCATTTGGTCATTTCATTTGAGAATAAAACCAATGATTGGTCATAATATATGTGTACATATGTAACATTAGAAATGGACACCACAACACCAACAAGCGTGAGTGCATTGGTAAGGCACATTGCACTCGCAAAGAGAGAACACGGGTTCAAACTTTGAAAATAATATTGTGAGAAGAGTAGTTTCGCACACTAAACATGAACCGTAAAACGAACAAACATATTAAAAATAATGGACACCACAACTATTTTTATGCATCACTCAACATTATACTTGAATAATGTTGCAACCACTTCCTCTCCATTCTTTTTGTTTTTGATGGTAACATCACAACAACTCACAAACTACTAGTAGCTTGCTTGATACACAAAGGGAAAGAAAGAGAAGTATATATTTGACTTGATCTTCAAGCCAATATCATGAACTTAGCTAGCATTGATTATGATGAATAATATTTGTTACATGCCTCAGCTACCACAATTAATATGTAATTATGGTTTCAGGCGTTAACCATTGAGTCCATGCTGTGAAGAATCCACGTGTTCTTTCATCACAACTCACAAGATATTGGACAGCTATGCCAAATGTCTGACTATGTACACTAGTTGTTAATCAGTGGTGGATTTAAAAGTTTAAAAATTGTTGTTAAAAATATTTTTTTTTCAAATGGGTATATATTTTTTTACAAATCTTAAATCTAATCCTAATCTTACTTAGAGGGGAGGGAAATGGAGACTCTAGGGGAATGCTCCTAGCGGGTCTTGAACCCATGACCTACTGGAATATGAGATAACAAAAATGAGCAACTTGACCAATCGATCAAATATTCTTGCTCGGTATGTAAATTTTTTTACTTTTATACGTTAAATTAAAAAAATAAAATAAATTAACACTCAATTAAACTTGGTTTTTTAAAAAATAAGGATGTAATTGTTCCCCTAGATAGCCCCTGCCCTTAGCCATCACCACCATGGGTCTATTTGTTAATCGTTGAAGTTATTTCAATTTTGGATCAGGATCAGAGTATGCCATTGACTTCATAGACGGTTTTAAATGATACTAATTTACATATCCATCGTCTAATAGTAGATCTTTGTGAAAACATTTGAAAGCGTAATTAAAATTTTCTTAAGTTTCTAGAGGTTTAGTGAGAATGTTAAAAATGTTAATTAGAACTTTTTTAAAAAACTGGAAGGTTTAATGAGAATATTTTAATACTTTAAGGGGTCTAATTAAAAATGTTTAAAAACTTTACGGTTTAATGTAGATTCTTTAAAAATTTGGGAGACCTACTTAAATTTTTTGAAAAACTTACTACAATATTTTTTTAACTTTTTGACTGCTCTTTACTAGCATCGATTTTTCATTCACAAAATAAGATTATTGATGATTTTTTAAATGTTTGTTGAATAAATTAATGTGATTATAAAGTAATATTTGTTAATTTTTTTTCTTAATCCTTTGACAACGCGCACACACTTGCACATATATGTGCTTAAAGTCGAGTTTTCTAAGATAAACATTATTTTTTTTTCACTGATACTGATTAGTGAATTCTGATGTTTTTTTAAATCTTGATGGTTATTAAAACGTTGTTTACTATTTAATCAATCAAACCAATCTATAATGAATATAATGATTTGTAGGTTCAAATCCCAGGAGAAAAAAGAAACGGGTAAATGTAAGAGTTTGTAGATACATTCTATAGAATGGGGAATGGTCCACAAAAAGTGATATAACACAGAAAAGGAATGCTCTTTTTGCAAGAAAAAAACAATTGCTTCTACAATATTAAGTAGGGAGACACTAATTATTAGTTAGTTCAACAGGATAAAATTTTAGGTCTTGTAAGTTACGTCAGATATTTGAGTCTATTGTCATAAATTAAATAAATTAAATTAGAAAAGATATTTCCATAATAAATTTTTATAGTATTCGATATGAATTAACCAATCAACGAATACAAATAATTATATAAAATGTCACTTTAGTCTTTGTACATATTTTTTTCCTTGTGACCTTCTAAACTAAGAAACAACTCTAATTGAACTCAACTGGTGGTCAGTGAAAAAGATAACAATATTCATATTAGAACATCTGAGTTCGAGCAGCTTTGTTTGCAAAGTGCGTGAAAGAGTCAGTGGCGAAGCTACATGTATGATTGGGCGGGCACAAACCCATCTTGAACTTTTCAAAGTTCATACATTTGGCTTCAATTTTCTTAATTTTTATGAATTAGTCTTTAAATTTTCATTATTTGGGTCCACCCTGAAATTTTGAGAATTTTATGACTTGTGCCCACCCTTAAGAATATTTTGACTTGTGCTCACCCTCAAAAAGATTTTTGGATCCGCCATTACAAAGAGTACAAAAAGTATGAAGAAATATTATCTTGTAATCATCTTAAAACTATTAAAAGAATGAAACAACTCTAATTATATTATCATCAATGAATAATACCTATGAGATCATGTTAAAGTTTTGAAGGAAAATGTTAAAATTCGAACCCATGCAAAATATAAAATAGATGAATATCTATGAGATTATGATCACTATAGCAGTAAGTGAATCTCTCCCAAAATACATTTTTAATTTTCATTAAACATCATCTCAACCCGAATAGGATTATCTTCGTGTCATAAAACAAACAAAAACATATATAATTATATAAAAAACATGGTTTTAATATTTATTTGTCATAAAATAATTCATCTTTAGCACCGGCAGAATGGAAAGTTTCGGAGGGGCTAGTAGTTGGAGAAAGATGGGTTACCAAAATGAAAGAACTTGATTATATAATATTTAATTTGGTAACGGATACGTGTTTAAAATTAGTATATTAATAACGCTAACAAACAATAATTGTTGCAAATTGAAAATTTATATGCCGTTAGCAAGTCCATTTTATCAAATTATTTTTAAATTAATACGAATAAAATTACTTTTAAAGATGAGCTATTATTAGTTTTCTTTAAAGAATCATTCGCGATGTATAAATGAACAAACTCTAAAGACCGACATATAATGATTCTAAATTAAAATAAGAGTACCTTCACGATTGAATATAAGACAGATATTTGAATGCTCGCTTGGGTTAGCAAGGAGTCTACTAGATATATATTATCGAATAGTACTATTTGATGAGAGATATGAATAAGAGGCTTCGAGAAAACTAGTGTTTTCCGAATTATATAAAGTCGGTAAGCAAAGGATTCGAACCTCCGAATTGATTTTTATTTAAAATTACTAAACACTAATATAGGTAAACCAGTTTGAAATGAGAATTTACTCATGATAGAAAATTTAGTTTAAGCACTCAAAATCGGACAAAAATTATCTGTTTTTTTGGTATTTTCTGTGTCTTAAAATAAAAAAATTTAAATCCTAATTTTAAATTATAAATCTTAAATCCTATTCCCTAAAATTATATTTTACACCCATAAATTTTAACTTTAAACCTTAAGCTTAATCTTTTAATAATAAAGTATGAATAAAAACACCGGAAAGAGGTAAACAATTTTTACTCAAAATCCCACGATCAAGACATTATAAGGGATTCCAAATATTATTTAATTTATTAATAATATACATATTTGTATAAAAATAATAAATAAAAGGTTAATATTTGATTTACAGACCATGTATTTTTTTTTACAAAAGTATGTGTATTTTAATTTTATAATATAAAATCTAAATCTCTAATTTTAAATCTAAAAATCTTAAAATACTAATCCATAAACCATAAATCTTAAATAGTAACCTTTAAACCCTAAAGTATAAACTTTAAATTCGAAACCTTAAAATATAAATTCATAAACCTTAAACTAAACCTATAAAACTTAAATTTGAAAAATTATTTTATTTGTTGCCCTCTCAAATTCTCATGACTTTATTCTAACTAATGTAGACCGATTTGCGTCGTATACCTAACTTTAGTAGATAAATCTTCTAACGAAAGTTTTCTCGAAATATGTTAAACTGATATTAAATTACTTACCACTTAATATAATCTTTCATTACAAGTTCACAAAATATTTTCTCATAAATAATTTGAGTGGAGAATGATGATAAAGATGTGTTGTCATTTGTCAAGGCATGAGTGATGATTGGATGGCATATTAGTTGGTAACTAAACCTGTGAGTAACAATTATATAATAACAATAGAAGTTTCCAACCACCCCGCCTATGGCATTTGCCAATGTGCTTTCTTCTCTTCTTAGTTTCATCTTCTTTTCTCAACTCATTCACAAATTCTTCACTGCAGCAATGGAATCCAAAGAAAACAATTCCTTTCCGGCTTCCGGTCTTGGTTTTCTTGTTCGCAACAAACAATAATCTACAGGAAAAGAAAAACAAGAAACTGAGGCGATTGGTTTAGTATTTCGTGTGTTATAATGGCGAAACCAAAGAAATGTAACGCCAAGAAGCAGTCGTACATTTCCGTGCCGTCTCAGATTATCGCCACCCTTTCCTCCTCTTCTCTTCAATCTCTCCTCATTCCTCCGAAGAAAAAGCCGAACGCCGGCTTCTTTCTCGGCCACCGCTACTCCTGCAGGCGGCCCGGCGTTTGGTTGTTGGCTCTCTTCTGCTTTGCATTCGTTGGCTTGTTGAGGTTGGGCTGGAATGTCAGCACTCTCATCCCTTTCTCTCCCTATCCATGTCTCGAAACTCTATCGATACCGCATCGTATCGACAAAGTCGGCGAGACGCACCATGTCTCGACGGCCGCTCAACGTCCCCGTGCTTCGCATTCCGACAGCGAGTTTTGGAAGCAGCCCGACGGAATGGGGTACCGGCCGTGTTTGGAGTTCAGCGCCGAGTATAAAAGAGCAAGTAAGGCCATTTTGAACGACAGAAGAAAGTATTTGCTGGCGGTGGTTTCGGGTGGTTTGAACCAGCAGAGGAATCAGATTGTGGATGCTGTTGTCATTGCTAGGATCCTTGGGGCTGCCTTAGTTGTTCCCATTTTGCAAGTTAATCTCATCTGGGGTGACGAAAGGTAACAAACTATGTACATACATACATACATATATATATATCGACTCGGGTTCGGTTTTTTGTTCGATTAACCTACTATCCATATGATGCTTCTGTGGTCGCAGTGAATTTTCTGATATATTCGATTTCGGTCATTTCAAGCGAGTTCTTGCTGATGACGTGCGGATACTATCTTCATTGCCTTCCTCGCATATAAAGACTAGGCCGGTAGAGGAGAATCGGACTCCGCTACACGCCTCGCCTCAATGGATTCGAACACATTATCTCAAACGGGTGTGTAAAGTGTAATCCTTTTCGGTTTTCTTATTTATCGAATTATGAATTTATCCTTCTACTTTGATATCGATAATCGATACGATTCTCTTTGTACAAAAGATAAAGAAGGGAGGAGTTATGCTTTTACGAGGTCTGGATTCTAGGCTCTCTAATGATCTTCCTGCTGATCTTCAAAAGCTTCGCTGCAAGGTACTTGAAATCTCAATTACAATGTGGTTTGGGATAATTTTGCCCTGTTCTAATCTGTTCATTGTTGAATATCAGGTGGCATTTCAGGCATTAAGATTTGCTCAGCCAATACTCGAACTCGGTAACAAGCTCGCTCGAAGAATGCAGAGCAAGGGACCGTACCTCGCTCTGCATCTTCGTATCGAGAAGGATGTATGGGTTAGGACCGGTTGTCTTCCGGGCTTGAGTAAGGAATACGATGAGATAATCCACAATGAACGGAGACAACACCCGGAGCTTCTTACCGCACGATCGAACATGACTTACCACGAGCGGAAACTTGCCGGACTCTGCCCCTTGAATGCTTTCGAAGTGACTAGGTACGACTTATACCGCGGGCTAATTCCTTTATTTTTTGTGAACAATCTTCATGTACATCAATCGGTCACATTGTGTACTTTATAGGCTGCTTAAGGCGTTGGAGGCACCGAGGAGTACGAGAATATACTGGGCCGGAGGGGAACCTCTCGGCGGGAAAGAAGCCTTGTTGCCATTAACCGGAGAATTTCCTCATTTCTACAACAAAGAAGATCTTGCATTGCCCGGTGAACTAGAACCATTTGCTCATAAGGCTTCCTTCATGGCTGCCATCGACTACATAGTTTCCGCGGAAAGCGACGTTTTCATGCCGTCCCACGGTGGGAACATGGGCCATGCAATCCAGGGACATAGGGCATATGCAGGGCATAAGAAGTACATAACACCAAACAAAAGACACATGCTGCCATATTTCTTGAACTCTTCTCTGCCGGAAGCAGAGTTCAACAGGATCATAAGAGAATTGCATCGAGAATCTTTCGGACAACCGGAGCTCCGGGCTAGCAAAGCCAGAAGGGATGTGACCAAGTACCCGGTTCCGGAATGCATGTGCAAACGCAAGGCTTCGAACACGACAACATGAAATATGATGGTCACATTGCATGGTTGATGGTGCGTCGTGTTTGAATTGCATATGTTGTGTGGTTATTATCTATTCAAGGCAGTGTAAATATGAGGATAAATCACTTCTGTTATTCTTTATAGGAAGATATTTCCCCCTCATTTTAGAATAGTTTTTTTAACTAATTCATTCTTTTTCGGAGTATATTTATATATAATGATAATATTGCATCTCATTTATTATGATTAACATATCAGCAAAAATAGTCCATGTCAGCAAACTTGATGTCAGGTCACCATGTCATGTCTTATTTAAGGTTCGAGTGATAATAATGGAATAATACAAAATTTTAATGATCAAAGTGAAAGTTTTTAAAATTTAGGGCGCAATTCATCTTTCTAAAAATTAAATATAAAAAATATAACATCATTTTAAATTTTAATTAAACATGGTTCAATTAAAGAAGGATGAGCATGTCACAACTCACATGTATCCTCAATTTTTTTGGTCTAATAACAATTTAGGTCTTTATAAGTATAAATATCAGATAAACTGTGTTTTGTCCTTAAATTTTGAGTTTGAATACTTATTAAGTCCTTGTAATTTTGAAATTCAATAATTTAACTCCACCGAATGTTCAATCTTGATTTCATCCCTTGTATCGAAATAAAGTATTTTATGTGAGATGTACATTTTTAAAATTTGATAAAATAAAATAAAATAATCTTGATTTAAATAATAATAAGTTGAAATATTGTTAATAATCAACACCTGTAATTACGATTTTTTAAAGAGTATTGATGGTTTTTAAATATATTCCAACTTACTTTTTAGGATAAACAACATCACTAGCCACCAAATTATTATTATTTTTTATTTTGGCCACCAGACTATTTATTTCTCAAATTTGGTCACTAATTTTTTTTTCTACTTTGATAATCGATCGCTAAGTTCCGTTAAGTTTTAACGGAGATTGTGGAATGGTTTAATATAAGTTTTGATATCGAGGGTTAAATTTATTGATTATAACTAAATTGATAGAATGCACAAAATTTTAAGACTAAAATTATTATTATATCATAGTACCGTATCATTATTTTAAATTACAAAAGATAAAATTCTGAAAAAATTCTGAAAATGTATTTAAAATGAAAAAATTAAGCTTCAAATTAAGCTTCAAAAAGAACAAAAGATTTTTGTTTCAAATTAAGCTTCAATCGCATAACATGAAAAAATTCTGAAAATGTATTTAAAATGAAAAACACCCGTATCATTCATCTCCACGGTTGGAGAAAAATATCAGATAAAATTTTAAATTACAAGTGTTAATATTCATCAACTTCTCTTTTTAGATTATTTATAGTAATTATCTAAATCTTTATTATTAAAATGATACTAATTGTATGTGTTTGGAAGTATTCATAAAAAGAACAACTGTTTCGTAATATGTGGGATTTTAAGATGGGATTTCACAAAATGAGTTTTGATTTTGACGAATAAATCTTAAAAATTAAATGAAGTTAAAAAAAAATATCGTTTATCATGTATTCATTGGATTTCAAGATTTTTTAAACTATATAATAAAGGATAAACCTTAAAAATTAAATAAATTTAAAAAACGTTTATCATGTATTAATTAGATTTCATGATTTTTTAAACTATATAATTAAGGATAAACCTTAAAAATTAAATAAATTTTAAAAAGGCCATTTATCATGTATTCATTAGATTTCATGATTTTTTAAACTATATAATTAACGGATAAACTTTAAAATTTAAATAAAAATTAAAAAAAAAACCGTTTATCATGTATTCATTAGATTTCATGATTTTTAAACTATATAATTAACGGATAAACTTTAAAATTTAAATAAAAATTAAAAAAAAAAGCTGTTTATCATGTATTCATTAGATTTAATGATTTTTTAAACTATATAATTTGATATCAGACTTCTCAACTTCAACTTTTTTTCTTAATTCTAATTCTAATTAGCAACTCCAACTTTATATATGTGAAACGCAATCTGTATATTCCAGAGCATATAACGTGGTCATGGCGAATAAGGCTGACGGGGGACAAAAAGAAGATGCAATTATAGTTTTACAAAACAAAAAGAAAGAACGAGATTGGTCTAAGCTTCCCGGTGATATCATCGGACGCATAGCGGAAAAACTTTATTGGTCGGATCGAATTCGAATACGAGCAGTTTGCAAGAGTTGGCAGCAGGTAACCCTCGAGTGCATTCCAACCATTGATAGAGCTGCGTGGCTCATGACATACTGATGGCTGCGACTACACCCTAGTAAGGGATTGATCGGCGAACGTAAGCTTAGGGACACCTCGTTGGGCAAAGTGATCTACATCGACAAAGATATTGCGGTGGAAGCTCCGAATACTTTTTGTGAATATCAATGCGTAACTACTAGATATGGTTGGGTGCTTTTACAAAAAGCCTCGCCTTTCATGTGTCGGAGGTTCTTCTTTTTATTGTACTCCCCCTTCACCGATGAGGTTATCGAGCTACCGGTGTTGGATGTAGGTCTCTGTATCTTGTCCATGTATTTGAAGAGCACTTTTTACTTGAGTTCAAAGAATTCAGAGTGTCTTGTTTTCACTATTCACACACTTACAACAGGCACAACGAGTATTAGCACTTGTCGGCCAGGAGACAAAAATTGGAAGACATATAACTTCGTACAAACTCATCCAATTGACTGGAAAAGATTTTCGTTGAGTGCAACTTATATAGGTGGAAGTTTTTATTGTGTTTTTTCTGGTGGCCTGCTCTAGGTGTATTCCATCTTGGTAGACAAGAATGGGAATTACTTGTAAAACGGTGGCCAGACTCAGTCGAACTCGAAAGTCATTTGTTGGGCGAATTAGTAGCCACTCCTAGGTTCCAATGTCGGCCACGGAGGCGTAAAAAAGTTATGAAGTTTGATTTTTCAGCCAAGTGTTGGGTCGAGAATTTAAAATTTAGAGAGAGGGAACATCCCGATCTTAGATTCTTGTCGAGTTCTCAATCTTTGGGAGAATCATCAACCGATCATCATCTCTATGCTTATCTCTATATGGCAGGCCTTTTTACGGCCAATAGTTCACCCAATCTTCGTTACCATAGGTATTTAATATTGATTGAGCCTCCTCTTAAGCGTGTTTGGAGAAGATATCACTTGCTTAATCGTGATTAGACTTGAGCATAATATATTAAGTTTTAGGCCAGTTTTATCAACATTTAGATCTTTTAAGTCTGGATTTTACTTTTTATAATAAGAATTCTATTATTTTTATGTATTTTTTAAATGATTAGTTTAAAGATGCACATGCGGAACCACTAACCTTAAACTTGAAGCAATATTCAAAATACTTAAACTTAAGCCCTTAAATTTTAAATTGTAAACTGAAGGCAAAATGACAAAAGATGCCCCTATTCTTTTTTTGGGGTCTAAATATGCCCCCAACGTTTCATTCATAATCTAAATATGCCCATGTTGAATGTTAACTGTCAATTAATTGACGGCCACGGTTTAATAAAAAAAATTGATGTGGCATCACCAGATCTTAATATGTGGCAAGTTCAGTTAGCAGCATATTTGATTCAAATTGAAACGTTGGGGGCATCTTTGGACTACGAATGAAACATTAGGGGGCATATTTGGACAACAAAAGAAATAATAGGGGGCCAAATGACAAAACAAGCAAACGTTGAGGGCATATTTGCATTTTTTTATTTTGCCTAAACTAAATATCTAACCCCTAATTTTAAAAATATTAAAATAATTAAGCACATCTTCATGATTAGTAACAATTTCGTGTCAATATATGAAACAAAGATGACATGTTTTTGAACCCAACGAGTGTTCTAGTAAAAAGCGAATAATATTCAATTTTAAGAGTATAGGCTGGTGTTTCTGGGGGAAATGGTTACTTCAATCTTTGAATAAAACAAGTTTGACGAAAAATGTCAAGATTTGACATAAAAAAACAAGTTTCATCGCAAAATAATCACGCTAACAATCAGTCGGCACAACCACGTAACCGGAAATCAAGAAACTACCTTGCAAAGGCGGTGCAGAAAGCTATCAGAAGAAAACCATGAATTGTCTAATAATGCGGATGCCCCTGCCTCTCCAACACTGTGATCTTTCCCAAGTCCATATTTCAGTTGATAGTAGATGACCTTAATGAACTGTCACAATCCTACTTTATATGAATATAACTCTATTTTATCGGCCTTGTCGGCGGAAAAATGAACTCCAAACACTGCCAATACTCATAGGGCTAACCCGTCATTTTCGTTTAGTAAGACACCACATTTATTATATTATTAAACATTAGAACAATAAATATATTAAAATTAATCTACAAAAGGATAGCAAATCAAATGAATAAGCACAAATAAACAAACAACAACAAGAAACAATTATTAAAATATACCGATTTTATGAATATATACACCTTTTTTTATGTAAGCTAGTTTTATAAAAAAATACAAGTTAAAAGTTACTTTAAAATGAAAATAAATTAATTTTTAAAACAAAGAATTTAAAGAAACTTAAACAAATATGGACTGAATTAAAAAATAAAATAAAATTAGAAGGCAAATTTTAAAGAAAACAATGATTAGTTTGAAATTGTTGAAAATAAAGAATTTTCGGAGCAAAAATAATGAGAATGAGGGATTCATTCTACTTAAGGGGATTATTCATTCCCCTGACATTGTAGCCTTGCAGGTGCAAGTAATCATGAAATATGATTAGAAGAGTTACCACTCCAGGCTCCAGCATCCATTGCACCCTTCGTCTTACTCTTATTCCCCTTGAATTTTTTTGCCTTTGATATCATCAACCAGCTTGACAAGCCTTATGTCACGCCCCGCCAAAGTGCACCAAGATCGACCGAAGAGTGCCCCCTAGGCGCACTCGGGCCAACCAAGGCAAAATGAAGTGCCTTAGGCGTTTTAAGGCAAAAGATGATCCAAAGAAGGACCTAGAACAATCTAGAGAGGCCCACGATCATCTTGAACATTTCCACAAGGATCCAGAAGGTTCTCAAAAGGTCTAGACTCGTCCAGAAAGCCTTAGAAGATTCTAAAAAACTCTGGAAGGTTCTCGAAGGTTCTAGAACATTCTAGAAGGATCTGGAACATCCTGGAAGCATCTAGAACATTCTAGAAGGATCTATAATGTTGAAGAAGACCCTGGAAAGTTCGGGACTACTCTAGAAGTCTCTGGAACTTTCTAGAAGCTTTTGGATAGTCAAGGACATAACTAGATAGTTGTAAAATATTCTAGAATACTATAGAATGCTAGAGATGTATATAGATAAGTATGGACTTATCTAGAGATATCTAGGTAGTAGTAGATATTTTGAGAGGCAAACTCCTAACCGTTGGATCAAATAGATCCTAACCGTCCGTTGAGGAGGTGGGTGCCTATAAATAGGGTCACCCCTCTCATTTGTAAATAACCTAAGTAGTCATTCACTCAAACACTTGTAAAGCTTCCGTTGTGCAATACAAGGTCCTTTCCTTGTAAACACTCTTGCTCCTTGTGTTTGCCATAGCGTTGCAACATTAAGGCTGACTAGCATCGTGTCGAGAGTGCTAGTGCCGCACGGATTTGAGCCTAAAGAAATAAGTCCGTGACACCTAGCTTTCCTTGGAAAAACCACTGCATCAGCCACTGCCTCAGGCACAAAAATAGACTTCCCAATATCAAAGGCTTATGTTGAATGTGCCAAGGACCGTTCTATTAATAGCTTCTTTTTTCACCACCATCTGAGAGTTTGGGTTAGATATCAAAATAAATTCAAATAGATAATTAAGTTAAATTTTATTGTAACGATAAATTATTTAATTACATAAAATATTATGTATTTATATATTTGTATAATTTGCATAGAAATAAAAACAAAATGACGACAGCATTGATCTGAAACAGTATTGATTCGCCACATTCAACTAAATGATTCTAAAAAGAAAGATAGATGTTTCAACATCAAAAAAAAGAATGAGTTTCCAGCACAAAAACTAGAAGAAAAGGATTAGCCATGATAACTGTTTTTTTTAAATGATGACAGCATTGATATGAAACAGTATTGATTTGCCGTGTCAGTTTCACCTCTAAGCCGCAAGCTAGATTGAAAATTGAACGAAGTCAACCACGTTATTGTGGAGCTGAAATTCTTTAAGTTTTTTCCACAAACCGACACGGCGAATCAAGCAGGCCCGTGTATCCTCGGAATCTTCAGCCTCTTCTCCCAAAGTAATGGGTAACCTGGCCAGTTGTTCAGTGATTTCTTCCACGTTGGAAGAACATTAAGAACTCGTCTCTCTTTTCCTCGGAGAACGCGCCTAGATAACCCATCAGATTCCGGTTAATTTCTTGAATCTCACCCGGCAGGTCCTGAATTCTGGACACGGTTCTTCGAAATGCTTCGGCCCTATGAAGGTTTGTTAACATGTGCAGCGGAAAGAATAAGAATCTCTGGAACTGTGTAACAAGATCGACCTCAACGTCGGTGAGTAGTGCGACGGCGTTTTCCACCAGAAAGGAGTTGAGCCTGTTAAAGAGCCTGCGATTCTTGATTTGAAAATAGGACATAATAAGTCCAGGTGATCCTCAAGAGCCTTCAGTCTTGACGATTCCAGTTGATTCGACGGATAGCTCATACATGAATTTTAATGCAGCTTGAAAAGACATGGTTGAAAAGCAGTCAAGAAAGTGAAATGTATCGTAGAAATTTTTCGTTTGATCTTATAAAAGAAAGTGAACTGTATTGTAGAAATTCTTCATTTGATCGATATTTATAACATACTTAACTTAGGTTAATTTTTCATCTAGAACCCCCATAGGCCATAACAACCATAGCAGGAAAATTCTTGATTTTCTTGAAGTCGATAACTGTTTTTTTTCTTTTTTGCTGAACGCCTGAAACCCGATGAAATTCACATGCCCCACCGGCTAGACCGGTTAAACCGATCAGCCCATGAACCCGGATGAAATTCAGTGGGCCTAAATGCTTCAAGGATCACCTGCTGGCAGACCTGACATCACACAGGCAAGCACTTTGCTTGATTGGTCATTCATCCTTGAATTTAGGTTAGTTTTAATTTAGTCACTAAAAATTTAGAAATTCATATTAAATATTATTTTTTTAATAAATTCTCTAAAATTTTAATTTCCCCTTCAATTGTTTAGTCTAATGTGAATTTAGGTCCCTATAAATTTAAATATTAGATCAATTAGATATTGCCACTTAATTTAAATTTAAAGCCCGTTTCGAAACACCAGCTCCAGTTTACAAAGTCAGACACCTGTTTCGAAACACATTCACCCCGTTTCGGAACAGGGTCTTATTTTGCCTTGTCGTTTCGATACTAGTTTCGAAACAGGCAATTTCAGTAGTCAAAGTGTTTCAAAATTTGTTTCAAAACAGGAGCTCACAGTAGCCAAAACGTATCGAAACGAGTTCCGATACGGGGCCCTGGAACCACACCCCTTTCGAAACTAGACAACCCGTTTCGAAACACCTGCTGTCTGCAATTTTCCAAAATCAGATTTAGACATCTCCAATTGGTCCCAGACGTCCGAAACGACTACACGAAGCATACAAATCATACAATTACATTCTAGAGCATGCAAATCATATAATTTTAATAATTATTAAATTTAGATATATATATATATATATATATATTAATTTATTATTTACAGAATTATATTTTAAAATATAATTTTATTAATTATTAAATATATATATTAATTTTTATAAAATTATTTTTTTGATTTTATCAATTATTCAAACTGATGTTATTTAGAGAATTTTTTTACATGCAAAGGGGTTTAGGCCGAGGCCCAAATCCAAAGGAGAATCCTGCAAATTAACTGCAAAAAAACCCCAACTTTAGGGTTTTGTTAGGGTTTAGCCGAAGCTCAACTCTTTCATTCTTTTTTCCCCCTAAAATTAGAATTAAGTTCTATTTCGCTCCGGTTGTTACCGACGGAGAGGGCGAGAGGTTAAGAGCCATAAGAAAAAAGCGAGGGGAATTTGAGTGAAAAGGTCGCAAATGGTTGGGTCTAAGGGCATTAGGCTTATTCACTGCTTGCTTCGCCGCTCTAACTCACTTTCTTCTTCCCTTTTCCACCACCCAAATTCTGTACGTTCTCTTTTATTTTTATGATCCGATGTTTAATTTTAGTTTTTTTTTCATTAATAATGTATTCTTCAATTGTGAATACAGAAGACTCTAATTGCTGGGGGTTTGAGGAGCTTCACTGCCGGAATTGCCAATCCTATCGGAAATCATACTCCTCAGTTGGGTAATTTACTATCTCACCCATCTACTTTTTCTTTCCTCCATTTTCGAGTAATGAATTACATGCTTGTCAACGCAGCTAAAACTAGAAACTGCTTGGTTTTTGGACTTTTTAATCTGAACTTGGGTGCAAGACGGCCAATTCATGGCACTGGTATTCTACAAAATCTTTTTTTTTTCCGTTTATAAATAACTCGGGATGCATTATTGTTATCTCTTTCATACCCTGATCCTTATCTTCTGGGTTCAGCTCCTCTGTCTGCTAGGGATTATTATGATGTACTTGGTGTAAGCAAGAATGCTACTGCATCTGAAGTAAAGAAAGCTTATTTTGGGGTAATTTTTGTTCTACATTCTATCTAGTCGTCCTTCTTTCAGCCTGCAAGTGAATTTGAATGTCTTGGTGTTTGTTTGTACTCTGGGTGTTATTTCAGAATTCTATTATTTGTTTTTTTTTTTGCTAAAAAGTTCTATTATTTATTATGGTTGTTTCTTGATTCAAATTTTCTTGTTCTATAGCTTGCGAAAAAGCTCCATCCCGATGTAAATAAAGATGATCCTGAAGCTGAGAAAAAATTTCAAGAAGTTTCCAAGGCCTACGAGGTAAGTTTTCTTGCTCAGGATTGATGTCTTTTTCATGGTTAATTTCTCTTGGGACTGAAGCCTGAAGTGAATCACGTTTTGTTTGTTCTATTGTAGGTTTTAAAAGACGAGAACAAGCGTGCAGAGTATGATCAGGTATTGCAAATTTTATTTATTTGTTCTTTCATAAAACCATTTTTATTGTCAGATGGAAAATGTTTTCAATAACCTTTCTGTTATTAGTCAATACATTAACCTTTTTATTTTCTGTACTCTTTTGCCCTGCTGACCTTAGTTATGTGCAAAATTTTGTAGGTTGGCCATGACGCATTTGAACAGCAGCAAAATAATAGCGGTTTTAGTGAAGAGGATTTTAATCCATTCAAATTCACCAACTTCCATGATGTGAGTTTCTTCTTTTAACATTTTTGGTTGCTTTTGGTTACATTTAGTCAAGGATATACTTTTTAATTAGTGAACTTAAAGCTTCTTTTAGTGTTTTATCATTGATAATATTCCAGAACTGTGAGATAATAGGATATGTGATGCCCCATGTTGTAGAAGAGATTACTAATGTTTTATGCAAACCGAGGAGTCCTTAAGGACTAGAGTGAGGCAGTCAAATAGCTTCTTTTTAGTTGGAGGTTCAAGTTTGGTACTATTATTATTTCCTAATGAAAAGACTCATGAACTGTAGTGCCATTGGATGATCTGATACTATAGTGCCATGTTGTTGACATAGGTGTGATACTTTTCTCACAGTATTTTTGAGATTTGAGATGTGTCGGTGCCTGGTACTCGGTTTTTTATTCTCTGTTACTTGTATATGTATTTGATCCGGTGCTCACCATTCTTGTTGTTGCCATGATTTAGTGTTCCTTGCATGAGAACAGTGGCGGATCCAGAATTTTTTTTGAGGGTGGGCACAAATCAAAACATTTTTTAGGATGAGTACAAATCATAAAAATCTCAAAATTTCAGGGTGGGCACAAGTCATAAAATTTGAGGACTAATTCATAAAAATTATAAAAATTGAAGCCAAATGTGTAAGGTTTGGAAAATTCAGGGTGGGCACAGGTCCACCCAATGGATCATATAGATCCGCCACTGCATGAGAATATTGTTTTTTTGGAGGGGTGAACATGCTTATCTGTAGGTTTCTTCGGGCCTTTTATAGATTTTGTTCTCAATTTAATAACACTATATTCTTATATGCTTGACCAGATATTCAACGCTCATGATATATTCAGAAACCAAATGGGTGGTGAAGATATTAAGGTTTTCATTACTTCCAACATCATGTTGATAATTATGTTATTGCTCTATTTTGTTTTTCTGAGTTCTCAAGTGCGGTTTAACATATCCTAGGTTGCAGTTGAACTATCGTTTATGGAAGCTGTTCAAGGAATCACCAAAACAGTGACATTTCAAGCTCCAGTGCTTTGTCAAGCTTGTGGTAGGCCCTATCTTGCCTCTGAGACAATGCTTTTTCCCCCTGATGAAATCGCTTTTGCCTTGCAAATAAGCTCTCATAACTGTTTTCTTTGTATCTTTTGGATTTCTCTAGGCTCCAAATGGTTGGTAATTTTATTTTTATTTTTTGCTTTTAGAAGGAAAAAATGTTCTCTTGGATGCAGAATCAAACAATATTTTTGAAAAGATTATGATAGAAGAATCAAATATATAAACCTACGTTGGTAAACTTATTTGGTCTCAAGTTATTTTCTCCATTTTTCAGGTGGAGAAGGCATTCCACCTGGCGTGAAACCTGAAAAATGTCGGCACTGTGGAGGCTCAGGCATGGTTAGTTTACTGGAACAGAACCATGCAAGCCCTTAGAATTGTGGAAATACTCCCAATTATAAATGTAAGTGAATTAATTAATCTCTTTTTTAACTTGTGGTTTTGTTGTTGTCTCAGCTATCAATCAACAAGGGCTTTATGAGTATCCGTTCTACTTGTCCTCATTGTAGTGGAACTGGTCAGTTTGTATCGGTATGGTATCCATCCAAGTGCTCTCACTTGTTACGAATATCTGTGTTTTAATTGTGATCAGTTTGCTGTTGTTGCTTTATGCTGCTTTTATTCGATTTTATTTTCAATGTGATTGTTTTCCTCATCGCCAACTGAAGTTGTTAATTTTCAATGTTGCTTATTAATTCCTTCTTTTATCACGAAGTACTTATTTTATTTTTACTTTCTTCTAGTTTGATTTTTGTTTTAGAATTGCCATTTGAGATCTCTTTACTTTTTGCTGGTTCCAGAAGCTTTGCAAGTCATGCAATGGAGCTAGATTAGTGAAAGGACCTAAAACAGTCAAATTGGACATAATGCCAGGTACTTTCCGTCGAGTCTCATCCAATGTGGATATGTGTGCTTTTTTAAAGCCAAAAACTCCTATGTGGACCTAAACATAAGGCATGGAAACTTGCATCTAATAAGTAGGTTGACAAAATATAAACTTATACATGCTGCCTTTGATAGTTTCAAAAACATTTTCCTTTTCACATCTATTATCAAAATGCATGATCTTCTAGAATTTTGTTTTTATCATATGATTGACTCAAGGTTATGTCCTGTTTTCAGGAGTGGATAACAATGAAACATTGAAGGTTTATGGAAGTGGTGGAGCTGATCCTGATAAAACCCATCCCGGGGATCTTTATGTAACCATAAAGGTAACCAGTTTAGGTCTTGTACAGTTCCCATAACTTTCAAGGAAAGGAAATAATTGTAAATATTTTAACAGTTTATTTAGATGGCAATGGCCTAGCGTTCTTATTTTTCATTTCTTAAAGATCATTGTCACCATTTATCATGCTTATATTTGCAGGTTCGGCAAGACCCAGTTTTTCGTAGAGAAGGTGCCAATATTCATGTAGATGCTGTTTTGAGTGTTGCTCAGGTAGAATTGGAGTTTTTTTAATATTTTTCAAACAACCTATTAAGTGGCTCACACGTTAAGGTCTTGAACAATGCCTATATTTGACAACAGTTTACATAATTGCCTGTCTTCCATGGATTGTTTCTCTGATTTAGATGTTCATACATTTCCAGACAACTATTTTAGGTGTTATCATTGTGCCTTTCTTTTTTAATGGTTTTTAAGCCATGACAAATGGCTTTATCAAATCTAGGATCATATCCTATTCCTGTTGTTTGCTTCGGTATCCCTTTTGTATATATCCTCTTGGTGAGGCTTGTCCTTCCTCTGATTTAGCTGACTTGATTTGAAAAATTCCCTTTTGTTTTCAGGCAATCTTGGGAGGAACCATCCAGGTCCCAACACTCACTGGTGATGTTGTGCTTAAGGTTTGTTGGATCTCGAGTATGGTTGATTTAAAGCATAGAAACTAACCTTTAATCATTTCTTGTAGTTATAGGTAGGACATGCTTATTTTGCTGAATCTATGTTGCTTTCAATTTTCAGGTCCGTGCTGGTACTCAACCTGGACAGAAGGTGGTTTTGAAGAATAAAGGTGGGGGGTAGAAATCTGGGAATTAGAATAGCTATATTTGGTTTATTTTTTAAGTTGATAAAGAAAAAGAAATATATCATTGATCTTTTAACTTAATTAGTAATCTTACCTTAACCTTAATTTTCCGAAAATGCCTTCCTCATAATTAACATAAGGGTCTCATTTATAAGTAAATATGGTTTTCACCATCTGATTGTAGTTGATTTTAATTTGCATTCTCCTTGATACAATTTATGTATGATTGTTAACAGGAATTAAAACAAGGAGCTCATACTCACTTGGAGACCAATATGTACACTTCAATGTCAGCATCCCAAAGTAAGTGTTACGTGCCAAGTATATCTTAAGTTGTCCCATCATCCAATCCGTGTTTTTAATGTACTCGAGTCTAGAGCA
The DNA here is from genome assembly GCA_958450335.1 of Hibiscus tridactylites. Classification (NCBI taxonomy): domain Eukaryota; kingdom Viridiplantae; phylum Streptophyta; class Magnoliopsida; order Malvales; family Malvaceae; genus Hibiscus; species Hibiscus tridactylites. The sequence continues at coordinate 101,775,025 of OY288270.1, read as the reverse complement.
TATTCGGAGTTGAAAGCAAATCACTCATTTGATTTATGTACAGGAATCTGACCCCAAGACAACGGGAATTAATCGAAGAGTTTGCTAGAGACGAGCAAGGCGAAGATGTTAAGCGCGCCGCTGGGGCGTCTGGCTGAAGAGGAGACCACAATGACCGACTGTTCGCACAAAGATAAAAGGAATGGAATATTATCCAGTAATACCTGGTATTTTTGAAGTTATATTGATTTTACAAGAAAATTTTGGATTTTCTTTTCTTATATCTTATGTAGGGTATGTATTGTTTATTTTTCACTCCCTGATGACGTCGAACCATCATTTTGAAACTAATGGGTGATAATTGTATATGATTTATTTAGGTATAACGTTGTAGGTGCACGAAGGTTACATGTTGAAATTCTAATAATAGCATGTAGTTTTCAATTCCAATGCTATCAGACTGAGAAAACATTGTTTGTTTTCTTGGCAGATTTATAATGATTTTATGTAATTTGCATGTGAAACAAACTTTAAACCCATACACTAATATATGGGAGGGTCTGGCTCGGCTAAACCCTCAAGCAGTAAGCAAGCAAAGTGTAAACAATGTTGGCCAAATAACAGGAATTGAAGAGCAATCAACACGAATTAAGGAATATAAATCCTC